>CM061543.1:310155826-310809369 GCA_030864215.1 Capsicum pubescens | reverse complement strand
ATCAAAACTTTTAAACTGCATATCAAATCAAAATCAGATAAGCAAATTAAAATGAAAGAAGTATTTATACAAATCAAAATCAAACAAATAAATTAAAATAAAGGAAGCAATAAATAATACCTTTGGTGTTGAGCAAAGTTACCATGCAAAAGCAAAAGGAAACTCAAGAAAAGAGAAAACCAAGTAGTAGCCATATTAATTATAATTTATAATAGAATAAAAGGAATTGTAAGGATTATTATTATTATTGAAATGTGATGGGGAGTATATTTATAATAGTTAAATTATAGATTAGACATTGCAAAAGAGATACATATTGTAAGAAGTTTTATGACACTTTGCAATTTGCATGGCTACTAAGCCATGTTGCCTTACACATAATAAGTTCAAATTTAAAATAATAATAATAATAATAGCCAAAAGTTGCAACGACACACTCCAACTTCACAGGAGTTCTATTTTTGTCACCCTTTTGTGCTGACGTGATACCTTTATTACATAAAATGAGACTCACGTCAAAGATGTCACGTTAGAAAAAAAGCTTAACAAACGGTGCGCATGTCAGCTAAAAAGTTTGATAAAAATATGGCAAATTTAGTTTGGGGTAATAGGGACCCGTTGAAGTTGAAGAGTGTCGTAACAAATTTGATCATAGTTCACTGATACTAGATGATTTACTGAATACATACAATGTATTTACAAGGAATGCACATATATTTTCTGTGTGAAAGGTAAACAAACATACCTAAAGTATCTTGGCTTTTCGAGTTTCGTATTTAAACTATTAGGTGTACGAGTTTTCTATAGCTATCTGAACTATCACAAAATTTTTATCGAAACATGCCTTAACTATCATTTGTTATTATCTTTTTCTACCAGAATGATGGTGATAGATCAGGTACAAAAAGGGAATAACTACTGACTGTATTTTGATAAATATTTGGTTATAGTTCAGATAGCAAACTTACACACCTGATAATTTAGGTACAAAACTCAAAAAATGAGAATAATTCATGTGTATTTTTAACCATTAAATATCTATGTTTTAAAAAATATTTCAAATCTTCCAAAAGCACAAAATACAGGTCCTTACATTATTCTTACACCTTATAAACAAAAATATACATGCATTGTATTAATTCTTGACAATGTTAAAAAATTCCTACAATGTCTTTATATATTTTTCGTTTCCCAAGGTATCCCACAACCAGCAGCCGTGTGACTAATCCTACGTTTCTACTGTCAGCGCACTAAGCGGTAGAGAACCAACTACAAAGTTTTTTTCATTCACCAGAGATGGGGATCGAACTCCCAACCTCTTGCTTAAGGGGTGAGATGCTGAACCACCACACCAACCCTTGTGGTTCCTACAATGTTTTTAATGAAAGTGTAAAATGAACTATTTGTGAGTATCAATAGAAATTGAGTAGATGAGCATTTGTTCTCATTTTACTTGTTATTTTCAACATTGGACTTGTCATTACACATGAGTCCTATGTGCCGTCTTACGTAGTCAATTTGTGTCCTATATGGTGTCTAACGTGTATTAGGTCATATAGAAGATATTTGTCTACTTGTTTAATTTTATATTAGTTTAAGTGTCTATTTGTACACACTCAAAGTTGAATAGCATTGATATAAATTGAAGCCAAATTAAAAGCCACATTTATATATCATGTCTTTCTAAAATGACATGGAGCAAGTAACTTTCTTTTCTTTTTGGCATAATACATAAATAGGACCTTTAACTTGACATCAAATTATACTATGACCTTTAACTTTGCCGGTGCATAAGTAGACCCTTTAACTATATAAAAGCTGGATAAAAAAATACTCCAATTTTGCAACTTATATGCGTGAAACTCAATCGCTGCTACGTGGATTAATAATCCACTCAGATGCTGCCACCTAATAAAAAAGACACATTATAATTATGATCTTTAACTTTGTCAGTGCACTAATAGGCCCTTTAACTATACAAAAGCTGAACAAAAAAAAACTCTAATTTTAACTCTGACGCGCATGTTTTTAAGTGTATGCACACATTTTGTCAGGTAGGATAAGAGTGTTTTTTTTGTTCAGCTTATGTATATTTAAACGGTCTACTTGTGCATTGGTAAAGTTAAAGGACATAGTTATAATTTGGTGTCAAGTTAAAAGTTCTATTTATGTATTATGCCTTTAATTTCTTTTTCCTTTTAAGTCTTTGTGGTAGAAAAGTAATGCTCCATTGATTCATACTTTTGCTTTCTCGACTTTTAGGAATTACTGTGCAATCATGTTTTCTTGAATATGGATGTGATTAAGCATGACATGAGGCGGTTACTATTTACGGAGGGCATGATTTTTTATAGGAAAGCGTGATGGACGCGAATAGTATTAGTCGGTAGGAGTGAGTCCATAATAGTAAGGAAGAGTGTTTTGTTTGTATCTGTGTCTGTAGTTTCTTGTTTGTAATGTTCTGATGATGTTTGTGATCTCGAATAGATAGTTTATAGTATTACTCAATCGATGTCTTTTTTATTATTATTATCTAGCAGTGTGTTATCTCATTTTATTGTTTATTTTTATAGTTTTTTATTTATTATACTGTTATCTATCTTGAGCGGAGGCCTGTCGGAAACAACCTCTCTACTTCATCTTAAATAGTGGAATGGACTTCATACACTTTACCATCCCCAGACCCTACTTTGTGGGAATACACTGGGTATGTTGTTGTTGTTGTGTCAGTTGAATATTCTAATTTACAAAATAATTATTTAGACATTTCTAAAATTTATGTGTTATGTCAACGTTGGATGATATGAAGGAGAGCCTTGAAGTAATTGATAAAATTGATGTCCTGTGATTAGGAGGTCTTACAAATTAAGCAACACTTTTTAGTACTATTTATTGAGTAAAATATCTAGTATCCTCCCGAACTATGACCGAATTTGTTACGATACACTCTAACTTCACGGGTGTTCTATTATTTCTGAATTAAATTTTAGCTTTTGTCAACCTTTTTCGCTTACGTGGTATCCTTTGTCAAACTTTTTAGCTGATATGGCCCCCATTTTATACTCTAAAATTGAGTTAGGGGTAATAGGATCCCTATGAAATTGGAGTGTATCGTAGCAACTTTGGCTATAGTTCAAGAGGGTACTGAATGTTTATCTCTTATTTGTTTAATACTCTCACCGTTCATTTTACTCATCACTTTTCACTCCACAAGACTCAGTTTAACTAATCTTCAAAGCTAAATTGAATTGCATTCAAAACTAACATTATCAGTATGTGTAGTTTAAATACATCTAGAACGTCGTGTAGGACAAGAATTGATCACATAGAATACAACATACGGCACATGTATCTATTTGTTCAACTTTATACAAGTTTAAGTGCCTACTTACGCACATCTAAAGTTGGAGGACATAGATGTTATCTGAGGCCAAATTAAAGGCCATGTTTATGTATTAAGCCTTTAACTAATTAAGCAACACTCTCTACTGTATTTATTTAGTACGCCCACCGTTTATTTTACTTGTCACTTTTCACTTTACAGGACTCAGTTTGACTAATCTTCAAAGCTAAATAGAATCAAATTGAATTCAAAACTAACATTATCAGTATAAAAAATAAAAAAAAAGGCAGCCTGATGTACTAAAGATCCCGGTATGTGTAGGGTACGGGGAAGGGCTCCAACATAAGGGTGTATTGCACACAATCTTACCTTACATTTCTACCCGTGGCTATTTCCAAGGTTTGAACCCGTGACCTCTAGTAGCAGAGCCAGGATTTTCATTGAGGGGATTCAGAATAGTAAACATCTGCACTAGTCGAAGCGGGTTCAACATCTACTATATATACATAAAAACATTTTTGATTGTATAAAAATAATATAAAAATATTACAATTTTTCATCGAAGGGGGCCGGATGAATTTCCTGAATCCAAGGTGGCTCCGCCCGATGATCTCCTAATCACACCACAGCCAGGTGACTAATCTTACCATCAATGCTGCATGTTTACTAGTTCAAACTTATTATAGGCCCACCCTCTTTTCTGTGTATCTTCTCCTCCACACAAATTTTATCAAAGCTAATACTTTGCTGCAAAGGGGAACATTATAGTCTTACAATCAATGCTGCATCTGTTCACTACTCCAAACATATTTTTTCTGCCTAACCCTTCTCTCTCTATCTTCTCCTCCACACAAATCTTATCAAGTTAATATAGTCAATCACAAAAACAAAGAGAAGCCATTTCAAATTTTTTCATCAACTAAAAAGTTTAGTCACTAATAATAACTTAAAATATAGTGTATGTAATTATGGTACTCACATCTATAATTTCATTCATTCGAGTCGACAGAAAATAATTGACTTATTTATACGTGCAAAAAACGTACGTTTTCTGCTATGAAATTAATTTTATGCTTCTTTCTTTTTTAGATCAGATCCGGAGAATTTGACTAACTTGAAAGACACTTACAGTCATGGAAAAACAAGGAAAAATAGAGAAAGGGAAAGCAAACAATTTTGTGGTATGGCATGATTACTGAACTTTACTTATGTATGTATCTGTTAATTAGTTACTTATATAAATTAATTTTGACTCAGTTAAATCACTGAACTTTACTTGTTGTATCAGTATAGTCATAAAATTAAACTTTTGTTGTATTTAAGTCATTGAACTATGTGTTAATTATCCTGAAAATACAATTCACTAAAAGGTCAAATTTTTGTTCAGATTATTGTAAGATGGAGATTAGATGTATATGTTTTTAAAGTAGACGGGGTAATTGTGGCCAATTTGCCTTCAATTAAATCCATGTGGCTTTTATTTTAACAATAAAAATAGAAAAATAACTTTAACATCAACTATTTCACTTTCATTAGTCAGAAAGGGTATATTGGAGTCTATCCTAATGCTTTTCCTCCCTATCTTCCTATCTAGGGTCATGTCCTCAGTCAGCTGTAACTGCTCCATGTCACGTTTAATCACTTCTCTCCAATATTTCTTCGGCCTACCCCTACCCCGTTTAAAACCTTCCAAGGCCAACCCCTCACACCTACGAACTGGGGCATCCGTGCCTCTCCTTATCACATGACCAAACCATCTCAACCTCACTTCCCGCATTTTATCCTCCACTGACACCACTCCCACCTTCTCCCGAATAATTTCATTCCTAACCCTGTCAGCCCTTGTGCATCCATACATCCAACACAACATCCTCATTTCCACCACCTTTAACTTTTGGATATGTGAATTCTTAGCCAACACTCCGTTCCATACAACATGGCAGGCTGGACTGCAACTCTATAGAATTTGTCTTTCAGCTTTGGGGGCAGCTTCTTATCACATAAAATTTCTGAAGCGAGCCTCCATTTCATCAAACCTGCCTCAATACGGTGAGAGACATCCTCGCCTATCTCTCCATTTCCCTGAATAATGTGAATGAATGAATGGGTTGATGTTGGCTTACCAGTTTTGCTTCCAAAAGAACTGGGCCAACTTCTTGCTTCTTAGTATGTCTTCTTAAACTATAGTACCTAAACATTCCATGAAAAAAAATTGTACCATAATTGAAGAACCCAACATACAGTATAGGGAAAGTGTGGATCATCAACACTCCGAGGCGACTTGATTAATCTATACAAATTAAAGAGTGGAAGTATTTTCATCGCCTCCAATACAACTAGTTGTTCGTTCCTTCTGATTGTAGTCATAAAGATCATCTACTCTTCCTTCTGGTGAGGCAAAGTACTGAAGCCTCTCCTTCTCATGTTCGGCAGAGGCAAAATAACTCATAACCTGAAGAAGTTGACGATCCAAATGGCTTATCAAATTACTATGACATGTGGTGATCACGCATAACGTGTTATTTCACAAGCAGCACAAAGAAGATGAACACAAGATACATCAGTGAAGTCCAGGCACAGAACAAAGACAACAGCAGAAGATATTAATTATACCATGTCATGGGATATTACTCGTAAACAGCACATAAAAAATTCAGACATTATTCCATATCTAACCTCAGAGAAATATCGTCTTGGGGAAGCTGATGCAACATCCATTGCCAGTTCAACAAAAGTTTTCAATCTTACAGGGACCTTCAATGCCTTTCTCAAATCATAACTTTGATCGTTTTCTTTATCTTTTGGCTGAACCTGAAAAAATGTTCATGTAGACTGTAGTAATATAAAAATTAATGAGTTTCCTTCTTTTAGCTGTAACTATCATTTTGACAATAAAAATCCTTTTAATGACCCCCCCCCCCCCCCCCCACACACACACCAAAAAAAAAAAAAAGAATCGAAGAGTTCATTCACTGATAAAACTTATTGATCTGCAAATCTCTGTTAATCCCAACATTGGCTAGAAACCTTTCTTGGTCATTTCCATCACATACTTTTCTGTCAAAATAAACCAGCGATTTTATAAGCAAACTTCAAGGACTAACTCGTAACGCTCAAACCAAACATGCAGGCTCTCATTTGTTAAAAAACTCAATTACTTCAATTGCTCTCCATATCTCTTTGTTAGCCAATATTGCCGCCAAAGCTTTCACCAAATTAATCTTTCTCCATATCTCAATATTTCTTCATGTTGTTCTTTATAAAAACTAATTGTGATGATGCCGCCGGAGATAAAGACACGAAAAAATACATCATCATTCAATGCCACTCCCTTTTATGAACACAGAGAGAGCAGATATATAAAAATAGACGTAACAAAATGGTATTAGTTTTTTTGGAGAAGTAGAATTTGATGGGAAATATTTGAACAGAGAGTATTTATAGGAAAAAAATGTTTTTACTGTTGATGGCAAGAGAAAGAGAATGTGAATAAAAGATAAAAATAAGAAGATAAAGAAAAAAAATTAATGGATAAGTGTAGGTAGTTTTAAAACTGACAACTTTTAAATTGAGCATATTAATTCAAAAAATTACTGCAACTAATTTCAAAATTTGCTGTTTTATATATATATATTTTTTAGATTGTGTCCTTTTTTATAAGAATTTTATGGTACTTGGTTCTAAAAAGCTTCTTTGAATTAATATTTTTAAACGTGTTTGTTAATTTTTTTTTTAATACAAAAAATCTGCTTTTTTTTCTTGGCTATAAAGGAGTAGTAGTTATAGGAGGTTAGTTGAAATATTTAGTATACAAAATGTAATAACTTCCCAAAAAAACAGTGTTTAATAAACAAACTGATTTTAAATTAAAAAAAACAATGTAAATAATATGCAACTTTTTGCAATAAATGAAATATTTTAAAAATAAATAGCTATCAAAATCCCAATGTTGAAAAAAGACCATTTATTTAAATCTTTCATTTTCTAATACTGATTTTTGTAATGGTTATAATAAAATGTTGTTTAAGTTTCAAAATTAAAAAATATATGAAAATGAGCATTATATTATGAAATTAAAATATAAAATTATAATGTAACTGAAAATTTAACTTTGAAATTTTAAAACCAAGCTAATGTAACAACTATTTCCCAACTAATTAACTAAAATTTCCTAACTAATTAACTAAAATAACACGTGTCATTATTAAATGCTTCCACTTGGTTAAATGGAGAAGCTTTGTCCTCTCCTTTTAATAATATATAGATATAGATATAGATATTTGAGATCTTCCTTGAGGAGTTCAATATTTTTCCACAAGTCTAGAGCTGCACAATTTGTTTCATTGGTACTCTCTTCATTTCTTGATTTTTCTTCTAAGTCATTAACGAGAGTTGATACGTTCCCGATAAGTGCTCCAACACGTGCCAAAAGATCAAACAATTTGTCATGATGAATAGTGTCCTTGGGCATATCAGTAAGAATAATCAATAGAAACTCTATCATGACATGAATGTTTCGAGCCCCTGAATTGCTTGAGGTAATAACATTTACCTTGTGCTCTCGTAGATGAATCAGATACTCTCTAAGAATGTCAGGAGAGATTTCCAGGAGATTCTTAATGAAGCATCCAACTTCTGCTAAAGTTGAAGCTTTCAAATTTGTATAACATATTTGCATCACCTCCAGTTGAATCAGAAAAATCTTAATGAGTAGATGAGCTAGCTTGAAGACTTTAGAGTCTTCATTAGTTAAATCATCCCAGAGGAAGATTCCAACCTTTTCAGCCATAACGTTGAAGCTGGGGTAAGACACATTCGACAATCTCGCGCTCAACATAACCATTCAAAATCAACCTATGGAAATCTCTTATATTGCCACACACTTTCTGAAGAATCTCATATTCAGTCTCTAATGGATAAATCTGTTCAGCATGACACTTGGATAGATAATGGAGATTCTGGAGGAGGAAGCTCAACTGCTCATCCGTCATGGTGTCACTTGATGTAGAATGATAACACGAGCTGATACAATCACCGATGTTATCCATGAGGCTAGGAAGGACATGATGCGTGTTGTATTTACACGCCACATTGTTGTCAACATCATCCAAAATTGGTCGAAGCAGATTCTCAACTTCCTGTCTTGCTGCACTCATTTCATCTTCAAACTCTTCTAAATCACAATGAGAAAGCTGGACGTACGTACAAATAAATGCCAGCACCACTTTCATCTTTTCAATTTGATCGGCCATGCCAACAGCATTTTGATCTTCTTCATTCTTTAGCCTCTCCATGAAATCCAGAACGTCGACAACGTCCTTGCGAAGTGCAGAAAAAGACACCAGCCAAATGAATAGTTAGTAAAAACACGTTTGTTTTGTAGAAATGAATAGTTTCTTAAGGGTGTACCCAAATTGAAACAACAATTATTTAGGAACGGAGTGAGTATGACTTACCACAAAGTTGTTTTTTCTTTCTCCTTCATTTTTCATGACTGTAGGCGTCTTTCAAGTTCTCTTTCCTTTAAAATTCTGAGGGTCTGATATATAAAACGTTTATCAGGAGAATAAAATTACATAGCAATAGTAATCCCTCCTCTACTTTCTTGTAAGCACAATAAAATATATGTTATGTTTACATTATTATATCAAAGTGTGAAAAATCTTTGAGAAGTGAATTAAACTTTTTGCACTTCATTAAAAACCTTTGCAATAGACAAAATCGTCTAATTTTAAATATCAAAATTACACGTGAGAGACATAAACTAGTTAAATATAATGACACATACCATTAAGTATCAACATATAATCATCCAATTAATCAATTACTTCTATTCCAAATTAGTTGTTGACTAAATAAATCTTCTACGTCCATTCTCAAATGACAAACTTTCTGGTCTAAAAAATCACCAGTAATTCAATTTCCAATAAATTGAACCTAACATCATTAAAGAAGCTATCAAGGACTCAAACTGAGTTAATGCTATGCTAGAAGAACATCAAAAATGAATAAAACAAGAGGCTTTCAACGTGATCTTACCTTTTCACCGTTTGAAGAGAAGGTCAAGCTCCTGTTTGAGAAAGAATGTTGAACAGTTTCAAAGAGTTTATCATAGTTGTTGAACTAGTTTGCTAATTCAAGTGTAGTTGAAAGAACAATCAAGTGGCTAGATCTAGATTTACATCTTCAAGATTATTAAAAATACCAACTCAACGACGTTCCTTTCAATTATTATTTTCAATACCTGTTAATTATCTTGTTAAACAATTGTTAATTCCGCTGCTTGTTGTTGGTGTTATTGGAATAAGTGATCACTTGTGCAGATTATTGAAAGTCTAAAATGCCAATAATTTAATAATTATTTTACTAACCTACTCTGCCAGTTGGTAGGGCGGCCATTTATTATACAACTAAAGTAATATGGATCATATTTTAACATTGGTAATTTCAATTGAGACTTTGATCAATCACATTGTAACATCTTTAATATTACCAACATGTCTAAGTAGCTGTTGGTGCTGCCAATTTATTCTCCTGAATATTTTTCCCGAAGGGGAGACTTGAAGTATCTGCTAAAGTTGTTGTTAGGAGGTCACGGAACAGCCTCTTGCACAAAAAGCATCATAAGGCTGCATACAATAAACCTTGTGGTTCGGCCCTTCCCCAAACTAGAAACAAGATGAGGCGGAGAGATCGAGTACTTATTTGACTATGTATACTAGTGTATGGGTGGGATGACAACAACGAGAAATCTTTCATAAGATAGGATATAATTTATATATTTATTCGGCATTTATATATCCTCCATAGACCCCACTTGTGGGGTTGTATTTTCTATGTTGTTGTTGTAGTAATTGTTAGTAACGATGGAGATAAGGATCGCTCAATTGTGAAAGAATTTGGCTAAAGAAGTAGTTGAAAGGCACCAACTGAAATAAGAACCAAATAGCTAGTTTACAATTCCAAACATATTAAATTACATTTCTGAGTTGGAGGGAATCTAACCCATTTTTATATAAGCAAAAATGTTAAACAATGAGAAATAAAAAACACATTTTTTTCGAAAACGGATCATATCATCTGTCATTCTTTACCTTGTATTCACAAACGGACAGTTCAGTGAGACTTTTATAAACACATTGCAGACATCTTTTAACATTGACAATTGCCACAACAAGAATCAGAATAACAGAGTGTAATTATTATGTTCATGGCCAAACACGACCTTAATTTAATATTTTAATTAGATAGAGAGTTTTTACAAAGGATAGTTTTTACATTCTTGTTGTTTTATTAACTAAAGATATGTATAATATAACAAATATTTTTTGATCTTGTGGTATTACTTATAAATTTTACAAGAAATCAAAGAGTTAACAAAACTAGGGAAGCTATGTTTTCTTAAAATTAAGACAAATAAATTGAAATTGAAAAGTATCTTTTTTTTTTAATCTTTTGTTTTAGATGTTTGATTCACCCTTCCTTCTTTCTTTCTTTCTTTCTTTCTTTCTTTCTTTCTTTCTTTCTTTCTTTCTTTCTTTCTTTCTCTGAGTTCTCTTTTTCCAATTCATTCGTTGATGTGGCTCCTTTAATCACATAAAGTCAGTTTAGGTGGACAGCGATGACTCATGGCTATAAACATGGATTGTATATGTTTGTTAATTAGTTGAAAAATAAAGGGTAATATGCTAATTCGAAAATAGTCCAGCCAAAGTTTCTTTTTTCTCATGAACTCTGACAAAGAGAATAGTTAAACAACTCACTTTTGAAGCAGTATTTAAGTACGTTTAAAAGCATAAATACTATTTTAAATATTATTTACAAAAGATACAATCAAAATTCAAACATAACTTCAAACATATTTTGGTTTCTAAGAAGAAGAAAAATGGTGTAATAATGGAGAAGAACCTGTTTAAGGAAATGGGGTAATGATTTACTGCTCTTCACTACTATTATGTCAATTTGATAAAAGAAAGACTTTGAACGTGATATCAGTTTCTAGGAGTAAAGGAATTTTAAATAGTCATCTTTGAACCATGTTTATTTGGAAGGGGTTGATTGGTGGGTGTATAAAGCCCCAAATGACTCATGCTGTTACTGGAAGAGTGTATGTGCAGTAAAGGATAAGGTCTCTCCGGGATATGTCCAAAATGGATGGGGTTAAATCCTGTAGAGGTACAGGTCGTGGTTTTTTTACACCTTTCTTGAGCCGGGTGTTTTCCACGTAAAAATAACTGTCTTCATTCTTACTTCTGTGAACCACGTTAGTTGACTTATTCCACTGATAGGTAACTTTTAGAGTAAAACACTAAAATCAGTAGGGTACAAACTCTAACAACAATCATCATAGGGTTTATAATGGCTTCAAAGTTACTTGATGATCTTGCTCTTTGCCTTTGCACATAAGTTAAATATACATGATCATTATCACAACCTGCTGGATCTTGTGGAAGTTGTAACCTTCTTATTCCTCTTAGATGATTTAGGAAGATGCCCGAGCAATATATCCCTCGGAGGCTAGTGCATCAACTACGGGGCAAGATAACAGTTGAAGCAGGAGTAGCAGCCTGTGCAGCAATATCGGCGAATTCATCATACTGAGCTTCTTTTTCTTTCATCACGTGTGCATCAACTTGTTGCGCAATATGCACTAGTAGACACGCCACTCGGTAGATATAGAGGGTGAAGGATTTGAGTTTTCTGCATTACAAGTGAAGTTGCACCAGAAATTACCCTTCCGTTGATTCTTCATTTTCAAAGATCCGTTATGTTACAAAGTAACTTCACATTGTCAAAGCTGTACTTCCGAAGCACTAAAAGATTAACCATAACATTCTATATATGTTTTCAACATAAAGACTCCAATATGATTAGTCCACATTATTAAACTGAAGATAAATTTAGAAAAGGGAAAAGGATACAGAAACTGGCGAAAAAAAAAGTTTAAGACAATCATTTATTGATCAAAGTCACTGAGCAATTATAACATACTTAGATATGATATTTATTGACAAACCAAAGGCAACACTTGTAAAACAACATGGATAACAAACTTGGGAAAAAAACAACGAAGGGCAGATAGCAGTTCTTGGAACACTAACCATTTGCATCAGGGTCTTGAAGGAGACCAGCTTCCACTACTTTCTACAATGAGCTTAAAATCGCCCTTCGCATAGTATGTTCTTGCCACATTAGAGTTGGAAACACCATCTGATGACTCCTCAAACTTCACCTCATTAAGTTTTTCTACCAAAGCTCATCAATTCTATGTTTAACTGATTTAAAGGTGCCACCTGCAGAAATGACACCACGGTTAGAAGATATTAGTGATGAAAAGAGAGTATCCAAAATTGGAAAAGAATTAACCTGGACACATTCAATTACCATCAATCGATGCATTAATAGGCACAAGAGGATTTAAGTAGCACTTACTGATGCACCTCCACTCCAAATGCCTATCGATGACTGATTCCACCAGCCTGCATGACAATTATAACTCCTTGCACACAAAGATCCCACTTCCTGTTGCATTGAAAATTCTCAATGACTTCAGTACCTGAAGAGTTTTCACATGTTTGTGTGATGTATTTAATTGAAAGATTTACAAAAACTTGAGCAAAACTGAGATATAGGATAACTTTCATATAGTAGAGAGGTTGCCGACATTCTATTTCACTTCTTTTCCAATAGCAGACAGTAGGCAACTCCATGTACGTTTCAAAGAGAAACTTACAATTGAAGTCCCCAGCGTTCGGTGGAAGAAAAGTCACACTGCAAGGCATAGCAGCAGCATGCCTACTAGGAGGTGAACTGAGCGGCAAGGAAGGGTTCTGCTTTTGACGGGGACATAGAATGTTTGTGGGGAAGAAAGAAACTTTTATTATTTATGAATCAGATTAAAAGTTCTTTAGACATATGTATGACTTACCGATGAGTTGTTCGCTTCCTCCTCTCTTTTCTCCATTTTTCCAAAGTAACTTCTACTGCCCTTCCTTTTTAATTCTCGAGGTCTGAAGCATAAAACTTTGTCAGGTGGAAGAAGTAAGTTTGCAAGAAAATGAAGAAAGAAACATAAGAAGAAGAAACATTTTTGCAGTAGTCAGACATATAAAAAGTCATTTTCGAAATGTTGGGCATTCAATACCCTCCCGAACTATGGTTAAAGTTTCTACAACACACTCCAACTTCACAAATGTCCTCTTACACCCTGAACTCAATTTTATCGTATTTTTGTCACCCTTTTGTGCTGACATGGCACCACGTCAAAAGTGTCATATCAGCTAAAAAAGCTGACAAAAGATGTCACATCAGCTAAAAAGGATGACAAAAATACACTAAAATTTAGTTTAGGGGTTAATAGGACCCTCGTGAAATTAGTGTGTCGTAGAAAATTTGGTCATAGTTCTAGGGGGTTCTAGATGCTTTAGTCAATGGTATTGACAAAAAATTATCCTACAATGTTAATTTACACACACACAAAAAAAAAGAGTAGTTTATACGACAAAGAAGAAAACAGAAGACCCAAATATTCAAGAAAACAAAACCTATAACTATATAGTTACTCAAGCACTGCAGAGGTTGTGATATTGGGTAACTTTCATATAGTGGAGAGGTTGCCGACATTCTGTTTCACTTCTTTCTTTCCCAATAGCAGAGAGTCGGCAGCTCCATGTATGTATCAAAGAGAGACTTACAGTTGAAGTCGCCGGCGTTTGGTGGCAGCAAACTCGCAGTGCAAGGCATAGCAGTGGCCCATCATCTAGCAAGGCATACAATGTGCATAAAATTTTGTAACACACTGTATGACGATATTTAGATATAATGGTGCGAATTAATAAATGGAACAAAATAAAAGCAAGAAGGAAGATGGAGTAGGTTCATGTGATATTATTTTAAATAAGAAACGACCCATTTAAATTTTTTTGCTTCAAGCAAATAAATATCAAGCCCACCTTGAGTTGCACGTGGTCATTGTGGAAGTTGCACTCTTCTTGGCTGCTTGCCTCAACGAAAGGTCTAGTGGAGCAGCCACTACACAAAATGGTATTGGAAATTACTGTTGCTTGACGTAAAACAGATAGTGGATTCCTCTAAGATTATTTCGGAAGATGCCAGACTGATATATCCTCGCTGATCTAGCCACAGTTGAATAATTCTGAGCAACAGGTTCTTCATCTCTTTCTCTGTTGTTTCGCAGCTATCAGAGAAAGAGAAGCAGCTAATTATTTCCTTTGTTAAGTTGCAAAGTAAATCCACATTGTCAAATTTGCACTTCAGAAGCACTAAAGAATTGACCACATATAACATTTCTCTCGCTATCTATATATTCAACATCAAGACTCGTCCACATTATGATACTGCAGGTAAATTTAGCAAAGGAAATTGGAGATAGAAACAAAAGATTAAGATGATGATTTATTGATGAAAATTACTAAGCAATAGCATAGTAAGTGATACCTCCATTTTTACTCTATTCGTCGCACTTCCGTTTTCCTCTACTTGATTGGTTTCCTGTATCTTGATCGGTTCTTCCACCGTTTTCATGATTACTACTGGATTTTCTCTTGCTGTGTTGGATGGCATTTTCGATTCAGTTATCTGACAGATTTGGAAATGACCGATGAGTTGTTTGTTTCCTCCTCTCGGTCTCCTTCATTTTCTTTTCCCCAGTCCATGATTGTTCCAAAGTAACTTATCGTTCCCTTCCTTTCAATATTTTCAGCATCTAATGTATAAAATGTGCAAAAAACATTATCAGGTGAAGAAGTAAGAATACAAGAAACTGAAGAAAGAAACATAACAAGTCAGAGAAATATTGATCAATGTCATCCCACAATGGTGTTTACAAAACGTTATCCCACTACATTAATTTACACACACACACGCCCTGCTGATTTTCCTAATTACCTTAAGCTTTCATCAAACACAATGCAAAAGGATAGAGAAGAACCTGTCCTGGTGGTGCTTAAGAGCTACTTGAATAACGGGATATTATTCTGGCCCAGGACCTGAAGCTCGTCCCCTCCCATATCCTCAACGTATTGTTTAATCTTCTTAGCAGAATCTTCAAGTTGAGGGCTCTTTAAAAGTTTGATGATTTTCAACGAACAAATATCGCCGAAACTAGGTGGAATCTCCTCAAGCATATGACATTTACACAGTACTAATTTCTCAATCACAGGAAAGGATTCCTCTCCAACCTCCCACTTAGATAGAGTCGCTTCATTCAAATACAAATATTTGAGATTCTCAAAGGTGTCTTCCTCCCTCATGTTCCATTCCTTCCCCTGGATGATTGTTCTAACAAGGAAAATCTCTTCAAGGTTGGGCAGTCTCGCTATTGTTGATAGTGAATCGGATGTCAGAGGCAAGTCCGACAAAGACAATGTTTTCAAATTTGATGGGAAGTGAATATCCCATGACCAATTTGTCGCTAAAGAGGGACCACTGTCATTTGTGTTTGAACTTTTAAAATCTACTCTGAGGAATTCTAGTTCAGTTAGGAAATCCAATTTCGGGAACCAATATCTCTCTGTTGAGTAATCCCATGATTCCTTGAGAACAAAGATAAGTCTTTGAAGATTGGGAAATCTTCTGAAAATATCCTTCGTTTCTTTCGAATAGGAAAGCACGAGTGTCCCTAATTCTCTCAAGTTCTCTAACTTTGAGTCCTCTGGTATCAGTGTTGGTTCATCTGTATCCAAGTCAAAGAAAGAACAAGCATCCATGGACAAAACTCGCAACTTTACAAGATCCCAAATACTCGGTAATAGTACCAAGGTAGATCCTTTGTTTTCAACCCATAGAGTTTCGAGATTCCAGAGGTTTGAGAGAGACGAAGGTAGAGATTTAACTTTTGTCTCAATGGTTAAGAACCTCAAATGATTCAACATGCATATTTCATTCAGCAAAGAATCTTTAACCATCATAAAAGAGGGACTCAGGGCCAACACTCTACGAAGCCTCAAGTCTCTTAGGTGACATGCATCAGAAAGACGATCTTCCATCTCGTCTCCAGTTATCTCCAAAGAATAGAGGTGTTTACAAGAATGCCTTTTCATTTTTGAACTAAAAAGGACAAAATTGTTAGGTTCAAAGTGCTCCTTATCATAAACAATGTTCACTATACAAGGCATCAAATCTGAAGAAGAAGAAGAAGATGGATCACTTGAACTTATCTCTCCAAACAACTTTTCCTCTTTTGCTTTAATCAAACAAAATTCATGCACAAGATCATGTAGTTGGCAAGTTGGTTGATTACCTATCTCATTGAAAGCAATTACCAAGCTACTGGAAATTAAATTATCCAAATAAATTTCCATCACTTCTTCCAAACTCATCCTCTCTGTCTGTTCAACAAGCCCTTCAGCACGCCAAAAGATTTTCAACCAATCTCGGTTGATTTCATTGTCTTTGGGATAACTTGCAAGGTAGAGAAAACATGGCTTCATATGATGAGGTAAATGATCATAACTTAATTCTATAACCTTCATCACATCCACTTCACTGTTCAAAATAATGGAATTCAAATTATTTCGAACTTCAAGCCAAACAGTCTTTTTCTTTTCCCTCCCTGCAATGACCCCTGCAATCAGATCAACAACCAAAGGAAGTCCGTTACAATTTTGGACTATTTCTTTTCCAACATCCAATAGTTCATCTGGACAACTCTGGTTTCCAAATGCCCTTTTCTCTAATAACTCCCAACTTTCTTCAGGTCTTAGCAATCGAAGGTTAAGAGGATCAGTGTTGCACTTTCCATGAAAAGCCACTTTCTTTTCTCGAGTCGTCAATATAATTCTACTTCCCTTCTCAACTTTAGGAAAAGGTATGGTCAACTCATCCCATGTACTAGTATCCCACACATCATCTAACACAATTAGGTACCTCTTTCCATACAGTTGTTTCCGAAGCTTATCAGCAACGTCAATATCCTCACTGAACTTCAAATCCGAGCCAGTAACTTGATTAAAAAGTTTCATCAACAAATTGTTCTCATCATATTCTTGGTCGACTGTGCACCATGCTCTAAGGTCGAAATGACTACAAACTGATTCATCATTATATACTTTGTACGCCAAAGTAGTTTTGCCCGAACCCGGCATACCAGTGATTGAGATGACATCTAGATCTTTCGGTCCTCTGGTGAGCTTACTAATTAACCAGGTTGTCTCCTACTCAAAACCTACAATTACTTTACCAGCTGCCAATGACTTGTTTTCAACTGGCTTCTTGGTAGAGTTTACTACTGTGAGGCTGCTGTTCTTGGGAAGCTTCTCAGATATATTGGAGACTTCTTCTTTGATAAGCTTGATCTTTTTTATGGTGATGGGAAGTGAGAAAATAAGATGTAAGAGACCATTATCTCTTACGATAATTGAATCAATGACATTTTTAGCCTCATATGCCACATCTAAAATGCGTGACCAGAGATCTTGATACAATCCTTGCTCAACATTCACGAAGAACGATCTTATGAATTCGAGGGCTTCTTTCACTAGTGTAATTTCTTCCTTTATCAAAACAATTGAATAAGAATTGGACTCTAGAAAACCATTAAAGTGGATGAGTAAAAGATGCATGAAGAGCGGTCCATCATTCATGGGGAAGCAACATTGATATGACTCCGGGGCTTTCAGATAAACATTTTTGAGATCTTCCTTGAGGAGTTCAATATTTTTCAGCAAGTCTAGAGTTGCACAACTTGTTTCATCGGTACTCTCTTCATTCCTTGATTTTTCTTCCAACTCACGAAAGAGAGTTGATACCTCCTTGATAAGTGCTCCAACACATGCCAAAAGATCAAATAATTTGTCATGATGAATAAGGTCCTTGGGCATATCAGTAAGAATAATCAATAGGAACTCTATCATGACATGAATTTTTTGAGCCCCTGAAGTGCTTGCGGTAATAACAGTTACCATGTGCTCTTGTAGGTGAATCAGATATTCTCTCAGAACCTCCGGAGAGGTTTCAAGGAGTTGTTTAGTAAAGCATCCAACTTCTGCTGATGGTGAAGCTTTCAAATTTGTATAACATATTTGCATCACCTCCAGTTCAATTGGAACAATCTTCATGAGTAGATGTGCTAGCTTGAAGAGTCGAGGGTCTCCATCAGTTCGACCATTCCAAATGAAGAGTGCAACTCTCTCAGCCATGAGTTGAAACTGAGGCAAGACATATTGAACAATCTCGTGCTCAATGCAACCATTCACTATCAGCCGATGGAAATCTCTTATGTTGCCACACATATTCTGAAGAATCTCATACTGAGTCTCTAACGGAAATATCCGTTCAGCAAGATACTTGGATATATGATGGAGATTCAGGAGGAGGAAGTTCAATTGATCCTCATTCATAGTAGAACGATGACATGAGCTGATACATTCATCGATATTATCCATGAGGCTAGGAAGGACATGATCCATGTTGTATTTACACTTGATGTTGTTGTCAACATCATCCAAAATTTGTTGAAGCAGACTCTCAACCTCTTGTTTTAAATCACTCATTACATCTTCAAACTCTTCCAAAACAAAATGAGAAAGCTGGACATATGTACAAATAACTGCCAGATGTAGTTTCAGCTTTTCAATTAGATTGTCTTTGTCGGCAGCATTTTGACCTTTTTCATTCTTTAACCTCTCCATGAAATCCAGAACATTGACAACGTCCTTTCGAAGAGCAGAAAAAGACATCTGCCAAACGAATAGTTAGTAAAAACACGTTTGTTTTCTAGAAATGATTAGTTTCTTAAGGTTTTACCCAAAATGAAACAACAATTGTTAAGGAACGGAGCAAGTATGACTTACCACAAAGTTGTTTTCTCTTTCTCCATTATTTTCCATGATTGTAGGCGTCTTCCAAGTTTTCTTCCCTTCAAATTCTGACGGTCTGATATATAAAAAGTTAATCATGAGAATAAAATGACATAGCAATAGAAATCCCCGGTAGAAGATAGAGAAAACTAGAAAAAAGAAGAGATTTTGAACATGTTCTTACCTTTTCCCGATCTGAAGTTTAGCAATAGAACCAACCCCTTGTTTTAGAAACAGCGGCAAAGAGGGTAAGCTGTTGGATCAAAAGAAATTTCGTCAGAGTAGTGTAGTTTTGCAGTTGAAAGGCCAACAACAGAAAGAAGTAGTTGAAAGGCTACTACTTTTACAATCCCAAAACTATTAGTCATGTTTATCAATTGTTAATTCTGCTGCTTTGTGTGAGTGCTTTTAGATGCTCATGACAAGTTGGCTACTTGCAGTTTCTAAGGCAACAGCTACTACCCAAGTTGCAAATTCTAAAGCTTGAGGGGGCGTGTTGAGAGTTAGTTACATGTAGTTTGTTGTTGAGTGGTGCACTGTTACATTAGTGTAAACTAACCATTCAGTGGTGGACTGTTACATTTCCACCAGAATTCATTCTGTTTCTTCTTATCATCCTTCTTGTCCTTCAAATAAATTATGATCACACATCTAAAAACTCAAAAACATAAGGGATCTCTTTCTCGACCATCCACATCATGTTATTATGTTGTAAATAAAATCAATAGAAAACTTTTTGTTGTATCTTTGCGTCGTAATGAAAAATTAAAACCTAGGTAGAGAA
Source organism: Capsicum pubescens (assembly GCA_030864215.1). Lineage (NCBI taxonomy): Eukaryota > Viridiplantae > Streptophyta > Magnoliopsida > Solanales > Solanaceae > Capsicum > Capsicum pubescens. The sequence continues at coordinate 310,789,424 of CM061543.1, read as the reverse complement.
AACACAGAGACTTTCAATGTGATCTTACCTTTTCACTATTTGAATTTTAGAAGTAGAAGCACTTGTTTGAGAAATAATCTTGAACAATGGCAAATAGAGTATGGTATCTATGGGATCAAAATGTTTTTGTCAGAGTAGTTGAAGTACTTCGGTAAATCAAGTGTAAAATACAACTCAGTGACTTTTGGATTATTTTAATAACCATTATCATCTTAGTCTTTTTATTTAATTGTTAATTCTGCTGCTTTGTGTGAATGCTCCATGATTAGTTGGTGATATTGAGATAAGCATTCACATGGGCAGAATGTTTACTTATTAAACTTGGCTACAAATGAACTTGAAAGGCCACCACCAACAAAATTAAAAGCAATCAATTAAACAAGAGTAAATGCACTGTTTCCATCTTGAACTATAAACGAAATTGATGAGGCACACCCGAATTTAAGGAATGTCCTATTACTTTCGGACTAGAAACCGTATTTTTGGAAACCTTAGTACCTACATGGCACATACGTGGATCTTTAGTGTGTTGATTCACGGAGTGCGCCACGTATGTGCCACGCAGGTACTAAGGTTGCCAAAAATACGGTTTTAATTAGTGCAGGGGTATAGGTTCCCCTTTAAGTTGGAGTGTGTCTCAGTAATTTCATTTATATTTAGGGTGGAACCAAAGCATTTTCTCTTTAAACAATAATAATAAAGATACAAATCATTCACTTGGACTTAATCAATTGTTTGCATGTCAATCTCTTGCATATTGACAATATATATGTGACCTGTAAATTGTGGTGGTCTCCGGACTAACTTTACTGCACTTTTATTAAGTACACGGAATACTTGCAACCTCCCACCAACATCAAATATCATGTAACTAGATGTCGTGCAGCTATGTCCACCAAGACTAGGACACATGAAAAGAGTGTTTTACTATTCCAAGATTATTATAAATTCAACTCAATGACGTTCCTTCGAATTATTTTTAATACCAAACATCATTAAACAATTGTTAATTCTGCCATTATTGGTAGTCTAAAATGCCAATAATCTATTATTCTTTTACTAACCTACTTCCCCAGTAATCTATTATTATTTAGTTGGCCAATTAGAGGCAAAGTTGGTAGGACAGCCATTTATTATAAAAGTAAAGTAATGTGGATCATATTTTAACCTTGCCAATTTGTACTACAACAGTCAGAACAGTTGTTTAACAGGTGTATAAGAACCTGTTAGTGCTGCCCAGGGGCAGATCCAGGATTTTCAGTGAGGGGGTTCAGTAATACATATACGGACTAGTCGAAGGGGTTCAACCTCTACTATTTATACATAAAAAATTTTATTACCATGTAAAAATAATATAATTTTCTGACAAAGGGGGTTCGGATGAACCCCCTGGACCCTATGTAGATCCGCCACTGGTGCTGCCATTTTATTATCCAGAATATGTTTTGCCTCGTCAATTGATTAACTGTTAAAATTGTTGTTAGGAGGTCACGGAACAGCCTATTGCAAAAAATGCTTACAATACATCCTTGTGGCTCGGCTCTTCCCCGAATCCCATTCTTTTCTGGTTAAGTTAAATTATAATAGATAAAATGAACAGAGAGAGTGCTTTACATAGTTGACCATGTATAGTTGTGCGAGGGTGAGATTACAACAACGAGAAATCCTTTAAGAGAAAGGATATGATTGCAGAAACAATAAAGATGCAACCTGCTACATTTCTGGTTCTCCAGATTGAGTATATTAAGACATTCAGCACTGCAAAAATGAATTCTCTCTTATTTCTCCCCATTGTCCTTCTCGTCATTCTCCTCCACAGTCCTTGTATTTCCATATTTTGAATTCTCATAATTCCCATCCATGTCAAGAGCAGGTTTAGGCATTGCCTGGAGAAATTGCACTCGAAATATTAGTGTCTACTGAAAGCCCAAACTTCTTCGGTCATTGTTTTGTTAATTAGTAGCCTGTTATGTGCTACTAACCAACTTATACAGTTGTGCTTGGGAGTATTAGTCCTATTCCAGACCCATCTACTCCTTTGCCAGACTTCCATTTCACCTTTCTTCCAGTTGTACCCGCTTTTAATGGTGTACACTCCACCAGGTTTTAGCCACCCATTCTCAATATATCCAGTTTTAAACAGATTTTCTTCCAGTACCAAGTACAATCTGCAGGTGGTGTATAATTCCACCAATTCAGCTCCTTTATGTATATAGTTTTGACCCATTTCACCCACAGGTTGTCTGCTTTTTGTGCTATATTCCAGGCATATTTGGCTATTGCAGCCTCATTCCATGCTATTATATCTATCACTCCTAGTCCTCCATTCTTCTTTGGCCTGCATACCAAATCCCATTCTATTAATGGTGCATTCTTTGATACTTCCTGGTGAAATTCCTGCATAATGAGATCAACCTCTTCATAACAATCTTAGGCAATATAAAAATGGATGCCCATGATTATTAAATTTAACATGATATAGCTAGGCATAAGAAGTCATTTTACTCCCAGAAATTTTATATTGAAAGAGTATCCATCAAACATAGTGAATTTTCGAGGGTCTATCGGAAATGACCTCTCTAACTTGTAGGGTAAGGTTTGAGTACATGCTATCTTCCTCAGACCCCACTTGTGGGATTGTACTCGCTATATTGTTGTTGCAGTAATGATGGAGATAGCAACTGATCAATTGTGAAAGTAATTGGTTAAACAAGTAGTTGAAACACAAGAATCAAACACCTAGATTCCAATTCCAACATATTAAATCACATTTCTGAACTAGAGGGAATCTACCCCATTTTAATTTAAGCAAAATGGGTTGGTGGTGGTGGGGTAATACCTACCTCCAATTCTTTTATTTTTTTTAAGGGGTTGGTGGTAGACCGGTTGATAGGGCTCCAATTCATACATTTCAAAAATTCTTTTTTATTCCTAGAAGCTCCCACTCTTTTTGCTTCTTTAGTGACTTGAATTTACAACCTTCGGGTTGAAATTGATTGTACTTATCATCCGAACAACTCCCTCTTTTCTATATTTCAAAAACTCAAATCCAGTTTTTGATGTTTTTTTTAAGAATTTGAAATACTTTTAAAACCAGTTTTGAATTTCTTTTTTGATTCAGTAGATATAGATCTGTTAACAAAAAAACAGGTATTGTATGCACTATTTATTAAACGATAAAGATATATATGCACCACTTTTTTAACAAGGCATATGTCTGCTCTAAATCATAAAATTGAAAGCTATATTTTCCCTTTTAGATCTCTTTAAAAAACAAATGAAAAAGTCTATTGTTTTTTTAATCCAAACAATTGTCAACCAACCGTTCTATTTATGTTTTCAACATCACGACTCCAATATGATTAGTCCACGTTATGAAACTGAAGATGAATCTAGCAAAGGGAAAAGGAGACAGAGACTGGCTAAAACAAAAGTTTAAGATGATCATTTATTGATCAAAGACAGAATAAACGCACAGTGTAGATAGGCTTTGTTGCATACTAAAATAACGTAGCTAAACGATTGATGTCAAGTAAATTCGGGAATAATTTGCCGATCCACCATATGGAGAATAACTTAATGTTGAAAAAATTACATAAAAATTAAATAGATCTATTAGTTCTAATAACTTGTGAAATAGATCTATTATATGTATAATGGATCAAAAGGATGCGTGGATATTTCTTAACTTCTCTATATATCATTTTATCCTGTAGTAATTGCAGAGTTACAGATTTCTGTATAATAATTTATCCTAATTGTACTGTAATGTATATCTAATTCGTCTTTCTATTCTTATTTTAAATTCTTTACGTTTTTCAGAAATAATTTGTTTTAGTTCTTTGTATTTTTGTACTTTATTCATTTAAACCATATTTATAATATTTTGGTGGATATCTAAATCTGATTTTATCATAATTAGGTGGTATATGTCTTGGAGATTAGAGACTGCCCCTTTGGCGACGAGGCTCTGTTGGCCAATGCTGCAAAGCTGGAGACAATGCGATCCCTTTGGATGTCCAACTGTTCAGTAAGTTTTGAAGCATGTAAGCTGCTAGCGCAGAAGTTGCCAGGACTTAATGTTGAAGTTATAGACGAGAGGGGTCATCCGGATACGAGGCAAGAAAGTTGCCCCGTTGAGAAACTTTACATATACAGGACAGTGTCAGGAAGGAGGTTCGACACACATGGTTTTGTTTGGATAATTGATGAAGATGCAACATCGACTCCATATAGCAACGGGAATTGCTCTCTGGCTTCTGCTTAGAAAAAGACTTCAGGTATTAGTTTCGTGCTGATTTTTCTCCTTGTGTAGTTGCAGTGCTCGTTATGGTGGGGTTGAAGCTCGTGAGCCATCGATTTTACCCTTTGTTCAGCGACTTCACAGCAATTAGTCACAATAATGAGTTTAAACTCTTCATGTTGTGCTGTATCACTGAGGACTACTATGTATTTTTTGGGTGGGAGGGAGCATGTTCAACTGTGTATCCTATTTTGTATCATTATGTATCAATTTAATTTTAGTGACTTGTTCTTCTGGTGAAATGGTATTTGTAATGTACATTTGGTCATGTATGGTTTGTCCATATAAGACGAGACTTCAGTCACAGTAGGTTTGGACAGCCAAAGGCAAATCTGCAGCGTAATCGATGGCTTCACGTAAATCTAATAGCTTTTCTCCAGACCCTTTTGTATGTATTAAGATGTCGACTAAATAACTACAAACATGTGATCAGGAACTCGATTACTATCGTATTAACTTGAGGTTGTAGTAAGAACTCCTACACTAATTTGAATCCATTGTAACAAAAGCAAAAGCATGAACCAATATATTTGTATCACTTTGCTGCTAAAAAAAGTCTATTAATGAAAAAAATTCAAAACGAAAATTATCCTTTACAAAGTCCATTCATGCACGTAATTGCTTTTACTGGTATATCGAGAATTCCTCCACGTATTATTTGACATAAAACGGATTCCTCTTGGATGATTTAAGTAGATGCTAGGGCGATATATCCATGCTGCTCTAAACCATATTTGAATAACTCCGAGCAATAGATTCTTCATCTCCATCCGAACCTTCCTGCATTAGACATTGTGATGCAATCCCGCTTAGGTGATAGTTTCTATGATGTGTATCTGAGTAAAAGTTGCTTCATTTCTAATTGAGTAGCAGCTAGATAACAGACTTCTCTTCGTCAAGCTCATCAATCCTATATTTAATGGACTTAAAGGTGCCACCTGCAGAAAAGAAGGCACGGTTAGAAGCCAAAATCGGAAAAGAATTAACTAGGACGATTTAACCTGGAACCTCCATTACCCCAGAAAGATTCAAATGGAATCAAGTTGCGAGAATAAACAATGGAGGCCTTGAGGATTCTTGACAAAGGAACATGAGAAGCGTGCTCATCAGTGAAGGAGGCCGATAGACATGGTGGGCCTGTAGAAGATATTCAAATTGCAATCTATCAATGAATAACTTGCATATGGTATAGAGGTTGCCAATTACCTTTTGTTTGTGATGATGGTATTTCTTTACAAGATGTACAAAAACTGAGATATAAGATAACTAGCATATGGTATAGAGGTTGCCAATTACCTTTTGTTTGAATTCTTTCTTTCTCATCATATCAGAGTCAGTAATCCCATGTATGTTTCAAAGAGAGCCTTACAGTTGAAGTCGCTGGCGTTTGGTAGCAGCAAACTCGCAGTGCTGGCATAGCAGCAGCACGCCTACTAGGATATGTGAACTGAATGAAAGAAACTTTTATTATTTATAATTCAGATTATGAACTTTTGAATAACAATTCATTAAACATATGTATTGCAGTTAATATGGATGATTTGATGTACCGATGAGTTGTTTGTTTCCTCCTCCTTTATTTCTCCTTCATTTTATTCATTCTACAAAAGTAACTTCTCCTTCCATTCCTTTCAAGTTCTCAGGATCTGATGTATAAAACATGCATAAAATGTCATTTTCGAGATATTGATCAAGGTCAAACATCAAATGGTATTTACAAAAACATTATCCCAAAATGTTATACACATTATCGTCATAAATCTTCTTCAAAAATTGTGAAAATTATCTGCACACTTGAGCATACATCACAACAAATGCTTGCCATTTTTATTTGTTTTTTCCTTATTACCGAAAGCTTATTGTGATGAAATGGGATCACATCATCTACTCATTTCTACTTAGCGTTCACAAAAAGTTCAGTTGAGAATTCATCGAACACATTGTAAACACAACACGCGTAAATTTGGTTCCAAAGAAGCAAGATAATAGAGAAGAACCTGTCTTGGATAACGGTATATTATTCGGTCCAAGGATCTGAAGCCTATCTTCTCCCGTGATATCTTCAACATATTGTTTAATCTCCAAAGCTGAATCTTCAAGTTGAGGGCTCTCTACAAGTTGGATAATTTTCAATGAACCAATATCCCCAAAATTAGGCGGAATCTCTGTAAGCTTACGACATCCCAACAATAGTAATTTCTCAATCATGGGAAAGGATTCCTCTCCAACCTCCCACTTAGCAAGAGTCACTTCATCCAACTCCAAATATTTGAGATTCTCAAAGGCGTCTTCCTCCCCCATGTTCCATTCTTCCTTCTGGATGATTGTTCTCCTAAGGAACAACTCTTCAATGTTGGGCAGTGTCGCTATTGTTGATAGTGAATCTGATGTCAGAGGAAAGTCAAACAACTTCAATATTTTCAAATAGGAAGGGAAAAGGAGATAGAGACTGGCTAAAACAAAAGTTTAAGATGATCATTTATTGATCAAAGACAGAATAAACGCACAGTGTAGATAGGCTTTGTTGCATACTAAAATGACGTAGCTAAACGATTGATGTCAAGTAAATTCGGGAATAATTTGCCGATCCACCATATGGAGAATAACTTAATGTTGAAAAAATTACATAAAAATTAAATAGATCTATTAGTTCTAATAACTTGTGAAATAGATCTATTATATGTATAATGGATCAAAAGGATGCGTGGATATTTCTTAACTTCTCTATATATCATTTTATCCTGTAGTAATTGCAGAGTTACAGATTTCTGTATAATAATTTATCCTAATTGTACTGTAATGTATATCTAATTCGTCTTTCTATTCTTATTTTAAATTCTTTACGTTTTTCAGAAATAATTTGTTTTAGTTCTTTGTATTTTTGTACTTTATTCATTTAAACCATATTTATAATATTTTGGTGGATATCTAAATCTGATTTTATCATAATTAGGTGGTATGTGTCTTGGAGATTAGAGACTGCCCCTTTGGCGACGAGGCTCTGTTGGCCAATGCTGCAAAGCTGGAGACAATGCGATCCCTTTGGATGTCCAACTGTTCAGTAAGTTTTGAAGCATGTAAGCTGCTTGCGCAGAAGTTGCCAGAGCTTAATGTTAAAGTTATAGACGAGAGGGGTCATCCGGATACGAGGCCAGAAAGTTGCCCCGCTGAGAAACTTTACATATACAGGACAGTGTCAGGAAGGAGGTTCTACACACCTGGTTTTGTTTGGATTATTGCTGAAGACGCATCATCGACTCCATATAGAAATGGGAATTTCTCTCTGGCTTCTGCTTAGAAATGACTTCAGGTATTAGTTCCGTGCTGATCTTTCTCCTTGTGCAGTTGCAATACTCGTTATGGTGGGGTTGAAGCTCGTGAGCCATCAATTTTACTCTTTTTTTGAGCGGCTTCGCCGCAATTAGTCATACATAATGAGTTTAAACTCTTCATGTTGTGCTATATCACTAAGGACTACTATTTATTTTTTGGGTGGGAGGGGGCATGTCTAACTGTGTGACATATTTTGTATCATTATGTATCAGTTTAATTTTCTGTAGTGACTTGTTCTTCTGGTAAAATGGTGTTGTAATGTACATTTGGTCATGTATGGTTGAACTTTAGTTGTAATTCTCTTTGATGATTTATGTGAACCATCATTTATTTGAGTACTGGAATTCCATTTGTTCAACTTCTAGAAGGTATTTTAGTGTTTTGCGATTATCAGTCAAGTTGGTCAAATGTTTGAGGAGAGAGCGTCATGAATGCTTATACGCGGTCCACAACCTTTTCACTTCATGATCTTTCTTTTGTGATTAAAGTTCGTTGGGTTTTTGACAGAATGGTATCAGAGCTTCGTTTTGAATCAGTATCCCAATTGAGGTTGAACGATTGCTTTGACCACATAAGATGGGACTTCAGACACAAGAGGTTTGGACAGCCAAAGGCAAATCTTCAGCGTAATCTATGGCTTCACGTGAATCTAGTAGCTTTTCTACAGATAGTTTTATATGTATTAATATGTCAACTAAATAGTTATAAACATGTGATTATGAACTCAATTACTATCGTATTAACTTGAGGTTGCGGTAAGAATTCCTATACTTCAAATTCTAAATCCATCTGTGCAAACACAAAGATTAAAACAAGTTACTGCTATGTTACTGTACTATTGTAACAAATGCAAAAGCATGAACCAATGTATCTGTATCACTTTTTCTGGTAAAAAAGTCTATTAATGTTCAAAATTCCAAATGAAAAACTATCCTAACAAAAATTCATTCATGCACGTAATTGCTTTTATTGGTATATCGAGAGTTCCTGTTGTAAATGAGAATATCTCTGATTGGGATGCCACGCGGGATGAGCACATGGGACTGCCACGTAGGACTTCTAGAAAGTTGATTCCTCCTAAACGACTTGGAGAATACGTTTGGAAATGGGCAAGTTCACGTGAAGAAGGGTAAACTTGGAAAACAAGAAAGCATAAAGCATCATGAGTGGAGCAGTGCACAACAGTCAATGGGTTGTATGAACTTTCTCTCTATTTCTTCTGATTTCCTCACCTCCTTCTCCTTCTTCTATCATTAGTTAATTTTAGCTGCAAATTTTCTTGCAATTTCTGATTTTAGAGACTTGAATAGAAGAGCTACCGCTTTAAGTTGAGTTGGGGCTTATTAATACAAGTGCTATTACTATTTGCTGTACCTATTTGTTTCATTGGTACTTTCATCCAGAGCTCTTCCATGGATGAACAAAAACTTAAATCAATTGTTGAAGAATCAGTTCAGGGTATGAAGGAGTCAATTCTCGCAAATGTGCGTTCTTTGTTAATAGAAGTGGTGGGAAGCAAAATCCAGCGCCCAGAGAGGGATGCATATGATGACCGTTTTACGGTAGGTCCTCGCTTTCGTCACAAGCCAGCTTCAGTGGAATTTGGTTGATTCTGTGGAGAAAATCCAGAGGCTTGGATCTTCCAAGCAGAGAGATATTTTGATTTGTATAGGATTGCTGTCACGACCCGAGCCTAGGCCCTAGCCGTGAAGAGCATCCCGAACCATGAAGGCCCGAAACACCCATTCTCTATCTGGTTATCATGCACAACATTCATAATCATAATAAAATGCGGAATTGAAACTGAGTACGGAAAACATGGTCAAGTTCTGCAATATTTCTGAATAATACTATCTGACATCAGTCTGCGAAATCTCTACTAAGAACATAAACATCTTTCTGAAAAGAAACTGGGACAAGACCCCCAGTAAACCAAAAACATAATAAATAAGATAATGTCTGACATAATTAGGCCTTCCGAATAATAGAAGGCTCACCACTGTGAGATCAAGTCTGCAAATCCGAGAATGTCTACTGAGTAGCTGGACCCCTAGACTGTGCCTCAGAACCTGGAAGGAGGGGGGTCAGCACAAAATTACTGGCACGCGAAGCAATCCAAAAAAATAGTATAATGAAACATACATACATATATATATATATATATATATATATATATATATATATATATATATATATACATATTAAGTGAAAGCAATTTTTCATCAAGACATCATGTATAAAACTGTTTCTGAAAAATACATGGGCACTTTCTGAAAACATGTAACCTGTCTGTTCATTTCAAATCATGATCTGTGTTTTACTTCTGAGTTAGGTGGTATTTCCCTACAAGTCTGATATTCCACGGGCTGTATGGAATCCGCCATTGACTCGGCGGGGAAGCCCCCAACCCAAGTGTGCCGCAAGGGTTGGAGTGTCTGAGTCTGATACGCCACAGGACATTTAAGTCAGCGCATAATAGTATACTCGGGTCGGCAAACCACGGTTTTAGGCAATGAGTCGCTTGAACTCAAGCCCTCTTCGGGGAACCACCTAACATCTCTGTATGCCCATTTTTAACCTTTTCTGTACATGCAACATTCTGAATGTCTAAAATCATGAAAGTCTGAAATGTCTGTTAGTCTGAGTCTGATATGGCATTAGTCTGAGTTGGTATCGTCATACCAAGACTTGCAAGTCATGATTTTTCTGAGCCATTATGTATTAAGCAAGAGATTTCATTCAAAACATAGTTTAGACCACCAAAACATGTAACTGATGTAAAGGATTTCATATTCCGAAACTTAAAGTTCAATTCATGCAGAAATTTCATCAAACACCTAGTGGTCAAATGTCTTTAGCAAGTTCATGTATTCAAAATTGAAACACATTCATTCATATATGTATATAAACTGTCAAATCGCTTTGGAGATGGTCAAAAGACCAAAACAATGATGTTAAAACATCTTATACATAAATATATATACATAATTTAAAACCCCATTCTAAAATATGATTTTTCTATGCCCATGAGAATTTAGGAAAACCCTGCGTACCTTGTTCTCCACGAATTTTGGGTGTCTATCGAAGCCTACGTCGAGAGGATTCCAAATCTGTAATTTGTTTCACGAACCCGCGGTTGAATCTTGAGTTGCTTGGGTTTTAATGTTGAAACCCTAGGGAGAGTTCTTGAGCAATTTTGGGAAAAATATGTGTATTATGGTGTTTGAGGGATTAAATCCCGTGTTGGTGGTATATATAGGGGTGGAGGATTACCAAAATACCCCTAAGGAACAATTAAGGTCAAATCTGTCCCTCAGTTGACAGTTTGGTAGACTGGAGTAAATCGATTATAACTTTTTACTCATATACTCAAATTGGATGAAACCAACTGCAATTGAAAGAGGACTCGAAGATCTTTCGTTTGATATATTATATCTCACACATTTCATTATATACAGGGAGTTATGATCGTTTGAAATTGACCCTGAAATGCTGAAAACTGGGCAATAGTCTATGCGTTTTGCTACTGTTTTTAAATCCAAACGCAGCCTTATGCGTTCCGAAAAATTCCGAAACTTATCCGAGATGTACTATGAGATTTCCCGATCATAACGCAACTTAAAAATCTAAAAGCGGATGTCGGGAAGGTTGAAAAGTTGTATCCCGAAGATTGCCAGCTAAAATGACTCTAAGTCCTCATTACACTTAGAAAAATTTTCAAGTTTTTAAGTCTAAGGGCACTCTATTAAAGGCTAATCCATGCACGACTTTTACAAGGTGTTACAATATCTCCCCCTTGGGATCATTCGTCCTCGAATGATGGGTAGGAACTTGTTGAAGCCTTAAATATATGGAATAACGCGGACATGACATGTCCTCTAATAAAAATACACTGATCTGAACATTTGGAATCTGAATTTAATGCATGATGCATGAACTGGGCTATACTCGTAACTACTGGTATACTCTATCTTCGACTAGTAGCATGTTTGAGATTTCGAGTAGCATGAATAAGTGCAAAGACAAGAAAACAAGTCATGCGAATCTGACTGCTAAACTGACTTATTGGCCATACAGACTGAATTATACTACACCCTCATACTTAACTGGAGTATTCTCTTCAACACTCTCTCTAAGGAAGCTCTAGCAGTAATAGGGAACCATGAATCTTGGGTATGGATTACACAAAACATCCCACTGAGGAAATCACAACATTGACACTACTCTGCAGTCTGGAATATAGACATATAACTCCTAAATTAGGATAGAATTTTCAGACCTTTGGCAATACAACTTCTTACTTTAAGGCCTAGAGCACTTCCCGAATATCCCTTAACTATACTATTCCCTATAAATATCATATTCATTCAACTCAGCTTAAAATTCTCATATGAGCATTGATAATGTTTTTTTTTTTCTACTAATGTCTAAAATATCTTAATCCTTACCCCGCGATCAAGCCTAACTCTAAATCACAAAAATACAACATGCTACACCACGCTATTATTCTAAACCATATGATGCCACCTTCTATACCTCTTTTAAAAATCACATCCTAAGCATAACATGCCTTACCACTTCAATGACTACACTGAACTCTTAATATGAAGTCGCTAATGCATATGGCGACCTTCCACTACAATCCCAAAACGTCGTTCAAGCCTAATTTATAACCACATGTTAACTTCAAGGCAAACACCCATAAGTAGATACTTCACATAGTTTCTAAACTACTATTAATATAACTCCCACGCGCTATCCTAAAAACATACGCACACAAACTTTTCCACTAACCATCACATGTATCAAAGACTTGGCCCCAAATCTTACTTCATACTTATGGCCTTATCTAAACAAGCATACTATGATCTTCCATCAACAAGAAAATTTACATCAACACCACTATCATTGCATAGGAAGGGTCACTAAAAGGTTAAAACATAAGACCCTCAAGCGTGAAAAAGATCTTTATATGGGACTGAGCACACTATAAAGAGTGAGTACATGCGTCATGAGTTGCATGACCTCAACTAGAGTTCATAACATAAGGAATGTGATTCCGACTACTTGAATGAACTAGAACTCATTATCTTGGAATTGGAAGAGTACGTGACTCTCTATCATATACCGGAATCATGAACTATTATCACGGAACTGCATCGTAAGCATCCGGATAACAAAAAAAATAAAATATTGAGGTAGGAATGGGTTGAGATTCACCCTTACTTTCTGATGTTCTAAATCACACTGCATCACTACTAGAATCTGAGAGCCTTACTTGGTTATTCATTCTATCATCTCCTACTTAGCTTCAAGTCATCATCTAGCGTTTGGGAGATCCCTTACCAGATTCTAACTGAACTACACTTACTGCACTCTAGGGTCTGAAAAAATTGACAATACATGCATATCATAGAACTCAACCCGAATGACTACCTTCTGGGATACACTCTATCTTTCCATAGCCACCAATAGTCAAAGTATAATGCTTGCACACTTATTTCTATCCGTTCAACCTTCAAAACTCAAACTTAAATTCTAACACTTAACATGGATATCACCAAGCCTTTGATGAACCATACCACTTCCGTCCTAGCATACCAATATTGCTACTCCAAACTTATATCTCTCTACCATGAGAATCGAGATCACATCAAAAGGCTCAACACTATCAATCAAGGCTCCTTAACTTGGCTATCTAGAACACCATATATCATCTAACTAGTCTTTTTCCAACTAGAAACTCCATGGTACCACTAGTCACACACAACATGTAATAGTCTTAGAGAAATGCCACAACTCCATATCGCCTTGGGCATACTTACACACCATACCCACAACATTATACTTCATTACAAATCAATTTAAACTTAAGCCATTTCACACACCGTTCAAGCCTATTAGATCACTTTCATATAACTAACATCATTGATCAAGAAATCATCACATCCACCTTTATGAACTTCAACTATTCAAACTTAATATCTAGTGCTATGCATGACTTACAACCCAACCTTACACAAAATTTTTACTTGGAAACTATAAGTAAACATCACGAAACACTAGTGCACTAGAACTTCATAACCACAATAATTTTGGATTTATAATTAGATTTATGCTTTTAAAGTTTTTGATGATATTGATTTGGGCTTGAGGCCTTCCCCCAAATTGATTTGTAATCTTATATATGTATGTATCTGTTTAAGTTGTTAATTGAATTTAGAACATGATTATTTACGTTCCCTCTCATGTTGCAATACCTCTTGATTTTAGAATATTATTTAGAAGCATGGTATCAATGTTCTTGACTATTGTTAAACTATTTAAGATTGATTTTAAATTGATGAGAGGGTTTTTTTACATGTTGATAAATATTGAATTTATATATATATAATGAAAGAATTGCATAACTTAATCGATCGAAATAGTTTTAACTCGTCCTTGAGTTGAAGTACTTCTATGGTCTAAATTCATGCTCAAATGGATTCACATACTACAAACTTGATTAACATGCCAATTTGGCATAGGATTTAAGGCTCGGGGATTATCAACGCATTAGAGTCATATTTTATTCTAGCCCGAAATGCGGGGCGTTACATTATCCCCCCCCTTGGGATGATTCGTCCCCGAATGATGATGCGGAAATAGTCACGCACGATTTCAAACAGATTCATACATAGAAGGAAACATAAAGCAAGAACTGTACCTTTCAATTCGTCTCTTGCTGATTCAAATAGGCTTGTGTATCTCACTTTCATGTCATGCGAATCTGACTGCTAAACTGACTTATTGTCCATACAGACTGAATTATACTACACCCTCATACTTAACTGGAGTATTCTCTTCACCACTCTCTCTAAGGAAGCTCTAGCAGTAATAGGGAACCATGAATCTTGGGTATGGATTACACAAAACATCCCACTGAGGAAATCACAACATTGACACTACTCTGCAGTCTGGAATATAGACATATAACTCCTAAATTAGGATAAAATTTTCAGACCTTTGGCAATACAACTTCTTACTTTAAGGCTTAGAGCACTTCCCGAATATCCCTTAACTATACTATTCCCTATAAATATCATATTCATTCAACTCAGCTTAAAATTCTTATATGAGCATTGATAATGTTTTTTTTTTCTACTAATGTCTAAAATATCTTAATCCTTACCCCGCGATCAAGCCTAACTCTAAATCACAAAAATACAACATGCTACACCACGCTATTATTCTAAACCATATGATGCCACCTTCTATACCTCTTTTAAAAATCACATCCTAAGCATAACATGCCTTAACACTTCAATGACTACACTGAACTCTTAATATGAAGTCGCTAATGCATATGGCGACCTTCCACTACAATCCCAAAACGTCGTTCAAGCCTAATTTATAACCACATGTTAACTTCAAGGCAAACACCCATAAGTAGATACTTCACATAGTTTCTAAACTACTATCAATATAACTCCCACGCGCTATCCTCAAAACATACACACACAAACTTTTCCACTAACCATCACATGTATCAAAGACTTGGCCCCAAATCTTACTTCATACTTATGGCCTTATCTAAACAAGCATACTATGATCTTCCATCAACAAGAACATTTTCATCAACACCACTATCATTGCATAGGAAAGGTCACTAAAAGGTTAAAACATAAGACCCTCAAGCGTGAAAAAGGTCTTTATATGGGACTGAGCACACTATAAAGAGTGAGTACATGCGTCATGAGTTGCATGACCTCAACTAGAGTTCATAACATAAGGAATGTGATTCCGACTACTTGAATGAACTAGAACTCATTATCTTGGAATTGGAAGAGTACGTGACTCTCTATCATATACCGGAATCATGAACTATTATCACGGAACTGCATCGTAAGGCATGAGTAAGCTCCGGATAACAAAAAAAAATATTGAGGTAGGAATGGGTTGAGATTCACCCTTACTTTCTGATGTTCTAAATCACACTGCATCACTACTAGAATCTGAGAGCCTTACATGGTTATTCGTTCTATCATCTCCCACTTAGCTTCAAGTCATCATCTAGCGTTTGGGAGATCCCTTACCAGATTCTAACTGAACTACACTTACTGCACTCTAGGGTCTGAAAAAATTGACAATACATGCATATCATAGAACTCAACCCGAATAACTACCTTCTGGGATACACTCTATCTTTCCATAGCCACCAATAGTCAAAGTATAATGCTTGCACACTTATTTCTATCTGTTCAACCTTCAAAACTCAAACTTAGATTCTAACACTTAACATGGATATCACCAAGCCTTTGATGAACCATACCACTTCCGTCCTAGACTACCAATATTGCTACTCCAAACTTATATCTCTCTACCATGAGAATCGAGATCACATCAAAAGGCTCAACACTATCAATCAAGGCTCCTTAACTTGGCTATCTAGAACACCATATATCATCTAACTAGTCTTTTTCCAACTAGCAACTCCATGGTACCACTAGTCACACACAACATATAATAGTCTTAGAGAAATGCCACAACTCCATATCGCCTTGGGCATACTTACACACCATACCCACAACATTATACTTCATTACGAATCAATTTAAACTTAAGCCATTTCACACACCGTTCAAGCCTATTAGATCACTTTCATATAACTAACATCATTGATCAAGAAATCATCACATCCACCTTCATGAACTTCAACTATTCAAACTTAATATCTAGTGCTATGCATGACTTACAACCCAACCTTACACAAAATTTTTACTTGGAAACTATAAGTAAACATCACGAAACACTAGTGCACTAGAACTTCATAACCACAATAATCGATCATGACCTAACGGTTTACCTTATCATCATTCCGTTAGCATGTACTATTTCAGCACCTCAAGCCTACTACTAAATTAATCCCACAAAATATGCATCAACAAACTCTTGCCACTATTTACCACCACACCATTTAAATTCAAGCCTATAGTTTAGTATCAATCATCTACCACCAATGAAGAATACAACATAATATAAATACACTAATCCATCAAATTGGGATATTCTACCCAAATATCTCAAAAATCTACTACATACCTTCTCACAAGTAGCACTAGTTTACAACTACCAATGAAAAGAGGGTCAAGGGGGTTAAAGCCTCATAATAGACATGGTCAACCTTAATCTTATATTATAACCCCGTACAATTGTATCTACTTATACGGATTTCTCACCTCATACTTACTCACTCATTCATACATTTAGACTGCCTTCAAATTCCTCAAACAACCATGAGTCTATAATCATAACTTACTCGCTAATATAGCCATTTCCACATTCAAGCAATCAACAAATCACCCTGACCAACAACTCCTTCTCTACCTTCAACTAATAACACACAAGGATGAATCACTTCATTACCAACCCTATCTCATGCAAACAGATTCAGCCATACATATATTAAACCAATGAAAGAACAACAAGTTGGTGAACAAGTTGGACAACAAGTTGCTAGTGAATCGAAACAGGCCTCACACGGCTTCACTAGACTTTGGTTTTGTATTTTGAACAAGAAAATGAGATGGATAACAAGGCAACTATGCTAGTGAATCGAAAGAGCCCCACACGGCTTCACTAGACTTTAAATTTTTTTTTTTCAAAAACATCATGATAACAAGATTACATATTACAAGGGATAGAAAATTGACACCTAATATTTAATGGTCTAAGAATATACATATTATTCTGTATAAATAAAAATCTGAGTAAAACACTTCCTCCATGGACTACCATACAATCCACACATGCTGCTAGCTACCACATTAGTTTATCACTATAAAGGGGTAAATCATCCTCAAACATCGATTATTCAACTGAAATATTCATTTACACAAAATCACCCTCACTCTGACTTCTAACTTTGTGACTTTACATCACCAACTTCTTGGTCCAATATCACTACCAATAGGTCATGACAACAACACTTTAACTTATGCTACTATTTGGGTAGAAATATAGTTTCAACATTCTGCTATACATTGTCCACAACTGTAACAAGATTTTGAGAGGAACAATATACACTTAATACCTTAAGCTGGAATGCACGATTCCATCAGGATCAATATTTACATCAGAATCAGCATATATTGATGCACTAACAGACTCCTATCGAGTTTTTCCATAATTTTTAAAATCTTAAAGAACGTAATCGAAAAGGACTATATCATGTATACTCTAAACTTTTTGCACTTGAATCAACCCAATAATGGGACAGTTTAGACTCTGAAGCACGAACTAAATCACAAAGAAGGGAAACATTCCTAAACGCCTAGTAGCCTCCTGTTTATAAGTGTGGCGCGCTACACACCCATAAACAGAACTCTACTCGACGCGATTTCGCAGACACCCTGGGACCATGAACCGTGCTCTGATACCAAGTTTGTCACGACCCGAGCCTAGGCCCTAGCCGTGACGAGCATCCCAAACCATGAAGGCCCGGAACACCCATTCTCTATCTGGTTATCATGCACAACATTCATAATCATAATAAAATACGGAATTGAAACTGAGTACGGAAAACATGGTCAAGTTCTGCATCATTTCTGAATAATACTATCTGACATCAGTCTGCGAAATCTCTTCTAAGAACATAAACATCTTTCTGAAAAGAAACTGGGACAAGACCCCCAGTAAACAAAAAACATAATAAATAAGATAATGTCTGACATAATCAGGCCTTCCGAATAATAGAAGGCTCACCACTGTGAGATCAAGTCTGCAAATCCGAGAATGTCTACTAAGTAGCTGGACCCCTAGACTGTGCCTCAGAACCTGGAAGGAGGGGGGCCAGCACAAAAGTACTGGCACGCGAAGAAATCCAAAAAAATAGTATAATGGAACATACATATATATATATATATATACATATTAAGTGAAAGCAATTTTTCATCAAGACATCATGTATAAAACTGTTTTTGAAAAATACATGGGCACTTTCTGAAAACATGTAACCTGTCTGTTCATTTCAAATCATGATCTGTGTTTTACTTCTGAGTTAGGTGATATTCCCCTACAAGTATGATATTCCACGGGCTGTATGGAATCCTCCATTGACTCGGCGGGGAAGCCCCCAACCCAAGTGTGCCGCAAGGGTTGGAGTGTCTGAGTCTGATACGCCACAGGACATTTAAGTCAGCGCATAATAGTATAGCCGGGTCGGCAAACCACGATTTTAGGAAATGAGTCGCTTGAACTCAATCCCTCTTCGGGGAACCACCTAACATCTCTGTATGCCCATTTTTAACCTTTTCTGTACATGCAACATTCTGAATGTCTAAAATCATGAAAGTCTGAAATGTCTGTTAGTCTGAGTCTGATATGGCATTAGTCTGAGTTGGTATCGTCATACCAAGACTTGCAAGTCATGATTTTTCTGAGCCATAATGTATTAAGCAAGAGATTTCATTCAAAACATAGTTTAGACCACCAAAACATGTAACTGATGTAAAGGATTTCATATTTCGAAACTTAAAGTTCAATTCATGCAGAAATTTCATCAAACACCTGGTGGTCAAATGTCTTTAGCAAGTTCATGTATTCAAAATTGAAACACATTCATTCATATATGTATATAAACTGTCAAATCGCTTTGGAGATGGTCAAAAGACCAAAACAATGATGTTAAAACATCTTATACATAAATATATATACATAATTTAAAACCCCATTCTAAAACATGATTTTTCTATGCCCATGAGAATTTAGGAAAACCCCGCGTACCTTGTTCTCCACGAATTTTGGGTGTCTATCGAAGCCTACGTCGAGAGGATTCCAAATCTGTAATTTGTTTCACGAACCCGCGGTTGAATCTTGAGTTGCTTGGGTTTTAATGTTGAAACCCTAGGGAGAGTTCTTGAGCAATTTTGGGAAAAATATGTGTATTATGGTGTTTGAGGGATTAAATCCCGTGTTGGTGGTATATATAGGGGTGGAGGATTACCAAAATACCCCTAAGGAACAATTAAGGTCAAATCTGTCCCTCAGTTGACAGTTTGGTAGACTGGAGTAAATCGATTATAGCTTTTTACTCATATACTCAAATTGGATGAAACCAACTGCAATTGAAATAGGACTCGAAGAGCTTTCGTTTGATATATTATAGCTCACACATTTCATTATATACAGGGAGTTATGATCGTTTGAAATTGATCCTGAAATGCTGAAAACTGGGCAATAGTCTATGCGTTTTGCTACTGTTTTTAAATCCAAACGTAGCCTTATGCGTTCCGAAAAATTCCGAAACTTATCCGAGATGTACTATGAGATTTCCCGATCATAACGGAACTTGAAAATCTAAAAGCGGATGTCGGGAAGGTTGAAAAGTTGTATCCCGAAGATTGCCAGCTAAAATGACTCTAAGTCCTCATTACACTTAGAAAAATTTTCAAGTTTTTAAGTCTAAGGGCACTCTATTAAAGGCTAATCCATGCACGACTTTTACAGGGTGTTACAATTGCAGAAGACCAGCGTTTGTCACTTGCTTATTTTTATTTGGATGGAGATCCATTAGAGTGATATAGGTGGCTTTTCGGGAATAAACAATTGGTGGATTGGGAGCACTTTGCGTCGAAGGTGCGGATTTGTTTCCAAAAAGGGATTAGAGTCTGCTGAAGGATGCCTGGAGAATCTCCGGCAAATGACCACTGTCGCGGATTATCAGGCCAAATTTGAGGCCATTGCAAACGAGACCGACGACATGGATGATGAACTTATGGTACGTCTCTTTATTTCTAGGCTTCGTGAAGATATTAAGCACTCTGTTTTGGTCCATAATCCCAAGAGTTATGAGGAGACACTTAACTTAGCCTATATACACGAGCAACGGATCCAGGCTGAGAAAGGACCCGTTAGGCCAGCTTTTGCCAGAACAACCCCCCTCTTGCCTACCCCAAATGTTGCACCTCTAAATCAAAATCCTTCTTTCTCAAGTCGTACTCCTCTCAAACGACTCACTCATGTAGAGCTCCAAAGTCGCCGTGAGCGCGGGCTATGTTATTATTGTGAGGAGAAGTACTCATCGGGACACAAATGTAGCAAACCCCCACAGCTCCTTTTGCGTACTGATGGATCAGATTTGGACCCTAACTTTCCGGAGCCTTTTGTTGCTGATGATTTTGTAGCCGAGGACTCACAATCTTTAGAATTACAGGAGCAATCATCTATTTCTTATCATGCTTTAACTGGGGGAATTTTACCTTCCACATTACGATTTACCGGTCAAGTAAATGGGTCACCAGTCCAAGTATTGGTAGATGGAGGAAGTACTCATAATTTTTTGCAACCACGTGCGGCCAAACATCTTCAGCTCCAAGTAGAGCTCATTCCTCGTTTTGCAGTCATGGTAGGAAATAGACAAAGGCTATCATGTGAAGGTGTGGTGAAGCAAGTTCGCTTACTAATTCAAGGGTGTACTCTAGTCGAGGATCTTTATGTCTTACCTTTACAAGGCGCTGATGTAGTCCTTGGAGTGGCATGGTTGGCCACATTGGGGCGTGTTGTGACTGATTATGCAACAAGGGGATTTGAATTTAATTTACAGGGGTCTAAGTGGTTATGGAAGGGGGATTCGCCCACAGATGCTCATCAGATCCAGCTACATAGCTTAAGGCATATGACATCAACTGATGGTATTGCTTCTTTCTTATTATTGGCAATGGTTACTCCTGAAGAGAATTGTGCAGGTGAAATGACCTCTGATTTGATGGGAATTTTGGAGTCATATGATGATGTGTTTCAGAAACCTACAGGATTGCCACCTTCTCGTGTTCAAGATCATTCAATACACCTTATTCCAGGGGCACAACCAGTGAATGTTAAACCATACAGGTACCCGTACTTTCAGAAACAGGTCATGGAGAAGATGGTGGCAGAAATGCTGGAGGAGGGAGTGATACGGCCCAGCACCAGTCCATTTTCATCACCGGTGCTATTAGTGCGTAAGAAGGATGGCATGTGGCGCTTTTGTGTTGATTATCGAGCACTCAATGCCATCACAGTCCGTGATCGCTTTCCAATTCCAATCATTGATGAGTTGTTTGACGAATTACATGGTGCTCAAGTCTTTTCGAAATTGGAATTATTGTCAGGTTATCATCAAATCAAGGTCAAGCCAGAGGATGTGGCTAAGACAGCCTTCCGTACTCACGATGGTCATTATGAATTTTTGGTAATGCCATTCGGATTGAGAAATGCCCCATCAACATTTCAGGCTACTATGACTGAAATTTTTCGTCCACATATGCGTCGCTTTAAACTGGTTTTCTTTGATGACATCTTTGTCTATAGTGCATCTTGGAGTGAGCATTTCGAACATTTGATAGTGGTATTGCAGTTGTTGCGACAACATCATCTAGTGGCCAAACATTCGAAGTGCTTGTTTGGTAAATCTTCTATTGATTACCTTGGCCACATCATCTCCGCTCGAGGCCTTGGAGTGGATCCGGACAAGATCAGTACCAATAGGCAATGGCAGACGCCACGATCAGTGAAAGAAGTTCGTAGTTTTTCGGGGCTAGCCGGATATTATCGTAGATTTATTCACCAATATGCAGCTATAGCAGGTCCTTTAACTGACTTGTTACGCAAGGATTCCTTTAAATGGACAGAAGTTGAGAAGCATGCCTTTGAAACCTTGAAAGCTTGGCTAGGCTCCACCCCGGTTTTGGCCTTGCCCAATTTGAAGCTGGAGTTTCGGGTGGAAACTGATGCGTCTGGGCGAGGTATTGGAGCTATTCTATCGCAACAAGGCCACCCTATTGCTTACTTTAGCCAAAAGTTAAGCTCTAGGATGCAGCAAGCTTCAACATACCACCGGGAGATGTTTGCCATTACTCAGGCTGTGAGTAAGTGGCGACAATACTTATTAGGGAACCAGTTCACAATCCTTACTGATCAACAATCGCTGCGTAACTTGACCACCCAAACTATACAGACCCCTGAGCAACAAAAATGGATCACTAAGCTTGTTGGTTATGACTTTCGCATCTTGTATAAACTTGGAAAACAAAACGCAGCAGCAGATGCTTTGTCTCGGACTCCAGAAGCTGTTCTCATGACTATTTCAGTCAACTCTTTTGATATAGAGGCTGATTTGAAGAAGTTGAACCAGACTAGCCACGAGTTAGTGGAAATACAACAGGCTTCACACCGTGGAGATGAAAATTTTGATGACTTTCAGTTCAAGGGAGGGTTATTATTTTATAAAGGTAGGATAGTGATTCCCACGGACTCTCCGTTGCGCCAGAAATTACTCTTTGAATTCCATGCTAGTCCTACAGGAGGACATGCCGGGGTTGCACGCACATTCCATCGTTTGGCATCCAATTTTTTCTGGAAACAGATGCGCAAGGACGTACAAACTTTTGTGGCTGCGTATCAACTAAGTACGGCCATTTTATTCCCTTGCCATGAACTTTCTCGACTCATACAGTGGCTGAAGCCTTTGTTGTAGGTATTATCAGGCTCCATGGCCCTCCTCATTCTATTGTGACTGACCGTGATCCGCGATTCTTACACTCTTTTTGGCAAGAGATTAACCGCTTGCAGGGATCCACTTTAGCCATGAGGACAGCCAATCATCCTCAAACAGATGGGCAATCTGAGGCTCTTAACAAGTGCGTGGAACAATATTTGCGTTGCTACATCGCTGAGGTACCCTCTCAATGGGTTTCTATGCTGCCATGGGCAGAATTTTGGTACAATACTTCATTTCAAACCTCAGCTGGCATGACCCCTTTTCAAGTTCTCTATGGTCGTGAACCACCTACTATTGCTCGATATATTTTGGGGAGTACCGCAAGTGAACTGGTTGAGTCCTACCTGCTGCAGCGAGATGAAGTCTTGCAATTCCTCAAGAACAACTTATTGAAGGCTCAGAACCGCATGAAGTTATTGGCTGATAAGTCTAGGACTAATACCGTCCTTGAAGTAGGTGATTGGGCATATGTCAAACTCAAACCTTTCAAACAGAATACTCTATGCTTGCAGCGAGATCATAAGCTTGGGAGGCGTTATTTTGGACCCTATCAGGTGTTAAAACGCATTGGCTCTGTTGCTTATCGGCTGGAACTTCTGGAATCTGCAAAAATCCATTCTGTTTTCCATATTTCCATGTTGAAACGTTGTGTTGGCACTCCGGACCAGCAGGTGACTCCTCTGCATCTGAATGTTCCGAGTACAGAGAATCCAGCTGACTCCAACCTTGAGGACAAGGTTGCTTTACAGGAAGGGAGTAATGTTGTAAATGAGAATATCTCTGATTGGGATGCCACGCGGGATGAGCACATGGGACTGCCACGTAGGACTTCTAGAAAGTTGATTCCTCCTAAACGACTTGGAGATTATTTTTGGAAAGGGGCAAGTTCACGTGAAGAAGAGTAAACTTTGCAAACAAGAAAGCATAAAGCATCATGAGTGGAGCAGTGCACAACAGTCAACGGGTTGTTATGCACTTTCTCTCTATTTCTTCTGATTTCCTCACCTCCTTCTCCTTCTTCTATCATTAGTTAATTTTAGCTGCAAATTTCCTTGCAATTTCTGATTTTAGAGACTTGAATAGAAGAGCTACTGCTGTAAGTTGAGTTGGGGCTTATTAATACAAGTGCTATTACTATTTGCTTTACCTATTTGTTTCAGTTCCTCCACGTATTATTCGACATAAAACAGATACCGGATTCTTCTTGGATGATTTAAGCAGATGGCAGGGTGATATATATCTGCGCTACTCTAACCACTTGAATAACTCCGAGCAATCGATACCTTCCTGCATTAGACTTTGTGATGCAATCCCTCTAAGGTGATAGTTTCCATGATGCGTATATGAGTAAAAATTGCTTCACTTCTAATTGAGTAGCAGCAATAGATAACAGACTTCGTTTCGTTAACCTCGTTAATCGTATATTTAATGAACTTAAAGGTGCCACCTGCAGAAAAAAAGGCACGGTTAGAAGCCAAAATCGGAAAAGAATTAACTAGAATGAGTTAACCTAGAACCTCCATTATCCCGGAAAGAGTAAATACTTCTAATTGTGAGAATCAACAATGCGGACCTTGAGGATTCTTGACAAAGGAACAGGAGAAGCGTGCTCATCAGTAAAGGAGGCCGATAGCCATGTTGCGCCTGTCGGAGATATTCAGCTTGCAATATACCGATGAAGGGGGTAATAGCCATTTACCTAGTGCAATCTATCGATAAAATTCTTTTTCTTAGAAACAGGAGGGAAAAATGCACCAATTTTGTCTTTCGATAAACACTTACTGTTGCACATGAGGCCAAATGCTGCATCAACATCTTGATCATTAGAAACAGAAGTCTCGCACCTCCAAATGCTTATCGGTGGCTGATTCTTGGTGGCGTAAATTCACCACATTACATCACAATTCAAACTCTTTGCACTACGAGTATCCCACTTCTTATTGCATTGGACTTCCTCGGTAACATTATTACCTGAAGAGGTTTCACATGTTTTTGATGATGATATTTCTGGAAAGATTTAGAAAAACTGAGATATCGGATAACTTGCATAAGGTATAGAGGTTTCCAAGTTCATGTATGTTTCAAAGAGAGACTTACAGTTGAAGTCGCTGGCGTTCGGTAGCAGAAAACTTCAAGTGTTAGGCATAGCAGCGGCACGCCAACTTGGAGGTGTGAACTGAGCATGTCGGAAGAACTTGGGGAAGTAGGGATGCGTTCTGCTTTTTGACAAGGACAGAATGAAAGAAACTTTTACTCCGTATTATTTATGCTTCAGATTATGAACTTATGAATAACAATTCATTAAACAATGGATGACTATTGTTTGACGTACAGATGAGTTATTTGTTTTTACTTTCTTTTCCTATTTCCATGATTGTATTTTCCAATAGTCAATATCAAAGTAACCTCAACTTCTATTCCTTTCAATGAATACAAGAAAACTGAAATAAGGAGCGTAAAAAGTCATAGACGTAAAGAATACAAGAATCAATGGCAGGGCCAGATGTAAATTTTTATACATGTAAATGAGACAAAGAAAGAAAACAACAAATACTTGCTAAATTTTGACTTATTATTATTCACAAACAGACAGTTCATCAGACATACCTGTTATGGTGGTGCTCAAGAATTCCCCCACATAATTCTTCAAGCTACTTAAATAATGTGATATTATTCGGGCCAAGGACCTCAAGATCCCGTCCCATAATATCGTCAACATATTCCTTAATCTCCAGAGCAGACTCTTCAACTTGAGGGCTCTCTACAAGTTGAATAATTTTCAATGAACCAATATCCCCAAAATTAGGAGGAATCTCCTCAAGCATATGACATCCCCACAGGTGTAATTTCTCAAGCACGGGAGAGGATTCCTCTCCAAACTCCCACTTAGCAAGAGTCACATTATCCAACATCAAAAATTTGAGATTCTCCAAGGTGTCTTCCTCTCTCATGTTCCATTCTCCCCCCTTGATGATTGTTCTCGTAAGGAACAAGTGTTCAAGGTTGGGAAGTCTCGCTATTATTGATAGTGAATCGGATGCCAGAGGAAAGTTCAACAACGACAATATTTTCAAATTGGAAGGCAAGTGAAAATCCCATGACCAATTTGTCGCTGCAGAGGGACTATTGTCATTTGTGATTGAACTTTCAAACACTACTTCGAGGGTTTCTAGTTCATGAAGGAAATCCAAGTTTGGAAACCAATATAGCTGTGTTGAATAATCTCATGATTCCTTGAGATCAAATACAAGCCTTTGAAGATTGGGGAACCTTATGAAAATATCCTATGTTTCTTTCGAATAGGAAAGCACGAGGGTCTCTAATATTCTCAAGTTCTCTAACTTTAAATCCTCTACAATCAGTATTGGTTCATCTATATCCAAGTAAAAGAAAGAACAAGCATGAGTGCATAGAACTCGCAACTTTACAAGATCCCAAATTCTCCGTAATAGTACCAAGGTTGATAACTCGTTATCAACCAAGAGGGTTTCTAGATTCCAGAGATTTGAGAAAGATGAAGGCAGAGATTTAACTTCTGTCCTAATTCTTAAGAACCTCAAATGATTCAGCATGCCTATTTCATTCAGCAAAGAATCTTTCACCATCATAAAATAGGGAAACAAGATCAAGTCTCTTAGGTGACATGAATCAGAAAGACGATCTTCTATCTCGTCTCCGGTTATCTCCAAAGAACCGAGGCTCTTACAAGAATGCCTTTTCATTTTTGAACTAAACAGGATGAAATTGTTAAGCCCAAACAGCTCCTTATTATAATAAATGTTTACCATGCGTGGCATCAAATCTGAAGAAGAAAAAGATGGATCACTTGAACTTATCTGCTCGAACAACTTTTCCTCTTTTGCTTTTATCAAACAAAAGTCGTGCACAAGATCATGTAGTTGGCAAGTCGGGTCATCACCTATATCATTGAAAGAAATTACCAAGCTACTGGAAATTAAATTATCCAAATAAATTTCCATCACTTCTTCCAAACTCTTCATCTCTGTCTGTTCAACAAGCCCTTCAGCACGCCAAAACATTTTCAACCAACCTCTGTATATTTCTCTGTCCTTTGGATATCTTGCAAGGTAGAGAAAGCATGGCTTCAGTTGAAGTGGTAAATGGTCATAACTTAATTCTATAACCTTCATCACATCAACTTCACTGCCGAAAATAAAGGACTTCAAATTATTTCGAACATCAAGCCACACAGACGTTGTTTTTTCCCTCCCTGCAATGACTCCAGCAATCAGATCGGCCACCAAAGGAAGTCCCTTACAATTCTGGGCTATTTCTTTTCCAACATCCAATAGTTCATCCGGGAAACTCTCGTTTCCAAATGCCCTTTTCTCTAATAACTCCCAACTTTCTTCTGATCTTAACGATCTAAGGTTAAGAGGATCAGTGTTGCTCTTTCCATGAAAAGCCACTTCCTTTTGTTGAGTCGTCAGAAGAATTCTACTGCCTTTCTAAACTTCAGGGAATCTTATGAATTCGAGGGCTTTTTTCACCAGGCTAATTTCTTCTTTTATCAAAGAAATTGAATAAGAATTGGAATCTAACAGATCATTCAAGTGGACAAGTAGAAGATGCATGGAGAGCAGTCTGTCACTCATGGGGAAGCACCATTGAAATGAGTCTGGGGCTTTCAGATAATCATTTTTGAGATCTTCCTTGAGGAGTTCAATTTTTTCTTCCAACAAGTCTAGAGTCACACGACTTGTTTCATTGTTACTCTCTTCATTCCTTGATTTCTCTTCTAAGTCGCGAACAAGAGTTGATACTTCCCTGATGAGTGCTCAACACATGCCAAAAGATGAAATAATTTGTCATGATGAATGAAGTCCTTCGGCACATCTGTAAGAATAATTAAAAGGAACTCTATCATGACATGAATGTTTCGAGCCCCTGGAATCTTCCCTTAACTAGGTAGCCAAGCCCCCAACCCAAGTTTGCCGCAAGGGTCGGAGTCTCTGAATCTCTACTACGCCACAGGGCCGTCGCCAGCGTACAAAATTAACATACCTGTATCGGTAAAACACGGTTTTAGTCTATGAGCTGTTTGGCTCGTGCCCTCTTCGGGTAACCACCTAACCCTCTTTAAGCCCATTTTTAATTCTTTACAACATGCAATCTTTGAAATCAGACTCTGAAGACTCTAGTTCTGTTATGGCATAAATTTATATGGTATCGTCATACCATTGACTTGCAAGTCACATTCTCTGAGCCATTTATAGTAAATTATATCTCTGTTCTCAAAACATGGAATTCAGGACCACCATATCAACAATTCCTTTCAAGAAACTCATTCTTTAAAACTCATGTAAACACAAGCAAGAAAACTCTCATTTCCGACATTTCAAACACACACAAGGTGGTCATGTCAAAGATATCAATCACATGCAATTCTTTCTCTTTAACACAAGAACGAAATCATATCAAGAAACTCCCTCTCATCATCATCAAAATTATGTTAATTACTTTAATATTGAAAAATCCACTTTCAAACCATTAAACATACATCTCAAATCATTCTCAACAAGTTCATAAACTATAAATCATCAAAGAGAGGGATTTCAATGATAATGCTCTCAATCAAATCTTCAATATCATATGTATACATATAGATGTAAATCAATTTAAGGGGGAAAGGCCTAAAGGCCAAAACAATAATATTATCAAAACATCCAAAATGCAAAATTTAAAGCATAAGTTCCAAAACCCATTTAAAATTCATGCTTGATAATCTTTAAATCATATTCAAGAGATTCAACAAGCCCATGTAGATGTAGTTTTTAGGATGAACCCCACGTACCTTAGACTATAACAGTTGAAAGATGGAACCTAGATCTTGATAGATGGAACCCGGATCTTGACCCTTTTCTTGGAGTCTCGAACATAAGATCTTGATTCTTGATCCTGAGGGAAAGGATTTAGGGTTTTAATTTGAGAGGAAAAATTGAATTATGGAGTGTATTCTGCTTTTGGGGCGTGAATCTTATGTTATGGACAGACCTTGGGTGAGGTAAAGGTCCAAATTTCCCTTAAAAACGTGAAAACAGAACCTGAAAATTAGGTGCGTGAGACGGAGCGTGCGTCGCACGCTACTCGCGCGCAGCTACTGCCTCTCTCATGAAAATGGCTGTAACTTTTCGCTCGGGTATAGGATTTTTGCGAAATTGGTATTGTTGGAAAGATACATCAAAGACCTTTCATTTGATATATAGTAAACCCTCTAATTCGATATATACAAGAATTTATGGTAGATGGAATTTGACCCAAGTTTAAACGTCCACTGAAACTTAATCGCTAGAAATGTTTTCAACTCGTCTTAGAGTTAGGGGATTTTTGTGACCTCAATTCATATTCAAAGGTATTCCCACACTATAGGATTGATAACCACACATATATTAACAAGGAATTATCTAGTTCGGGTCTATACATGTAGGAAGATGGTCTAGATTCTATCCCGAAAGTACGGGGTGTTACATGAACCCTGCACATAACATAGCGAGAGTTTTAGTGCACCGGGATGTCTTTTTAGTAACTCTGTCTTTATTAAAACTGAACTCCAGGAAAATCTTAAATAATTTTTAAAACTGTTGTTGTGGAGCCTCTTCATTCTTGTGCAGATAGGAGAAGAATGATTCCTTTTATTTTAATATAAGTACTTTGGACAACCTTTCTTTTTCCAACTATTTAATTGACAAAGCAAAAGTTTAGGAAGGAAAAGAAGAAAAGGAATGTTGCCAGCAAGAGAGTTTCAGATTATATAAATGATATAATAAGCACTACTTTTGCAATTATTCTTGAGAAATGAGTGAAGCAAGGGCTTTCCCTAATTTTGCAAAGAAAAGGAAAAGAGAAGACAAAGACAAATATTACTTGATTGAAAAAGACAAACATATAGGAAGCAAAAGAAGAAAAGGAAAGTCACTAGCAATTCCTCTTAAATTGCCACATAGGACGTGTGCGTCTACTTGTTCAGCAATTCGTGTGAAATTGCCAGTGATATAATAAGCATTATGTACTTTTGCTAAGTTTCCCGCAAATTTTATATTGTTATGCCCTTTTTATCATTGCTATTTCATAAGAACATGAAATGGTGATTGCGCAACTATACTTTGCTCAAACAAAGAATGAAGAAGTACTATTTGCTGGACCTCACTGTTTATGATGTTTCGTGCAACAGATTTGTCAAAAAGGATGATGTCTGGACCTGATATAATGAGAACTATAGGAAGTTCCATCTTCAAGATTAATTGAACTTCTTTTCCCTCACTCATGATATTTAACGTCAACCTGACTCTAAACATAAGTCAAAATAAGAGACGATCGGTTAAATTAACACGAATTCAATGTGCTGTCACATAACACGAATTTCATTGATCGAGATTTATTTCTTTAGAACCAAATCAGGAGATGCTAATTAATCTTCTGTTGCCTATTTTATCTCTCATATGCTTTTTGCTTATTTAGATTCCTATTGTAGTTCTGAAAGAAATACAAAGCACTACAAAGTTTGAAAATCATCTCTTCTTATGATCGATGCTACAAGCTCAGTCAGCAGAAGGAACTTTTCAGTGGACACTTTTGCATATCAGATAAATGGTAACAGTTATTCATTTTCATTACTTGACTGGGGAAGTTTTATTGTTCATCGTCATCAGTCCATCGATTAGTTTCCAAATTTGAACACATGAGAAGAAAGAAGAAACTACTTGGTCCCCTTTTCCATGTCACCATGCTTGAAATTCACGAGCTTCACTTTCTCGTTTGGTACGAGTAATAAGGGATAATTAATACTGAAATTAATTTTAGGATGAGTTTATCCTATGTTTGGTTGGATAAAATAGTAGGACAACATCTCTCGAGATTTGTCCAACATTAAGGATGAAATAACAAATTCCGGAATAACTTGTTCCCAACCAAACTAACTCACTGTGATAGGTACATTTTTTGTGT
Source organism: Capsicum pubescens (assembly GCA_030864215.1). Taxonomy (NCBI): domain Eukaryota; kingdom Viridiplantae; phylum Streptophyta; class Magnoliopsida; order Solanales; family Solanaceae; genus Capsicum; species Capsicum pubescens. The sequence goes on along the minus strand of CM061543.1, from coordinate 310,758,306 downwards.
GGGGTTGAATACTTGAAGTGTGTAATAGATACAAGGATCAATTGAGGTAAGAAAAAGTTAAAGCCAACTTTAAGAGATTCTTTATGTCTTTGCTCTTTATCTTTAATTAGCTAAATATAGTCTTGGAATCATTCTTCATTTCTAGTAATTTGAAATCCATAAATAGAATCATACATAAAATTTGCTACTAGGTGTGCATATATTCATACGAATTATGACAATTTTGGGATCATAGGGCTTTAGTGTAGTAGTAGCACACAACTTGTGATGTGTGGTTTAGGACTTAGGCGCATGTCACGGGTACGAACCTTGCCACATACTAAAGTGGAGAAGCGTAGAAGGTTGAACATATTGTCCATCGAGTATGACGGAACACAAAGTTTGAGAAAAATGAGAACATTTTGTAATGTTCCAAAACTATCCTTAAAAAATGCATTTTTAAATAGAAGAGTACCTTTTTGTGGACTTTCTGTCAAATAAGTGTGACCCAGAGTTGGAATAGTGGTTCAGGGCTATGTCCCTTAAGCAAGAGGTCGGGGGTTCGATCCCCACCTCTGGTGAATGGAGCAAACTCTGTGGCCAGTTCTCTACCGCAAAATGCGCTGACCGAGGAACGGAGGATTAGTCTCACGACTGCCGGCTGTGGGGATACCTTGGGAAACCAAAAAAAAAAAAAATTTGCCAAATAAGAAAATATATCATTTTAGGGCTAACTAAAAAGTAAAGTGTATCATGCAAATTGGGACAGATGAGTATTTAAGTGGAGAATGTTTGGGTCAAAATCATCAAGGACGTCATGGGATGATAATTCAAACAAGAGAAAAACATATTAAAACAACATTACTGTTAACATGGTTTGGTTAAAACGATCTACATATTAAAAACTAATATTGAAAAAGCAGAAAATTGAATGGGAGAAAATCTCCCTCTAAACAAGACCGACGACCCCAAAGGCCCACACTAGGCCGCTCCCCAGCCTCCCTGGGGTAGCCCGGTCGATTTTCATCCCAAAACCGGCCAGAGCCTAGGGCCGACCCCGCAAACCGTGGGCTATAGCTCAACGATTTTTTTCTAAAATGACCCCGTTCGCGCCGTTTCGACTGTTTGACCACCCAAACCGCCTCAACGACCCCAAAGGGCCACACTAGGCCACTCCCCAGCCTCCCTAGGGAAGCCCGGTCAACTTTTGCCCAAAAACCCATCTAGGATCCGGGCCCACCCTGCAAATCATGGGCTATAACACACCGATTTAGTCCCAAAATGGCCCCGTTCATGCCGTTTCGACCGTTTGACCACCCAAACCGCCCCAACAACCCTAATGTCCCATACTAGGCCGCTCCCCAGCCTCCTTGGGGAAGCCTGGTTGATATTCAACCCAAAACCCGCACGAACCACAGGCCCACCCCGCAAACCGTGGTCTATAACACATCGATTTGGCCCCAAAATGTTCCCGTTCTCGCTGTTTCGGTCGTTTGACCATCCAAACCGCCCCGACGACCCCAAAGGCCCACGCTAGGCCGCTCCCCAGCCTCCCTATAGCCAACTTTAAGAGATTCTTTATGTCTTTGGTCTTTATCTTTAATTAGCTAAATATAGTCTTTGAAGCATTCTTCATTTCTAGTAATTTGAAATCCATAAATAGAATCATACATAAAATTTGTTACTAGGTGTGCATATATTCATATGAATTACCAACAAGCCGAGAGCTAATCTTCAAGCTCTATGATACAAAACTTTTTATGTCCATGAAGTTCAGAATATGGACCAAATAGATTCTTGGGTTACTTGAGAAAAACAAAAAATAAAATCATGTCTCAAGAATAAAGTATTACATTTCTTCTTTTCCTAATTGAAGTAAATTGTATTTGCTTTCAGTTTTACTTATTCTATTTGCCTTCTTTTTTGCTACTTTTTACTTTTCTCTCAAAAATCTGCTATAAATAATGAAGAAAAGATCAGTTCAATAATAATCTTTGAGAGCATCATATAATATAATACTATAATCAAAAACACATTTTTTTTTTACCTTAAGAATTATTCAATAGAAATACTTTTTAATGCTGTAGGTGGTTTTGTTGTTGAGGTGGGGAAGTTTGTATCGAAATGCATCTATCCTAAGATTGAAAATATCATCCGTTTCTTGTCCAAAATTGAAAATCTAAGGACGGAAATGGAGGAGCTAACAGCGTTAAGAGATGATATCAAACGAAAGGTGGAAGACGTGGAGGGAGAAGGCTATAAATGAAAACCAGATGTTATCAAGTGGTTCGAAGATGTTCAGAAGCTCGAGAATGAATGGGAAGCTATGCAAGAAAGCATCATAGCGGCGAAGTCGCTTGCATATAAATGTTGTCCAAAATGCAGCCTTCGATTGAAAGTCTCCACTCAAGCAAAGAACATCCGAGATCAACTGTGCAGACTTAAAGAGGTCGGAGAAAACTTTGGATCCAACTTGGTGGTAGAAAACTACCGGGTTAAAAAAGTTGAGCACATCCCGTGAACATCAATAGAAGGCCAGTCAACAGCAACAAGGAATCTCAACAAAATCCTACGACTATTGGAAGATGATAAGGTAATATTCATATAAGGATTCGAATGCACATTTTTTGTATTCACTTATGAATTGTAGGTGTAATCACAATTAATGTGCATGTCAACTCAAAAAATACATATTTAAAGATAAATGTTTCAAGAAAAGATTGAAGTACATTAAATGGTCAGTGCAAAGAACTTTTACTATATTATATAAATATATTTTATATGTAAGTTTTCATAAAAATTGAGATTTGTTATCTTCAAAATAAGATATATAATACTCCATGTTCATTCCTTTTTATTTGCACCATTTGGGTTGTGCTTATATTTCTAAATATTTGGTCCTTTATCTTTCAAGAATAGTTTGAACAAAAATTTCTTATTATGCTCTTGTTCAATAAATGTAATCATCATTGATTTGAAAAGAGATATAAAATTTAATTAGGGGTATATTAGTGAAATTGATTTTAATTTTATAGGAGTAAGAGACTAAAATGTGTCTAACCCAAAGAAAGCAAATAAAAAGGAATAAAGAGAGTGCGATATAACAGATAAATTAACCCGCATGCAAAATAACTTTAAACTAACATTAAGTAACATATATTTTTTTAATACCTTTAATAAAAAATTTAAATCCACCAATATTATATTAATTTGATTTGTGCTCTATTTTTTTATGGATAATTTTCAACCAACAATTACGTATCTTTAGTATTTCATATTATTTTATTATGAAAATGAATATTTGATATATTTATATGGATAAGAACAATCTCTGATCTCCTTAATATAAACACACTATTTACTTTTATTTATATAGTATATTAAGTAAAAATATCATATTATAAGAAAATATTGCAAGTAAGGTTTTGTAAAAAATGTTAATATACTGAAACTTATAATTTTAATTTATCCTCTTGTATAGTTTTCAAATAAAATTGAAAAATAAAAATATTAAAATTAGTTACTTAATTCAAGAAAATGTGTTTAACCTGATGTTAAAATAAGCATTGAAACATATTATATTTTAATTTTAATTAGGACAATTTAAATAAGTTGTAAACTAGCTATTATTAGATTTTATAAAAATAAAAAATAGATTTTTTAAAGTGTTATTTCTATTGTCAATTTCTACCATATTTATTTAATTTTTTTGATAAAATAACTAAATAATGATAAATACATTTAAAATGTAATATTGAGCCCGTAAAATGGGCCTTTCATTATCTAGTATTATTATATTTAGATTAATAAAATTTGTATAAGAAAATTTTAAATTATTAATATGACACCCATAAAATTTCGAGAGTCAATCAAATATTTCATATTTTTAAAATTTTTTAAGTTGTTAATTATTGTAATTAATATATTTTTATGTATTTCTTGAAATATATAACAAATTAATTATATTTTTTTTAGATATTTTAAGTTTTTAATTATTGTAATTTATAATACTTTTTAGAAAAAAGGCTCAAATATGCCATCGAACTATCAGAAATGGCTCATTTATGCCAACACGGGCCCAATATATATTATCTATTAGTCTCAATTTATGTGACATAAATATAATTTAGATGATTAATAGCCAATTATATTTTAAAAAACCTATAATTTTTTAATTATTAAGATTTATAATACTTTTTTCTCTATTCAATTTAAGTGACACTGATATAATTTTTGCATTCAACTGAATATTTTATATCTTTACAATTTTTAAGTTGTTAATTATTGTGATTTATAGTTTTTTTTTAAATATATAACATATTATTTTTTTAGATGCTTCAAGATGTCAATTATTGTAATTTACAATTTCTGTTATGTGATTTTCAAACAATACATGTTACTCTCTTTGTCCTAACTTTTGTGACGTTGATATTCAATTATATTTTTAACTATTCTAATTTAAGTGGCATTGGTGTAATTTTGAGAGTCAATCAAATATTTTATATCTTTTAAAATTTTATGTTGTTAATTATTATGATCTATAATACTTTTTAAGTATTTTTGGAATATATAATAGATTAATTTTTTAAAGATATTTTAAGTTGAATCCTTTTATTAAATATTATTAATATTATATTACTTCAATGGCTTAAAATAAGTAAATATGGATGGTATAGTAAGATTACGCTTGAAGCAGCTGAAGCAGTCAGGACGATCCTAAGCTGCTCAATATTCACGCTTCTTATATATAGTATAATAAAGAAAAAAATCATAATTAGTTGAACTATTTTATCACGAGTTTCCAATATCTAAATGATCATAATTTTTTATTTTGTCTTGTGGAGACAGAGACATATGCCTTCCAATAAAAACTATGTATCTTAAAATCTCTTCTAAAAGTCCTTTAGAAATTTTGAAAAGCCATGATTGAAATTTAGGGTGGAAAAGGATCATTTTCCCCCAAAAACGGAGTGTCTAAGTCACCGGAAACCTTTACATAGGGGCTTTCTATGCTATCGCCTATGTTTACATGGGTTCCGCCTATGCTATCGCCTATGTTTACATAGGCGCCGCCTATGCTATCACCTATGTTTACATAGGCGCCGCCTACTATTTTGAAAGGCCATAACTTCTTGCTCGGGTGCCGGATTTTAGCAAAATTGGTATCGTTAGAAAGTTAACTCAAAGACCTATCATTTGACACATAGTAGTCTCTCTAATTCGATATATACAGAGAGTCATGGTCGATGGAAGATGACACAAATTACTACATCCACTAAAACTTAATCGATCGAAATAGTTTCAACTCGTCCTTGAGTTGAAGGACCTCTATGGTCTAAATTCAAGCTTGAATGGATTCACATACTACGCAAATAATTAACATGTCATATTGGCATAGGATTTATGGCTTCGGGATTATCAACGCATCGAAATCATGGTCCATATTGTAGCCCGAAAATACGGGGTGTTACAGTTTTCCATGTTTTAGTTCTCATGATAGCACAGACAAACCACCTATCAAGAGGTTGAAATGTGAAAGAGCCTATTACACCGTTGTGACAAAGGTTTGTCACGATGTAAAAGGCTCCATAGTAAAGTTGGAATCATTACTGACAGTAACATTTTTGGCTTAAAACGTTATCAATGGTGATGAGACTCTACAACTCTACCACATCTGACACTGTCGAGTTGATTTGGCAGAATGACAGAGTCTGATGTGGCAGAGTTGCAGAATCTAGTTACTGTTGGTAATGTTTTGAGCCAAAAAAGATACTAACGATTCCTTCTTTAACGCCGTCTGCTGTCCATTTTGGTCGGTTATTTTTTTTAAAACCTAGTACGTTACTGCTAATAACGTTTATACTATTTTTGTAAAGTTATCAAAAAATATATTACTTTGGTGAATTGATTTAAAAATAGTTTCTTTCGGTCTAAACTTCGAATATATATATATATATGTAACATACGTAGAAACCAAAAGGGATTTAACATTTTCTATATATACATTAAAAAGATATGAACTCAAACTAAACGTCAACTAACAAGTAAAGACTCTAATTGTGAGACTGCACATCTAGACACTTCAACTCGTCCCCACTATGTCTCATGGACACTCAATGCTGATGTGTCACATAATTTTTAAAGGTATCTAAATGATTATTTAAATTTGATAGGAAGGTGTGGAGGACTCAGATTAGGGTAGAGGGTTAGTAGGTAGGAGTTCGGCCATGATAGTAGGGATGAGTGCTTGGTTTGTATTTGCGCCTAGAGTTTCTTGTTCATGTTGTTTAAGTGATGTATATGATTTTGAATAGATAGTTGATAGAATTATCTTGCGTGTGTCTTGTTTTATTTATTATCTAGCAGTGTGTTATATTTTTTTTGTGTGTGTTTGTATTTTTTATTTGTTATACTGTTATCTGTCATGAGCCAGAGTTTGTCGGAAACAACCTCTCTACTTCATCTGAGGTAGTGGTATGAACTGCGTACACCCTACCCTCGCCAGACCCTACTTTGTGAAAATACACCGGGTATGTTGTTGTTGTTGTTCATCTGACACAGTGGAGACGAGATAATTAGATGAAGTGTTTACACGTGCATCTTCAAAGTTGGAGTGTTTTAGTTGTTAGTTGAGAACAAATTAAAGTGTCTATGTATTATGTATTATACTCACAAGGTAACACAAGAAGAAAATTCTTGTATGTATAACACTTTTACGAAAACAGTACCACCCAGGAAGTAAAGAAAAGGGCCATCTTATACTCATCTTATATGCATGATTGCATCCTAAGTTGCTCGGACTCTCCAAAATTGTTGCCGCATCCATGTCGGATCCTTCAAAATATACTATTTTTGAAGGATCCGACACACACCCGTAGACATTTTTGAAGAGTGCGAGCAACTTAGAATTTGCATTATCCCAGAAGCCAGATGCATATTAACTGTTTTTGAGCTTATATGCATACACAAAAATGAATTCTTAACATATAATTTTATGATCTGAACTATGAGCTTTATGAGCTCAACTGAACTCACTGGTTTTGACTCGAACTATGTTTACATAAACAAAGAAAGAGGATAAAGATCGTACTCATTTCTCGGGTTCTATATTTTCGCCTCTGGGCACATGCAGAAAGTTAGCGTGTAGGTCAGTATCAACTGTCAAAGCTCAGTAAACTCATTCACAATCATCGACTCAAACTATCATAACTCATCTATGAACACATAACATACGCGACAAAGGAGTGTTGTAGAATGTGGAAAATGTTCGCCTCTGGGCACACGCAGAAATTTAGCACCTACGTCAGCATCAACTGTCAAATCTCGGTAAACTCATTCACAATCATCTACTCCAAACTATCAGCTCAGTCAAAACTTATCTATAAAGACATAACATACACGACAAAGGAGTGTTGTAGAATGTGGAAAATGTTCGGTTCACTTTCTTCTTCTTCTACTAATATTTTTCTCCGTTTCTTTCTTCTCGATGCTCTCCCCCTCATCCTTCTTTCTTTCTCAAAGTAGTGCTTTTGCTTGCATAGACATCATGGAGATATGCCAACCATTTCAACATCAAAATTGAAATCTGTAACACCCCTCATTTCGGGCTAGAATAAAAACCGTCGTTTCTATGCATTGATGATCCACAAGTCATAAATCCTACAGAAATTTGGCATGATAATCAATTATGTAGTGTTTGAACCTATTTAAGCATGAATTGAGATCATAGAGGTCCCCTAACTCAAGGACGATCTGAAAGCTTTCCTATCGTTCGAGTTTGAGTGAGCGTCGAAACTTGGGTCAACTTAAATTGACCAGAATTCTTTGTATATAATGAATCAGAGGACCTACTATATATCAAATAAACTTTCTTCGAATTAGCTTTCCAATGATACCAATTTCGCCTAAATCTGATACCCGAGCGAAAAGTTATGGCCATTTTACTGACTGAGACAGTAGCATCATGCGATAAGCGTGCGACGCACGCCCTATCGCACGCACCAAAATTTCAGGTTCTGTTTTCTCATTTTTAAGGGAAAAATAGGTATCTTCCATCCCTTATCCAGCTATAACACAGGATTAAACTCCCAAAACACTAAAATATGATTCTCTTCTCTCAAATTCATCAAGAACTCACCCTAGGGTTTCAAACTAAAAACCCAAATATCTAAAGATTTAACCGTGAGTTTTTCTTAATTCTTCAAGATTTGGAATCCCCATTGCGAGGGCTACAAGAGGCACCCATCAATCATACGTATAGCATCCCAAAAGCTAGAGTTCATTCAAAATCTTCTAATTTAAGGTACACGGGGTTTTTCTCAAATCTCATGGGCATAGAAATCATGATTTTTAGAAAGGGGTTTTCAGATTTATGAATACATTCATGTTTTAGAAATCTTGACTGTATTGTTTTGGTCTTTTAACCTTCTCCCAAATTGATTTGAAATTATATATATATGTAAGTATGTGTTTCAAGGTTGATGATTGAATTGAGAGCATGATTCATGAAAAATTCCTCTCTGGTGATGATTTTCATTTATTTATGATATACTATGAAATCGTTTGAAAGGATCTTGAAAAGCTTGTTATGAAATGTCTTGAATAACGTTATATTTGGATTATGATTTTGATTTCAAAAGAGAGAGGGTTGTTTATGTTGATGAATGTTGAACATAATCATATAATGAGAAGGGTTGCATGGTTTGTTAAAGATTACATGACCACCACTTGTTTATTGAAAGGATGGAAATTTTTTATAGTTTTGACTTATGTTTTCGGAACATGAATTCCCTTTGTTAAATTGCATGTTTGGATGGTCTGAACTATGTTTTAATGAAGGAATCATGCATGATGCATTATGGCTCAGAAATAGGACTTGCAAGTCTTGGTGTGATGACACCAATTCAGATAATGTTATGGTAATTTAGAACAAAATAGAATGCATGTTTAAAATCAAATTTTCAAATGTTGAAACTAGACTAATGCATGATTCAGAACAGGATAAAATTGGGCATAAAGAGAGATTAAGTGGTTTCCCGAAGAAGGCACGAGTTCAGACAACTCATTGCCCAAAACTGAGATTTGCTGATCCGGGTATATTATTGTATGCTGGCGACTTTCCTGTGGCATAGTAGATTCAGAGACTCCAACCCTTGCGGCACACTTGGGTTGGGGGATTTTCTACCGAGTCAATGGAGGATTCCATACAGCCCGTGGAATTTTAGACTTGTAGGGGTGTACCACCTAACTCAGAATTAATACGAAGATTAGAAAACTGCATTGTCAAGAATGACTTATGCTTTTTTTTTTTAGAAAACTGTCCGTGTTTTGAAAACTATTTTATGTATGATGTTTTGATAAATTTCTCTCCATCATTTTATTTATATAAAAGCTTTATTTTGGATTAATTTGCATACCAGTACATCTATATTGAACCCCTCTCCCTCCAGGTTCTGAGGTACAGTCTAGTGGTCCTGATAAGCGGTACATTTCATCATACAGAAGTGAAGAGTACCAGTTGGTGAGCCTTCTATATTTCAGAAGGGCTAGTTTCTTTCAGGCAGTTATTATTTATTATGGTTTTTGATCTACTGGAGGCCTTGTCCCAGTTTTCATACAGTTGTTATTTGATCACGTAGTAGAGATTTCGCAGACGGTTTTCAGACGGTGTTTAGTTGATATTGGATTTTATTCCTCATTGTTAAACTAAATTTAGATTACGACCATGTTTCCGTAGCAGAATTTATTTCTGCATTTCCTGTTTATATATGAATGGTGTATATGATTACAAGTTAGAAGGGCTCTCAGGCCTTCATGGTTCGGGATGTCCGTCATGGACAGGGCCCTAGTTCGGATCATGACAAACTTGGTATCAGAGCACGGTTCAGGGTCCCAGGGTGTCTGAAAAATCGCATCGGGTAGAGTCTTATTTATGGGTGTGTAGCGCGCCACACTTATAAGCAGGAGGCTACTAGTCATTTAGGAATGTTTTCCTTTTTTCATGTTTTAGTTCGTGCTATGGAGTCAGAATATTCCTCTTTCATACTCTAATTTGTGCTATGGTGTAGCCCATACAAAAGTAAAGTTATCCCAATTCTTTTCTTACTTTGATGTGCTCAGATATGTCTGATTGTTAAGGTGAATCTAGTGCAGAAGTTTAGAGTTTAAATGGTATGTTCCTTTCTGATTGAGCCATATAAGATTTTAAATTTGTGCAAGGACTTGAGAAGAGTCCGTTAGTGCTACAAAGTGTATTTATTCTAGTGTGAACTTTGGTTCTAATGAAATCGTATTTTTCAGCCTGCGGTGTTAAGGGTATTCAGTCCTTTTCAAAAATTTATGTTGCAGATATCATGCCAAAAAGGGGAATGATGCGTAGCAGAATTGTTGGAACTGTATTTCCATCCGATTAGTAGTATAAGTTAAAGTGTCGGTATCATGACCTATTGGTAGTGATATTGGACCAAGAAGTTGATAATGTGAAGTCACAAAGTTAGAAGTTAGAGTGAGGGTGACTTTTGTGTAAATAAATATTTTAGTTGAATAACTTATGTTTGAGGATGATTTACCCCTTTATATTGAAAGACTAATGTAGTAGCTAGTAGCATGCGTGGATTGTATGGTAGTCTGTGGGAAAAGTGTTTGACTCAGATTTTTATTTATATAGAGTAAGATGTGACTCCTTAGATCATTGAATATTGTGTGTCAATTTTCTATCTCTTGTAATATGTAATCTTGTTATCATAGTGTTTTTGAAAAAAAAAATCAAAGTCTAGTGAAGCCGTGTGGGGCTCTTTCGATTCACTAGCATAGTTTCTTTGTTATTCATTTCATTTTCTTGTTCAAAACACAAAATCAAAGTCTAGTGAAGCTGTGTGAGGCCTATTTCGATTCACTAGCAACTTGTTGTTCTTGTTTTTGTTGAATATATGTATAGTCGAATCTTTTCACATGAGATTGAGTTGGTAATGAAGTGATACGTCCTTGTGTGTTAGTTTAGTAGAAAGTAGAGAAGGAGTTATTAGTTAAGGTGAATTGTTGACTGCTTGAAGTATGAAAATGGCTAGATGAGCCAGTAAGATATAATTATAGACTCATGGTTGTTTGTGGAATTTGAAGGTAGTCTAAATGTATGCTTGGGTAAGTAAGTGTGATGTGAGAAAGTCTTATAAGTAGATAAGATTGTATGGGGTTATAATATAAGATTAAGGTTGACCATGTCTATTATGTGACTTTACCCCCCTTGACCTTCTTTTTGTTAGTAGTTGTAAACTACTACTTGTGAGAAGGTATGTAGTGGATTTTTGAGGTATTTGGATAGAATGTCCCAATTTGATGGACTAGTTTATTATGTTGCCTTCTTCATTGGTGGTAGATGATTGATGCTAGACTATTAGCTTAAATTTAATGTAGGATATGGATATAAGAATAGTGGCTTAAGATTAATGATGAATGTTTTGTGAGAATTGTGTGTCAGGTTGGTTTGTAAATCAAGCTTAGCACTAGACATTAAGTTTGAACAGTTGATGTCCATGAAGGTGGATGTGATGATTTCTTGCTTAATGATACTAGTTATATGGAAGTGATCTAATAGGCTTAAATAGTGTATGCAATAGATTAAGTTTATTTGATTAGTAACAAAGTATGATATTGTATGTATGAGGTAGAAGTATGCCCAAGGTGATATGGAGTTGCGCCATTTTCTAAGACTATTACATGTTGCGTGTGGCTAGTAGACATAGTAGTACCGTTGAGTTGCTAGGTGGAGAAAGACTAGTAGAATGATTCATCAAAGGCTTAGTGATATCCATGTTAAGTGTTATAATCTAAGTTTGAATTTTTGAAGGTTGAACCAACAAAAATAAGAGTTGAAGCGCTATAGGGTGTGCACTCCGACTATGGGAATACTCGTGAGGATTCAAAGTTAGTAAGTGTTCAAGTATTATGTGATTGACTATTGGGGCTATAGAAAGATAGAGTGTGTCTCAGAAGGTAGGATTAGCGGTGGGTTTTCCCCTTCCAGGTGTAGCCATTCGGGTTAAGTTCTATTAATTGCATGTATTGTCGTATTCCATACCCCAGAGTGCAGTGAGTGTAGTTCAGTTTAGAGTCTAGTAAGGGATCTCTCAAACTTAAGATGATGGCTTCAAGCTAAGAGGGAGATCATAAAACAAGTGACCAAGACAAGCTCTCAAATTCTAGTAGTGATGTTTGTATGATATAGAACATTAGGAAGTGAGGGTGAGGCTCAACCCATTCTTATCTCAGTATTTTTCAGTTATCCCAATACTTACTCATGCTTTGCGTTTCAATTCCAAGATCATAGTTCATGTTCATGTATATGATAGAGAATCACGTGCTCTTCCAGTTCTAAAATAAGGAGTTCCAGTTCATTTAGTAGTCGGAATCACATTTCATATGTTATGAACTTTAAATTGAGGTCATGCAGCTCATGACTCATGTACTCACTCTTTATAGTGTGCTCAGTTTCCATAATTCATGATATACTCTTTACGATTGACGAGATTCAACTTATAGTCATGTATGCCCCAAGGTCTTATGTTGATTTGCTACTGAATCCCTGATGCTAATTTGCTATTCCTTCGGTCTCATTTAAGTGTCAAGTCTCGTATAATATCCTCCCATACTTCAGGGTGTTAGGTTCTAACCTTTTAGTGACTCCTCCTTATGTGATGATAGTGGTGATGAGTAGATGTTTCTTGTTGCTGAAGTATCATTGTATGCTTGTCTTAGATAAGACCAAAAGTGTGAAGTAAGATTTGGGGCCAAGTCTTGAATACATGTGATGGTTAGTGGATATTGTGTGTGTATGTTCTTGGGATCGCGCGTGGGAGTTATATTGATAGTGGTTTGGAAAATTTATGAAGTATCCTTTATGGGTGTTTGCCTTGAAGTTCACAGGTGGTCATAAAGATAGGCTTGAATGACATGCTGGAATTTTAGTGGAGGAACGCAATATGCGCTAGTAAATCCATAGTAAGAGTTCAGAGTTAGTCATTGAAGTGGTAAAGCACATTATGCTTAGGGTGTGACCTTCAAAAAGATATAGAAGATTGAATCATATGGTTTAGACTAGTATCGTGGTGTGGCATGTTTTATTTTGTGATTTGAAGTTAGGCTTGATCACGGTGAGATTACTTATGTTACTTTAGGCATTAGTAGAAAGATTTTTCAATGCCCATATAAGAATTCTAAATTGAATCAAATGAGTATGGTATTTAAAGGGAATAATATAGTTAAGGGAATATTCGAGAAGTGCGCTTAGCTTGGAAGTAAGAAGTTGCATTGCCTAAGGCCTGGTAATTATATCCTAGTTTATGAGTTATATGTCTATATTTCATGCTATAGAGTAGTGTCATTGTTGTGATTCCTTAGTTGGGTGTCTTGTGTAACTCATTCCCAAGACTCTTTGCCCCCGAATGCTACTAGAACTTCTTTAGAAAGATTGTTGAAGAGATACTTCAGTTAGGTATAAGTTTCCAGTATAATTCAGCCAGTATAACCAACAGTTCAGTTTAACAGTCAGGCAGACAAGTTACTGTGGTTTTTCACCTTTACACCAAGTCCTGCTATCCGAAGTCCCATGTGTAAAACCATCCCAAGAGATAATCTATTCCATCCGTGTAAATTGCGAATTCAGTTCACTCCAAGCATCATGTTTCAGATTCATCTATTTAGTCATGACTCAGTTCATAAGAGTTTAGGCATAATCTCAAATTTTTCCAAGTATTTTAGTTCAGACAGAGTAATACCCTGGTACAGTCTAAGTCTTATTACCTTATGATTCGTACTAGCCTAAGTTATCACTTCTCAATTCAATATATATGATTGGGTCATGAACACCTCAAGGGAATCCTAAATTCTCAGCATGAATCAACTCCTTAAAGCAAGTAAGGGAAAGTCAGCTCAGAATTCAGTTTCATGATGGAAATTTAAATGTTTCAGATCAGTATATTCTTTCTTAGGATACATATCATGTCCACGTTATTCAATACCTTTAAGACTTCAACATTCCTAACCATCATTCGGGTACGAATGATCCCAAGGGGGAGATAATGTAACACCCCGCATTTCGGGCTAGAATAAAAACCGTCATTTCTATGCATAGATGATCCACCAGTCATAAATCCTATGCAAATTTGGCATGTTAATCAATTATGTAGTGTGTGAACCAATTTAATCATGAATTGAGATCATAGAGGTCCCCTAACTCAAGGACGAGTTGAAAGATTTCCTATCGTTCGAGTTTGAGTGAGCGTCGAAACTTGGGTCAACTTCAATTGACCATAACTCTTTGTATTTAATGAAACAGAGGTCCTACTATATATCAAATGAAATTTCTTCGAATTAACTTTCGAACGATACTAATTTCGCCTAAATCCGATACCCGAGTGAAAAGTTATGGCCATTTTAGTGACTAAGACAGTAGCATCATGCGATAAGCGTGTGACGCATGCCCTATCGCACACACCAAAATTTCAGGTTCTGTTTCCACGTTTTTAAGGGGAAAATAGGTATCTTCCATCTCTTATCCAGCTATAACATGGGATTAAACTCCCAAAACACCAAAATATGATTCCTTTCTCTCAAATTCATCAAGAACTCATCCTAGGGTTTCAAACTAAAAACCCAAATATCTCAAGATTTAACCATGGGTTTTCCTTGATTCTTTAAGATTCAGAATCCCCATTGCGAGGGCTACAGGAGGCACCCATCAATCATACGTATAGCATCCCAAAAGCTAGAGTTCATTCAAAAGCTTCTAATTTAAGGTACGCGGGTTTTTCCTCAAATATCATGGGCATAGAAATCATGATTTTTAGAAAAGGGTTTTTAGATTTATGAATACATTCATGTTTTAGAAATCTTGACGGTATTGTTTTGGTCTTTTGACCTTCCCCAAATTGATTTGAAATTATATATATATGTAAGTATGTGTTTCAAGGTTGATGATTGAATTGAGAGCATGATTCATGAAAAATTCCTCTGGTGATGATTTTCATTTATTTATGATATACTATGAAATCGTTTGAAAGCATCTTGAAAAGCATGTTATGAAATTTATTGAATAATATTATATTTGGATTATGATTTTGATTTCAAAAGAGAGAGGGTTGTTTATGTTGATGAATGTTGAACATCTATATATTATTAATAAGAGAGGACAAAGCCTCTACATTAAGCCACGTGGCAGCATACTAAAATAACATTTGGCATTTTAGGACAACAAGCAGTTAGGTTAGTTATTAGTTACCTATTTTTGAATTTTTACTATTTAAATTTCCTTAGAAAATTCAAATTGTGACAATTAATTGATAATTACAGTTTTTTAAATAGATAACTAATTTTTAAATAACTATTAACAAACATTATTTAATTAAGAACTCCTATTTATATTTTTATTTTTAAAATTTTCGACCTTGGTATCTTTTTTACATTTTGGTCATTCTAAGACAAAATTTAATATTTAGTAATCTATTTTATAAGATTATATAAAAAGAGAGATTAAAATATATATATAAGAAAAATATTAAAATGCACTGCCAAGTAGTTGAGTATTTATCTGCACTTGGCAATTATAAAATCATTATCCAGCAATATAGCAAATACATAATTATTTACATTTTGTAAATCATACACTTCCAACAATTTTTACTCAGTGAAATATCCTAAAAATAAAATTCAAAATTTTCCTTTCTTGCAAATTTGTTTCATAGTTTCAATGTTAAAACTTGAACCCAGTCCATCCCTCTCTCTCCCTGTAGTCAATTATTTTTCTCCTAAATTGACTTTATTAGGGCTTCTAAAGTTTCTCAGCAAAAAAGGAGATGAAAAATGACTCCGACTAGGTATAGTACAATTTACTTTTCTGTTTGATGGGTTAGTAGTTTGTTTTAAAGTATGTGAGTGGACTTCAAATTTGTTCTTTATCGGATGGGTTTTTCAAAATGTTCTGTCTTTTCTGTTAACTTGAATAGTTTTCTTCTTTCAATTCAAGTTATAGTAACAAGACTGAATTCATAATCAATTGCATCAAGTTAATATGGCTGATAGATTTGATTTAATTTCTTTTATGTTACACATTACTTTTCAAATCAGTTTGGTTTATTTTTATTATAATTGATACTTTTACCATTCATGTTTCTTCCTTTTAACATTTTAGTTGCAGATGTTAGAAGGATATCCAAGAGACTTTTTTGGATTAAAAAAAAGTGAACCTACTTTAATCTTGAAGAAAATGAATCTTTTAATGGTAAGTTTCTTTAATCTTGAAGAGAATGAATCTTTTAATGGTACCCGTCTTTGTTTTTGGTATTAAATTATTAATGGCAAGCAGATTACTTTTGTTGATGTAATTTTAAATTCTTAAATAAATTTCACACCATGACAAAGCACACAATTTTCTCTCGCTCCTCTCTTCATCCATTAATTCCGCAAATACTATCACGATTGTTACCAATGAGGATCAGTTTCATCCAAAGATATTCAGAAATTGAAATATATTTGGTTAAGGATGACAGTTCAGACGCGTCCAACATAAATCTGGTGCATATCATTTTGGAAATTTTTTAGAAATTTAGAAGTTAGGACAATAAATTACCTTCAACATGCAATGAAGTGATAATGTTCATAAGTTATTGAATTTGGAGATGTTTGTTCTTGCTATTACCTAAACATGTTTGCTTGCAGGAACTGATGGTTAGCGTGGGGGAGAGAGCAATATATAGAAGATTAATTGAATTGACACTTGAAGTTTTTATAATTTGCTCAGATGACCATTCAAAAAAAAAAAAAAGATTCTATGATCTTCTATTAAACAATGGATGAACAAGCAAGATACTGAACTGGCCATTTTTAATTGTAACAAAAAATGCTGGAAGCAGCCTCTCTACCTCGCTAGGGTTAGTAGTATGGTCTGCGTACATTCTACCCTCCCCAGACCCCACAATGTGGGAATATACTGGGTTTGTTGTTGTTTTTGTTGTTGTAAAAAATGATGGAAGCTTTGAGACACCAGTCAAAGTGAATGCGTATGTCTCCCTTTGTCGACAGATACTCCTGGGAGATTTAGCAAACAAAGTGTGTCCAGTTTGAGATGCCTTAATTCCATTAGTCCCCAAATTTCAGGAGGTATGTCTGCAGACCCTTTAACAATAAATGTCTGCAGATTCCATAACCTGCAAATTTCTGAGAGGTATTTTTAAATTCTTACGGCAGAGCAATGATAGGTACCTCAACCACATGGGGCTTAGTATCTGTAGAGGAACACTATAAAACTTTATGTGACTCAAGTCCAAGATTTTGAGTAATTTGAAATGATTAAGCTCTAATTGGAGAATAGCAGATGAAAAAAAAAACGACCAGAAAACAAAATAGAACCGGTTCATTTCAAAAGATTGTTGTTGTCATCATCGGTCAACTGATGATGTGCAGAGGTAAGAAGGGCCCTATAAAAATCATAGGGTAAATCATTAATTTCATCACCAGTCCAGCACTTGAAGGGCTGCATTTCATCAGCAGGAACATGATTTGGATCACAATGAACTACAAAATAACAGATTTGAGATTTTTCAAACACAATGTTGTTCATGACAAAAACGTTTCCCCTTTGAACTTCTCTCAAGCGCAGGTCATATATAAGATCATGAACCTTACATGATCTAATCTTTGTTCCATCTAGACTTCTCTTGCTAACGAGAACTAGACATCTGTCGACAAGATCTTGTATTTTTAGTAGTGAGAATTTCAGGTATTGTTAATGTTATTTCTTCGCGTGTATTCTATCGTTCTTTGTTGAAATTGTTGTATTGTAATCCTGTAGTTTTGTACATTTTACTTTGGATTTTGAAATTCAGTAATGTTTTTGGTTATATTCAGTTTTTATTTGGGCAAATCCTTTTTCTTTGTGTTCTTTGAATTTGGAATGAATTATAACCAATATTTCAATGCAGCAGCTACAGCTTTGTACAACTACCCGGGCAATGCCAGCCCTACTCATGATGTGGGCGACATGCTTTCATGGCTAAGTTTCTTGAGTCTACCACATCGCAACATTTGTCTTCTCAAACTCCAATATTAACTCTCTTCTTTATATCAAAATTATATTTTCATAAAAGGAATACATATAGTGGAAAATAGAAAGTTGGAGGCATTACAACAGAAAATTGATCATGCTTACTTAACTTGAAAGGTTGTTGTAGGAAGGTATTGATTTTTCTCCAATTCTTCTTTTTTCTTAATACATTACAGTTTTGATGATGGTTACAACCTACCTACTTATCCCTTTTTATCGTAAGTGAAGAAGTTCTCAAAAACACAGTATTGCATTACTTAGGTCACCTAATTTTGAGTATCTGTATTTATTTTTCTGGCTTAGGTATTCTTAGTTGTTTATGTAATCAATGATCTACTGATGAGCCCATCTTTGCAAGCCTTGGTATGGGCCTTGCCATCAAATTGAAATAACTGCTCCTCTTTTGAGGAAAACGTTGTTCCGATTAGTGTAATTCATGTGAATAGGTTCCTGATCTCTTGCACTATTACGTGTGTGTGTGTGTATATATATATATATATATATATATATATATATATCAATTTTCCATAGTTGTTGATTAATAGACTTAGCATAGACAAGTCTATGCTAATGTTATCATTCAATTTACAGCTTACTATGTGGTTGTTGATGAGTCAATTGGAAGACAATTTGCAGTAGTCTTGTTGGAGCGTGTTAAGATGATTTTGGGCCAAACTATGAGGATGAAAAGGCTGTAACAACTCCTCCAAATAACCTGAACAAGGAATTTACGTAATTTAAAATTTAAATTTATTTTAATATTATGTAAAGGCAAATGGCAGAATTTTCTATCAAGTAA
This sequence comes from Capsicum pubescens, assembly GCA_030864215.1. NCBI lineage: Eukaryota > Viridiplantae > Streptophyta > Magnoliopsida > Solanales > Solanaceae > Capsicum > Capsicum pubescens. The sequence goes on along the minus strand of CM061543.1, from coordinate 310,739,434 downwards.
TTTAATTGCAGTACTCTCTTAAGTGTATTCCTAAGTTTATGAAGCATATGCAGTATTGTGCTGAATATCCTGAAGACGTAATTGTTGCTTCTATGAATTTTCCAGTGGGGAATATGCCAGTGAGTAACGCAGAAATTGTTGAATCAGATATTGCTAGCACCATCTCTACTACTTTGCCACGGTATTATTTCACTAACACCTTCAAGATTGAGAATTTTTACAACCCTCCCTCTGTATTCTTGTGGGTGTTCAATCAAATTCCAATCTCATTTTAAAAGAATCACATCTTTTATATGTCTTTATAGTGTTGAGGAGGTCAAGAATGGCTGAAAAAAGTTGAGTTTTGGGATTGGAACTCAGAAAATGGTGGAGCTGTAGCAACAAGATTGCATTAGCTGAGAAGTACATGAAGTACAGGGACTCTAAACAACCGGTTGGGGTTACAGTTAAAGTTCTTCTTGATCGTATGATCTATGAAGAAAGGATAGGCCAAATAGATTTGATTGATAAGACTGAATCTATAATTAAAATCATGAAGCACTACTATTACGTCGGAACATTTTTAAATCTTAATAATACTATTGATTCCATATTTGTAATTTATTTATGATACATTTTGTTTGCATCTATTTGATCTTCTATGGTTGGGTTTCTTATTTTTTGGAGATTCAATAATGTTATTCTATATGAAATAGTAAGCCCTGTTTACTTGGATTACTAAAGTTACATCATACATCTATATTGTTTATATAATTTGCATAGTTGTTTACTATTTTTTTGTTTAACTTTAATTTCCTTATTAGTTATTGTGTGTTACTTTTCTTATAGTTGTTTTTTGTATAATAGTCATTGCTACTGTGACTTTTGTTTTGATTAAACTTTTATCGTCAATAAATGAGTTTTCTTTATTCGACTTTTTTGTTTCATTTTAATTTCCTTATTAGTTATTGTGTGCTACTTTTCTTATAGTTGTTTTGAGTAGAATAGTCATTGCTACTATGACTTTTGTTTTGATTAAACTTTTATCGTCAATAAATGAGTTTTCTTTATTCGACGTACAACAGTTTTAGATCAAATTCTATAAGAAAGATAATTTTTTGAAATTTTATGTCTTTCACCAATTAATCATTTTTTTTTATTTAAAAAAAAAGGTTGAGATATGATTTGGGAAGCGATATCTACAAGATAGATTTGCATTTATTGTGTTCGAGAAAAAATTTAATACCTATGGTATTTGAATAGAGATTAATTTTAGGAGGTTCAAATTCTGAGATTTCAATAAATTGTATGGGGTATAAATCAGCCACAATTAACAATGCAATATGAAATAAAACAATTATTTTGCTAATGATTGTACATGATAAAAGTGTTTGTGGATTTCATTCTTTGAAGTTATCCGCGCATTGTGTGGGTATGTATACTAGTAATCATATAATGAGAAGGGTTGCATGGTTTGTTAAAGATTACATGACCACCACATGTTTATTGAAAGGATGGAAATTTTGCATAGTTTTGACTTATGTTTTCGGAACATGAATTCCCTTTGTTAAATTGCATGTTTGGGTAGTCTGAACTATGTTTTAATGAAGGAATCATGCATGATGCATTATGGCTCAGAAATAGGACTTGCAAGTCTTGGTGTGACGACACCAATTCAGATAATGTCATGGTAATTCAGAACAAAATAGAATGCGTGTTTGAAATCAGATTTTCAGATGTTGAAACTAGAATAATGCATGATTCAGAACATGATAAAATTGGGCATAAAGAGAGTTTAGGTGGTTCCCCGAAGAAGGCGCGAGTTCAGACAACTCATTGCCCAAAACCGTGATTTATCGATCCGGGTATATTATTGTACGCTGGCGACGGCCCTGTGGCGTAGTAGATTCAGAGACTCCAACCCTTGCGGCACACTTGGGTTGGGGGCTTTTCCACCGAGTCAATGGCGGATTCCATACAGCCCGTGGAATTTTAGACTTGTAGGGGTGTACCACCTAACTCAGAATTAATACGAAGATCAGAAAATTGCATTGTCAAGAATGACTTATGAATTTTTTTTTAGAAAAGTGCCCGTGTTTTGAAAACTATTTTATGTATGATGTTTTGAAAAATTTCTCTCCATTATTTTATTTATATAAAAGCTTTATTTTGGATTACTTTGCGTACCAGTACATCTATATTGACCCCCCCTCCCTCCAGGTTCTGAGGCACAGTCTAGGGGTCCTGATAAGAGGTAGATTTCATAAGACAGGACTGAAGAGTACCAGTTGGTGAGCCTTCTATAGTTCAGAAGACCTAGTTTCTTTCAGACAGTTATTATTTATTACAATTTTTGGTCTACTGGGGCCTTGTCCCAGTTTTCAGACAGTTGTTATTTGATCAAGTAGTAGAGATTTCGCAGACTGTTTTCAGACGGTGTTTAGTTGATATTGGATTTTATTCCTCATTGTTAAACTAAATTTAGATTATGACCATGTTTCCGTAGCAGAATTTATTTCCGCATTTCCTATTTATATATGAATGGTGTATATGATTACAAGTTAGAAGGGCTCTCGGGCCTTCATGGTTCGGGATGTCCATCACAGCCAGGGCCCTCGTTCGGGTCGTGACAAAATCATTTCAGGAAGTAGTTCACTATGTCAGAAATCTGTGAAATGCTAGCCATGATGTTTGGGCAAAAGTTCAAACGTGATTTCTTTTTCCGTACAAACAACAACAACATCTTATTCGATTCGGAGTTGGATTCCAAATTTGGAGAAGTGCTCCTGCTCTAAGCCTGTTTTTCAACTCGATCTTCATAAATTCCAAATAAAGTGTTCTCCTCTCTCCATTGTAAAATGTATAACCAAACCAACTCCATCTTTAACTCCAAATTCATAGATTCCAAATAAAGTGAAAAATATTTGGAATCTCCCCAAACGCCCACTAAGAGAACTGAACCACCTGCAGCTCTTGAAAAGGCTTTTGTATATCGACATCCAAATCCAGTAGACCATCAAATTGGAAAAACTAGAACTCGAGGAATTATGATATCTGCGATACATAAAGCTGATTGAGCCTGCTATTCCAAATTGAATGCAAAATCATATGGAACAGATCATATCTAGTCGGTGTTGAGTTCCAAAGAAAATGCTTCTGCACAATCTTGACATTATTTTGCATGGCCTGGTAACGTCTCAGAGGTATATTTGATAAAATGTCCTTTAGCCTAGGAATATCTTTCTCAGAAACAACCACAGAAAAGGCAGTCCAGTTAAGAACTTCACTAAACGGAAGGGCGAAATTATCAGCGATGATAACCGGAACACACTCATAATATATTGCCTCAACAATCCTCATGCTGTTCACTTCATAACCCATCGGACAAAGGCAGTAATTTCTTGATTTCATGTGTTCGGAATAAGACATGACTTTTGAGACTCTATGGGGTAAAGGCCCATAAATTCTTATGGATTCATCTTTGTTTCTCCAATACTTGAGGAGTTTGGGACGTACCAGACCATGCATATTTCCAGCAAAAATGGCAAGAATCAGGCGTTGTGACACTCTTTTTCCACCGAGGTTTCTAAGAGGCCTCCAGGGATTACTTATAGTGGTCTCGGGAAGGGAAACGTCCTTCCCAGAAAAAAATATTCCTTCAGATATATCTGCATTGCAGAGAGCTTTTATAGTGTTTCTACTTAGCTCCTCATGGTCCTTTAGAGTGTAAGGTCCCTGTAAAAATTTGTTAAAACATGAGAGTAGCAAGAAAACGTAAAATACTCGTCAATCGAAGACGCATAACTGTTGAAGAAGTTGAAGAAGTAGTGAACTTAGTTAGAAAACAAACTATACTTGGTTCCAGCTTTCAGTTTGTAACAGTTCTAATAGTTAGTTACAAAGTAGTTAACGGCTAGTTGAGTTAGTTAGGCATATCACAAGATAGTATATATACATAGCAATGTACATTATTCTGATAAATCAATACAAGCAGTTATTCATTTTCTCTCATCTTCTTCTTCTCTTAGTTCTCTTCCTTCTCTTCTTCTGCAAACTCTATCAAACTCTGTTTCCTCCATTGTTGAATAAACAAGAAGCTTACTGCTATCTTGTGTAATTACATGGTATCAGAGATATTACTCACTAGGAAACTAGTAGAGCAAGGTCGATTCTAGTGTCTTGAATCAAGATCAAGAACTCTGCAATTAAAGGTTACAATGGACAATCAAACTGCTCCTGTGAATGTGGCTGAAACAAGAAGAGCTACTCCCAGTTCATTGGATTATAATCATCCTCTGTTTCTCAGTCCCTCTGATGTAAGTGGCATTCAAATCATATCTTTTCAATTAACAGGAGTTGAAAACTTCTCAATCTGGTTTAGATCCATGCGTATAGCTTTACTAGGGAGGAAAAAGTTAGGCATGGTTGATGGAACATGTTCTAAGGAGAAGTTCTCAAATGAGTTAGGTAATCACTGGGAAAGAGTTAATGCAATTTTACTTTCTTGGATCACGAATTCAGTTTCTAAGGAGTTACTTGGTGGAATCATGTATGCACCTGTGGCTAGTGTAGTGTGGAATGAACTATCTGAGAGATTTAACGGAGTTGATGGGGCAAGAACCTTTAATCTTCACAAAGAAATAGCCACATTGTCTCAAGGAACTGCCTCAGTGTCTGTGTACTTTTCAAAATTGAAGGATTTGTGGGAAGAATTTGAGGATCTTGTGCCTGCACCTGGGTGTGAATGTGAGAAATCAAAAGAGTATGTGCTGCATTTGCAGAAACTGAAACTATTTCAATTTTTTATGGGTTTGAATGAGACTTACACACAAGCAAGAAGTCAAATCTTGCTTATGACCCCTCTCCCAAATGTAAACCAAGCTTATGCAATGGTTATAAGTGATGAAAGTCACAAATCTGTTGCAAGTCAGGCAGGTATTTTGGGAAGTCCTGCAAACAATACTAAGAGTCTTGATATAGCCATGTATGCAAGAAATGGTCCAGGTGGAAACAACAATCAGAAGTTCAAGAAAACTTTCAATCTTCAATGTGACTTCTGCAAGCTAAAGGGGCACACTAAGGAAAACTGCTGGAAAATAGTTGGATATCCTCAAGATTACAAGGCCAAGAAGAAGTTAAAGCATGAAGGAACCAACACAGCTTACAATGTCTCTTCAATGGAAGTTGGTTATGATCAATGTGCAGGTCAGTATTCTTATTCTAAGTCTATGCAGGGGTGGTCTACTAAAGATGCAGGGCAGTCTCTAGTGCCTGATAGTCAGCTGGAGCAGTTGAGTCACATGGGAAATGCTGCATTCACCAAGGAGAAATATGAGTAAATCTTGCAAATGATCAACAAAAACAACCCTGCCAACACACCTTGTGAGTATGAAAATGTAACAAGTGCAGGTATTTCTGCTTTTCTAGCCTCTTTTAATTCACAGAAATGGATTATAGATACTGGTGCTTCCAATCATATGGTTGGAAACTCAGAACTATTACTTAACAAAAGTGTCACAGAGTTGGAAAAACCAAAGAAGGTCTATCTACCTAATGGTGACACTACAATGGTCACTCATGTGGGACAAGTTGTCTATCAGAAGGAAATAACATCACAGATGTTTATCACATTCCACAATTTACATGCAACCTTCTGTCAGTGTCACAAGTGACTAAGGAGTGGAATTGCTCAGTGATTTTTTCCCTTAATTTCTGTGTTTTCCAGGATCTTTGTACTGGAAAGGTGAGGGGGATGGTAAGCTTGATGATGCACAATTGCTAATCGAGAGGCAATTGTGGGTCAGTTTTAGGAATTATCTTCGAAAAACTGATATGCTAGTCAGGGAAAATCCGAGAACATAGCTAAGATGAAGAGAGAATTTGAGAGAGAGAACAGAGAAATGTTATTATTCAATTCATATTACAATCAGTACAATGGTTTATATAGCTAAAAATCTTAATTGGATTGTTGTAACCGCCTTAACTAACTTTGGGATGCAGCTACAGTAACAACTATAGTAAAAATAGAATTTTAAACTACAACTATCATTTTAACAGTTTCAACTAATCAAATGTTAGCTCAGCTTAATTCTTGCTTTCTTCTCTTATTTATACTCTCTATTGCATACTTGTAATAATACCCCTTCCTTCAGCAGATCCTTGACCTCAAGGATTAAAAGAGGGAAATCTCAATTGAAACTCAGAAGAGAATTCCCAAGTTGCCTAATCTTCATCCAAGTTGCCTGATCTTCATCCAAGTTGCTCCACTTAATAAGCAATTGTTTCACCGCTTTGTTACCCTTTTAACCAATCTTTTGTCAAGAACTCTCTCAGGGGTAGGACAGTAAGGACTTGACAATTGAATAACTAGAGGGTGTGCAATGTTGCAAGGGAATTCATGACATTTTTTTAGCTGAGAAACATGGAATGTAGGATGAATGAGTACATCACTAGGCAACAATAGCTTGTAGGCCACAACACCTATTCTAGCTTCAATCAAATATGGGCCGTAAAACTTAGCAGCCAGTTTGTTAAAGGGCATCGTAGCTACTGAAATCTGTCTGTAAGGCTGAATTTTTAGGTACACCCAATCTCCAACCTCAAAACTCCTATCAAACCTATGCTTGTCTGCCAGATCCTTTATCCTCTACTGAGCTCTAAGGATATGAAACTTTAAGAGTTGAATAACTGCTTCCCTTGTAATCAGTGACCTATCAACCATATTAGAACTGGATTCTCTAGCTAAGTAAGGGAGGTTAATGGGAGGTTTTTTGGCCATAGAGTACTTCATATGGAGTGCATTTAAGAGTGGTATGATAGGTGGTATTGTACTACCATTCAGCAAGAGGCAAATAAGACACCCACTCTTTAGACTTATCTGAGCAGAAACACCTCAAATAGGTCTCTAATGTCCTTTTCAAAACCTCAGTTTGTCCATCAGTTTGCGGATGGTATGCATTAGAATGATGTACTTTGACTCCCAACAATCCAAACAACTCTTTCCAGAATGAGCTGACAAAAATGGGGTCTATGTCACTTGTCAGGGTAGAAGGTAGTCCGTGTAACTTGAAAATGTGATCCATGAAACATTGAGCAACAGTTTGAGCAGTATATGGATGTTGAAGATTGATGAAATGAGCAGACTTGGTTAGTCTATCAACCACCACTAAGATCACCTCTTTACCTTGCCCCTTAGGTAAGCCGTCAATAAAATCCATGCATACATCAGTCCAGACTCCATCAGGTACAGGTAAAGGTTGTAACAACCCTGGATAAGAATTAGCATCATACTTATTCCTCTGGCAAGTGTCACACTTATTGATGAAATCTCTAACATCAGAATTTAGAGATTTCCAATAGAACAATGCCTACAATCTCTTGATTGTTGCATCCACCCCTGAATGCCCACCTTGAGGTGTAGCATTCCATAATGTAATGATATCCTTCCTTAATTGTAAATCCTTGTAGACAACTAATATTTCTTTCCACCTTAACTGATCAAGGGATGAACCTGCAACCTCTGGATCACTTCTTGCAATGTGGTATCATCTTGCCAAGAAGATTGAATTCTTGCATATAAAGCTTCATCATGTGTCAATAATGAAATAGGTAAGAGCTCAGTCTTAGGTTTTCTTGATAATGCATCATCAACCTTGTTCTTAGCCCCTTTTTTGTACTCAATAGTGAAATCGAAAGCCATCAATTTAGTGATGCCGGCTACCTGGAAATCAGTATAAATATTTTGTTCCAAAAGATGTTTCAAGGCCTTTTGATCAGTTTTGACAACAAAGTTCCTTCCAAGTAAATAATGTGACCACTTTGTAATAGCAAAAATAAGTGCAAGCAATTCCCTATCGTAAACACACATGACCTGGTGTTTAGGGGCTAAGGACTTACTGATAAAAGCAATAGGATGTCCTTCCTGCATGAGTACAGCCCCAATTCCTTTCCCACTAGCATTAATTTCTACTAAAAATGTCTTAGTATAATCAGGCATGGCTAAGACTGGAGTTGTTATTAAGTCTTTCTTTAGTTGATCAAATGCTTCAGTAGCTTGAACTGACCAGCTGAACCCATCCTTCTTTAAGAGATTGTGTAAGGGTCTACAAATGGCACCAAATCCCTTAATAAATCTTCTGTAATAGCCAGCTAATCCCAAGAACCCTTTCAACTATTTGAGGTTAGTAGGAGTAGGCCAATGTTGAATTGCAGTGATCCTTTTAGGATTACTAGAAACACCTTCTCCACTTATGAAATGACCAAGATATTCCACCTGTTTGACTCCAAAATCACACTTGGACATCTCAGTAAATAGTTGGAACTGGTGCATTAACTCAAACACTGCCCTCACATGATCAACATGCTCATTCTTGCTTTTACTATAAATCAATATATCATCAAAAAATACCAGTACTGACTTCCTCAAGAATGGTTTAAACACTAAATTCATAAGGCTTTGGAATGATGATGGGGCATTAGTTAAGCTAAAAGGTTTAACTAAAAACTCATAATGGCCTTCATGAGTTTTAAATGTTGTTTTATGTGTATCTCCTTCAAACATCCTCAACTGGTGGTATCCATCTCTGAGGTCTATTTTTGAAAACACCTGTGCACCTCCCAATTCATCCAAGAGGTCCTCTATAGTTGGAATAGGAAACTTGCCCTTGATAGTGATTTGGTTTAATTCTCTGTAATCTACACATAACCTCTATCTACCATCTTTTTTTCCCACCAAGACCATTGATGAACCATAAGGACTAGTACTATGTTGTATCACACCTTGATCCAACATTTCTTGAACCAATTTCTTAATAATATCCTTCTTAATCCCAGGGTACCTGTAAGGTCTTTTACTGATTGGATTTGCTGAATCTAACAGAGGAATTCTATGATAAAAAGGTCCTCTATGAGGTGGTAAGGTTGTTGACACTTCAAAGATGCTAGAAAACTCATCAAGTAAACCAGTTAAAATCAAGGGAGTTTCATTACCTTGATCAGTTTGAATGTTGTAGCAAAGGTTTTCTGCATAATCTGTAGGCATTAAGGATAACATGTAAAGCTGATTCTCAACTTCACACTACTTGATTGAAGTCTTACTGTTGAAAGTTGCTTTAAGAATGCAACTATTTTTTTCTGTTTTCTCCAGTTTTTTTTAAGTATAATCCTAGTTAAATTAGGAAGTCCTATCTTTGGTAAGAAATTAATTAGTTATTCTAATTTTAGTAGAGGTAGGTTGTTTCTTTGTCCTATTTTTAGTGGGAATAGAAACTATTTAAGTTTCTAAGTTGATGATCAATTATAGACTTTCTTTTAACAAGAAAATAATCTCTCTCTGTCTCTCTGCATATTCTCTTCTTCAAACTCCATCTCTGTTTCTGCAGCCAGCTTTTAAATTGAATTCCTGCGTTGTTTCCCTTTAATGATTTTAAACCAACAATTGGTATCAAAGCTTTAATCTTAAGGGACTTGTGAGTGTGTGCATCAATCTGATCCAGTGGATACTATGAACGGAGAAGCAAATTTTTCTTCAATGGAACCACCAACATTCAATGGAGAAAGTTATCAAATATGGGCAGTTAGAATGCGGATATATCTGCAAGCTTTGGATCTTTGGGAAGCTATTGAAGATGAATATGAGATAGCTCCCTTGCCGGACAATCCCACGGTGGTGCAGATTAAAACTCACAAGGAGAGGAAAACCAGGAAATCAAAGGCACTGGCATGCTTATTTACTGCAGTTTCATCTAATATCTTCACTCGTATCATGTCTCTTGAATTAGCGAAAGAGGTATGGGATTATCTCAAAACTGAGTATGAAGGAGATGTAAGGATTCGAGGGATGCAAGTGTTGAATCTGGTACGTGAGTTCTAGCTGCAAAGGATGAAAGAAAGTGAAACCATAAAGGAGTACTCTGATAGACTCCTTAATTTAGCAAATCGCATCAGATTGTTGGGTTCTGCTTTCAATGATTCAAGGATCGTTGAGAAAATCCTAGTAATGGCACCTGAAATATTTCAGGCTACCATAAAAACCTTAGAAAATACTAAGGAATTGTCCAAGATAACACTTGCAGAGCTCTTAAGTTCTTTCCAAGTGCAAGAGCAACGACGTGTTATGAGACAAGGAAGAGCTGTCGAAGGTGCCTTACCAGCCAAGCATCATGATGATGGACGTTCTAAGAAGAAGAAGAATAAGACGCACCAACCAACTGATGAAGAAGGTGCAGTGCACAACAACAAAAACAAAACAGGTGGTTTCAAAGGAAACTACCCTCCTTGTAAGAATTGAGGCAAGCTCGGGCATGCACCTTTCAAGTGTTGGAAGAGGCCTGATGCTAAGTGAACTAAGTGAAATCAGCTTGGGAATGAAGCAATCATCTATAAAAATAAAACTCAGCAACAAGATGCAGAGGCTCGAGTTGTTGATGAACAGGAAGAGGATCAACTCTTTGTTGCATCATGTTTAGCAAGCAGTGTCTCAAGCGATTCGTGGCTGATCGATAGCGATGCACAAGTCATATGACTTGCGATAAAGATATTTTTAAAGATTTGATCCCTACTAAAGTTACAAAAGTTAGAATTGGCCATGGTGTTTATATTCCAGCAAAAGGAATGGGAACCATTACAATTGAAACACAATCGGGCACTAAAACAATTTCTGATGTTCTTTATGTACCTGATTTGGACCAGAACTTGTTAAGTGTTGGTCAGTTATTAGAAAAAGGTTTCAAATTGTATTTCAAAGATAAAAACTGCTTGATCAAAGAAGCATCTGAACAAGACCTATTTAAAGTCAAAATGAGCGGCAGAAGTTTCTCATTAAATCCATTGGAAGAAGAACATGGATTTCATGAGTTGTGTGTGGAACCATCTCTGCTAAAAGAAGACATTCAACCTGATGAAGGTTGGCTTTGTCCTGGTTGTGATTTAAAAGTTGACTGCATTGACTTGCTTAATGATAGTAAAGGAACTGACCTTTCCTTCACTGACAGCTGGGAGAAAGCATATCCCAAGGAATTTGTTGTTGCTGCATTTGGGGAGAATCTAGTTGATATTTCTGAACTTCCATCTGATGACTCGAAGGATGATGACTTCAACCCTGAAAATCCAGATGTAAAAAAAAATGATTCCAAAGTTGAGGCCAATTCTGATGAATCTACCATTAAAGTATGGGACTTCACAAGCTGCCAAGAAGAGCGCTCGTTATCTGATGGAAAAGATAATCTTGTTAAACTTTGGGATGCCAAGTAAGGGAAGGAGCTTTCGTCATTTCACGGGCATAAGAATATTGTTCTCTGCGTGAAGTGGAATCAGAATGGTAACTGGATCCTTTCTTCTTCCAAGGATCAAATTATAAATCTTTATAACATAAGGGCTATGAAGGATCTTGAGTCATTCCGTGGGCATCAGAACGATGTGACATTATTGGCCTGGCATCCATTTTATGAAGAATATTTCGTCAGCAGAAGCTATGATGGTTCAATATTTCATTGGCTTGTGGGGCATGAAGCTCCTCAAGTAGAAATCACAAATGCACATGAAACTGGTGTGTGGGATCTTTCATGGAACCTAATTGGTTATCTCCTTTGCAGTGGAAGTAATGATTAGACAACAAAGTTCTGGTGCAGAAAAAGGCCTGGCAACTCCGCTCGTGATACATTCAATTTAGGATAGCAAGGTTTGGGTGATCAAAACAATGTTGTTGGCCGCATGGTAATTTTCTATGTCTTGAGGCCCCCTCAACCCCTGGAGTATTTGCCTCCGGTATATTACAAACTGAGGGTACAATACCTGGAGTTGGAACTGCAGTGCCTCTATCTATCCCATCACTTGATTCATCACCTCAAGGAGAACAGAAGACTTCAATGCCAGTTTCAATGCCTTTAGGAGCTCCTCCTCTTCATCATGGTTCACATCCATCTCTTCTTGCAAGTAATCAGTAACAAGCACATCAACAAAACATGCAGCAAGTTTAGCAGCAGCAGTCACTACCTCAACAAATGACTTCTCTTTCTTTGCAGCCTTCAAATTTTCCACAGCTAAAAGACCTGCTCACTAAGCCATTTCAAATCAGCAAGTTCGAGCTTCTAAGGCAAAGAATTGGTGTTTGCATTTCATAAAGCAAGGAGGAGTGTTGAAAGTTGCTTTAAGAATGCAACTATTTTTTTGTGTTTTCTCCAGTTTTTTTTTAAGTACAATCCTAGTTGAATTAGGAAGTCCTATCTTTGGTAAGAAATTAATTAGTTATTCTAATTTTAGTAGAGGTAGGTTGTTTCTTTGTCCTATTTTTAGTTGGAATAAAAACTATTTAAGTTGCTAAGTTAATGATCAATTATAGACTTTCTTTTAACAAGAAAATAATCTCTCTCTGTCTCTCTGCATATTCTCTTCTTCAAACTCCATCTCTGTTTCTGCAGCCAGCTTTTAAATTGAATTCCTACGTTGTTTCCCTTTAATGGTTTTAAACGAACACTTACTCTTAGTAGTCTTCAACTTATTGGTTGCTTCTCTCAGGACATGTTTCTTGCCTTGGTACCTGAAATCAATAGTTCTTCTGCTGAAATCAAAGAGTATTCTTCCCAAGGTGCTTAACCACTGGACACCCAAAACAATATCCACATTACCTAAAGGAAGTAGCAAGAAATTTGAAGCAAAAGTAGTGCCTTGTAACAACCACTGCAGATTTTTGAAAATTGATGCTGTGGTCACTTTTCTCCCATCAGCTACACTTATAGATTGCTCCTCTATGTTATTATCTTGACATCCCAGCCTTTTCGCAACCTCCTGATGTATAAAGTTGTATGTACTCCTAGTGTCTATAAGAACCTTCAAGGGCATCTTCTCATGATAACCTGTCACCCTAATTGTTTGATATCCAGAGATACCAGTATAGTCTTGTAAGGAAATGGTCATCAACTCTTCAAGTTCTAGTAGAAATTCTTGTCCTGCTTCATCACATTCAACTTGTTATAGCTGATCATCTTCTACTGCATCAATCAAATAAATTTGTTTCTTGGTTGCACACTTATGTCCCATAACATATTTTTCATCACAAAAGAAGCATTTCTGCAGAAGTTAGTCTCCTTCCAGTATTATTTCCATTAAACCTTGGATATCTAATTGGTTGAACATCACTACTCTTTTTAACTGAAGAATTTGGCACAGGTGGTTTAGCAAATGGGAGAGTAGGTAATAGGGGTCCTTGCACTCTTCCTCCACTCCTCAAACCCCAAGACTTTGCTTGAGCTTTAAAAACATCATCCTTCAATCTTGTCAATTTATAGGCTGCATCAATGTCTTAGGTGATTGCAGCCTTACAGCCTTATTCAACTCTGGAGTCAACCCTCCCAAGTAACAACTAATTTGGTTTTCCATTGATAGGTTCACAGATGTCAACAACCTATCAAATTCAGCCTGGTATTCTTGCACACTACATGTTTGAGTTAATTTTTTGAGCGCTTCCATAGCATCCTCAAACCCTTCCTCAAATCTTTCATTTAAGGCCAACACATACTCAGTCCAACTCAACTCTGTAGTTGAGTTCCTTGATCTCACATATGATCTGTGCCAAGCTATAGATTCTCCTTCCATATGGATAGAAGCTATCTTAACCCTTTGCTCAAATGTAATTTCATCCATAGATAAGAATTTGTCAACCTTACATAGCCAAGTTCTTAATTCTAAACCAGAGAATTTAGGAAAATCCAACCTAGAAAATCGAGTGAAGAAGATACCATGATTATGATTGTCTCTTGACCTGTAATCATTATGCAAATCCATGGAGCAAGCTCTTCCAGTAGAAGATTCTTCTCTTCCCACTTCTTTTTCTCGGTTATGAACTGCTAGTATCTCCAAGTTTTCCTTTAATTCCCCCATCTCCTTGTAAACCTGTGAATTCCTATTCATGATGCTGGCATTCCCTCCATTAGTTTCTGAACCTATTCTTGCATATGTGAGATCTTATCCTCCATACCTTCATTCGACTTACTCCGATTAACCATCTATGGCCAAGTATCAGGACAACTTTGATACCAATTGATGCACAATTGCTAATCTAGTGGCAAGTGTGGGTCAGTTTTAGGAATTATCATCAAAAAACTGATATGCTAGTCAGGGAAAATACGAGAACGTAGCTAAGATGAGAAGAGAATTTGAGAGAGAGAACAGAGAAATGTTATTATGCAATTCATATTACAATCAGTACAATGGTTTATATAGATAAAACTCTTAATTGGATAGTTGTAACCGCCTTAACTAACTTTGGGTAGTTGTAACCGCCTTAACTAACTTTGGGACGCATCTACAGTAATAGCTACAGTAAAAACAAAATTTTAAACTACAACTATCATTTTAATAGTTTCAACTAATCAAATGTCAGCTCAGCTTAATTCTTTCTTTATTCTCTTCTTTATACTCTCTATTGCATACTTGTAACACTTGATGAAGGATGATTATATGTGCTTGGAGATCAATCAAGGAAAGAAGTTGCAATAGAAACTAAAGCATCCAGTAAATCAGCTGAGGAAAGAACTCAAACTGTTGTAGATCTGTGGCATCAAAGGTTGGGACATTCATCAACCAATGTACTGAAAAGAGTTGTATCTCAAGAAGTTCAAGTAATAGAAGATAGAATAAAGAAATGTAGTATCTTTCCTAGTGCTAAACAAACTAGGTTTCCTTTTCTGTCTACTAACAGTCAAAGTACATATTGTTTTGGTCTTGTGCACATGGATGTTTGGGGACCTTACAAAGTATCAACTATGAATGGAAATAGATATTTTCTAACTGTGGTAGATGATTTTTCAAGGTACACTTGGATATTTCTGTTAAAACTTAAGTCCGATGTGTGTGTTCAGCTTCAACACTTTATTGTATATGTCAAAACTCAGTTTGACAAGGATATCAAAGTAGTAAGGACTAATAATGGTACTGAGTTTGTCAACTCAATATGTAAGAAGTTGTTCCAGGAACATGGAATAGTTCATCAAACTACGTGTCTATATTCTCCTCAGCAAAATGGTGTTGCTAAGAGAAAACACAGACACATCCTAGAAGTAACAAGAGCTATCGAATTTCAGGCTGAAATTCCAATAAGTTTCTAGGGTTATTGTGTTCTAACTGGAGTATATATAATCAATAGGTTGCCTAGTCCAGTTATTTTGCTTGTGAGTCCTTATGAAAAACTGTATGGTAAGCAACCAAATTGTGATCATCTCAGAGTAATGGGATGCCTGTGCTATGCCAAAGTACTAAATGAACATTATAAGATCATGTCTAGAACATGGACATGCATCATGATGGGGTACTCTAGCACTCAGAAGGGATATGTTCTATATGATTTATCTACTAACATTTTTTCTGTATGTAGAGATGTGTCATTCAGGGAAGATATATTTCCTTTTAAGGAACTCAAGAAGTACCCTCAGGCACCTCAACATGTGTTTCCATTAGAAGATCAATATCCAGTAACTACTGAAGTCATGCAGATTTCTATACAGGTCTCATCCCAATGGACTACTACCTCAGACAGTCCACAAGAGAAGCTACAACTAAGGGAACCTACTCTCAGACAATCAATAACAAAGGTATACCAAAGGAGGTCAAGTAGAAGTCAAGGGGCTACTCAGCAGGATCAACAACTGCAGAGCCTTCCTACCACTACACAAGCTACATCTCAACAAGTTACATCTCAGAATCAAAGAAAATCAACTAGAGAAAGAAAGTCACCTGCATGGATGAATGACTTTGTTTCTAAAAACACAAAGAAGGTACCTCATGCTCTTGAAAATTATGTGTCTTATGATAGACTTTCTCAGTCATACAAGAGCTATTTGATGAACACTTCATGTGTTGCTAAACCTACAAGCTACTCTGAAGCTCGCAAAGATCCTAGGTGGGTGGAAGCAATGAAGAATGAGATAGAAGCATTG
Organism: Capsicum pubescens; assembly: GCA_030864215.1. NCBI lineage: Eukaryota > Viridiplantae > Streptophyta > Magnoliopsida > Solanales > Solanaceae > Capsicum > Capsicum pubescens. The sequence continues at coordinate 310,723,526 of CM061543.1, read as the reverse complement.
AATTCTAACAACACCTGGGAGGTTGTTACCTTACCTAAAAGAAAGAAGGCTATTGGTTGTAGATGGATATATAAAGTGAAGTATAAGGCCTCAGGTGAGGTTGAGAGTTTTAAAGAAAGACTAGTAGCAAAGGGTTATGGAGAAAGAGAAGGCATTGATTACCAAGAAACATTTTCTCCAGTAGTGAAGATGAAGACAGTAAGAACTGTACTTGCAGCAGCAGCTAGAAATCACTGGTGTGTCCAACAAATGGATGTCTACAATGCTTTCCTAAATGATGATCTTTATGATGAGGTGTACATCGATCTACCTCAGGGATTTGCTAGTCAGGGGGAGAATGCAGTATGTAGACTACTCAAATCCTTATATAGCCTTAAACAAGCACCAAGGCAATGGAACACCAAGATATCATAGGTCTTGGTAAGATCTCACTTCATTCAAAGTCAGTATGATCCATCCTTGTATATCAGGAAGAAAACAGAAGGCATCATTCTTGTACTAGTATATGTTGATAACATGTTGATCACTGGAGATAGTCTAAAGCTAATAGAAGAGACCAAGACAATTCTATATCAAAACTTCAAGATGAAGGATCTAGGTGAGCTGAGATACTTCCTAGGAATAGAATTTTCAAGGTATGACAAAGGAATACTTATGCATCAGAGAAACTATGCTTTAGAGTTACTATCTGAGCTATGTTTAACAGTAGCCAAGACTGCATCTACACCTACGGACTACAACACCAAGCTAACATCTAGACAGTTTGATGAGCATGTTAAGCATGGATAGACTACTGAGGATCCACCAGCAAACCAAGGTACTTATCAAAAATTGAATGAAAAACTGTTGTACCTAACTATGACAAGGCCAGACATAGCCTTTTGTGTTCAAACACTTAGCCAGTTCCTTCAAGATCCTAAAAGATCAAGCATGGAGGCAACACTAAGAGTAGTAAAGTATGTGAAAGGACAACCAGGTAAAGGTGTGTTGTTGTCCAGTGCTTCAGACAATAAAGTGAGTGCATACTGTGATGCAGACTAGGCAGCTTGTCCTCAAACTAGAAGGTCTGTGACTGGTTATTTTGTGAAGATTGGAGAGTCAGTAGTATCTTGGAAATCAAAGAAACAAAACACTATCTCTAAGAGCTCAGCTGAAGCAGAGTTCAGAAGTCTTGCAGCAGTGACAACTGAACTAGTATGGATTCTAGGTCTGATGAAGGAAATTGGAAGTGAAGCAAAGCTACCTGTGGATGTGTTCAGTGATAGCAAGTCTGCACTACAAATAGCTGCTAATCCAATATATCATGAGAGGAGAAAGCATATTGATATTGATTGTTTCTTTATAAGGGAAAAAATAGTCCAAGGAATGATCCAGACACACTACATTGCTACTCAAGATCAACCTGCAGACATGCTGACTAAAGGACTGACAAGAGCTCAACAAACTCATCTCAATACCAATCTAGGAATCTATGACATCTTCATACCTTCCTAGCTTGAGGGGGAGTGTTGAAGATATTGAAGAAGTAGTGAACTTAGTTAGAAAACAAACTAGACTTGGTTCCAGCTTTCAGTTTGTAATGGTTCTAATAGTTAGTTACAAAGTAGTTAACGGCTAGTTGAGTTAGTTAGGCATATCACAAGCTAGTATGTATACATAGCAATGTACAATATTCTGATGAATCAATACAAACAGTTATTCATTTTCTCTCATCTCCTTCTTCTCTTAGTTTTCTTCCTTCTCTTCTTCTGCAAACTCTATCAAACTCTGTTTCCTCCATTGTTGAATAAACAAGAAGCTTACTGCTATCTTGTGTAATTACAATAATGTTCCAAATCAATGAGCAGAAAAGATTTTCAACACATAATAATTGCAGAAAAGGTTTTTTAATTTGTACTATATACTCCCTCCGTTTCATTTTATGTGCCTTTATTTGACTGGCACGAAGTTTAAGAAAGAAAAAGCGACTTCTAAAACTTCAGTGTAAAAAAATCATAAAAATATTTGCATGGGCTATAAATCATCTCACTAAAGGTAAAATGAGAACTTTACAGTTAAATTATTTGTAAAGATAGAAAGTCAATTTTCTTTTTGGAACACACTAAAAGGAAAGAGTGTCAATTAAATTGGGACGGAGAGATAAGCTTCTTATGCAGGAAAAGAACTTTTCTTTTATATGCACTGTTCGAAACTCGATGGATAATAGATCCGATCCTCTAACCTTGGCATGCATCTAATCCACATATTGAGCTCTCACCACTAGACCAGTCCACTCTTTTCTTGTATAAGAGTAAATCCGAATTCCCGTGCTTATGGATGAAATAATATGTTTCTCGAACTCTTAAAAAATGTCGACAAGTGCATGTCGGATCCTCCAAAAATAGTGTATTTTTGAAAGATCCGCCTGGGTAAGGCAACAATTTTGGAGAGACCGAGCAACTTAATAACTAATTTAGCAGATAATATTAATATGCATGCATACCCAATCATGGAAAGCAACAAGAAAGTGATCTGAGCCACGTCTTCGTTTCCAGAAAGGATACTTCACAGATAGCATGTTCACATAGTTCCGCAGGAACATTGATAACGGCTTAAGATTATGTGAGTTAGGCACATATCGTGCCCTTTGAAACTGAAGTGCACTATATGGAAGACAGAACAGGTGAGCCTTTTGTGGATCCCTTGTCACGAACTAATGACTATCCTCCATGAGCTTCATGAACCATCCTTCGGATGAATAAATTCCTCTAAGATAAGGTTGATGAAAAATCGGCCTTTTCCCTTCTTTGTAGATGTAAACTTTGAGTATAAGATCCATCAACTCGTAGCTCCTGGAATGTCAACCTAATTGTGTATAAAGAAAAAGATAATTTTGAAACACTTGACAAAGATATGCCTAATAGAAAAAGATTCAATAACCACCGGTTATTCAACACTGTGCAGTTTGGACTAGGGGTGAACCTATGTGCAATTTTGTGGTGCTCCGGCAGTTAAATTCGGTGCAGATTGGGTATAATTTTATAAGAAATGTATAAAATTGGTACAGAATTTAAAAATATGACCTGAAAACCAAGAAGATAACTGGATGCTTTGGTTTCCAGACGGAACCTTAAAGCTTTGGGCATCAATATGTGTGTTCAACCCTCCCGGGCACCCACGACCCCTAAATCCTAGGTCCGCCACTAGCTCGGACTCTTCAAAAATACTGAGGAGTGCATGTCGGATTCTTCCAAAGTAGTGTATTTTTGGGGGAATTTCCAACGACCTTTGAAATCATTCGGCACCAAAGTAAGGAAAGAATCACGATAAGACATAAAAGCCTAGACATTTCATGTTTTCCAAGAAAGTGTTGAAGCTAATTAATACAATTCTCAGAACCTTCCTATGGACTGGCAATGTGACTATTTCTAAGAAGGCTCTACTGTCGTGGGATATAGTTTGTCGGCCAAAGACTCCAGGAGGTCTTAACATCTTGAACTTAACTCTATGGAATAAAGCTGCAATCTTAAAGCTACTGCGGGTTATATGTAGAAAGAAGGACCGTCTTTGGAAAATATGCCTACACCTAAGAATGCCTCTTGGGTTGTGAGGAAGATAATGGACACTAAGGGTTACCTAACGCAACAACAGGGCATTCAGGGCAATCTAACTACCAGGCTGATTGCAATGCAAGGGAGGAAGGGCTACTCAATCTAGTGTCGACTGGAAATGTATTACGTTGCAAGCCACTTGACTGGACTTTCCGCCCAAGATATAAGTTTAACCTACGGTTAGCTGTGCAGAAGAGGCTAGCCGCTGTGGAAAGGCTCCAAAAGTTTGGAATCCATACGCCACTTGACTGTATTTCCGTGGACAGGCAGTGGAAACTTTTTCACCACTTCTTTTTTGACTGCAGGATCACGCATCATCTATGGGCAAGACTTTCTGTCATTTTTCTATGGTAATTGCTTTGATCCGGAGAGAAAGAAATGTTGGTCGTTTCCAGCAAACAAAATTCGAAGCAGATCAAATATGCAGGGAAATTGTGCTACATCTACTTATTCGAAGAGACAAGGTTGCTAAGTGGAAGCAAGCACTTCTTGAGCTAAATTCCTTTCCTTGAAGTAATGCTTAGCTACTAGAAGTTCAGTGATTTTTACGGATGATTATCCGATTCTGTTTTGGTTAAATTGAGTTTTGGTGTTGCACTCCTGAAGCAATGTATAAAATAGGATAAGATTAGCTTATAGTCTTTTGATGAAGAGAAGTGGATGGTCCAATTCCACTCATGGTCTGTATTGTAAATACCATTTTGGTACTAACGAATGCTACTATTTAAGCAAAAAATATCTATATTTAAAAGGGTAACTCGGTGCAATAATGCTACCGCTATGCGCGGTGTACGGAGAAGGGCCCCACCACAAGGTGTATCGTACGCAGCCTTAACTTGCATTTCTGCCAGAGGCTGTTTCCAAAGCTTAAACCAGTGACCTCCTGGTCACATGGCAACAACTTTACCGGTTACTTCAAGGCTCTGGTATATATCTATATTTATAATCTATAATATAATAAAAGTGCGAATACCCTTGATTTTTTAATTATTAGTATAGTTTCATCTTTAATTTAATATTTAAATAAAGTATATTTAGATATATTATATAACATAAATTCGCCCTCTGCTTTATAATATATATACATACCCGTGCGATTTTTTCATATGAGGCTGACCCACCTAATTAATAAATCTTCAATATTTATCTTTTTTCACAATGACAAAAGAAATTAGATGTCATTTTCATCTTTGACCCAAAAATAATAAAAAAAATAATAGTGAAAATTCATTTAAAGGTCATATTTGTGCAGTTTTAAATAGTTAAAGGTCATTTTTGTGCACTGTCAAAGTTTAAGGTCAAAGTTATAATTTGGTGTCAAGTTTAGGGTCATATTTATGTATTATGCCCTTAGATTTTAAGCTGGACGCGCCCAGTTTTGCGTGTTGAATACACGTTTTGCCACGTAGGATCGGAGGTCATATTTGTGCAGTTTTGAATAGTTAAAGGTCATATTTGTGCACTGTCAAAGTTATAATTTGATGTCAAGTTTAGGATCATATTTATGTATTATGCCATGTTATAATTTGGTGTCAAGTTTAGGGTCATATTTATGTATTATGCCTTTTGCAAATATATCAAGAAAAAGCACATACTAATCCTATCTAAATTCTTTTCCTCCTTTTTCTTAGTTATAATTTAATTAACTATCACCTTATTATTGTTTTCTGATTTAATATTAGAACTTGTTGGTATTTGTATTAATAATTTTGTTGATTCCTGTATTCTCTAATTAATTAGGTAAGTGGTTGTTTAATCCTGAAAAAACATTTCGCACTGATGAAATAGTTTCTTAGGACAGTGCCTAGCACGGCTCAAGTATAATTAATTTATTACTTAAAATAATATCGTTATAATTTTTATACACTACTATGTTATTGTACTGCTAATATTGTTATTATATTATAATTTTGTTAACACTTGAATTATATTGTTATTATTATTTTTCTGTTGTTCTCCAACACACTCTTGTCTAAAGAATAAAGTATTACTTCTCTCCCTTCCTATATGTTTGCTTTGTCAATTAAAGTAATTGTATTTACCTTCAGTATTACTTATTCTATTCACCTTAGCTTCTTTTTTACTTTTTCTTTTTTGCCTTCTTTCAAAGTTGTGCTATAAATAAAGAAGAAACAATCAGTTTAATCTATCATAGCATTCTAATCAGAAACAGTTGTTTTTTAATGCTGTAGGTGGATTTGTTGTTGAGGTCGGAAAGTTTGTATCTAATTGCATCTATCCTAAGATTGAAAATATTGATGAGAAACAGACAATATTTTCTGTTTCAATCTTAGGATAGATGCATTTAGATAAAAAGTATTTCCATTGAAAAACTGTTGAAGTAAAGAAAGAAAAATGCGTTTCTGATCAGAATGCTAATCAAACTACTTCTTCTTTGTTTAAGGTACTACTTAAGGACAATCATTCATCACTTTTATATTATTGTTGTGTAGCCTCTTCATTCTTGTGCAGATAGGAGAAGAATGATTCCTTGTATTTTAATATAAGTACTTTAGACAACCTTTCTTTTTCCAACTATTTAATTGACAAAGCAAACTTAAAGAAAAAGAAGGACAGCGCGGTGCATTAAAGCTCCCGCTACGCGCAGGGTTCGAAAAAGGGCTCCACCACAAGTGTGTATTGTATGCAACCTTAACTTGCATTTCTGCCAGAAGCTGTTTCCAAGGCTTGAACCTAGTCACATGGCAACCACTTTACCAGTTACTCCAAGGCTCCCCTTATGACACAACAAACATATTGGAATGTTACCAGCAAGAGAGTTTCAGATTATATAAAGAGATAAGTATCCAGTATCCCCTCGTACTCTGACCAAAATTGCTACAAAATATTCCAACTTTACAAGGGTCCTATTACCCCCCCTGAACTCTATTTTAACGTATTTTGTCACCCTTTTGTACTAACGTGACACCTTTATTACATAAAATGGGGCTCCCATCAAAGGTACCACGTCAGCTAAAAAGATTGACAAAAGGTGCCACGTCGGCTTAAAAGGTTGACAAAAATAAGCGAAAATTTAGTTCACGGGCTAATAGAACCCCCGTGAAGTTGGGATGTATCGTAGCAAATTTGGTCATAGTTCGGGGTACTAGATGCTTTACTCTTATATAAATAATACTTTTGCATTTCCTTTATTCTTGAGAAATGAGTGAAGCAAGAGTTTTTCCAATTTTATAACCCCTCTCCCTCTGTTTCGAAAAGAATGATTTTTTTTATTTAGCACAAAGTTTAAGAAAATAAAGAAACTTTTGAATCTTATGGTCTTAAATTAAAGTTATGTCAAATGTACAAAAATGTTATTTAATCGTGTGATTTCAAATTTTCGGAAATTAAAGTGTTGCCAAAAAAGAAACTGGATCATTCATTTTGAAACAGACTAAAAAGAAAACTATATCGTTCTTTTTTTTAAATGGAGGGAGTATATTTCTTCCATTGCGGAAATGCTTGTATTTTTTTTAATTTTTTTTTAATGTTCTGTTTTGATTATTTCATCCTAAAATTTTTGAATAGAATTATGTCATTATGTTTGTGTTCTCTACAAGACAAACTTTACTATCCTATAAGATTTCAGCGCTAAGAGCCTTAAATGTTGAATCCATCAGATCCAAATCTTGGTTCCGTCTCTGACTTGAACTAATGTAAAGTAGCATAATGCTGCCCGCTCTTGTCAGAATGAAATGACCGAAACTGAGAAATTTTCTAAATATTGATGTTAGATGTTATCTATGATTTAAATCCTTTTTAATTTATCGCTGCCTTTAGTTTATCTATCCAACTGGAAGGGCGGCTACTCTTCATGACTCAAATAAGGAAAGAACCAATCACTTGGTATCAAATCTCATTCAATGTGCTGTCACATTTCATGAATGTCATCGATCAAGTTTTATTTCTTTAGAACCAAATCAGGAGATGTTAATTAATCTTTTGTTGCCAATTTTTATCTCTAATGTGCTTTTGCAGCTTATATAGATTCCTATTGTAGTTCTGAAAGAAATAGAAAGCACTACAAAGTTTGAAAATCATCTCTTCTTATGTTAAATGGCACAGTTTTTCATTTTCATCACTTGACTAGGGAAGCTTTATTGTTCATCGATTAGTTTCCAAATTTGAACACATGAGAAGAAAGAAGAAACTACTTGGTCCCTTTTCCATGTCAGCATGCTTGAAAATCACGAGCTTCACTTTCTCGTTTGGTACGAGGAATAGGGAAGATTAATACCGAGATTAATTTTAGGATGAGTTTTATCCTATGTTTGGTTGGATAGGATGAGTTTTATCCTATGTTTGGTTGGATAAAATCATTGGACAACATCTCTTGAGATTCGTCCACCATTGAGGATGGAATAACTAATTCCGGAATAACTTGTTCCCAACCACCAAACTAGCTCACTGTGATGGGTACATTTTTTGTGTGGGGTTGAATACTTGAAGTGTGTAATAAGATACAAGGATCAATTGAGGTATGAAAAAGTTAAAGCATTCTTTTTTTTTTTCCATCCGGTGTCCGGTACCCACATTAAAGCCCGACTAATCCGGATTCGCGCCGGGTAGCTAGGGCGGTAATGCTCCCTACCAAGGATTTTTTCATACCCCAGGGCATGAACCTGAGAACTCTGTTTAAGGGAGTAGCAACCCCATCCACTGCACCACATCCTTTGATGGTCTTTGAAGCATTCTTCATTTCTAGTAATTTGAAATCCATAAATAGAGACGTAATGTGGAAGCTATTATAGTTGCGAACCATAGAGACGATAATCTTAAAGCTCTATGATACACAACTTTTTTATGTCCATGAATTTTAGAATATGGACCAAATAGATTCTTGTGTTACTTGAGAAAAACAAAAATACAATCATGTCTCAAGAATAAAGTATTGCATTTTTTTATTCTATTTGTTAATTAAAGTAAATTGTATTTGCCTTAAGTTTTACTTATTCTATTTGCCTTCTTTTTTACTACTTTTTACTTTGCTCTCAAAATTCTGCTATAAATAATGAAGAAAAAATCAGTTTAATAATCATCTTTGAGAGCATCATATAATATAATACTATAATCAAAAACACTTTTTTTCTTTCTTCACTTCAAAAGTTTTCCATGGAAATACTTTTTAATGCTGTAGGTGGCATTATTGTTGAGGTGGGAAAGTTTGTATCTAAATGCATCTATCCTAAGATTGAAAATATCGTCCGTTTCTCATCAAATATTGATAATTTAAGGAAGGAAATGGAGAAGGCTATAGCCTATAAGCCAAAACCAGATGTTATCAAGTGGTTCGAAGATGTTTGCGAGCTCGAGAATGAATGGGAAGTTATGCAAGAGACCATTGCAGCGGCTAAGACGCTTGTTTATAAATGTTTTTCAAAATGCAGCCTTCGCTCGGAAGTCTCCACTCAAGCAAAGAACATCTGGGATCAATTCTGCAAGCTTAAAGAGGTCGGAAAAAACTTTGGATCCAATTTGATGGTAGAAAATTACCGGGTGAAAAAGTTGAGCACATCCCGGGAACATCAATAGAAGGCCAGCCAGCTGCAACAAGGAATCTCAACGAACTCCTCCGACTATTGGAAGATGATAAGGTATTAATTGTTGAAACTAAATCAGGATTAGTAATCCTAAATTTTAGAGAATTTGGTAACTGTTAAATTTGTTTAGTGGATATTATTAGACTTTATGTTTTGAGTTTTTTTTTAAAAAAGAATGTTAATCCTATCCAGTTAACTTAATAAAGTACGTGAACGAATTCTGTAATAATTTTGCTACGTACGGCTCAATGTTGGTACTTAAAAATTCTATGATATGTGTAATTTAATCATTTAATTAAAATCTTAATTTGTTTAATTGATAATTCTTAGCTAGACATATTTATATATACTAGTTTAGAATACGTGTGTTGCACGTGTATCATGCGTTTTCGATTAAAATTAGAAGGAACCTAAATCGACATAAACCTACTATTTTTTGCTATTTTAAGTGTTTTATTTTATTTTTATCTTGAGAAATTGTTATCTAAAATCAATCCTAAAACATGTTTAAGGCAAAATTAGTGTTTTAAATTGATCAACATTGCCTATAAGTCGATCCAACGACACGACACATTTATCGATATTCACGTGAATTGTGTCAATGCAGTGAATCCCAATTGTTGATGTACCGGTAGAATATGGTTGAAGTTAAATTATAAGCATGTTGTTGGAGTCATACACGGTAAACAAAAAAACGTTGAACGATAATAACAAAACGAAATTATAAAAAGATTAATAATATATTCAACTCATCTATTAATAAAATCGTATAAAAATATGACCTAACATCTACCTTTAAATTTAGCTTCTGCTATAGACTAAACTATTAAAGCCTGTGTTGTCATTAATAAGAGTAAAAAAAAAAAGTACTCCCTCCCTTCCAAGTTTTTTTGGTCATAAACGACATTTTCTATACCAAAAATGTGTGTTATGTGTAGATTAATTTAGTTGATAGACATATTCCTAAAATTGAGTGTTATGTGTAAACTAATCTGGTTGAGTGTTATGTGTAGACTAATCTGGTTGTCATATATATATATATATATATATATATATATATATATATTCCTAAAAATGTGTGTTCGTATATTTGACATACTTTTCATTTAAAATTTCAAGATGAAAAGTATTACTTCCTCCGTTTACTTTTACATGTCATATTCATTAAGAAAACTAATTAATAACATAACTATTTTATTATAGTACCCCTATTAAATGATGTTTACTTAATAACATAACTATTTTATCATAGTACTCCTATTAAATAATGTTTACACTGTGTCTTGAAATTAATTTGAAGAAAAGACAATTAATGCTAAGGGTAAAATAAGAAAAAATAAGTTGTTTTTTCTTGATATATCCAAAATGACAAGTAAAAATAGAAATGCAATTAGAAAATTAGTCATAAGTAAAAGTGAATAGAGGGAATAGTACTTACTTTTTAACACTTCGTGAGGAGGATTACCCACAAATTTTAGCTAAATGCGAAAAATAAAGAGTTCTTGTGTCCACATTGATCCTTAATATTGTGTATTTATGTATATTGGTAGTTGATGAGGTTTGGTGTATGAGTTTTGTTGCAGAGAAGCCACACCATTAGTATTGTCATTATGTCATTGCGTTAATAATGTAATTATTTTCTACAAAATATTTAGTAAGATTTAAAATCAACTACTTCCTTCATTTCAATTTATTTGACCTAATTCCTTATTTAGCACGTTTGAAAAAGTGTTTCTTTTTACTTTTCATAATTTTTTAATTTCAACTTTTCACATGACATGTTTTAAGTACATAAAAATAAAGAGAATTTTAGTCCATTTAGCATATATATCTTTACAAAAACCTTCTCCTTTTATTTTTTAATATATTTATTATAATTATTATTTTAATTTTTTTTAAATTTAGTACTTCTTAAAATTTTCTTATTTTAATGCTATTATATTTATTTTTAGATTTTTAAAATCTTCTAAAAATCAAATTTAATTGATTTAGAATTTTTAAACTAATGAAAAAAAATTAGTTGTCATTAATTCTAATGACTTTTAATAAGGAAAGGTTTTATCATAAATATATTTAATTAATTTTTAACGCTTAAATATTAGTAAAAAAACAGTAAAAAGATGATTTTGTCTAAAGCAAAAACTTTTAATAAAGGGCAAAAAGTTCAAACAACATTTCTAAGGCCCTTCACATTTTTAATATATTATAGATTATAGATATAGATATACCAATATGGGTTGTGGTGCAACAGATGGGGTTGCTTCACCCTTAACCAGAGGTCGAGGGTTCGACCCTGGGCATGGAGAAAACTCTGTTAGGAGCGCTACCCCCCGAATGGGGCCCTACCCAGCGCGAATCCGGATCAGTCGGGCTCTAGTGCGGGTACCAGACAACGGATAGGAAACCAAAAAAAAAAAAAAATAGATATAGATATAGATATAGATGATATCATATATATATATATATATATATATATATATATATTATATTTTTTTATTATATAGAAGAGTGAGTTGGAGCACGACCAAGGGTATATTTGTCATTTAGCATTTAAATGGTGCAATCATTAATCAATAGTCATATCAATTAAGAACTCCATTAGCCACTTTTTTTTCTAAGTTATTTGTCTATATTTTCTAAGTAGATCCTTTATGTGGCTAACAACATTTGTACTTACAAGTCTCAACTATTTTATCACAAGTCTCCAATATCTAAATGATCATAATTTTTTATTTTGTCTTGTATTTTTAATATGCGGAGACAGAGATATATACCTTCCAGTAAAAACGATGTATCTTAAAATCTTTTCTAAAAATCCTATAGAAAATTTTGTGGAACTCTAAGAAGCTAATATAACCATTGAACAAATTTATCACACTAAATTGTCTGGAAGCTTTGGAGTAATGGTTAAAGTTGTCTCCATGTGACCAGGAGATCACGGGTTCAAGCCTTGGAAACAACCTTTACACTGAATTGTCTAAACGTTAATCGATTCAATTTTTTGACAGTCGTTATGCATTGTTTTATAATAGAACACAATGCATATGCAAAGAAATTAACAAACTTGAGATCAAGAGATTATAGTGATCAAAGCCTCCAATGTTCATATTTCACTAATTTTCTAAATGTTTTTTTGTGTGTCCATTGGTGCATCTTTAACTGGGTAAAGTTACTTGGATTTTGAATCCTTCAGGTATGCATCATCGGTTTGTGGGGTACCGGAGGAGTTGGGAAAACTACTTTGGTGAAGAATCTGAACAACGAGCTCTTAAAGAATGTGCCAAGTTCCAAACTGTCTTTTGGCGTTGTGATATGGGTTACAGTGCCCAAACCGCCAATAGACGTAAGAAAGATTCAAGCACAAATTGCCAGGAGATTAAGCCTACCGGTAGATAACGAGGCCGGTGTAGAAGCATTTCCAGCAAAATCTGTGAAAGGCTTGAGAAAGAAACGAGTTTTCTTCTCATATTGGATGACATTTGGGAAGCTATAAATTTGGATGATGTAGGTGTACCCCAACTTTCCGCGAGAAGCAAGGTAATTATAACTTCTCGTTTTTTGAGTGTTTGTAGCCAAATCAAAAAAGATATCTAAATGAAGGTTTACACATTGGACGAGGATGAATCTTGGCAACTGTTTGCCAAAAATGCGGGAGATATTGTCAATCTGGAGCAAATCCATCCGTTGGCAAAGAAATTGCAAGAGTGTGATGGTTTACCTTTAGCAATCATTGTTATTGGATCATCCATGAGAGGGAAGACAAGGGTCGAGCTCTGGGAAGATGCTTTGAAATCACTTAGCATGTCTGAACCTCATAGCAAAGTTGTAGAAGATAAGGTCATCAAGTGGAGTTTTGATTCTTTAAAATCTCAGGATATTGAATTATCCTCAGACCAAAGAAACAAACATGTGAACAAAAAGAGAGGCGATATTCAAAGTTGTTTCTTGTATTGCTCCTTATATCCAGCAGCTATTCCGATAGATGATCTCATACATTGCTGGTGGGCGGACGGGATCCTCGGTGAACATGACACATATCAAGAAGCCTACAACAGGGGAATCACTACTGAGAGTCTAAAAGATGCCTGCTTTCTAGAAGCCGATAAGATAAAAATTTGGAGGCAGGTTGAGTAGTGGCGGAGCCTGACTTTTAATTAAGGGTGTTCATATTTTCTCTTAGGCAAAGAACTATTTAAAAAACAAAGAAAATAAAGCACTATTGCACCTGCCAAGGTTCGAACCCGAGTTGTTGATGTGGAAATGCACACTCTTGACCACTGGACTATGCTTCTCTAGCTTGTCAAGGGTGTGCAACAACATGTATATAACCATAAATATCTATATTTAACCTATATACTCGAAAAAAAATTCCGACGAAGGGTGTTCATCGGACCACCCTTCATTGGTTGTGGCTCCGCCACTAAGGTTGAGGATTGTGTGAAGATGCATGATGTGGTTCGTAATGTTGCTAGATGGATAGCTAGTACCTTTGGGGATGAACACACTTCTGTTGTCTTTCGTAAGCAACGAAATTGAATGTCTACCTGATTGCTTCACGTAATGTCCAAACACAATGTCTTTACTTTTGCAAGGCAATGAACCCCTTGAGAAAATACCCCGCGAATCATTTTTGGCATTTCCAGCTCTAAGAGTTCTGAATCTGAGTGAAACTAGTATTAGAGAAGTGCCTTCTTCCATCAATAGTTTATGTCAACTACGTGCTCTAATACTACAAAGTCGCTTTAAGTTGACAGAGTTACCACCTGTTGCTAATCTTCACAATTTGCAAGTGTTCGATTGTGATAATTCAAGGTTACGTTGTCTGCCGCAAGGAATGGAAAATTTAACAAATCTGAGGCTATTAAATATGCTTGTTCCTGATTTGAAGAGCATCAGCAAGGGATTTTTCCTCAAATTTCCTAGCATTGCAATGTTAAATATGTCACGTAGCTGTCTTGGAGCGACCTCTTTTGATGAGATATCATCTCTACACAATCTGACTTATCTTTCTATTAGAGTGGATAGCTCATCATGTTTAAATAGAGATTACAGCTGGATGACTAGAGTGAAAGGATTTCTCATTGAAGTTGGGGAAACTTTAACTTATGGGTCATACAACAAGTCAATAAGGGCGATAAAAGTCCACAAGTGTGAAATTTTCAGTAACGGAGATCTCTCAGGCATGTTGCAGTTTGCTTCAGATTTGCACTTGGAATATTGAGGGGGTCTCAGGAAGTTGATTGGATGCAACCGTTTTAATGGATTGAAATTACTAAAAATACGGAGTTGTTCTTGTTCTTTTGGACCAGTGGAAGGAGGAAGTGGGCAATTGGACCCTTTGCCAAATCTAGAACATCTCGACCTCCATTTGGTAGATAATTTAAAGAGTGTTTCTGATTTTGGTCAATATTTGGGTCTAACATTTTCTAAATTACGCCAACTGAATATCTCTCATTGTGCAAGTTTAACATGTCTTTTCAACGATGGTGGAGTTTGTTCTGTACCCAAGCACCTGGAAGAAATTATGATTAACAATAGCTTTCAGCTGGTAGAGTTGTATCTTATTGTGCAAGTTTAACATGTCTTTTCAACGATGGTGGAATTTGTTCTGTACCCAAGCACTTGGAAGAAATTATGATTAACAATTCCTTTCAGCTGGTAGAGTTGTATCTCATTGTGTAAGTTTAACATGTCTTTTCAATGATGGTGGAATTTGTTCTGTACCCAAGCACTTGGAAGAAATTATGATTAACAATTGCTTTCAGCTGGTAGAGTTGTATGTGCAATGCAGCTCAAGTGATCAGGCAACACTGTCAACTCAGAAATTCCAAGAGTTCGGAAGTTATACTTGTACAACGTTCCCCAACTAGGAACGTTGGGGGAGCCGAGCCAAGAGTATGTGGGAACACTTGGAGGAACTCACAGTGGGCTATTGTGACCGATTAAGGAAGTTGCCCCTCTCTATTCAAACCTCCAAAAACATCAAAATAATAACAGGAAAATCAAAATGGTGGAGCCAACTGGAATGGGAAGATTACAACTTCAAATCAAATTTAGAGCGTTGTCACAAAGAATTGTAAAGTTGACGTTGTTTCAGCTGCATCTCAGGTAATGTGCCGATTAACTTTCATATTTTCAATTGTCGATGGTATTATATTTGATTATTTGTCCTCTAACATCCTCTTCTTATAAAGGGTTTATAATGTTCATGGCTATTTCACCTATTACTTTAATGTTTTGGATTAAAAGTGTCTCATTGTTGCAACTTTTACATAGTTGGGTTTATACTATTACAAACATTCTTCATAATTACATTGTTATAATTAAGTCATTTACCTCCCTGTTAAAACATGTGCTTTTACAAAAATATTTTTAAACATTGTTAATAACACTAGCATAATTGAGTTATCATTCAAATGTTAACAAATGTATTGAGCTTCGTTTTTTGTTGCTTCATTCAGGGGATCAAAAAAGCGGAGGAAGGAACTTCCTGCACCAAGACATAATGCTTCGAGCTAAAGTTAATCGGTGCAGTTTGCTGTGATGTATGTTCCTGTCAGATATCTTTAAGTTTTTTCCTGCCAATAAGTATTCCTGCTTATTTGGATTGCTCGATTGTACACCGAGTAATTTCTTGTTTCATTTTTATTGTGTGATCATCTTGTTTATCTGTAATAAACTGGTATTGCTTCGGTGTTTAAGCATTTTAAAGCATTCTAAAGTTGTACATTCAAAATTTAGCACATGCACTTGATTTTCTATGCCTTTGTTCTCAAAATAGCATAGACAAACCAGCTATAAGCTTTCCGAAATCAAAACATAAGAAAGTTTTCATATGACAGTAACCTCCATATGACAAGTTGATATGAATAAGTATAATACAATAATAAGCTAAAGGCGTTTGAGGGAAGCGGCATCGAAGGATGTTCCTTTGAAAACATTTGGCAAAATCAAGCCAATTGATTGTACGCCGGAGATGTTAGCTATTGTAACTCTAGAGGGCTAGCATGGGGTGGAAGTAGTTCTTCAAGAAAGTTTTATAGATCAAAGTGGAAGTAGTGCCTCCAAGTTTATCTACCAGTTCGATTTGCTTGTCAATTCTGACCCCTTGCCAATGTTTAACTAATACATTGTAAAGACCCTTCAGGTCATTTTCCATATTTATGCTTATCTTCACCGTTTGAGCTTCTCCATAGCTGCCCCAAGTCATTTATGACTTGCTGGGACTGAGGGTTCGGTTACTGGGCAGTTCGTTTGGTTTTTTGAGTCAATTCCCTGTTTAGAAATCTTCATTGGTTCCAAATGGCCACCGATCAAAAACTTTAGCGAAACGATCTCGGATGAAAATTTCAACTGCACCAGCATATCCGAAATATCGATTTTAGTCTAGGCAGACCTTTGGTTCGGGTCCCAATGCACCTATTAGTCGGAAAGTCATAAAATTGAAACTATATATGTAGGCTCCACTTTTTGCCTAAATGACCTTGTATGGAAGTTTTTATGATTCCAATGGATTTGAATTGTGGTTTACACTCAAATTTCACAGGGTACCGCGTCTGTTCGCCGAAGGGGTCTATAAATAGACCCAAGGTTGTGATTTTGGGGATTTTTCTTCCACATTTAAGAACTTAAAATCCTAAATAGGTATGATAACTCGAAATTGAGTCTTCTGGGTGTCTAGAGAGCTTGGTAAACATCTTTTATCATGATTATCATCCGGATTAAGGTAAGATTTTATCACTTTATTGATGAATTTCATTGTTCTTGACCCAAAATCACAATTTAGCTTAGGGCTTGATTTAGCCCCTAATTTCGTTTGTTTGCACCCATCAATTGAGGGTTATGCTTCCTTGGTGATAGATGAGCATTGGGTTGACCTCGGAAACGCGATTTCCGTATGTGGGACCCACATGAGCTTTTTGATGTTATTTTTGGACCCGAAGCACAATAGTGCAATATGAGTATCGTTAAACTCGTATTGATGAGTAGATTATATTTTTGACATTGGGATGACATTTTGGGGATTGTGAAGTGAAGATGAGCATGTGGTGCTTAAAGTGTGATTTTGCGGTTTAGCCTTGAGGTAGGCTTCTGTCTACTCTTCTTCATGGATGATGTATGATATATATTGCGTGTGAACGTGAATGTCAAGATTGATATTGGATAGAATGACTTAGTATTGATATACATATAAGTTTGGAGATTAGATAGGGTTTTGGACTCGTAGGTTGAATTAAATAAAAAGGCCAGCCCGGTGTACTAAAGCTACCGCTATGTGCGGTGTCCGGGAAGGGCCCCACCACAAGGGTGTATCGTACGCAGTCTTACCTTGCATTTCTGCCAGAGGCTGTTTTCAAGGCTTGAACCCATGACCTCCTGGTCACATGGCATCAACTTTACCGGTTACTCCAAGGCTCCCCTTCACTACTTTGTTGTACAAGATTGTTGTTAAAAATTTCAAACGAAAGTTATCCTTTCAAAAGTTCATTCATGGACGTAATTGCTTTTATTGGTATATCGAGAGTTCCTCCACATATTATTCAACATAAAATGGATATCGGATTCCTCTTGGATGATTTAAGCAGATGCCAGGGTGATATATCTGCACTACTCTAACCACTTGAATAACTCCCAGCATATTCTTCATCTCCATGATGTTTCCATGATGTGTATCTGAGTAAAAGTTGCTTCATTTCTGATTGAGTAGCAGCTAGATAAAATACTTCTCTTCATTAAACTTGTCAATCGTATATTTAATGAACTTAAAGGTGCAACCTGCAGAAAAGAAGACACGGTTAGAAGCCAAAATTGGAAAAGAATTAACTAGGACGATTACCTAGAACCTTCATTACCAAGATTCAATACTTCTAATTGTGAGAATCAACAATGGAGGCCTTGGGGATTCTTGACAAAGGAACAGGAGAAGTGTGCTCATCAGTATAGAAGGCCGATAGCCATGTTGGGCATATCGAAGATATTCAACTTGCAATCTACCAATGAAGGAGGTAATAGTCAATTACCTAGTGCAATGTATCGACAAACTTCTTTCTCTTAGAAACAGGAGGGAAATCTGCACCAATTTTGTCTAAAATTTTGAGATGGAATATCCTTAGGATACAACACTTACTGCTGCACATGAGGCCAAATGCAGCAGAAGACCCACAACACCAAATGCTTATCGGTGACTGATTGTTGGTGATGTAAATTCCACCACCCTGCATCACAATTCAAGCTCTTTGCACTGCAAATCAGAAATCCCATGTGGAGCAACCAGTAAACTAAAACTGGTATCGCAAATCACTATTTCTTGACGTAAAACAGTTAGTGGATTCCTCTTGGATTATTTCGGAAGATGCCAGACTGATATATCCTCGCTGATCTAGCCACGCTTGAATAATTCTGAGCAACAGGTTCATATCCCTGTCCGAACCATCCTGCATTAGATTTTTAGTGAGATTCTTGTCTGTTGTATCACAGCTATCAGAGAAAGAGCAGCAGCTAATTATTTCTAGAGCTAACTGCAACAGCAACCAAAATAGGTTTTTCCATTGTTAAGTTACAAAGTAAATCCACATTGTCAAATATAACATTTCTCTCGCTATCTATATATTCAACATCAAGACTCGTCCACATTAGGATACTGAAGGTAAAGTTAGCAAAGGAAATAGGAGATAGAAACGAAAGATTAAGATGATTATTTATTGATGAAAGTTACTAAGCAATAGCATAGTATGTGCTACCTCCGTTTTTCTCTATTCGTCGCACTTCCGTTTTCCTCTACTTGATTGGTTTCCTGTATCTTGATCGGTTCCGCCTCTGTTTTCATGATTACTATTGGATTTCCTCTTGCTGTGTAGGCTGGTATTTTCGATTCAGTTATCTGGCAGATTTGGAAATGACCGATGAGTTGTTTGTTGTCTCCTCCTCTCGGTCTCCTTCATTTTATTTTCCTCTTTCCATGATTGTTCCAAAGTAACTTATCCTTCCCTAACTTTCAATGTTTTCAGGATCTAATGTATAAAATGTACATATAACTTTATCAGGTGGAAGAAGTAAGAATACAAGAAACTGAAGAAAGAACTAATTACGTTAAGCTTTCAGCAAACACAGTGCAAAAGAATAGAGAAGAACCTGTTCTGGTGGTGCTTAAGAGCTACTTGAATAACGGGATATTATTCAGGCCCAGGACCAGAAGCTCGTCCCCTCCCATATCTTCAACATATTGTTTAATCTTCTTAGCAGAATCTTCAAGTTGAGGGCTCTTTACAAGTTTGATGATTTTCAACGAACAAATATCGACGAAACTAGGTGGAATCTCCTTAAGCATATGACATTTCCACAGTACTAATTTCTCAATCACAGGAAAGGATTCCTCTCCAACCTCCCACTTAGCAAGGGTCACTTCATCCAAATTCAAATATTTGAGATTCACAAAGGTGTCTTCGTCCACCATGTTCCATTCCTCCCCCTGGATGATTGTTCTCGTAAGGAACAACTCTTCAAGGTTGGACAGTCTCGTTATTGTTGACAGTGAATCGGATGTCAGAGGAAAGTCACTCAACCACAATGTTTTCAAATTTGATGGGAAGTGAAAATCCCACAACCAATTTTTCGCTAAAGAGGGCCCACAATCATTTGCGTTTGAACTTTCAAATTCTACTCTGACGAATTCTAGTTCAGTTAGGACATCCAAATTCGGGAACCAATATTTCTCTGTTGAATAATCCCATGATTGCTTGAGACCAAATCTAAGACTTTGAAGATTGGGAAACCTTATGAAAATATCCTCTGTTTTTTTTTTTGAATAGGAAAACACGAGTGTCCTTAAAACTCTCAAGTTCTCTAACTTTGAGTGCTCTGCTATCAGTATTGGTTCATCTGTATCCATATCGAAGAAAGAACAAGCAGTCATGAACAACACTCGCAACTTTGAAAGATCCCAAATACTAGGTAATAGTACCAAGGTTGATCCTTTGTTTTCAACCCATAGGGTTTCTAGATTACAGAGGTTTGAGAAAGATGAGAAAGATGAAGGCAGAGATTTAACTTCTGTCCAAATTCTTAAGAACCTCAAATGATTCAACATGCCTATTTCATTCAGCAAAGAATCTTTCACCATCATAAAAGAGGGACTCAAGTCCAACACTCTGAGAAGCCTCAAGTGCCTTAGGTGACATGCATCAGAAAGACGATCTTCCATCTCATCTTCAGTTATCGCCAAAGAATAGAGGTGTTTACCGGAATGCCTTTTCTTTTTTGAACTGAACAGGACCAAATTGGTAGGCCCAAAGTGCTCCTTATCATAATCAATGCTCACTATGCGTGGAATCAAATCTGGAAAAAAAGATAGATCACTTGAACTTATCTTGCCAAAGAACTTTTCCTCTCTTGCTTTTATCAAACAAAAGTCGTGCACAAAATCATGAATTTGGCAAGTCAGGCGATATCCTATCTCTTTGAAACTAATTACCAAGCTACTGGTAATTAAATTATCCAAATACACCTCCATTACTTCTGTCTCTTCAACAAACCCTTCAGCGCGCCAAAATATTTTCAACGCATCAAACTGAATTGCTACATCCTTTGGAAAAAATGCAAGGTAAATTAAGAATGGCTTCAGGTGATGAGGTAAATGGTCATAACTTAATTCTATAACCTTCATCACATCAACTTCTCAGTTCAAAATAAAGGAATTCAAATTATTTTGAACTTCAAGCCACACAGACTTTGTCTTTTCCCTCCCTGCAATGACACCAGCAATCAGATCAACCACCAAAGGAAGTCCCTTACAATCTCGGACTATTTCTTTTCCAACATCCAATAGTTCATCGGGGCAAATCTCGTTTCCAAATGCCCTTTTCTCAATTAACTCCCAACATTCTTCTGGTCTTAGCAATCGAAGGTTAAGAGGATCAGTGTTGGCCTTTCCATGAAAAGCCACTTCCTTTTGTATGTCTTTTCCCTCCCTGCAATGACACCAGCAATCAGATCAACCACCAAAGGAAGTCCCTTAAAATCTCAGACTATTTATTTTCCAACATCCAATAGTTCATCGGGGCAACTCTCGTTTTTAAATGCCCTTTTCTCTATTAACTCCCAACTTTCTTCTGGTCTTAGCAATCGAAGGTTAAGCGGATCAGTGTTGTCCTTTCAATGAAAAGCCACTTCCTTTTGTCAAGTAGTCAGAAGAATTCTACTTCCTTTCTCAACTTCAGGGAAAGGTCTTCTTAAGTCATCGCATGTAGCAGTGTCCCACACATCATCTAACACAATTAGGTACCTCTTTCCATACAATTGTTTTCGCAGCTTATCAGCAATATCAATTTCCTCGCTGAACTTCAAATCCGAGCCAGTAACTTGATTAAAAAGTTTTTCCAACACCTCCTTCTTGTCATAATCTTGGTACATTGTGCACCATGCACGAAGGTCGAAATGACTACAAACTGATTCATCATTGTATACTTTGTATGCCAAAGTAGTTTTGCCCGAACCCGGCATACCAGTGATTGAAATGACATCTAGATCTTTTGGCCCTCTGGTGAGCTTAGTAATTAACCAGTTTGTCTCCTCCTCAAAACCTACAACTATTTTACCGGTTGTCAATGACTTTCTTTCAACTGGATTCTTGGGAGAGTTTACAACAGTGAGGCTCTTGTTCTTGGGAATCTTCTCCGGTAATTGGGTGACATCTTCTTTGATAAGCCTGATCTTTTTCATGGTGATGGAAAGTGAGAAAATAATATGTAAGAGACCATTATCTCGAACAATAATTGAATTAATGACATCTTTTGCTTCGTATGCCACATCTAAAACATGTGCCCATAGATCTTTATACAATCCTTTCTCAGCATTCACGAAGAACGAACTTATGAATTCTAAGTCTTCTTTCACCAGCGCAATTTCTTCCTTTATCAAAGAAATTGAATCAGAATTGGAATCCAGTAAATCATTGAAGTGGATGAGTAGAAGATGCATGAAGAGTGATCCATCACTCATGGAGAAGCACCACTCAGATGGGTCTGGGGCTTTCAGATAATCATTTTTGAGATCTTCCTTGAGGAGATCAATATTTTTCCGCAAGTCCTTGTTTAATCGGTACTCTCTTCATTCCTTGATTTTTCTTCTAAGTCGTGAACGAGAGTTGATACCTCCCGGATAAGTGCTCCAATACATTCCATAAGATCAAATAATTTGTCATGATGAATAAAGTCCTTCGGCATATCAGTAAGAACAATTAATAAGAACTCTATCATAACATGAATGTTTCGAGCCCCTGAAGTGCTAGGGGCAATAACATTTACCATGTGCTCTTGTAGATGAATCAGATATTCTCTAATAATGTCTGGAGAGGTCTCTAGGAGCTGCTTAATGAAGCGTTCAACTTCTGCTGAAGTTGAAACTTTCAAATTTGTATAACATATGTGCATGACCTCCAGTTCAATTGGAATAATCTTCAATAACAGATGAGCTAGCTTGAAGAGTCGAGAGTCTCCAACAGTTCCACAATTCCAAAGGAAGAGTTCAACTCTCTCAGCCATAGATTGAAGCTGAGATAAGACATATTGAATAATCTCATGCTCAATGCAACCATTCACTATCAACCCATGGAAATCTTTCATGTTGCCAGACAGTCTGAAGAATCTCAAACTGCGTCTCTATTGGAAATATCCGTTCAGCAAGAAACTTGGATTGATAATGGAGATTCATGAGGAGGAAGTTCAACTGCTCCTCAATCATGGTGGAACTTGACGTAGAATGATGACATGAGCTGATACAGTTATCGATATTATGCATGAGGCTAGGAAGTACATGATCCATGTTGTATTTACACCCGAAGTTGCTGTCAACATCGTTCAGAATTGGTCGAAGCAGATTCTCAACCTCTTGTCTTGCAGCACTCATGTTATCTTCAAACTGCTCCAAATCACAATGAGAAAGCTGGACGAGCGTACAAATTAATGCCAGCACCAATTTCAGCTCTTCAATTTCATCGGCCATGCCAGCAGCATTTTGATCTTCTTCATTCTTTAACCCCTCCAAGAAATCCAGAACGTTGACAACGTCCTTGCAAAGAGCAGAAAAAGACACCTGCCAAATGAATAGTTAGTAAAAACACATTTGTTTTCAAGAAATGAATAGTTTCTTAAGTGTTTACCCAAAATGACACGACAATTATTTAGGAACGGAGGGAGTATGACTTACCACAAAGTTGTTTTCTCTTTCTCCTTCTTTTTCCATGACTGTAGGGGTCTTTCAAGTTCCCTTTCTTTCAAATTTTGAGGGTCTGATATATAAAAAGTTTATCAGGAGAATAATATTACATAGCAATAGAAATTCCTGGTAGAAAGAAAAAACTAGAAAAGAAGAGACTTTGAACATGATCTTACCTTTTCCCACTCTGAAGTTTAGCAATATAACCAACCCCTTGTTTTAGAAACAACGGCAAAGAGAGTAAGCTGTTGGATCAAAAGAAATTTAGTCAGAGTAGTGTAGTTTTGCAGTTGAAAGGCCAACAACAGAAAGAAGTAGTTGAAAGGCTACTATAAGCTATCTGTAGAATCAAAAAGATTTTGTCAGAGTAGTTAACTAATTTTGTAAAAGAAGTAATTGAAAGAAGAATCAACTAGCTAGATCTAGATTTACAACTCAACATTATTAGAATACAACTCATTTACTTTTGTAGTCATGGCTAGGCATAAGAAATAATTATACTAAACACAGTGGATCGAAATATTAGAAATAGTCAAGTTTCCTTTTTTGATAACCGTGGTATCCAGGCTAGCTTGCACGCACCTAAACTAATTCTACGGGATACCTTTCACCTCCGATCCCATCAACAACAAGTACTGGGTGACTCTAGCTTTATTCTACTCACCAAGGCTAGAATAGATGAGAAGATATCACTAGTAATAATCAAGAATTTTCACCCACATCATGTTATTATGTTGTAAATAAAATCAAAAGAAAACTTATTGTTATATCTTTGAGTCGTAATGACAAATGAAAACCTAGGTTGAAGAAACCAGAACAGAAAAAACACAGAGACTTTCAACGTGATGTTACCTTTTCAATGTTTGAAGTTCAGCCCTTGTTTGAGAAATAATCTTGAACAATGGCAAAGAGAGTATGCTATCTATGGGATCAAAATGATTTTGTCAGAGTAGTTGAAGTACTTTGGTAAATCAAGTGTAATGAAATAGTTAGATCCAGATTTACAACTCAAAGATTATTAATCAATTGTTTGTACATCATTCTCTTGTATATTGACAATATATATGTGACCTGTAAATTGTGGTGGTCTCCGGACCAACTTTACCGCACTTTGATTAAGTACACCGAATACTTGCAACCTCCCACCAACATCAAATTTCATGTAACTACACTGAAAGGCCGCCCGAAACTCAGCATGAGACACCATCTCATTCAAAGGATCAACAGATGGGGGTTGTTCATCATCTTTCCTGCGGGAATTCGCCCTTCGAAGAGGCATTTTCTGAAAATAGAAGAGCATGAATTATTAGATGAGAGGGGCAACTGTAGGCACGATAGAATCTGAAAGAAAGAAATGACTTTTCTTCCTAAAACGTATTGTAGCCTCTTTCTCATAGATGTGGCCCGCTACACACTGATGATCAAGACTCTACTCAACGCAGCTTGTCAGACTCCCTAGGACTCCTTAAAACCTGGCTCTGATACCAAGTTTCTAACTACCCAAAATCACCTCCCGAGACGTCACACGGTGCTTAAGGCGTGTAGCTATGTCCACCAAAACTAGGACACATGGAAAGAGTGTTTTACAGTTCCAAGATTACTATAAATTCAACTCAATGACGTTCCTTTGAATTATTTTTAATACCCAACATCATGAAACAATTGTTAATTATGCTCCTTGTATTATTCGTTTACTAACCTACTTTGCCAGTAATCTATTATTATTTAGTTAGCCAAATAGAAGCACAGTTGGTAGGGCAGCCATTTATTATACAAGTAAAGTAATATGGATCATATTTTAACATTGTCAATTTCTGCTACAACAGTCAGAACACTAGGTGTATAAGAACCTGTTAGTGCTGCCATTTTATTCTCCAGAATATTTTTCGCCTCGTCAATTGATTAAATGTTAAAGTTGTTGTTAGGAGGTCACGGAACAGCCTTTTACAAAAAATTCTTACATTACACCCTTGTGTCTCGGCACTTCTGCGAATCCCGTTCTTTTCTGGTTAAGTTCCTGTCAAGTTAAATTATAATAGATAAAATGAACAGAGAAAGTGCTTTACACAATTGACCATGTATTGTTGTGTGGGGGTGAGATTACAACAACGAGAAATCCTTCAAGAGAAAGGATATGATTGCAGAAACAATAAAGATGCAACCATTCTAAGACAAAGCCAAGGAGAAACAAAGAAGCATACATGATGTGTTTGGTAGAAAGGAAAATGTATTCCTATAAAATAAGTAAAATGTTGAAAAAGAGAAGAAGAAACAAAACAACAAATGACAAAAATGGTAGTAGGTTAAAAATGGTCCCTTGTGATTATTAATTTTTTTTGTTTTTGGTCGAACAAAAGCTTTATTATTCATCCATCAAAATCCCTTGTTACTACATTGCATAACAAATCAAGATCTGTTGCTACTACTACTACTACTACTATAAAGATTGTCAATCCAAGCTCTACCTATTTTGCTATCCTTATTCCTCTTTGTATTTACACTTCTAATGTATGTTGTTTCCTTTATTTCTGCACAAACTTCTTGGGCATTGTAACCTTGTGGCTCCAGACTGCTTCGTTTCTGGTTCTTGAGATTGAGTATATCAAGTCATTCAGCACTGCAAGAATTAATTCTCTCTTATTTCTCCCCATTATCCTTCTCGTCATTCTCCTCCACAGTCCTTGTATTTCCATATTTTGAATTTTCATTCCCATCCATTCCAAGAGCAGGTTTAGGCATTGCCTGGAGAAATTGCACTTGAAATATAAGAAGTGTTGTGTTTCTTCTGTATCATCACATAGTGCACAATTAGTGTCTACTGAAAGCCCAAACTTCTTTAGTCTTTGTTTTGTTAATTAGTAGCCTGTTATGTGCTACTAACCAGTTTATAAAGTTGTGCTTGGGAGTATTAGTCCTATTCCAGTCCCATCTACTCCTTTGCCAGACTTCCATTTCACCTTTCTTCCTGTTGTACACTCCACCAGGTTTTAGCCACCCATTCTCTATATGTCCATGTTTAAACAGATTTTTTTCCAGTACCAAGTACAATCTACAGGGGGTGTACAATTCCACCAATTCAGCTCCTTTATGTATATAGTATTGACCCACAGGTTGTCTGGTTTTTGTTCTATATTCCAGGCATATTTGGCTATTGCAGCCTCATTCCATGCAATTATATTTGGCCTACAGACCAAATCCCATGCTATTAATGGTGCATTCTTTGATACTTCCTGGTTAATCCAAAGGAAATTCCTGCATAATGAAATCTACCTCTTCATAACCATCTTAGGTAATATAAAAATGGATGCCCATGATTATTAAATTTAACATGATATATCCAGACATAAGAAGTCAATTTACTCCCAGAAATTTTATATTGAAAGAGTATCCATCAAACATAGCGAATTTTCGAGGGTCTATCGGAAATGACCTCTCTACCTTGTAGGGTAAGGTTTGAGTACACACTATCTTCCTCAGACCCCACTTGTGGGATTGTACTGGCTATATTGTTGTTGCAGTAATGATGGAGATAACGACTGATCAATTGTGAAAGTTATTGGCTAAACAAGTGGTTGAAATGCAAGAATCAAACAAGTAGACTCCAATTCCAACATATTAAATCACATTTCTGAACTATAGGGAATCTACACCATTTTTATATTATAAACAAATTGGGTTGGTGGTGGTGGGGTATAACCTACCTCCAATTCTTACAACGTTCGGGTTGAAAGTGACTGTATTTATAATCCGAACAACTCCCGCTTGTCTATATTTCAAAAACTCAAATCCAGTTTTTGGTGTTTTTTTTAAAGATTTGAAATACTTCTAAAACCGATTTTGAATTTCTTTTTTGATTCAGTAGATATAGGTCTGTTAAAAAAAAACAAGTGTTATATGCACTATTTATTAAATGATAAAGATATATATGTACCACTTTTTTAACAAGGAATATGCCTGCTCTAAGTCATAAAATTGAAAGCTATATTTTCCCTTTTAGATCTCTTTAAAAAACAAAGCAAAAAGTCTTTTTTTTAAAAAAAAATCCAACCAGGTGGATTTTGTGAAAGTTGTACCCTTCTAGTCACAGAAAGGGCTCTCAAAGCAACATCAAGCCTCTTATTCCTCTCGGATGATTTAGGTAGATGCCCGAGCGATATATCTACAGGGGCGGGGCTAGTGCATCAACTAGGGGGTACGATAACAATTGGAACAGGAGTAGCAGCCTGTGCAACAATATCGGCGAATTCATCATACTGAGCTTCCTTATCTTTCATCACATATGCATCAACTTGTTGATCAACATGCACTGCTAGCCACGCTACTCGGCAGATGTAGAGGCTGGAAGATTTGAGTTTTCTGCATTACAAGTGAAGTTGCACCCAAAATTACTCTTGCATTGATTCTATATATGTTTTCAACATAAAGACTTCAATATGATTAGTCCACATTATGAACAAAAGTTTATGATGATAATTTATTGATCAAAGTAACTGATGAGCATGATACTTATTGACAAACCAGAGGCAACACTTGTAAAACACCATAGATAACAATCTTGGAAACAACACAATAAATGACAGACAGACTTTCTCAAAACACTAACCATATGCATCAGGCTTCCACTTCACTCTACATTGAGCTTGAAATCCACCTCCGCATAATATGTGCTCAGAGTTGGAACCATAGTCTGGTGACTGACACAAGTATGATCATGATCATGACACTTTTGAGTATTTTTGAAGACTAGTCACTAAAGGGATCTTTTGTCATTTCTCTATTATTTGTAATGTTGTATAAATAGAACCTTGTAGGGTTTATTTTATTAGTTTATGTTTGAGATTGTAAGAACACTCCTCTTGTGAGAGAGAGCTCCAAAACCGAAATTAGGGCATAGCATAAAGGTCGATTCTCTTGTGTGTTGCAAAGCTTGATACCTTGGTGCTTGAGAGGTGGACGCCCTCTTGTGTCATTGTAAGAGTTAGGTGCATGTTTAATGTGGTGTTAAGGGTCCAAAAGTTACCATTCTTGGGTTCTTAAGATTACAACTTCATTGTGTCTAACTATCTATCTTTGTTTCTTGTTCTAGTTTTGAATTTCCCTTGTATTGTTGTAAAACCCGTAGGTTCTAGTTGTTGTAGTCTTGTTGTTCTTCATTGTATTGTGATAATATAAGTTGTTGGTTGGCTGTTTTGAGGTGTTAACACTCGTTGTTCTATCTATTCTTGTTATAAGTAGCGAATCCGAGAGTGGTCAACGAAATAGTCTCAGGTTTCCTCAACTTGTGGACTGTTTTGGTGTATGTTTTCTTGTGTTCTTGGTCATCCTTGTATCAGTGACGCTCAAACTTCACCTCATTAAGTTTTTCTTTTACGTCTGTCTAACAAAGCTCATCTATGGACTAAAATGCTTCCTGCAGAAAAGAAGCCACGGTTAGAAGATATTAAAATGAGAAGGAATTACTAGGATGCTTTAACTTTCATGAAAGTTGATATTCTTGGTACATTTTTCTTGCTCCAATTCATATCCAGCATTGATGTATTAATAGGCACATGAAGCCAAATGCTGTATAGCAGCACCTATTTGATCCCGACCTTGACTTGGACACTGATGGATCTTGTGGAAGTTGTACTCTTCTTGGAAACTTGCCTCACAGAAAGGTCTCTTGGAGAAATATTAAATCTCTTAAGACACATACGCCCACACATCCTGCTTTTACTATTATATCGGGAGTTACTCCACCTGTATTGCTTGACGTAAACCGGATAGTGGATTCCTCTTGGATAATTTAGGCAGATGTTCGGATGATATCCGCGCTGCACTATGCGCACTTGAACAATTCCGAACAACAGATTCTTCATCCCTATCCGGACCGTCCTGCATTCAATTTTTAACGAGCATCTTGTCTATTGATCACAGCTATTATATTTTCAGTAGCTTTTCCAAGAGTAGCAGCCTGTGCAGCTATATTCGTTTGTACTTTGGAAATTAAGACTCCTAACATGATTTGTCCACATTATGAAACTGAAGATAAATTTAGACAAGGAAATATGAGATATAAACAAAATTTTAAGATGATGGTTATTGATCATAGTTACAAAGCAATACATAGTATGTGACACCTCCGTTTTCCTCTTCTTGACTACTTTTCTGTGATTAAGACACTCCAATGTTGCATCTTTTCCTCAACATTAAGACTAGCACATTTTTCTTGAAGTTTGAGATGGGTATCCAGAATCGATGTATTAATAGGTATGATGTATTACTAATAGGCATGAGAGGATTTTCCAAATGTTGTACTTATAGGCACGATGCATTAATAATAGGAGGTGAACTGCGGCATGGCGGAGGAGCTTACGACATTCCAGCAGTTGTTATTTCTCAAGCACGGGAAAGGATTCCTCTCCAAAGTCCCACTTAGAAAAAGTTACAACTCCAATAATTTGAGATTCTCAAAGGTGTCTTCCTCCCCCATGTTCCATTCTTCCCCAGAAATGACTGTTCTCATAAGACCCAGCATTTCAAGGTTGAGAAGTCTCGCTATTGTTGATACTGAATTGGATGTCAGAGTAAAGTACCACAACGACAATAATTTCAAATTGGAAGGGAAGTGAAAATTCCACAATCAATTTGTCGCTACAGAGGGCCCACTGTCTTTTGTTTTTGAACTTTTGAATTATGTTCCTTTGAATTATTTTTAATATGCATTATCTGGTTGTTGGTAACACTATTAGAGATAATACCCAATTACCCCCTGAACTATACCTGAATGTGTGCCACGTATGTGCCACATAGGCACTAAGGGGGTTAAAATTCCACTTTTAATTAGTTCAGGGTAATAGGACCTCCTTTAAGTTGAGGTGTGGCATAAACCTTTTAGGTGTAATTCAGGGGGATAATTGAGTATTTTCTCGTACTATTATTAAGATAAGTGTTTGTTTTACTAACTTACTCTGCCAATAATGCTAATTATTTAGTTAGCCAACTAGAAGGAGAGTTGGTAGCCATTTATTATTATACAAGTAACTAGAGAAAAATGAAGAATAGGTGTCTTTTAAGTCTTGAATGAAGGATTGGTGACATTGACCAACAGATAGGGTCAAACATTATTAGGAAACTTGATCAAGTTAATTGTGGACTTAATTAATAATTTCAAAAATACAAATCAACCCA
Organism: Capsicum pubescens; assembly: GCA_030864215.1. Lineage (NCBI taxonomy): Eukaryota > Viridiplantae > Streptophyta > Magnoliopsida > Solanales > Solanaceae > Capsicum > Capsicum pubescens. The sequence goes on along the minus strand of CM061543.1, from coordinate 310,693,015 downwards.
ACCCACACCCTCTTCAATCCAAATCAACCACTCTCTCCTCTCTCTCGACAACTTCTCTCAACTCTCTCCCAACCAACAGTTCTGCAAAATTTCTCCCTTCAACACCCTATGACAAATAGTTTGGCTTCGAGTTCACCTCTACAATTCAATCAACCTGTCTCTCATCCCTCTCTCGACAGTTTCTCTCAACTCTCTTCCAACAAACTGTTCTGCAAATTTCTTATTTCAATCCCGGTGACTTCAACATCCGACTACAAATAGTTAGGATTCTAGTTTCTTTTTGACTTCAATCGACATGACAGCCTTGCTCTCCGGCCACAACAACTTTGAATTCTTCATCGGTCCTTTTCTTCTTTCACAGGTAAAAATTTATGGACTTTTTAGTTTTGAAGAAAACGAGGAACTTAAGCCAACTTCTCTTATAGTATTGGTTAACAATTTCAGTATTTGTTGCACTAATTTGAAATGCGGTCTGAATAAAACCCTAATTTCTGGTATTTCTTCTCTTCTCTTCTCTTTTCGAAGTGAATTGTGATATTTTGTTGTTTGTTGCATTTTTTTGAAGTTTGATTTTTATTGTTTGTGTTTATAAAAACAAAAGGACAATTTGGTTTGATTTGTTCTATTCTTTTTCTTGGTAAAAATAGTTAAATTGCTGGTTTTTGTTTAACAAAATCGTGCTACTGTTTCCTCCGACAGATTACCCATCTAGTGCAACATATTAACCATCAGATGCAACAAATTCATCATATGGTGCAACAGATCAACCATCTGATGCACCATAGGAACATTCAGATTACAATTCTGATGCAACAGATTAATAATCTGATGCAACAGCTTTACCATTTATTGCAACAGATTAAGCTTCAGATAAAAAATCTGATGCAACTAATTAACCATCTGGTGCAATGGAAGAACCATCAGATTAATGATCTGATGCAACAGATGAACCTCCTGTTGGATAAAATCCTACCAACTCATCCTACAGGAAAAGTCCAAGACTTGATTTTTCCAACTGATCATTCATCTGCCGTGATAGACGACCCTATGTTGGAAGAAAACTAAACAATATTGACCATTGATAACTGTTCCAATAGATCACTCATCTATTGCAACAGATGTGTGACCTGTTGCACAGACCATTCATCTTTCTCAAAAGATGAGTGATATATTTTATATTATCGCAACAGATTACTCAGCCGTTGCTATGGATTATTTAATTGTTCCAACAGATCACTCATATGTTGCAACAGATGATGTCACAACAGTTGTGTGATCTGTTAAACAGACCATTCATCTGTCTTAAAAGATGAGTGGTATGTTTTGTATTGTTGCAACAGATTACTCATCCGCTGCAATAGTTTAGTTATATGTTTCACGTGGTGCAACAGATCGGTGATCTGTTGCAACTGTTATTTTACTATTTTGCTTGTTTGATTTATTGTTATCCTTTTTTAATGATGCATTAATAAAAAATAATATATTATTTTATGTTCCTATTAATTTTAGATAATATGGTTCCCAAAAGAACAGAAACCGAACCAAGTCCAAGTAAAGGAACAAGTGAAGCAGCTAGGCTATATCCACCATTCTATGAGCTTTCTTTACAAGCGTTATCTCAATCGGGAGCAGAATATGATGAACACGGAGAGGAAGAATATTTCAAAAAAGATGATGCAGATGCTAATAACCCTTCCACAAAAGAGCTGGTCAAAGCCTTCAGCATTGATCGTTATCCTGTGAGAATGCAGTGCGATGGTGCCGCAGATTTAACGGGTGATTTCGTGGTTAAGTCATCCATGGGAAAATCTTTTGACTCCTTCAGAAAAATACTTCGAGAACAAACATTGGATGCTTATTTCAGAGACAGCTGCTTTGGGAAATATCTTGATTTGTCGGAGGACAACAATGCTTGTTTTCAAATGAAAATGGTATATGAACTTCTCAAGTGTAGGTTTATGTATGAAAACAAAGATAAGATGGATGAGGTGTGGATAAATTACTGTGGCATGCCTGTTTGTTTTGGTTGGAAGGAGTTTGCCATAGTTACTGGACTAAAATGTTATCCTCCTTCTCAAGTCATACCTATTCTAACCCAAAAAAAAAGCACCCCGCACACCCAAAAAAGGAAAAGGCAAGTCATGTGACCGTGATGACCTGGTGTCCATTGTTGGTCCAAGCTTCAAAAACAAAAATTTGATAGAAACGTTGAAAGGTAAAGGACTTTCCAAGAAGCACAAACAGTCGTTGTGCTTGGTTTGGTTTGTACATAATATTCTTTGGGCGAGAGACGTTAACAACAACATAAGCCTCAGTTTAATAAAGCTCTCTGAGGATCTTAAGCGTTTAACAGCTATCCATGGAGGTATGAAAGCTTCAAAATGACTGTCAAATATTTGTTGACTCTGTTAGCGCCAAAGACAATCAACTTATATGGATTCCCATGGGCTTTCATGATAAATGTTTCTTTCTTATATTATGATATCATTCATTTTTTCCGCTCAATAATGGTTTTGATTTATCGGCGTTATTTTATAGGCTTGGGCGTTTGAAGCCATTTCTTATTTGAGACAACAAGTGAACTACCAAGAAGGAGTTTTCTGTCCAAGAATCTTGAGATGGTTGTTTGCCAAAACTCATAAAAATGCAAAATTTCTTGATCTCTTCAACCCCCGAAGGATGCAATAAGTATAATTATAATTAATTTTTTCTTTTAATTAATGTTTTTTAATGATCTAATCATCATTCAAATATATGTAATGATTTATGTTACAATGTGCATCCATCGCTAGTTCCGACCAATCGAGAGTTGAAGATGCCATTTTTTCTTACTTTACGGTCTGTGCAAACTTTATCGGACCCTAAGGTCATCGACAGAATAAAAATAGAATTGTTTGGAGCAACAACCATTACAAGAAAAACAATTTTGGAGGGTGGGATTGTTGTTGTTGATGGAGCTGTGGGTGGTGGTATTGGTGCTACTATTGGTGCTAATGATGCTCCTCTTACAGTATTTAAAGTAAACCATTATGAGTATGATCATACTGGTTATACGGATTTTGCCTCTCCCATCGAATGTTCTGCATGCAAATGTCAAGACTGCAGAGTGAAACATAATGTAGTGATTAATCCTATTATTGCATTAACTGGTTCTATAAAGGAATTGACATCTAAGAGGGGTCTCATTCCATCAAAGAGGATTTTATTTTCATCCGCTCCATTAGAGATTAGGGCTAAGAGTAGAAAGAGAGTGATTTTTAGGGCATTATCAGGCATCCAAAAAAGCAAAATTACAACTCCTCTGTCTGCGTGTTTCACTGAGCAACGTACAATGTCCAAAGGATAGCAGCACGAGCTGAAAAAGGTGAATATATTATATGTCTTCCAACTGAAAAAACAAATAGACACATATTTGTTTCAATAGATGACACATCTGTTGAAAATTATCAAACAGATATATACATCTGTTGCAACAGTTGACTAACCTATTGCACCAGATACTTTATCTGGTGCAACATATGTCTCGTCTTTAGCAAATCAAACAGCTCTTTGTACAACTTTTATTTGTACCAACAGACGACCTATCTTCTGCAAAAGATGATTCATATGTTGCAACGGATGGTTCATCCATTGAAAATTATCACACAGGGTCTTCCTCATGTAGAAATTTGTCCCAACAGTTGATTCATTGTTGCAACAAAAATATAATATGTTTGGGATAATTTAAAATGGGAGAAAGACCTGTTTATTTGCTAGAAGAGATGAGTTATCCTTTTCTGTTTTGTTGTATCTCCGTGATTAGCATTGACTAATTCTGGCTTTTCAGGTGGATGTAGAAAAAGCTACTATTGAACAGCATTGACAATATGCTACTCTTTTTATGGAAATTCGGAGAACAGAAAGCGCAGAAACCATACGCAAGAGACAATGAAGATCCACGACGAGCAAAGCCGAATTCCATAGCACCGGATGAAGAACAACTTGTCCATACTGAGTAGATCTTTATTGCTTGAGCCTGTTAAAGAAATCCTTGGCAGTATACTTAAATTTCTATTGATGTATTTGTTGAGATCTGTACCCATAACAATTTTTTTTTAAATTTCATTTATTCGTTGACTTATTTCAGCTAATTTATGAAGGCTTCAATTTATTTTATTTTGTCTACGAATTTTATTTATTCCTTAGATTTGAAATTATTAATTGAAAAGGAATACTAGATTCAAATATTGCAACAGATAATGTATCTGTTGCAACAGACGACACATCTATTGGAAAATTCGAACAAATTTAGACATATGTTGCAACAGGTAGGTAATCTATTGGAATTTATCAAACAGGTTTTCCCACTGTTGCAACAGATGGACTTTAGATAAAAACATCAAGATAATGCAATAGATTATATATCTATTGGGAAAAAAAGAACAAATTTAGACATATGTTGCAACAGATGGACTTTATCTGTTGCAACAGACAACACATCTATTGGAATAATCGAAAAGATTTATACATATGTTGCAACAGGTAGGTTATCTATTGGAATTTATCAAACATGTCTTCCCACTGTTGCAACAGATGGACTTTAGATAAAAACATCGAGATAATGCAATAGATGAACAACCTATTGCAACAGATAAACTATATGTCAGAACAGGTAGGATAACTGTTACAACGGATGGAGAATCTGTTGCATTATAAAAATTTAACTTTTGTTGGACATAAAAAATTGCCACTACGTTTAAAAAGGTTAAAGTGAATTAAAATAAAAAAGGCACAACCCATCGACTGTGTTCAGTTCAAAAACCTAAAATAAAATATGCATCAAGTAGACATGTTCATTTTAAAGACCTAAAATAAAATAGGCATCAAATGTGTTAGTGTCAGTCCTGACACAGTTCGCTGACTTGCCGTTACTTGGCCCCCAACGATCATTCCCCCCCCATTGTCTTATATATTCATCTTCCTCCTAAAATTTAATCTTAAATTTCCAAATGTTCTTCTTCATCGTCATCTTCTTTTATCTATCCAAATTCTTCAAATTATTACTTTTATTTTTTCCAACTGACCTTGACAATGTCGAGCGCATCTTCCACTATTTTTTGTGATAAAGATTTTCGATATTGTAAGTGCGGTCATGAAGCTCTGTTAAAGACTTCTTGGACTCAACAAAATCCGGATCGTAGGTTTTTTACTTGTAAGATTTCAAAGGTAATATTTTTTATTTAATTAATTGATTAATTATTGACTTGTAATTGTTTTGTAATTGTGTTCTCTTTTTTATAGAAAATTGGGTGGATGCGATTACTTTGATTGGTATGAAGAACGACACCCTTCACAAGCAAATCGTGTAATCTGGGGTTTGTTTAACAAAGTCAACGCTTCTGAAGAGAAACAAAATCGAGCAAGAAGATAATACATTGTTGTTGTTATTGCTACTGGTTTGGTGTTGTTGGGCACATGGATATTGAAGCCTAATTGCTGAAATTTTCATGGTGGTGTGTGTATTTTCTACTTATTTGTTATCGACGAGCACATGGATATTCAAGTGTAACTGTTGGAAAATATCAAAAAGATTTAGGCATATATTGTAAAATTTAGGTTATATGTGGAAATTATCAAACAGGTATTCACACTGTTGCAACATATTAGACTTAGATTATTAGATTATTCATAGAAATTATCAAACAGGTCTTCCCACTATTGCAACAGATTACACTTAGATTATTAGATTATTCAAACAGGTCTTCCCACTGTTGCAACAGATTGACAATCTAATCTATTGCATTATAAAAAACTCAACTTTCATCAGAAAAAAATTATTGTCACTACATGTATATGTAGTAAAGTGAAGGGTGACTTGAAATTAAAAATATCTATTTCACAGGCTCTTCTATATACACAGGCTTCAAGCGTCCAGTTAGTACCCCATAATACCAGACCTCTTGCAAGTTTGTCACAGCGTTGTCACACAGAAAAGTCGTCGGATCGGCCGTTTCTGTGCCGGTCAACAAACATTCGATGTGTGCAAGAGTGTGCGAGCCGCTCTCTTTAGCGGCATCATCTTTTGGAAGGATCATTCCCCTATTTCGACCTTCAAAATCCCATGAATTCTTCATCAACACTTTTTTTGGCAAATGATTCATCAGTTTACTCTCCCTCAACAAGATGGGCAACAACACCATTAGTGGCTCCACGAGGAGAAAAATATTGAAATCGTCGACGAGAGGTATGTTGGAGTCATAAACATTGATCTTTCCCTCCTCGAGTAGTATCTCAACAGCCCGATAATGAATGTCGTTCACGCTAATGACTGCAAGAATCCTTGTTTCTTCGGTCCAGCTCTTACCGTGTGGATTTAGCTTGTCCCCTCTAACATATCTTAACATTTCTTCTTCATCCAAGACCAACGTAGTAACTAGGAAATCAAGTCCCAAGCCAAGGGTCAACGCCTCTCCATTGAGTTGGTCGTACCTATACTTGATCTTCTTGCAAAAGTCGAGCTCCATTATCCTATCGGCAGCGTCATAAGCTTCCCGGTACGTTAATTGCCTTTTCCTCATGAGGTAGAGAATTATGTCAACATGCTGTGAGATAAGAAGTCAATTTTTAAAGAATTTAATTTTTAAATAGGTTAGTAATTGTAAATATGCAACATATCGTCCATCTGTTGCATAGAGTTATCTGAATCAATAATCCAACGCAACTTATGCAACAGATGGATAATAAGTTGCAATAGAACCACAACCAGTTGCACCAGTATACCCAGTTGTTGCAACAGATGTGAATTCTGTTTCTAGCTTCTTCTTCATGGGGTAGATTAGAAGGGATAGGTTAGGAAAAGTAAACTTGCCTTATCCTCGTACGGCATACGCATATCAGTCATAGTCTGGAAGTCATGGGAGGAAAAGGGAGGCCTGGGGTAATCTGGTGCGCCTGGCTTCGCATTCTTGGCCTGTCACAGATCCCTCTTCTCTTCGGTGCCAAGTTCCGCGTATAAGTCCACCTTCTTGACTGGCCCCTGAACTTCAATATCTTTTGGAGAGGGAGGAATTGCAATTTCTTTTAATTTCCGAGCGGGTCTCTGATTGCTCTTTTCTTTCAGCTAACCAACGTTGTAGGAGTGTGTGGCTCCCTCACCTTCTTAGATGGTATGACACACCTCTTGGATTTGAATTCCTCGATAGCTTTAGAGATAGCCTCTACTTTTATAAAGAGTTTATCCTGTCTGTCCTTGCACTCATCGCATTTGCAACGAGAACACGAGGGTGAAAAGGGGTGAGAGGGGCCTGTGTAAAGGAGAAAAGGGGTGTTTTCAAACATATTTATTCTTTGGTAGTAGCATCAGCATACCTGCCACCAACACCAACAACTCCACCAGAAGAAGCACCCAAATCTGCCTTAGTAAAAGGTTGGTCATGAAGAGCCTCAACATTAGGCTGACCTTGCCTAACTGCTCTTCTTATGGCTATTGCTCCAGTCAATTACTTCTTTATTAACTCCACCATTGGGTCTGTAATAGTATCAACATATCCAAGATTAATATATGAAATCATCACCGACTCCTCCTCAGTAGACACGATACATAGATGTACAACCTATAAAAAAGAAAAAAAGACATGCATTTAAATCATATAATATAATAATTTTCACAGTTGGGCTATATTTTTTTAAAAAAAGACCCATCTGTTGCATAGTTTGCAGTATATGGTTAAAATTTGTTTGAGTCTGGTTCAGAGCAACAGAGCAACACATCGATAATCTGATGCAAAATATCAATCATCTATTACAACAGTTGCACAATACGCGTAATATGTTATGCAACAGATGATCTGTACGTCGCAACAGATGAATGATATGTTATCAGATTAAACATCTGTTGCATAATTTGCAGTAGATGGTTAATCTTTTAGGAGTTAGGTTCAGAGAACCAAAGCCACAGATGGGTAATCTGATGCAAGATATACCCCATCGCAACAGATGTCCCATCTGGTGCATCAGATATAACATCTCATGCACCAGATATAACATCTGTTCAATATCTTTCTTATCTTGAGTAGAATTATTTTACTTGAAGAAGACGTACTACATCATCCGGAGGGTCAAAGAGATCAGCCTCCTTAATATTGGTGTTTCCCTTTGCAACCAACAACCTAAACATCCTTGGATAAGAAACCTCATCCGGGTAATCCATTAACTACTTTTGGAGGGGAGGAATGACTTCAAATGCCCAAGCCTAAAAAGTGTAAACAGGAAGCAAGCAAAAAAATTATAATAACTATATTCAATTTAAATTAATGGATGAGTAAAATTAGTGATTAATTTGACCATGAAAGCCCAAGAAAAGTCGTATAATGTGGTCCTCTTTCTCTTTCTGACACTCCAATTCCTTCTCTTTCTCACTTTCATTTTCTTCATCACCATCTACGGACCCTTGTCCACCTCCCTCAACGTTGTTTTCATATCTCTCCTCAGCTTCACTTTTCCCTAACTGAGATTGTTCAGGAAGCTCCTCCGAATCCCTCTGTACTGTAGCCTTTTTTTTTAGTGGTCAGACGTTGATCTACTTTCACTTTCTTTTCTTTTGGGAGACATGTTTTACCTACAGACAAAGAAAAACAAAAATTACATTACAGTTGATGTATGCATAGATTTTAAAAAATATATTACAAATACCACGAATACCGACACACCAATAGCCACCACCACAAACACCATCAACCAATGCCAACAAACAAACAAACACCACGAATACCGACACCACCATAAACACCACCAACCAATTCCACCACCGGTGCCACCACGATGACCACAAAAACTACCAACACCACCAACACCATCCAACTATACCACGATAGTCAACCGAACACTATGACGGAAACTAGGGATATCTCGAGTTCTTCCTACAATTTTACCATCAAAACTCAAAATTGAAAACCCATTCTCGAAGATAATACAACTAAAAGTTTTATTTTTTATCATTAACTTAAAAACCCTTATTTTTTAGAAAAAAAAAAATATAGATCTCTTCTCAAACTCTGTTACCTACGAAGACAAAGAAAACGACTGATACAAGCAAGAATGATGTCAAAAATAACACCTATGTGGTAAAAAATTAGAAGAAAAGCGATCTGTTGTGGAGGGTTGAGCAAATTTATTGAGTAGTTGTTGTCTGTACTGTATTATTGAGTGAGAATGAGAGAGAAAGAGCTAGACCTCGAGATTTGAAATGATGAAACTTTTTGTATGGGTTGATTTGTATTTTGGAAAAGAACGACAAGTAGTTTTGAAAATGTTAATTTGGTCCGAAATGATCTTAATTATTTTTAAAATTATAAAATATATGAGTAATTTTTAAAATCATATAAAAACAATTGAAGTTGTAGTTGACCGAGTACTCTAGGAGGTGACCCTGTGAAAACTCACCCCTGGTCCTAGATTAATCAATTTAGGAGTCTAACATATGAACTCAATTGAAATTGTAAAAAACAAATGTTCAACATGTTGCGTCAGATTTCTCATCTGTTGTAAATTATCAATCAGATTAGGTAACAACAGATTACGAATTTGATGTAAATTATCAAACAGATTAAGTCATCTGTTGCGACAGATTACCCATCTGTTGTAAATTATCAAATGGATTGTCATATGTCGCAACAGATTACCTATATGTTGTAAATTATCAAAAAGACTCAATTAAAGCACCCCTAGTCCCAGATTATTCAATTAAGGTATTAATTGAACATACGAGGTACTAAGAATAGGTTCATCTCAGAGTGATCAATCGATGACTCTTGTCGGGAGGAATGCAGTACCGTCTCATCATGCAATTGCCAAAAAACTCAATTGAAGTTGTAGTTGACCCTTTGTGCTTATTCATCCATCCCTAATTCTATCTAGATCAATGTAGGTACTATTATTAATCTTAACATTAAGTTAATGAGAGCACATTTCAACTCAGAGTGATCGATCGACGACTCGGGTCGGGATGAACGCAATACTAACACCATGCAAATGCAACGACTCAATTAGATTTGTAATTGGCCATGTGAGCTCATTCATTCAACCCTCATTCCACCTAGATCGATGTAGGTACTATTATTAATCTTAACATTAAGTTAATGAGAAGCTCATTCTTTCATCCCTAGTTCATCCTAAATCAATTGCAATGAAATCTGTTGCAACAAACAACTGAGCTATTGGAGAATTTCAAATAGATAACAATATTTGTTGCAACAGATGACATTTATTATTTAATTATCAAATAGACATTTGCATCTGTTATGATGGATGACTGAGCTGTTGGAAATTTTCAAACAGATATTGATATCTGTTATAACAGATGACGTTTCTTATTTAGTTATCAAATGATATTTCCATCTGTTGTCACAGATGACTGAGCTGTTGGGATTTCTCAAACACATATCTAAATCTGTTGCAACAGACAACATATATGTTTGAAAATTCTTTTGTTTTCTTTTAATTTTAAAGCAAGCTACTGTCCGAGTAGATAAAGTAGTAGTACTACTAAAGGCGGTAAAAAATGTTTCTTGGATAACTCAAAAATCTCATTGAGTGGTCTTGTCCTGTCTTATCAATGTCACTCATTTTCTTCCTCGTGCCCCTCAAATTATTAGTGAATATTAATTAATGAATATTGAAACCCCTAATACTTCTTCCTTTTCATATTGACTTGGCACTCCCATCAAGAAAATATTAATTAGGGGTTTATTTTACTACCAAATTAGCCTTATTAATTATTCTTTGTAAATATAAATTTGAATAAATACACTTTGTTTAGTCATTAATATTAACGGTAGTACATCGAGAAATTAGAATTATCTCATCTCTCCCCTCCTCCCCTTCATCCCTAAATCTCTCATTTTTTTCTATCCTCTTTAGGGTTGTCACAACCTTTTTTTTCTCTCCTCTTTCTCAAAAATTTTCGTTCGGATCTAAACCGATTGATATCCATATCTTATATTCCTCGATTGAAATTGTTGTTTTGACCCCGTTTTGACATTGTATGATATGATTCACTATTGTTCTTTCATTCTCGTCTTCTTCTTGAAACTTTATTTACATCTTTTTATTTTTTTAATTACCATTTTCCCATATCATATTTATTTAAAAAATTTGAAGGAACTTTTAATTGTTGAATAAACATACCGAGAATTTTTATTATAAGATGCGAAAAAAAGTCATTTGTTAGGAGAAGTTTAAAAGCCTTGTTGGCAGTATTATTTTTTTATGTATTTTGTTTGTTTCTTTGTTGTTGATACTGTTATTGATGTTGTTGGTGGGGCTGGCATTGTTGGAACTTGTGGTGTGGTGTTGTTGGTGGGTTTGGCATTGTTGGAAATTGTGGTGTGGTGTTGTTTAGACGGTGGGTGCTTTTTAGCTTAAAAATAGTGGAGTCCGAACAATCAACACAAGGAGTAAGGGAGAAAAAATAAAAAGTTTAAAGTGAATAAGAAGAGAAGAGTTAGTTACCAAAATTTAAAAAATATGTGTTGAATGGGATTTGAACTCAAGACCAAAAGAAATAAATAGCCTTAAGCACCCATAAACAACAACTAGGCTAACCAAACAACTCTTACTATGGGTGCTCACTGATTAGATTATATACTTTTTTCTTATTTCCACATACATATATAAAGTTCGATACGAGTTCAGTCTGTGCTCGCGCACCCGGAGGACTCCATGTGGGTCTGTCCCTTGTTGTTGATGGTGTTGGAACATAGGATGTATGCTTCTTTGTAGTTGATGATGTTGTTGGAACAAATGTTGTTGTTTTCTTTATTGTTGATATTTTTTATTTTTTGTCTGTAGTTCATACTATTGTTGATGTTGCAACAGACGGAGCAACTGATGGAACCAATCAAACCACCAGCAAGGCTGCTATGTATTCCAACAGACTCCATATCTGTTGCATCAGACTCAATATCTGACGCAACAGACTCCACATCTGACGCAAACTATCCGGGATTTATGTGTTGTGTGTGGTGTTACTTAAATAAAACTGGTGACTTTATTAATATGTAAATTTTAAAAAATGGATCTAAATACAATATTTTATTTTTTTGTTGTATTTTCGAAAGAAACAGATTGATAATCTGTTGCAAAATATATTCCACCTGTCAGATAACTTACAACATATGGATAATCTGTTGCAACAGATGTATATATCAGTTTGCTTGTCCATCAGCTGTGGCGTCTGTTGCAACTTGCTAATCATCTGTTTATTCAATTTCATCGAGAGCAATAGATTTTTCTAAACACTTCTTGGCCAAACTCAATTTTTGCTCTTGGACTGCTTCTTTTTTTTTCTTTGCATCCTTCAAGCTGGCCTCCAAATTAAATTTTTGCCCTCAATCCAATAGCAAAAATTTAGTTTGGTTGAAGGATGCAAAGAAAAAAAAGAAGCAATCCAAGAGAAAAAATTGAATTTGGCCGAGAAGTGTTTTGAAAAATCGATTGTTCTCGATGAAATTGAATAAATAGATGACTAGCAAGTTGCAACAGATGCCACAGCTAAAGGAAAATCAAACTAATATATCCATCTGTTACAACAGATTGTCCATATGTTGTAAGTTATCTGACAGGTGGAATATATTTTGCAACAGATTACCATTCTTTATCTTTCGAAAATACAAAAAAAAAAAGATAAAATATTGTATTTAGATCAGTTTTTTTTTTCTAATTTACTTATGCAGTGATACATATAGCATATGTATCACTAGTAAATAAGAATTCGGGATTTTATGTAATTTTTTAAAACATTAAGAGATATTGTGTAATAGGATGTCTTAAATATGAGATTTGTCTAATTTTTCTTCTTAAGGGATATGAACAGTCGTGGCTTTTTGTTTGACTAATTCCAGTCCCTTCCAATTCTCACTCATTTTATAAATAGGTCCCTCCGGCCTCCTCACTCACTCACACTCACTCTCGTTCATTTTACTATACTTACAATACTAATATGTCAGATCCAGATTCATACAAGAAGGTTCATATCGAGTCCTTGCAGGAATTTCAAAGGCAGTTTTATGAACTCCAGAGGGATTTGGCCGACTTCCGAGCAACGCTGAGGAGGGCCCTGCTGCTGCCGGATGAAAATTGTCAGGTTGACAATAATAATAATAATAATAATAATAATAATAATAATAATAATAATAATAATAAGGTTAGTTTTTTATTTCTTTTAAAGTATGTATTTCCCTTTTTTATATCCGATCTACCTATAAGGGATTCAAAAAAATCCATGTATATGATTGGTTTGCTTTGGTTTGGTTTGGTCGATTTTGAATTTTTAATTCTTATTCAATATTTAATTATCATTCTATTTATTCCCTATTCAAAACATGTCAGCGGTTGGAGTTAGGGATGCGGTAATGATGAGAAATTCTCCTAAAAATGGTTCGTTAATAAATAATAAGGAACTAAATGATATTATAATCGTAAAAGAAAGATTATTTAATTTAAAAAAAGTCACAACATTTGATTAATTTAATTAAGATATATATATATGATGATATAATTTTTAAGAAAAAAGTTAATGAATAGTCGTGACTGTGACTTTTGTCTAAACACATTGAACAAACAAACAGAAACAAAAAACGCTTTTGATGCATCAAATTCCTCATTTGTTGCGACTTATGAATCAGTTAGAAGAAATCAAAAAAGCTCCTTAAACAGATGGTCGATTTATAGCAACAGATGGTATATCTGTTGAAACAGATGGGTTATCTGATGCAATAGATAAACAATCTGTTGCCATAACTCAACTAATAAAAATGGTTATTAAAGAAACGGAAAGATTAAGTCATCACCAGCTTGATTTAATTAAGTCATTTCTTTTCACAAAAAAAGATAAGGAAATAAATGATAAACACAATTTAAACCGTAGAAAACTCACCAGAAATATTCTTTTTTTTTTAAATCTTCTTTATTAATTTATATAATTAAAAAGTCAGTAAATTTGGATGTCAAGAAAGTAATTTTTTTTAAAAAGATATATATCTTATATGTTGCAACAAATATATTATCTGATGCAACAGTTGAACTATTTGTTGCAACGGATGATATATCTATTGTAATAGATGATTTATCTGATGCAACAGATATATAATATATTGTGCAACTCAGTGTAAAAAATAAACGGTTGCTGGAAAGAACTAATTATTTTAATAATTATAAAGCTAAGCTTCAAGCTGAAAAGTCATGACTTAGCATAATATTGATTAATTTAATTAAGTCATAACTTTTTACAGTAATCAAGAATGTCATTAATAAATGAAGGTGAACAATTGTGCCTTTAAATCTGCTATATTAATTTATATAATTAAAAAGTCAGAAAATTTGGATGTCATGAAGATAATATATTTTTAAAAAAATATATATATATATTATATGTTGCAACAGATATATTATCTGATGCAACAGGTTATCTATTTGTTGAAAATCATGATATATCTATTGTAACAGATGATTTATCTGATGCAATAGATATATTATCTGTTGTCCAAGTCGGTGTAAAAAAATGATTCCTGGAAAGAACTAATTATTAATAATAATAAAGTTGAAAAGTCATGACCTATCATAATATTGATTAATTTAATTAAGTCATAACTTTTTACAGTAATCAAGAATGTCATTAATAAATGGAGCTGAACAGTTGCGATTTTTTCCCTAACTCATTCAAGTTCAATCCTCTATAAATAGGTCCCTCCTTACTCAATCGTTCGTTCCACTACACACTATTTATACCTCGCTCTTGTTACACCTTCAATTACTTTCTCTTCAAGGACTTGATAGTTTTTTCCTGTCTCTGGTAAGTTTTTTTCTTGATTTTTGTGTAATTATACGTTGTATTACATTTGAATTCTTTCTTTTCTTTACTTATGTGTTTACGTGTGTGTTTTGTCAACTTATGCATTTTTTAGATATGGTTGATCTTGTGTGGGATGTCGCTATTTTACGAGACGCCATGAGGAAACTGCAGAAGGAGGTTCATGACCTGCATTGGGAGTTGGCCGCCGTCAGAGTAAGGATGCTGCGGGAGATCCGCAGGCCATACAAATAATAATGATGTTAATAATGATGATAATAATAATTAATATTTTTTTTTCTGTTATCTATGTATTTTTTTTGTTTGTTTTATAAAAAATTATGTTTGATGCACTTGACTTTTTATTTCTTATTTAATTTTCGTGCTGTCTATTTCTATTTCTTAACGACTGACATGTCTACAATTAAGGAATAATTTGATTCCAGTATCAATAGCAAGAACATATGAGTTATCTGTTAGGGTTTGTTTGTGACAGGAGTTGTATTTTGTTGTTCGAAACATATTAGTAATCTGATGAAAGAGATTATTTATTTGTTGAAACAGATTACTAATCTGGTGCAACAGAATACCCATCTATTATATTCATAATCATATTACGGGCACCTAGAACCCTTAAACATGAATCTAACATGAGTCTACTATTACAACAGAACATTTATCTGGTGCCGCAGATAATGGATCTATTTAAACAGATTGCTCTTGTATTTCATTCATATTCGCGTGGAAACTATTGTTGAAAAAACAACACACTAGCAGTTACTCAGATTCAACTAAAAAGCATAATCTGACTTACCAAAGCCTCCTCTCAAGTAAATTCCAAAGTTGAAAGTGATTTACGAAACAAAATTTGACATAAGAATTTGGTCAAAGAGCAGCAGTTGGGGTAACAACAACAATGGTCAACAAGAAGAATATGAAGTTGATAATGAAGTATAAGATGATGATAATGAATCAGAAGATGATGAATAAAGCAGCAGCAACAATGAACAACAAATATTGCGAAGAGAGAGAAAATAACAACGGATGAGAAGAGAGAAAAAGACGCATTTTTTCCCTTCGTTCCCCGTTATATATTAACTAACATTTGAATCAAAGTGTAAATTTAAAAACTTGTGGGTTATTTTGAAAATTTTCAAACTTTCTTAAACCATAATGAAGTAATTGTCACCTCTACTCAATTATTAAGACTTGTGTCACCTACACCTCATTTTAAAACTCTTTTGTCACCTGTGGCCCAAACCCCCACCATACGTACCCACGCGATGCGCAGGTAAATAATGTATTATTTTAAATAATTATAGATTGCAATGGCTTACTATCGTGTAATAAATAATTGTACATTTATGTATAATATAATACTCTCTTCATTTAAAAATAGTTGGCCCTTTTGAACTTGACACTCCCCTTAAGAAAGTATTTATTAGAGGTTTATTTTACCAAATTAGCCTTATTAATTGAGTTTTTAAAATTTAAATTTAAGTAAATATACTTTGTTTAGTCATTTAATGTTGGGCGTAATATTTGAAGAACATAACAAAATACTCTTGATATCATCAAAGGAATTATTAAATTAAAATAAATATTTTTATAAAGAGAGTCAAATAAAATGAAACTGAGGGAGTAGAATTAAATTATTTGGATTTGATTAGAAATTGTTGTTTGATTTAGAAATAATAGGGGAACGGATGTAACTAAAATTTCGTTTTGAATTTATTGACGTAGAATTGATCATTAAATTTTTATTCAATTTTTTTAGTCATTTATGACATTAAATACCATTAAATGGAATAGTGAAAAGAAACTATTTATAAAGATAGTGACATAGATGGATAAAATTATTTATAATAATTACATAAACGTGCATATTTTTAATATATGAATTAAAATATTTAATATTTATAAGTTCAATGACATATTTATATTTTTTAATTAATATTAAAATATTTTTATATTAATTATTTAGAATTTTAGTATTTTCATATTGAATGTACTGATATTTTTTATATTTTATGATTAAGTACATTGAAAAAAATTCTAGAGAAACGTTAAAGAATGGTAAGGTTAAAATGTTAGATTTAATTATATAGAGGTGTATTTGCGTCTGTGTATTTTTATTTTCTTAAAAGAAATAATATATTACAATGTTTATTCGTCAAGTAAATGATTTGTTTGAATGATCCAAAAGTAATATGTAAATACCAGCCCATATAATAAATATCTGTATAAAAAAGTCCATCTCAAAGGACAAAATGTATTAAAAAAATATTATATCCATATTACTATAAATAAGTTATTTATGGATGTTCACATAATACTCATACTACACCTATTACACATAGTATTGTAGGATGTATAATTTTATGAATGTATTTTCACATAGTACACTTTTTCCGCATACACTCCATTGTACATTGTAAATACACACCAAGAAGAAGAAAAAGAAACAAAGTCTTATATAGATCTCTCTCCTCTCCTTTTTCGTTTTAGCATCTTTCAGAATATTTATTTACAACACGTTATCAACACGAGATCCCTTATAAGGTACGTATTTATAATGTAACTATTTGTTTCCAGACACTACACACACACACAAATAAAAATTGCTAAAGGAAACAACCTTTTGATAATAATCTATTAACAATATATGATTCTATTTAAATTTATTTGAGATGGTTATCTTATTTTGAAAATATCATTATATCTAACTTATTAATCTTTTTATGATAGTTTCACTATGTCAAATTTATCAAAACTTGAATTTGTGGCACTGGACATTATCAGAAAGAATTATTTATCATGGGTCCTTGATGCTGAAATTCACCTTGACACTAGAGGTCTTGGGGACACTATCAAACAAGAAAATAATGCATCTTATCAAGATAAGGCGAAAGCCATGATTTTTCTTCGTCATCACCTCCACAAAGGATTAAAAACTGAATATTTAACTGTGAAAGATCCACTCGAATTGTGGACCAACTTGAAGGACCGATATCACCACCTAAAATTGTTGGTATTACCGAAAGCTAAATATGACTAGATGAACCTTCGGTTTCAAGATTTTAAAACAGTAGTTGAGTATAATTCTTCTATTCATAAAGTAAGTTTAATATTAAGATTATGCGGAGAAACCATCACTGATGAAGACTTACTAGAGAACTTTTTTCACTTTTCATGCTTCTAATGTATTGCTACAACAACAATATCGTGAAAAGGGATTTAAGAAATATTCAAAATCGATTACATGCCTACTTGTGGCAGAGCAGAATAATACTTTGTTAATGAAAAATCATGAAGCTCGTCCCAATGGATCTGCTCTATTCCCTGAAGCGAATGTTGTAGCAGCACTTGATCAGCCTGAAATAAGGTAAAATTATTATCGCGATCGTGGTCGAGGCCAGGGTCGTGGACGTGGGCGGGGACGTGGCAGAGGAAGAAATAATTATCGTCATAATGGTGGAAATAAACAAGAGAATAATAAAGGTTCTCAAAATAATCCTTCAAAGAGTAAAGTTAATGTTTGGCACCGATGTGGTATGAAAGGTCATTGGGCACATGTTTATCGTATGCCTGATCATTTTATCAAAATTTATCAAGCTTCCCTTAAAAGAAAAGAAAATGATATGGAAGTACACTTGACCTTTCGAGGTGATGATGATGAAGCAGCTCCATCAAATACATATGATGATGTTGAGGCAAATCTTGCTTACAATGATGATGACTTTAAGGGCCTCTCAGATATTACCCATTTGAAAGATGAAAATTTCTATGAGGACATTGATTGAAGAACTGATCATCTTAGTTGAGAATAAATTTTAAAGAAAGTTATTATTTTCTTTTGTTTGCAATTATGTTTTTCTGTTTTATACCATATACAGTATAACCTCAATAAATTAATACTGTTGGGACCGCCAAATTTTATTAATTTAGCGAGGTATTAATTAATCGTATAAATTAATAATTATTAATTTATAAATTATATACTTTTTGGGTCCATATTATGAATGTACCTAGGTGTACGTGAAAACTAATTTCTACATTGACTATTAATTATGCATACTTAACCAAATTCATGTATTTTTGCTGATACATTTTCAATATTCTATGTATATCTTAATAAAATATATAAATCTACTTAATTATTAATGTAGTTACATGTGTACCTACATTCATTAAAATGTATAAATCCACTCAATTATTAATGTAGTTACACGTACATACATTAACTAAGTTACTATATAAATAGATGTATTATGCAAGTCTTCAAATCAAAAAACAAAAAAAATGGCTTCTCATCTCAAAGGTGTTAAAAAATCAACCATGACTAATGGTATACGTAGAGAACTGTGTGAGTATAAACAACAAAATCTAGCATGCACTCAAAAGCAATTGCAACAATGGGTGTTAGAGAAGTTTAATTTGCAAGTGAGTCAAGCCACAATATCAAACACGATCAAGAGGTCAGCAGAGTATCTATCAGCAGCCGACATTCCAAAAGATGAGGCTAAAAGACATAAAGTTGCCAAATTTCCAGAATTAGAGAAGGCTCTGTTCGAGTGGTTTATTCATTACCAAGAGCGTGTTAATATGAATGGGGAACTAATTGTAACGAAGGGAAAAGAGCTTCTAAAAATGATGTATCTCATCGATACACCTGATTTTCATTTTTCTCAAGGATGGCTAGAGCGTTTCAAATCAAGACACGGTATCAAGCAATATCGTCGTTTTGGAGAAAGTGGATCAGTTAATATGGAGGCCATGGAGAGCAATTTACAATCCATCAGAGAGAAACTTGATCAGTTTGCTAAGAAAGATGTTTTCAATATGGATGAAACTGGATTGTTCTTTAGGCTACAACCAGATCATTCTCTTGCAACGAAGCAACTTGAAGGTAAGAAACAAGATAAAGAAATACTTACAGTTGTTATTTGCTGTAATGAGGATGGTTGTGAGAAAATTCCTTTATGGATCATTGGGAAGTATTTAAAACCACGTTGTTTCAAGAATGTGAATTTGGGAAGCATGGATTATGAATATCGAGCCAATAAAAGAGCATGGATGACTGGGATTCTATTCCAAGAATATGTTCAACAACTTGATGCAAAAATGGACGGCAGGAAAATTCTTTTAATTGTTGATAATTGTCCTGCTCATCCAAAAAATGTCGAAGGTTTGAGAAATGTTGAATTATTTTTTTACCACCTAACACAACATCAAAGATTCAGCCTTGTGATGCAGGGATCATAAGAGCTTTTAAGATGCATTATCGTAGGCGATTTTATCGAAATCTTTTGGAGGGTTATGAAATTGGGATCTCAAATCCAGAAAAGATTAATGTTTTAGATGCAATGAATCTTGCAATCTCGGCATGGAAAATGGATGTCAACTCAAGTACAATTGCAAATTGTTTTAAGCATTGTAAACTTAGGTTGTTAGATGATGAATCCTCGGAAAATCAAGAACAGTTGAATAATGATGGCTTACAACAATTGCAGAATCTAATCAATGGATTGAAGTATCGAAATGCAATGAATGCTGAAGATGTTTTGAATTATCCGGGAGAAAATGATACGAGTTTTGAGCTACCTACGAATGAACAAATAATTGAGAGTGTTATGGAAACACATAAAGAAGATGAAGTGGAAGATGATAGTGTGGAATTAGAACAAGTTTCGCGCAAAGATGCTCTGAAAGCAACAATCACCTTACATCACTTCCTTTTGCAATATGAGAAGACTACACCTGATATTCTTAATGCAGTAAGAAGGGTTAGAGATGAGATTCAAGGTGATATTGATTTCAAGAAGAAACAAACAACATTAGATTCATATTTTCAGAAACCTGTTTAGTTTACTTATGTATTATGTATGAAATATTTTGATACAGATGAATTATTAATTTATATATCAAATGGGACCTATATGAATTTTTTTTTTGTATTATCTTATAAATTTAGCGAATTATTAATTTACCACGTTGATCCCGACTCGGGACCGAAGAAAATTATTATCTTAGCGAGGTTATTAATTTATCAAGTATTAATTTATCGAGGTTATACTGTATTTCTAATTTCTACATTTCTTATGTTAGTTTTTCAAATTTCTTATAATATGTTTTTTTTTATTTGAAGAATATGGAAATTCCCCAATCATCAATTGGATTCAAAATAAGTTACGATGATATATGTCTTCTAGATAGTGCTACCACACACACTATTCTAAAATATAAGAAATATTTCTCTTATTTGGCGATGAAAGGAGCCAATGTTAATACTATATGTGGTAGTACAAGATTAATTGAAGGCTCCAGAAAAGCTAACTTATTACTTCCCGAAGGAATAAATTTGATGATTGATGAAGCATTATATTGTAGTAAGTCCCAAAGAAACTTATTAAGTTTCAAAGACTTTCGCCAAAATGGCTATCGTGTTGAGACTACAAATGATGAAAAAATTGAATATCTTTATATTACTACAATAATGCCGGGTAATAAATATATACTTGAAAAATTACCCGCTCTTTCTTCCAGCTTATACTACACAAGTATTAGCACTGTTGAAACTCATGCCATAGTAAATCAAAAGTTTACTAATTCAAACAGTTTTATTATTTGGCATGACCGGTTGGGCCATCCCTGTTCTAATATGATGCGCGAAATAATTGAGAATTCATATGGACACTCATTGAAGAACCAGAAGATTCTTCAATTTAAAGAATTCTCTTGTGCTGCATGTTCTCAAGGCAAATTAATTACTAGGTCATCAATAATGAAAGTGGGAATTGAATCCCCTGTATTTCTAAAATGTATACAGGGTGATATATGTGGGTCCATTCACCCTCCATGTGGACCATTTAAGTATTATATGGTTTTAATAGATGCATCTACAAGATGGTCACATGTGTGCTTATTATCAACTCGTAATTTGGCATTTGCGAGATTACTTGCTCAAATAATAAAGTTAAGAGCACAATTTTCAGATTATACAATATAGACAATTCGTCTTGATAATGCAGGTGAATTTACATCCTAGGATTTTAATGATTATTGTATATCAACTGGAATAACAGTTGAACATCCGGTTGCTCATGTTCATACTCAAAATGGTCTAGCAGAATCATTGATTAAATGCCTCCAATTAATCGCTAGACCAATGCTTATGAGAATAAAACTTTCCATTTCGATATGGGGTCATGCTATTTTGAATGCAGTAGCTCTTGTGCGGATAAGTCCCACAAGTTATCATAAAGTCTCCCCATTACAATTAATTTTTGGGCATGAATCAAATATTTCCCATATAAGAGTTTTTTGATGTGCGGTATATGTTCCAATTGCTCCACCACAACGCACAAAAATGGGTCCTCAAAGAAGATTGGGAATATAAGTTGGATATGAATCTCCTTCTATTATAAAATATTTGGAACCTATCACTGGAGATTTATTTACGGCAAGATTTGCTGATTGTCATTTTGATGAAATAATATATCCAACATTAGGGAGAGAAAATAAGCAGTTGGAAAAGGAGATAGACTGGAATGCATTATCATTATCTCACTTAGATCCTCGTACAAATAAATGTGAACTAGAAGTTCAAAGGATAATTCATTTGCAAAACATTGCAAATCAACTGCCAGATGCATTCACTGACCTATCAAGAATTACAAAATCTCACATTCCAGCTGCTAATGCTCTTATTCGATTTGATGTCCCGATAGGACAATTGAGTAATGAAAATGAGTCTAAACTACACTTAAACATGGTAGATCAATCGGTTCTAAAGATAAAAATCCTCGAAAAAAAAAAGAAGCAAATGATCAAAATAATCATAATATGGAGGAAGCTACTTATGAAGAGCAGCAAGACATAATAATTGATGAAACCTCAGAAGAGGTTCAGGTACCTGAAAAAAATGAATATAAAGAGATCTCAGTTAGTTATGTCTCATCGAGAAAAATATGGAATCGAAATGATGTAATTATCGATAATTTTTTTTCTTATAACATTGTTAATAAAATAATGCAACAAGATTAGGATGTTGAACCAAAATCTGTCGAAGAAATGATTGGACAAAATGGAAAGATGCAATCAAAATTGAATTGACTTCGCTTGAAAAACACGAAGTTTTTGGACCTATAGTCCAAACACTTGAAGGTATAAAGCCAGTGGGGTACAAATGGGTTTTTGTGTGAAAACAAAATGAGAAAAATTAAGTCGTAAGATATAAAGCACGACTTGTGGCACAAAAATTTTTGCAAAGACCTGGCATTGATTATATGAAGACATATTCTCCGGTGGTGGATTAAATCACCTTAAGGTATCTTATTAATTTGGCAATTCATGATTCACTTGATATGCATCTTTTGGACGTTGTCACAGCCTACTTATATGGCTCATTAGACAATGATATTTATATGAAAATTCCTGAAGGATTCAAAATGTCTGATGCGTATAAAACTTCTCAAGAAAATTGTTCAATCAAGATTCAGAAATCTTTATATGGATTAAAACAATCGGGACACATGTGGTATAATCACCTTAGCGAATACCTATTTAAAGAAGGGTATAAAAATGACCCAATCTGTTCTTGTGTCTTTATTAAAAGGTCTGGATCTGAATTTGTCATAATAGTTTTATATGTTGATGATTTGAATATCATTGGAACTCTTGAAGAGCTTCAAAAGACAGTAGAATGTTTGAAAAATGAATTTGAAATGAAAGACCTCGGAAAGACAAAATTTTGTCTTGGTCTACAAATTAAACATTTTACAAATGAAATATTTGTCCATCAATCCACATATACTGAAATTATTTTAAAGAGATTTTATATGGATAAAGCACATTCATTGAGTACCCCAATGGTTGTGAGATCACTTGATATTAATAAAGATCCATTTCGACCTCATGAAAATAATGAACAATTTGTTGGTGCTGAGGTACCATATCTTAGTGCAATTGGGGCATTAATGTATCTTGCTAGTAATTCACAACCAGATATATCTTTTGCTGGAAATTTATTAGCAAGATTTAGTTCTTCCTCAACACGAAGACATTGGAATGGTATTAAGCATATATTCAGATACCTCTGAGGAACTATTGATATGGGACTATTTTATTCAAATGGGTCTGATTCACAATTAATTAGTTATGCAGATGCAAGATATTTGTCTGACCCACATAAAGGTCGATCTCAGACAGGTTATTTGTTTACATGTGGAGGTACAGCTATATCATGGCGTTCAACAAAACAAACCATGATTGATACATCTTCAAATCATGTAGAGATAATAGCCATTCATGAAGCAAGTCGAGAATGTGTCTGGTTGAGGTCAATAACTCAACACATTCAGGAAATATGTGGCCTTACTTTGAAGAAGAATATTCCATCAATATTGTACGAAGACAACACCGCATGCATAGCTCAATTAAGAGAAGGATACATCAAAGGAGACAGAACAAAACACATTTCACCAAAATTATTCTTTACTCATGATTTTCAAAAGAGGGATGAAATAGAAGTTCAACAAGTTCGTTCAAGCGATAACCTAGCAGATATGTTCACTAAAGCATTGCCAACATCAACCTTTGAGAAGTTGAGACAGAAGATTGGGATGCGTTGTCTCCTAGATTTTGTCCTACTGGGTTTTCTGGTAAGGTTTTTAATGAGGCAGCAAACAAGGCGTATTACAAACCACTATGTACATCTTATTTCTTTTAGAATTTTTCCTTTACATGAACATCCAAGGGGGAGTATTGTAAATAAGTTATTTATGTATTTTCACATAATACTCATACTACACCTATTACACATAGTATTATAGGGTGTATAATTTTGTGAATGTATTTTCACATAGTACACTTTTTCCACATACTATTTGATTATAAAAGGCACTCCATTTTACATTGTAAATACACACCAAGAAGAAGAAAAAGAAACAAAGTCTTATATAGATCTCTCTCCTCTCCTTTTTCTTTTTAACATCTTTCAGAATATTTATTTACAACACATATAGATTAATCACTTTTTTGTCCAGAAAATTGAAAAGTTGCCTATTCACCGTCATCACTATTTCCAGACTCCATTTTGGAAGGTAGTTTTAAAAAAAAATATACTATGAACTCGGAACAAAAAATGGCAGATGGAAGGTCCAAGTATTTCTTTTTTCTTACTTAGTTTTTTCGAAGCTTTCCGACTTGTTTCTTGTTGGATTCTTCAAATCATTCTGTGTTGTTTATTGTTAAATTTGTATAGATCTTTGAAATAATCTCCATTTATGTTGGTTGGTATTTGATTTTGGTCTCCGAAATGTCTGGTAAAGTCTGATAAATGCTCCTCTATTTGTGATTTTTTTAAAAATTTTAATTTGATCATGCAATTGAAATCTGTGATTCATGTTGTTGAATTTGTAGTAGATGTTGAAAAATAATCTTCTTTTATGTCAGTAATTATTTGATTTCATGGCCTTTATAATATCTGGTATGCTCTCTTATCACTGTAAGATATTCTTTTCCTCTTTAATTACAGCATGCAAGTGAAATTGGAGATCTGATGCAGCTAAGCTGATAAAAATATAGAATAGAAGAACTTTTTTTGATTAATATAAGATTTGGAGTTGTATAATGATGTTAATGATATTTTCTTGTTCCTTTAATTTTGTTTTTATGATTGCATGACATATAATAAGCCATATCTATTAATATCTCAGCCAAGTATGTTGACCTTCTGAAGTTATGGTGTTGTTCCCTTTTTGAGCTTGTAAACTTCTGTCCAATCGTTATAGGTTCAATGAAGCCTAGGCTTGTGCAATAGCAACCCTTTTGTCATTTGCTTCTGTGATAACGTTCTTGAATTGTTTTCCCATTTAGTCTTCTCAATCTCGTCTTTAAATGCTTCAACTTCTAAGAACATTTTACATCCCTCAATATCATGCCTCCATTATTCTTCTACAATGTTTAAGAATTGTAGATATCATGCCCACCCATTGCAAAAATTTGTAAGCAGGTCTAACCCTACTTGGTCCATCCAATATAGTCACTTTGATGTCAATTTGATTGTGTTTTTAATTTGTCATTTTAACTATGGTCAAATGGTAAACTTATCTTAGCAATCTAGTAGAGTCAAGTTTGATTCCTTCTATTGGGCAAGAGTTATTTATCTACTTTCGTTAAATTGTAAATAGCATTATGTACGTCCTTAAACTACGTTGCTAGCCAATTATTTTACTTTTTCTTCCTCTTGAAGATATTGTTCTCATTACTTTTTGGAAGTTGACAGGCCCACCTGATGAACTGTTGACCTGTGGATGTTCTGCTAGAGTCCTTGATCTCAGCCACAGCTCAATACAACATCTTCCTGCCACAATTAATAACTTGAGTTCTCTTCAGGTAAGTAGAGCTGACTCTTTTACATATCTTTTAAATTGCGATGTTTTCACTTGTTAGGAAGAAATTTTGTTTCGGTAGTGTTCTGCTTACCAGAAATTGATTCTCAATGGAAATAAAATCATGGATAATTCATTAAGCTGGAAGAGATAGCTTCTCTAAAGAGTCTTGTGTTTATTTCACTGAACGTAGCTTCTCCAAGTTTAATGAGATTCAACAAATTGTTGCATCATCTCTATCAATTGAAGTTCACACAGTCTTTTCTGCACCATTAACTGATGGGTACACCAAACATGTAGGTACATTTGAGTGTGAGGGACACAGTGTCATAGTTCTAATTTATGGGATTGTTTTGGTAAAATTATAATGTGAAAACTGAAGTATATCAGTGAGTAGTATAAAGCCGCGTATCCTTCATTCACAAAATTTATGGTATTAAATTTTTTTGATCAGTGGCATTCAGATGTTGTTTCGTGTTACAATTTTATTTTCTAATACGGCGTACTCTATTTACCAACCTCAACCATTTATCATTTTTATTTTCTAATACGGCTTACTCTATTTACCAACCTCAACCATTTATCATATGTCATTATTTCGGATAAAGATTTCTTATATGATTGCATCTACTAATCTTCTTCTTGGTATGCAGCATAGCAACATTGCCCAAGAGAAATAGGCACTTGGACCAGTATGAGACAACTTCATATCGCACTTAACTATTTAACAGGTCTCCCATCTGAGGTAGGTGTGCTTCTCTTATTGAGGTAAAGAAATAGGGCTTATTTCCATTTTATTAACTGGAATCAAGAAATCCAAATTCATCCTATCATTGTTCTAATGAGAAGGGTTAAGAATTCTAAAACTGAACATGAGTTGACTGATTAATGGTAAGAACTGTCTTAGTAAAACTTAGCCAGATTTTCTAGAGTTCTTGGATATAATGTTTGTTACTCAAACATGGACAAATTTACGATGACAGATTGTAGAGTATATATTCACTTGTAGTTCAGATTATGTGCGTTGGTTAATAGAAGATACAACTGCTTAAACCAAAGCTAAAATGTGAATGCCTTTACAAAATACATTGATATGTAGCTTTAGCCAGTGAAAGAATGTAGATTTAGCCCATGACTGGTGAATAAATTATAGTGTATTCGGATTTAATTACTTCAGATTCTGAGATCATATGGGTGTAGAATATGCAGATTCAAGGATAATTTTTTTTCTCAGAACTATGTGTTACCATGTCTTAATTCTTGTAGGTGCTAATATCTCATTTGCACATTTAGTGTTTGGGTTTTAAATTGTTGAATGTAAATAAGACTTCAAGGTTGAACTGCAAAAATGTTTCGATCACGTTGTCTATTATTTCAATTTGATTTTTGTTGTCAAGTCTTCCTGTCTAATGGAAATAGTTATCTAGATAATTTCATTGTTTGTTACATGTCCAGCCTGATGTGTAACTCTTCTTTCCTGCTAATGAATCTTCTTCTTTTTTTATCATTGATTATATCATATTGTTATCTTTTCAGTCAATAGTTGAAAATGAGTCTGCAATTCTTGAGAGGTATACGACCTATTACAGCAACATGCTCTTACATATAAATTAAATTAACTTTTTGTACTTATGTTGCTGGGTTGTATTGATAGAAATGGGAGCAATTTTCACGATTGACTTTGTTAGTTATAAACTGTAAAGATAACTTATAACTATAGGAAAGCCACATTTACTGCAACCATAATATATGTAAGCGTGCTGTAATAAAGAAGATTGCAAAGTTTAAAGATATTAATAAGTTATCGAAAGACCTCAGTTTTTGTTTTGCCACTTATCATGGTGGCTTTGCAGGAAGAGGTTATGATGCCTATTGCTTCCGGTGAAGAACCACTTGATTTGATTGTATGTCCATCTTAAGAGCTTGCAAGACACTGAGGCCTTTGATGTATACTGATGGAGTTGATATGAAGCCCCAAATTGAAGTTGTGAAGAAGGGAGTGTACATTGTCGTTGCTAAACCGGGAAGGCTCAAATATATGCTAGCAAAGAAATGGATGAACCTTGAAAATTGCAGGTACTTACCAAATCTTTAGTTGTCACATGTTGATTCTTTCCTATTGCTTGCTATACCACATAATTTGTGGTAATGTCTAAGTCTACCCCATGCCTTTGAAAGAGTTCACATACATAAATACCTGTTAAAAGCTTCCTTAACATACACTTTTGTTCTGCATTTAAACAGGGTGAATTGTTCAAGAAAGGATGCACAACAAAATGATTCTAATGGGTCGTGGATTATACAACCATACCAGGTAAGTCGACATTTCATTTAAACATCATTTTTCTTTGAGCATAGTGTACTATAATTTGCATCATTTGGCTTCTATTTTTTCTTCTGCGCTCAAAATCATCCAACCGACATATATTTATCAATATGTAAAAGTAAATTGAATGTGTAATTACTTTGAATTTCTTTTCTTCGGCTGAAACTTGACTGTCTGCATAAAATATAATTCATGCTCTTTGATTTCTTATTTGAATTGTTTCAACACTGAACTGCATAAGAAGCCTGTATCCTATCACCCTGAAAACAGTGAAAACAAATACATCTTAAAGTAGTAGCAACAAACAGAAAGATATATTTTTAAACTGTAGAATAGGATTATAAACAATGGAAACAATCTGAGTATAGGAAATATGAACAATTGTAAACAAAGTTTAATACCTTTTTATCCTGAATTACCCTTTCAATTACGTAAACAACATCAGGATTAAAGCTATCTTTCACTTCCCATAGCCGAACAACCCAGACGTCGTTGATGAAGTCTAACAGTTTTTATAGAGAATGAAAATATATGTAGATTGTGGTAAGGATTAAATGAATTGAAGTAGTTTATCACATTAATATTTGATGTATCCGGGTATATGCAGATTGTGTTAGGGATTAAAAGTATTGAAGTCATTTAAGAAGAAATCATTGGTTATATTAATATTTGAAGGTTTATCTAGAAAGCGGTAAGGGTTGTAAGAGTTGTAGTGGTATACGGAGGAATTAGTGGTTACAACAGAAGATGAATTGAATTTATAGATGAATGAGAAGAAAAATAAGGGCAGTTAACAGTTGAGGATAAGATGAATAGCAGTTGTGAAATACGTAGGATGCCGTTGTGCAGTGGATAAGTGGATAAATAAGATGCCGATTAACTTATTGAATTAAAAGAGTTAACTCTATAAATTATTTTTTATATTTGCTACATTAGTACTTACGGAATAAAAGGAGTACACTTTATAAATTAGTTAATATTTTTGATACCTTAGTTTTAAGTTATTTTTTTTCAATTACAATTACAAATTACAAATACAACTTAAAAGAATGTAATTTTTTGTTGCTATAACTGATATTTAATTGTACTTATCTTGTTTTTTTTAAAGAATTAGAGATAATGTAATTGTTTGAATTTGAATGTTTAAAAAAAACTAACATAACTATACATTTTAGTTTGTTTTTGCTTTTTTTTTTTTTTTTTTTTTTGAAATAAGGGGACAAATGTTAGAGCATGGTAAGTTTTAAACTTTAAATTGTTTAAATATTTACCAAACCGATACATTATTTTTACTACAGATTTATTTATATTTATTTATTGAAATTAACTTATCTTTCAATTGTTATAGTTAAACTGAAATTGAATTTACAGTTTTTTGTCGGTAGTTTATAGAAGTTGTTAAACTTTTACATATTTTTCATCTTTTTAGTTATTATTTCAAACTTAATTATTTAAAAATAAAAAAAATAGCAAAAGCAATGGATATTTTAAAGGATGAAACGTGGACAAATTAAATGGTGACATTTGGGTGAATGAATGAGTTGTATCTTTTGTTATTAAGAATAATATATATAGATATTAGATCGATATATATATATATATATAGATATAGCTATAAAAATTTTAATTCAACTAATTAACTTGTTTATATTTGCTACTTAGTTAAATGTATAAGTTTTCGAGAAAAAAAATTAAAAACAAATGCAATAATGAATTACTAACATATGAATTTGTTTACAATTCAATGCAGATGGATATTGTATATAATGACATATGGTTCAAAGAGGAGGTTGCATCATAATCAAAATTTTCAAAATTTACTTGAAGTGATGCCAATATACTAAATGTATAAGCAGTTTATGACTTTATGTGATGTAATTTGATTTTATTTGAATTTTGATTTAATGAATGTGAATTTCAAGTAAGAGATTGTAATAAACAGTGTATGTTTGCACTTGTAAGTTGTTATTGATAATAGTGTAGTTATGATCATAGAAAAAAAATAGTGCAGTTACATATATAAAACAAATTCAAAATCAATTTTGTTATATTAAAAATAGTATAGGAAGTTTGTATTTGTGAAGTGTATTATATAATTGTGTAAAGGGGATAACAATTATAACCAACTTACAAACATTCGAACTAAAAATATAAAATTGTGAAGTAACTGATAATTTGAAGTTGAAATTTTAAAAACAACTATAAAATTGCAAAGTAACAGAAAATATAAAATTGTGAAGTATCTGATAATTTGAATTTGAAATTTAAAAAACAACTATAAAATTGTAAAGTAACGGAAAAGTTGCATTTGAAATTTATTAAACAACTAATGCAACAACTATTTCCTAACTAATTAACGAAAATAACATGTGTCAAAATTTAATGCTTCCACTTGGCTAAATGGAGAGGCTTTGTTCTCTCCTTTTAATAATACTAGTATACGTACCCGCACGATGTATGGATTATTTCATATTAAAATATATCGTTTGAACATGTTAAATCATATTATCATATGAAAAAAAACTACAACCATCATACTATTTCTCAATACAATGTAAAATAAAATAATTATTATTCTCCCCTTTCCCTCAACCTACCTAGCTCTGCCTCTACCCCCACTTCCTTCTCCACCCCCCTCCCCTACCCCCTTCAAATTTTTTTCTAAAAAGAAAATATATACCCCTCCCTCGTCTCCCCTCGAGTTATATAATTCTGAATTATTTATTATCACTTCAATTTACATAAATATATGCTGCTTAACTTGCTTTGAACCAAATAATTAGACAAAAAAACCATATGACATAAGCTATATTCTCCACATAATATCCTTATATTATTTTCACTATATAATACAAATAAAATTCATACTCATGTGATGAAAAATACTGTAAAAGCTTATAAAATGACTTATTTATATGCATAATTTATATTACTTTAACAAATATTTTATTATCATCTTATATCTTAATTAAATATACTTAATAAGAAATCTTCATAAATTTAAAGGATAAATGAAATATGTGTCAGAGTACTTGTAAGTTCCTTAAGTAGATATAATTTTCTTCTACTTATTTAACAATATCTATATTACTTTTATTTAACCTATTCCTCAAAATTTAAAAATAGGTAACTCTCGTAACGTTGTACATTTATTTTTAGTTTTTTTTTTTATGTATAGTGTACATTAATTATTTTTAAAAATTTATATAAAGTATAAATACCTTTATATTACCTGCATTTTATTTTCATTGTTTAATATTTTTGCTTTTGACTCATTTTCGGAAAACTTACTTCTTGATCATATATATTCGTAATATAATTTTTTAAATGCACGCACATAAATTAAGTAAACTACAATCCGTTCAAATGCTAATTCAAACATTAGCCAAAATTATTTTTTAATTAATTATAATAAGCTAGTCATTAGAAAAATTAAAAGATAAAAGTAACTTTCTTCCAAAATATAGAATTAAACAATTATGTTCGTCAATAAAGAGAAAAGTTTTATCATCTCGCAAAATCAAATAATCACATCAAATAAAGTTATTTATAATTATAACTCAAAATTAACTAATAGCTACTAATTAATCTTTCATCACTCTAAATAACTGTGTGAGTTCAAACACTTCTATAATCCCTCAAATAAGTTTCTTTGAAGTTTGTCTTCCATTGAAAGTGATTTTGAAACACGATGAATTAGTCTAACAATTGAAATGAAATAGGATATATATAAATATTCAATAATATATATCTAAAAAGTCATTACACTATAAACCCAATAAGCATATTCAGGTAAAGAAATTGTCCAGGACTTTAATAAAATGAAAGCAATAGAAAGAGATGATACTAAGGAGATATATTAAATTATAGTGGAGAAATCGTAATATTATTGGTTAAGTCGAATCACGACAATAGATACTTTCATCAATTCTAGAAGTTAAGAGGAAAAGATGAAGATGAATATCATATTTTTTCTGCATATAAAAAGATAAAAATATTAAATTAAAGTTTTAAAAATTAATGAAGAATGCAGTAAAATATTTCACAATGTGCTCTATATATAAGAATATTAAGAAGCCAGAGTCTCAATCCTATTCAAATTCCATTTGAATTCAAATTCAAAATCAAATATCATATTAATTTGTTAGAAGAAGATAAGTTTATATTTTCATTATCTTATCTCATACTTTTTTCAAATACAATGCATAATTATCTTATTATTTATAAATAAGAGTTGAAATATATTTCAAATAAATAATATAGATTATATATTTTTAAAAGTAAATAATAAAAATTAAAAAAAGGACTAATTCGTCGAAATTTTCCATCTCCACTATTTTACCTTTTTTACATTTTTTTCGTTAATCTACTTTTCATTTTTACATTTATTTTTTTGTTAAAAATAAAATATTTCTTTGATAAAATTTAACAACAATTCAGATATATAAATGAATTTCAAGTAAATATATATGTTAGATTTAAACAATTTTTAATTTATATTTATAATTTAAAATTTTTGCAAGGGTTAAGTTTGGAAAACCCATCACAAATAAATATAATAGATTTATAAATAATTGCAAAATAGATATTATTATTTATCACTATAACTAAGTACTATATATTCCTCGATTTATTTATTTATTACTATTATTAATATTATTAATAACAACAACAACAACAACAACAACAACAACAACACTACTTCTATGTTATTTTTTTTCTAAAAAAAAAAAAACTTAAAGGTACTACTATGTTTGTACCGCTACTACTATTATTTATTATAATTATTCTTATTATTATGATTATTGATATTTTTATATTTCATATAATATTTGAGTACTTTTTAAAACATTGAAAGAGAAAGTTTATCAATTTTATGAGTTCATTTAAAACTCTTCAATATAAGATTCCTAATTTTAAGTCAATGATACGTTTTTTTAGAAAAAAAACTAGTTTAAAGACAATTTTAATAAATTTATCATTAGATACTTTTAATTATTTTACCATTTGAATTTCTATGCTTCAAATAAATAGATAAGTTACAGTAATTAAAACCACTTATAATAATAAGGTAGTCGTCCTTATTTCTTTCTTGAATTATCTACTAAATGAACAAATTTTCCTTCCAAATGCCTAAAAATAAGGGAATTTGACCTCAAATCGGTTCACATCCGTAAAGCTAATTGCAGACATTTTAAATCTAGTTTGAATAATTTATTTTTCATTTAAAAATAATTATAAAATCAATAAGATAATAATAATTATTTTTTTAATCACCATTATTATAATTACTATAATTATACTACTATTACTATTACTACTACTATTATTATTATTATTATTACCTTAGTATTGCTATTGCTATACACTTTTTTTGGTTAGCACTTTTAGTACGTATTGCTATTTATTATTATTATTATTATTATTAAAATAAATGTATACAAATATATTTTATAGTATATAAAAGGAATAATTTTTTTTTTCTTTTTGGTTGCCCAAGGTATCGCCACAGCCGGCAGCCGTGAGACTAATCCTTCATTCCTCGGTCAGCGCATTTTGCGGTAGGAAACTGGCCACAGAGTTTGCTCCATTCGCCATATGCGGGGATCGAACCCCCGACCTCTTGCTTAAGAGACATAGCGCTGAACCACTATACCAACTCTAGTGGTTAAAAGGAATAAATTTTTAAAATAGTAAAAATTTATTTAGGACTCTTTAATCATATTTTTCTATTTTTAAGTTAGTAACTTTTTTTTAGAAGAATAATAAAATTTTAAATTCAAATAATTAATATTCTTTAATTCAAACTTTTATTACAATAATTTAACTTTTTCCTAAAAATTGCCACATGGCTTAACAATAGATTGTCACTTGGCTAATTGTAGTGTTTTATCCTCTGCTTTATAATATATATAGATAGATAGAGATATAGATATTATTATTATTATTATTATTATTATTATTATTATTTTTATCTTTCATTTTTAATATATAAATGAAATAAATTTAACTATATTTTAAATTATTATTTATTTTTATATTATTATTGTTTTGAGATAGTAAGAGTTCAAATTCAAAATTGAATGTGATGTCAATTTGTTAGAAAGATAAGGTTTTTAAAATATTATGATTATCTTATAGTTTGAATGTGATGTCAATTTGTTAGAAAGATAAGATTTTAAAATATTATGATTATCTTATAGTTTAAATTCAAGATTCTGATATACTACTATTATTATTTTAATTTTAATTTAAAATTTTTATCTTTCAATTATTTATGTATTTTTTAAAATGTGTTTGATTAAAGGAGGCATTAAACCAATCCTAAAAAATCTCCAGTCTTTTAGGAAAAATTACAATTTTGGATGGATTATTGACACAATCATTTATTAATTCAATTCATTTTAGTTAATTAAAAAAAATCTTGCTAAAATATTTTTTTTATTTGATACATTATATATAGTTATAATTAAAAAGAAATTATTGGTTACTAAAAGTTTATAAGAGAACAAAAAAAAGTATTCCCACCGTTTAAAAAAGAATGACCTGCTTTCTTTTTTAGTTTGTTTCAAAAAAATAATCACTTTCCTTTTTTGACAATACTTTAATTTTAACTTTTCACATGACATATTTAGGATCACAAGATTAAAGGGCATTTTGGTATATTTGACACAACTTTAATTTAAGGCCACAAGATTCAAAAGTCTTCTTTGTTTTCTTAAACTTTGTGCCAAGTCAAAGCAGGCCATTCTTTTTTAAATGGAGGGAATAATTAAAACTTAGTAAGAATTGAGTAATTTGAGTTGTAACTCACGTTTTAGTTCATTTCAGCCCAAGTAGCTTTTGGACAAATCAATAAATTGCTCATTTTGATCAAATTCAGACTAAAAATGCTACACTACAAGTACTTTTTTGAAAAACACATATAACCAAATTATTATTTGGAAAAATTACAGAAAGTAACATAATTAAGACCATAATTACAATAAATAGCAACACTTTTGTAAAATTACAGTTTATAGCAAGAGTAACATTATTTTACTCATTAACTAGACAAGTGCATGTTTTACTCTCACTACTTTACATTTTTCTATTTTCACTCCACTATTTCGCATCCCCCAAATATAGACATATCTTTTACCCTTTCTTTTTATCTTATTTTTTTTATCATTTTATTTTTTTATTTTATTATTTCCACTTTATTTTCTCTCTTCTATTTCTTTTCTTTTTTTCTTTTTTCTTTTTTTTTTTTAATTTTTATTTTCTTTTTTTTTTCCTTTTTAATATTTGAAGATAATTATCTCCATGATCTTCAAGATTTCAAAATAAAACATCATTACTGCCTTTCACTCTCTTATATCTCTACCTTTTTTTTCTTGTTAGTTTTTTTTTTCATCTTATTTTTTTATTTTGATTTCTTTTTTTTTTCTTTCCACTTTATTTTCTCTCTTCTATTTCTCTTTTTTTTTCTTTTTCGTTTTCTTTTTTTTTTTCCTTTC
This sequence comes from Capsicum pubescens, assembly GCA_030864215.1. NCBI lineage: Eukaryota > Viridiplantae > Streptophyta > Magnoliopsida > Solanales > Solanaceae > Capsicum > Capsicum pubescens. Next base: position 310,656,973 of record CM061543.1, on the reverse strand, counting down.
TCATAATTTTTTTTCTTTTTCTTTTTTCGTTTTCTTCTTCTTTTTTATATTTTATTTTGTTTCTTTTTTTCTTTTATTTTACACTTCTATTTCTCTTTCTTCCTTTTTTTTATTTTTCATTTCTCTTTTTTTCATTTTTTTTTATATTTTTGTTTTTTTCTGATTTTTTACTCTTCTATCTCTAACTTTTATTTTGAAAAGATAAATATGTATATCACATACACATATTCAAAAAAATATACAAAATACATAGTCATATAGATCTGGATATGTGTTTACAGTACAAAACATACATATGTATTTACGAAATACATATCATATTCATATTAAATAGTAACAAACATAACTATACTATATATCTTCATATGTATTTGCAAAATACAAAGGTGACTCATCTAAAATAAAAATATACATATGGATCAGGTATGTATTCTGTAAATACATATGCAGAGCTATATGTATTTTATACGGTGTTGAATTTGTCTTTGAACTGTACATACTATGTCATTTTAGAGAGTAACATACTTATTTGTTTTCTTTTACTGTTTTAAAGTATGTATATGTATTTTTTTATCATCTATATGTATATGTATACGATTGTCATTTTTGTTATAGAGATATGGTGTCTTATATGTTTATATATACATGTGAGTCAGATATGTATTTCTGTAAATACATATGCAGATATATATGTATGTTTTTTCATCGTAAATACATGTGCAGATCTGTATGCCTATTTATTTTGTATATTTTTTGAATATATATATATATATATATATATATATATATATATATATTTGTCTTTTAAAAATAAAAGATAGAGATAGAAGAGTAAAAAAACAAAAAATGAAAAAAAAGAAGAAGTGAAAAAGGAAAAAGAAGAAGAAAGAAAAATAGAAACTAGAAATAGAAGTGTAGAAACAAAAGAGAATTTGTTTTTTTTTTTTAAAAAGAAGATGAAAACGAAAAAAAAAATGAGAAAAGGAAAAAAAAATATGAGAAAAGGAAAAAAATGGAAAAAGAAAAAAAAATAAAAAACAAAAAAGGAAAAAAATAAGAGAAGTAGAAGAGAGAAAATAAAGTGAAATGAAAAAAATTAAAAGGAAAAAGAAATTAAAATTTAAAAAAAGATAAAAAAAATGAAAAACTAACAAGAAAAAATAGTTAGAGATATAAGAGAATGATATTTTGAAATTTTGAAGATCATGGAAATAATAATCTTCATATTTGAGTTTGATTTGAAAAAGGAATCTACTAATTTAAATAAGAATAATTTATGGGAATTTAATTAGATGGGATGGTTATTCCTTATTTAACTCAACTAATTTGAGTAAAACAAGGGTAGTAAATCTTGTTGTATATATATTTGTCTAGCAACAGTTTACTTAAATACAAAATACAATTTGTTATTTTCCGTAATTATGAAACTGTTGCTATAAAAGTTATAATTAAGGTTATATAGTTGCTATTTCTGAAAATTTTCCTTATTATTTTCGGAACTTGATCAAACATGCTATTAACGGTTTTGTATAAAGGTGTCAAATTTTTGAAAGACTTCTTAGTTCTGGTTGTTTAGGAGTCTTAAAACAATTCTGGTGCATTATTTTGGTTACGACTTTGTTCAATCTCCTTTTGTCTTAAGCCAGGGGTATATCGGAAACAATCTTTCTACTTCTTCGAAGGTAATGATATGGACTGCGTACATTTTACCCTCGCAGGCCACACTATGTAGGAATACACTGAGTTTGTTGTTGTTGTTGTTGTTGTTGTTGTATTTTGGTTTGCAAAGTGTTTCCACAATAAAGTCTAAAAAGGGTTTAAATACTTGGAAATGATGAGCCTGAGTTTTATCTACATCGGAAATGGGACAAATATACCCCGAACTATGATAAATAGTATGCATATATCCTGTGTCATACTCTGAGTGTTGGAAAAATCGGGTAATTTTCCCACTACAACAGAACACCTTAGTGAAATAATCTGGTTCAGAACAATTGAACCAGACAGAACACTAACTAAAATACCCGACAAATAATATTGAATACTAAAAATAAAGACACCAGAAAAATTTGATAACAGAGTTCAACCAAAAAGGTTTAATCTCCGAGCACCGCTCAAGGCAACCTTTTCTATTAATTGTGGGAGAAGGAAACAATTTGGGATGTTTAAAATGGGAGGAGGAAGAGTTCTTTTATAACTCTAAACCCTCTCCCCAAATGATAGAATTCCGATGTGGGATAAAATGAGCCAAAAACAACAAATGTCCACCTTGGCTCAATTTCAATCCTACCAAAATATAAATCTTCTCAAACAAACAAATAATAATAATAAAAAAATCTTTTGCGGTGCTTTCAATTTTGTGCCGTGAGGCGCCAACTTCAAATGTGCAGGATATTAACCAAGTCTAAATAGTGTTCGAACCCTTGTAACCACCTTGGTCAGCATATCTGCAGGATTCTCCATAGTATGAATCTTCTAGAGAAGTATCTCCTCCTCTTTGAGAATTTTTCGTACAAAATGATAGCGAACATCAATATGCTTCGTCCGTGCATGAAAGACTTAATTCTTTGCTAAATGAATAGCACTCTAACTGTCAGAATACACCTCAAGTTGTTTTTGATCAACTCTCAAGTCTTTAAGCAACCCATGAAGCCAAATTGCTTCCTTCATAGCCTCTGTAATCGCCATATATTCTGCCTCTGTTGTAGACAAAGTCACTGTAGACTACAAGGTAGACTTCCAACTAATTGGCGCCTTCGCTAAAGTGAACAAATAACTAGTTGTAGATCGTCGCTTATCCAAATCACCTGCATAATCAGAATCACAATATCCAACTATGCATTGACCAAGTGTTTTATCCCGCTCGTATGTCAATTCAACATCTTCAATATTTTGGAGATATCGCAGAATCCATTTCACAGCTTTCCAATGACCCTTGCCCGGATCATGCATGTACCTACTAATAATACTAACAGCTTATGAAATATCTGGTCTCATACATACCATTGCATACATCAAGCTTCCAACTGCATTTGCATACGGGACTTTTGCTATGTATTCTCGCTCTTCATCAGTTGTCGGAGATAATCTGCTGATCAGTTTCAAATAAGGATCAAGTGGGGTATTTACAGGTTTTGTATCATCGTGCATACTAAAATGTTGTAGTACCTTCTTCAAATACTACTTCTGTGACAGCCAAAGTTTGCCCCTCTCTCTATCCCTGCTTATCTCCATGCCGAGAATCTTCTTGGCTTCCCCCAAATCCTTCATCTCGAACTCTTTACTTATTTGAGCCTTCAATCTATCAATCTCAACTTGTCTCTTTGCTGCAATCAGTATATCATCAACATATAAGAGTAAGTAGATGTAGGAACCATCTTGAAGTTTACATAAATACAAACAATGATCGTATTTGCTTCTCCTGTACTTCTATCCCTTCATGAACCTGTCAAATTATTTGTACCACTGTCTCGGAGATTGTTTCAGTCCGTACAATGATTTGCTAAGTTTACAAACCCAATCTTCTTTACCAGCAACCTTATATCTTTCTGGCAGAGTCATATAGATTTTCTCCTTCAAATCTCCATGTAAGAATGTCGTCTTCACATCAAGTTGAGCTAGCTCCAAATTCAACTGCGCTATCAAGGCCAACAAAATTCTAATGGAGGAATGTTTTACAACTAGAGAAAATAGCTCCTTATAATCAATTCCCTCCCTCTAAGCATAGCCTTTAGCCACCAATCTTGCCTTGTAGAGAATGTCCTCTTTATCAGGAAAACCTTCTTTCTTTGCAAATACCCATTTGTAGCCAATTTTCTTTATGTCTTTTGGTAGTTGTGTCAGCTTCTGCGTCTTGTTATTCTTAAAAGATTGCATTTTCTCTTCCATTTCATCTGCCCAACTCTCACTTTCTGTGCTTCAAATAGCCTCTGGGTAGGTAGATGGAACATCTTCATTAGTAACTGGAAGTGCATAAGGTACCATATCAGTGAAACGAGCAGGATTCTTAATTTCTCATCTCTTTCTTCTAACTGCAATTGGTTCTGATTGCTGCAGAGGTTCTTGGGTCGGAACATCTTCCTCATCTGACTCTTCTTTTGCCATAGTAGAGTCAGTGGTGGTGCTTTGTGCCGGGGTCACCACTGTTTTCTCAAACTCCACCTGCTTTGGATTACACTCTACCTACTTCATAGTACTATCAGCTTTCTTTGGATTTACCTTGTTTAACATGGAAGATTCATCAAAGGTAACATCCCTACTGATAATCATCTTCTTTGCCTCAAGACACCACAAACGGTATCCCTTCACTTCAGTATTGAAGCCCATGAAAAGATCCTTCTTTACTTGTTGATCCAACTTTGATTCAATCACATGATAATAAGCAATAAAACCAAAAACATGCAAAGTATCATAATCAGTTGAAGGTTTTCCAGACCATACCTCTAATAGAGTTTTTCCACCTATAGAAGACGATATATTGAGCATACGTCACAGCCTCAACACAAAATTTTCTGCCTAACCCAGTATTAGACAACATACAACAAACTTTCTCTACGAGTTTGTTGTTCATACGCTCTGACACCCCATTCTATTGCGGTGTTTTTCTAACAGTAAAGTGTCGAACTATGCCACAGTCTTGGCATACATCCAAGAATGGATCACTATTGTATTCTCCTCCATTGCCTGTTCAGAGAACCTTGATCTTTCTCCTTGTTTGATTTTCAACTTGAGCTTTCCACTTAAGGAAAATTTCAAACACCTCATCCTTGTTCTTCATAGTAAACACCCAAACTCTCCTGGAAAAATCATCAACAAAAGTGACAAAATAATGCCTACCTCTGATGGATGGAGTTTTGGCAGGTCCTCTCACATCTGAGTGCACATAATCCAAAATACCCTTGGTATTATGAATTACAGTGCCAAACTTCACTCTTCGTTGCTTTCCTAGAACACAATGCTCACAAAATTCAAGTTTGCAAGTCTTCGTACCTTTCAACAATCCTTGATTGGCAAGAATTTGCAAGGATTTCTCACTAGCATGTCCCAACCGTATATGCCACAGCTTTGTTACCTCAACATCCTTCTTGGTGCTAGAAGTTGCTGCTTCTACTTTCCCCAACACTGTACTACCTTGGTAGTAGTACAAATTATTCTTCCTCATGCCTTTCAACATCACCAGTGCTCCTGAAGTTGCTTTAAGAACTCCATCTCATATCATCACAACTAGGCCCTTAGATTCAAGAGCCCCCAATGAGATGAGATTCTTCTTCAACTTTGACACGTACCGCACATCTTTCAAAATTCTGGTGGATCCTTCATGATTCCGCAGCTTGATCAAACCTATCTCGATTATTTTACATGGATTATCATTACCCATGTAAACAACCCCAACATTAAGTTCCTAAAATTTAAAAAAACATTCCCGAATGGGACACATATGATAGGTACATCCTTAATCCAATATCCACTCATCTGGATGAGATGATGTTGAAGGTATAACAACTAAGGAAATATCTGATTTCGCATTACTTTTGCATTCTTCAATATTTGCATCTTGCGGACTCTTCCCTTTCTTTTTCAACTTCGGACAACTTTTCTTCCAGTGCCCTTTCTCATGACAGAAAACACACTCATCTTTGGCAACGACTCAGCCCTTTGATTTGGACCTTTCTCTTCTCCACTTAGTCTGGCATTATTGACGACCCCTTGCCACCAATGCTTCTTCAGATGTTGTTGATTTGGTTTTCATCTTATCCTGCTTTCTCAATTCATGACTATATAAAGCAGAACAAACAACATGTAATGACATTTTCTCCTTCTCGTGAAGTAACGTAGTTTCCAAATGTTCAAATTCACCAGGAAGAGATGATAACAACATCAAAGCCAGATCCTCATCCTCAAATTTCACATCTAAATTCAATAGGTCTGCTACTAATTGATTAAACATAGTGATGTGTTCATTCATAGTAGTACCTGGTTGATAATCAAATTGGAACAACCTTTTTTTCATAAGAATCTTGTTCTGACCACTCTTTTTCAGAAACTTTCCCTCCAACACCATCCATAATTTGTATGCAGAAGTCTCATCCTTGAAAATATACTTTTGCTCTCTGGAAACGCACAATCGAATTGTTCCACACGCCAACCAATTAGTGATGCTCCAATCTCTATCTTCTACCTCTTTTGGTCTTTTTTCCTCAATAACAATATCAAAACCCTGCTGGAAAAGAGAGTCTGAAATCTCTCTTTGCCACATGCTGAAATGGCTAGTACCATCAAATATTTCCACCGCCAACTTCAGACTGGACAACGGGAACCTCAACTATGATGATGAGGAGCCCGATGCCCCCGGCATAATATTTTAAATAGGATCCTTCATTTCTTGATCTTTATTTATCATTACAGACTCAATAAAAAATATTCAATATTACAACAACTGCAAACAATTCAAGATTTTAAGGGGGCCAAAATAATTCTTTTCTGATGTGAAAGATCAGGCAGAACTGCAACCACAGAGCATACTCAGACAGAACCTTAGCCTGGTACAAACCTTAGGTTTAAAAGGACCAAAGGAATTCTTTTTTGATGTGGAAGATCAGAAAAAGCTACAATCACAGAGCATACTCAGACAAAACCTGACTCTGATACCACTTGTTGGGAAAATTGGGTAATTTTCCCACTACAATAGAACAACTTAGTGAAATGAACTGGTTCAGAACAATTGAACCAGACAGAACACTAACAAAAATACTCGATAAATAATATTGAATACTAAAAATAAAGACACCAGAAAAATTTGATAACAGAGTTCAACCAAAAAGGCTTAATCTCCGAGTACCACTCAAGGCAACCTTTTCTATTAATTGTGGGAGAAGGGAATAATTTGGGATGTTTAAAATGGGAGGGGGAAGAGTTCTTTTATAACTCTAAACCTCCTCCCCAAATGATAGAATTCCGATGTGGATAAAATGAGTCAAAAACAACATTGAGTATACATATGCCCCTACCATTAGTGTGAGGGGTACATACATATCATTTCATTAACGGTAGGGCCATATGTGTACCCAAAGTATGACAGGATATACATATATCATTTATCATAATTCAAGGGTATATTTTTTAAATTAGTTACCAAATATAGTATATTTGTTTTTATACTGTCAGTGTGAATAACTTAAAACTCTTTGCAATAAGGTTAACAATCTTATTTCATCTCTTTGCTGTCGTTGTTGCTGTTGTGCATAGGCCTTTCATTGAAGACTCAACAACTCACAACAACATTTTCATTTGTAAGATTATTTTGTAGTCTTCAAATCAAAGTAGATATTCATACTATACGAGCCTTGTCACTCTTGTGGCAATATTTTGGCTTATATTTATGATGAAGTACAAGTTGAAGTCATCTTACATGGAAGATTTGGATAACATGAAGAAATATATTATGGTACGTTGAGATTTTTTATCTTCTAATTGTTGTTGAAGTAAAAATCATGTTGTCTATTGATCCCTTTATGCATTCTAAGATTATTAGTTTGATCGTTTCTAGAGGCGGATCCAGGATTTTAGATTTAATTTGTTCAACGTTTAAGATTCTAAGAAATTGTGTAGATCGTTCAATGTTTGACTTGTTGGTTCTAAACTTATTAGAGATAAGCATCTAGTGCCCCCAAATTATGGCCAAAGTTTCTTCTACACACTCCAACTTCACAGGAGTCCGGTTACCCCAGAACTCAATTTAAGCATATTTTGGTCATCATAGGAGTCCTGTTACTCCCGAACTCAATTTAAGCGTATTTTTGTCACCATTTTGTCTTGACATGACACCTTTATACATAAAATGGGGCCACCGTAAAAGGTGTCATGTCAGCATAAAAGAGTGACAAAAATACGCTAAAATCGTAGTTCGGGGTACTAGATGCTTTACTCAAGTTTTTATTATGCCAACAAGATTCTTAATGCAAAACAAAAGATCACTTTTACCCTATTTGCACGATATAGTTTTTTGGTGTCTATGGGATTTACATTGAGCCTCTTTATTACGAGTAGCTCTTCCCCTGATCCTCTTGACTGCCTTGGTTGCTATAAATTTATTTTACCTGATTTTATCGCAAGATAATTGTGAAGTATCCATTGGAAGAGATTTATGTGCAAGTGAAATTGCTTCATGAGTAATGACAATGCTTTTTGGATCATGCCATTCTCTCCACAGATAGTACCTTCTTTGGTGATAGTAGTCTTTATCCATCCTCGACGAATAATATTCTCATCAGTATACTTTGGGCTTTTGCTGTGTATATAGAAGGTGTCTCCGTGCTGCCTCAGCTTCGCTTGATGCAGAATGTCAAGGTACATAGATATGTGTGTGTGTGTGTGTGTTCTTTCTATCACAATTAGAAAAGAAGAAACATTTGAATTCATGTGTTTCTAGTTTTCTGCATGAAGTACCAATATTATTTTCTATTCTTGTATTTCAGATTATTGAGCCATTCACAACTCATTATGTGTTCACATTGGGCATTTCAAGATTCTTCCGTTGTGCTCATTGGATCATTAAGGTTAGTTTTGGAGTATTATCTCGCAGTTTATAACTTTTGAGAAAAAGATGAGGTTTCTGTTGGAGGGTCCTTGACTCCCCAAGTCAAATGGTATTGAAAAGACTTCTTTGATATAACAAAATACATAGCATTTTGTTCAATTTTTGCCTTCCCCAAACCTGTCTTCGCCCGAGATTAGATTCCAAACTTACTGCAGAGAAGAAGGCTGCATAAATGGCTCAGAATGTGGGACTGAGTTGAAACCATGAAACTAGCTAGGGCAGTTGTGGTTGCACTCACTGTTTTCTAAAATAATAATGTGTGTGTGTGCAATGTATATTGTACATATGTAAGCGATTGTTTGTATGTATGAACAATTTTCTGGAAAAAAAAACTTTGTTCTCACTAATTGTTGCAAGAAGTGAGTTCGATGAAATTTCATTTCCATTGATGAAAAGTTTCAGATTCAACTCCATTTGTACACTTCCCCTTGCTAGTGCTTGAAACCAAAGGCAGATGCAGTTGCACTCATGGCTTTCACAAAATATATGTATGTGCGTGTGCATAAAGAAAATTTGAAAATATGTAACTTAATACTTTGTTGGCGCCTATTGTTGTGTTTGTGAGTATAATGACGCTACTTATTCATAGACTTAAAATTCTGAATCCCTCAATACTTATAGTCTCGGAGTGTATTAATATGCAGGTGTATGATACGTCTGGTTGATATTTGTCTTTGAGTGGAGGGGGCTTCTTGTGGATATCAATGATCATTTTGGCAGAAATTGTTCAAACATTCATTTTGGCCAATTTTTGTTATTATTATGTGAAGAGGTAAGTCTACTATCAGTATATTTTAACATGTTATAGCACGTAACTGCTTTGTTTTCAGGATGCTAACACCATTTTTTTTATGAACGATTACTCATAGCTACCTTTTGGGTAGCGCGATAGTTATGGTCAGTGTATAAAAGTTAAAGTCGTCTGATACATATCTTTCTTTGATTTGCAGTGTTATGCAAGGTCAAATGATGGTTTGCCTTCTGGCATAGTAGTTGAAATCTGGTCACTGCATATTAATTAGAGACTATCATATGTAATGTGCAATCAACTTTGAGTTTTCACAAGTTCTTGTTATGTTATCTTCTTATCAATAAATAAATGAATACTAATATAATGCAGTGTCACATTCTTATGCTACTCAAGTGCTGATTTATTGTGTATGGAATAAGTGTAATTATACAAGATAGCAATAGTCTTCTTGTTTATTCAACAATGGAGAAAGTACAGAGTTTGATAGTTGTAGGAAAAGAGAGGAAGAAAGAGAACTAAGAGAGAAAGAAGATGAGGGAGAAGAGAATTTGCTTGTTTTGATTATTAGTCATTGTGTACATTGTCTATATATAGACTACATTGTGAGCTGTCCAACTAACTAAACTAGCCGTTAGGATTCTCTATAACTAACTCTGAAAATAGTTATAACTGTAATCAGGAAACAAGATTTCTCTGCTTTTCCATTTTAGTTCTTCACTTTCTCTATATCTTCAACACTACCCCTCAATCTAGGAAGGTGAGAAAATGTCACAGATTCCTAGCTTGGTATTGAGATGGACTTGTTGAGCTCTGGTTAGTCCTTTAGTTAGCATGTCTGCAGGTTGGTCTATAGTTGCAATGTAGAGAGTTCTGATTATTCCTTCAACAATCTTTTCCCTTATGAAAAAATAGTCAATATCAATATGTTTAGTCCTCTCATAATATATTGGATTAGCTGCTATTTGTATGGTAGATTTGCTATTACTGAACACATCCATAGGTAGCAGTACTTCAATCGCAATCTCCTTCATCAAGCCTTGTATCCATATCAGTTCAGTTGTTACTGCTGCAAGGCTTCTAAAATCTTCCTCAGCTGAGCTCTTGGATACAGTTGTTTGTTTCTTTAATTTCCAGGACACTACTGATTTCCCAATCTTCACAAAGTAACCAATCACATACCTCCTAGTTTGAGGGCAGGATGCCCAATCTGCATTACAATAGGCACTTACTCTATTATCTGAGTCACTAGACAACAACACACCCTGACCTGGTTGACCTTTAACATACTTCACAACTCTTAGTGCATCTTCCATATGGGACTTATCAGGATCTTGGAGGAATTGGCTAAGAGTTTGAACACAAAAGGCTATATCTGGCCTTGTCATAGTTAAGTACAATATCTTTCCAATCAACTTTTGATAAGAGGCTTGATTTGCTGGTGGATCATCAGCATTCTGGTTTTGCTTGACATGCTCATCAAACTGTCTAGATGTCATCTTAGTGTTGTAGTCCATAGGAGTAGTTGTAGGCTTGGTTGCTGTCAATCTTAGTTCAGATAGTAACTCCAATGCATATTTTCTCTGATACATCAATATTCCTTTATCAGACCTTGCAAACTCTATTCCAAGGAAATATCTTAGTTCACTTAGATCCTTCATCTTGAAATTGTGATGCAACATTGTCTTGGTTTCTTCTATTAGCTTTAGTCTGTCTCCAGTGATCAGCATGTCACCAACATAAACTAGCACAAGAGTGATTTCTTCTATTGTCTTTCTGATATACAAGGATGGATTATATTTTCTTTGAACAAACTAAGACCTTACCAAAACCTCTGATAGCTTAGTGTTCCATTGCCTTGGTAATTGTTTAAGACCATATAGGGATTTGAGTAGTCTACACACTGTATGCTCCCCCTGACTAGCAAATCCCTGAGGTAGAAACATGTACACTTCATCATCTAGATCACCATTTAGGAATGCATTGTAGACATTCATTTGTTGAATACACCAATGTTTTGTAGCTGCAGCAGCAAGCACAGTTCTCATTGTCTTCATTTTCACAACAATCCTTCTCTTTGTCCATATCCCTTTTCTACCAGTCTAGCTTTAAACCTCTCAACTTTTCCTGAAGCCTTGTACTTTACTTTATATATCCACCTGCAACCAATAACTTTCTTTCCTCTATGCAAGGGAATAATTTTCCAAGTATGATTGGAATTCAAGGCATCTATTTTATTCTTCATAGCTTCCACCCATCTTGGATCTTTGCAAGCCTTAGAGTAACTTGTAGGTTCATCCACACATGATGTTTTAAGCACATAGTTCTTGTAGGAATGTGACAACTTGTCATATGACACATAATTAGAAAGAGAATGAGGTACTTTCTTTGTGTTTTTGAAAACAAAATCATTCATCCATGCTGGTGATTTTCTTTATCTAGTGGACTTTCTTTGATCCTGAGATGCATAAGGTTGAGCTACAGCTTCTGTTGTAGTAGGAACACCCTGTAATTACTGGTTCTGCTAAACAACTCCTTGACCTCTACTTGATCTCTTTTGATACACCTTGGTTATGGGTTGTCTTGTAGTAGGCACACTTGGTTGCAACTGCTCTTGCTGGTTGACTGAGTTGGGAACCCCTTGAGATGAGATATTTGTAGGAATCTACAGCGGAGTCACATCATCACTTGTTACTGGATATTGTTCTTCCAAAGAAAATATATGGTGTGGTGATTGAGGATGCTTCTTGAGCTCCTTAAAAGGAAATATCTCTTCCCTGAATAATACATCTCTACACACAGAAAAAATGTTAGCAGATATATCATATACTATATATCCCTTCTGAGTGATAGAATACCCCATCATAACACCTGCCTTTGTCTAGTCATGAGCTTATCATTTTCATTTACTACTTTAGCATAGCAAAGACACCTCATTACTCTTAGGTGATCACACTTTGGTTGTGTGCCATATCGCTTCTCATAAGGACTAATAAAGTGAATGACTGAACTAGGCAGTCTATTTATGATATATACTGTAGTTAGGACACAATAGCCCCAAAACCTTATTGAAATTTTAGCTTGAAATCTCACAGCTCTTGCTACCTCAAGTATTTGTCTGTGTTTTCTATCAGCAACACTATTTTGCTGAGGCGATGTAGTCTGATGTACTATGCCATGGTCTTGAAGCAGTTTCTTACATACTGAGTTGACAAACTCAGTACCATTATCAGTCCTTGTTACTTTGATAGTCTTCTCAAACTGAGTTTTGACATACACAAGGATATGTTGTATTTAAATGCAGACATCAGACTTAAGCTTTAATAGAAATATCCAAGTAAATCTTGAGAAATCATCAACCATAGTTAAAAAATATCTGTTTCCATCTATAGTTGGTACTTTGTAAGGTCCCCACATATCCATGTGCACAAGATCAAAACAACATATACTTTGACTACTAGTAGATAGAAAAGGTAACCTAGTTTGTTTAGCACTAGGATAGATACTACAATGTTTTAGTGTATCTTCTATAACTTGGAATTCCTGAGATATAACTCTTTTCAGCACATTTGTTGATGCATGTCCCAACCTTTGATGCCACAAGTCTACTTCAGCCTGAGTTCTTTCTACAACTGGTTTACTAGATGCTTTAGTTGCTACTGCAACCTCTTTCCTTGCTTGATCTCCAAGCACATGTAGTCCTGCATCAAGATTACCAATCCCCTTCACATTTCCAGTATTAAGATCCTGGAAAACATAGAAATAAGGAAAGAAATTCACAGAGAAATTCCACTCCTTAGTCACTTGTGACACTGATAGAAGACTATATGTAAACTATGGGATGTGATAGACATCTTTGCTGTTGTTTCGTTCTGACAAGCAACTAGTTCCCGCATGAGTGACCATTGTAGTGTCACCATTTGGTAGATATACTTTCTTTGGTTTGTCTAACTCTGTAACACTCTTGTTAAGTAATAGGTTTGAGTCTCCAACCATATGGTTAGTAGCACCAGTGTCTATGATCCATTTATGAGTATCAAAAGAAGCTAAATAAGCAGAAATACCTGCACTTGTTACATTTGCAGAATCACAAGGTGTGTTGACAGATTTGCTTTTATTGATCATTTGCAAGATTTGCTCAAATTGTTCCTTAGTGAATGTTACACTTCCCATATAACTAAATTGATCTAGCTGACTATAAGATACTAAAGCCTGACCTGCCTTTTCAGTAACCCATTTCTGCAAAGATTTAGAATGAGAGTACTGATCTGCTCACTGATCATAACCATGCTGATCCATTGACCCCTCATGAAGGCCTACAAATATATTGTAAGATGTGTTGCTTCCTTTATGTTTGAACTTATTCTTGGCCTTGTAATCTTGAGGATATCCAACCAACTTCCAGTAGTTTTCCTTAGTGTGCCCCTTCAGTTTGCAGAAATCACTCTGTAGATTAAAGTTTTTCTTGAACTTCTGATTGTTTCTTCCACCTGGACCATTTCTTGCATACATGACTATCTCAAGGTTTTTATCATTAACTGTAGGACTCATTCCCAAGATTCCAGCCTGACTTGCAACAGATTTATGGCTTTCATCACTTATGATCATTGCATAAGCTTGGTTAACATTTAGGAGAGGGGTCATAAGCAAGATTTGACTCCTTGCTTGAGTGTAGGTCTCATTTAGACCCTTAAGGAACTAAAAAAGTTCCAATTTCTGCAAATGTAGTACATACTCCTTTGATTTCTCACACTCACACCGAGGTGCAGACACAAGAGCCTCAAATTCTTCCTACAGATCCTTTAATTTTGAGAAATACTGTAATACCCCGCATGTTTCTAAGCTAGGAGACGAACCATTTTTCCTACATATGAAATCTCCTATCCTGTGATTCATACTTGAGTACATGACTTAAAATGAGTATCCTAGAGATAAGATAGCTTATGATGCGTTAAGCATGTTCATATGAGCCACTTAAGGTAATACAAGCTAAGAGTTTTTGAATCCATCAAGTTTTAGTGTTCGATTTCGTAAGGGTCATATTTGAATGAGTATAACTCAATGTTAATGTGGTATTTCTTTATATTTCTAACCATCAAATTGTAGATAATCAAATTATCTTTCTAACGATACCAATTTCGCCTTAATCCAATACTCGAGCGAAAAGTTATATCCATTTTTGTGAGAGATAGTAAGGGTATGCGATTGGTTAGGCGCCGCCCAACCAAACTTAGGCAATTGGTTAGGCGCTACCAAACCTGGCTTGTGCGCCTCCTAAGTCAGTTCCAAGTGCCAAAAACACTCCGTTTTGAGTTATTTTTAGGGTAATTAAGTCTTTTAACACTCCTTACATGTCCCTAAACTTAACCCTACGAAATATATAGATCCTAATTACATTACAACCCTATTAACATCTCAAAGTTCATTATCCAAGAGAACCATAAGAGAAAAACAACTAGTGTTGCATAATTAAGCTTGAAGATCTAATTTCAAGGAAATTCCTCCGTCAATCATCAAGAATCTTCCTTCTAAGGTATGCGTGAGTTGATTCATGGACTCCTTTCATCCATGAAGCTCGAGAACCATCTTCTAAATTATGTATTATGATGTTTATGTTGTTGGTGGTTAATGTTCCTGTGGTTGGAGTTTGATGATGCCTAAGATGGGATCTTTGTATGTTTTGTGTGAGGATATGGTGGTATTTAATGTATAAATATGTGAAATTGGTGGTTGAATATTTGTAATCTTGACGAATCCATCTATGCCTAAGATGTGCATGTAAGGTGTTTGTAAAAATACCTAAGGGAATAGAAATCATGTTTTTATGACATAATAAGTCCTAAATGACTATTCCATGTTCTAAGTTTATGTTCAACGTGGCCCACATGCTATTGTCTTGAATTGAAGATGTCGTATGAGATGCTCATGATATTGTTGTGATATGGAATGACCATGTTATTGAAGCCATGCAAGTATATACATGTTGTGTGCATTCCCGATCATGTGATAGTTTGTTGAGAATCATTCTTATTATGAAATCCTTACTTATGATATTGTGAATTGTGGACTCTACTCTTATGATCAAGTCAGTCATGTGTGTCAGTTTCCTTTCATCGAGCCCTGGGGGTACTTGTACCCAAAAACTATAGTTGTGTGCCTAGAGCTAGTGTCATGTTTCAAGACATCCTCTGTCAAGCTATGCTCTATAGATTTCAGTTAGTCACGTGACTCAGAAAAACTCAGAAATCTCAGTAGTTCAGTAGTCCCAGTAGTTTCAGTACTCTCAGTCAGACCTCAGATCTCAAGTAGCTTTTCCGTCAGTCAACGGAACTCAGTGAATTCAGCTTAGTTCAGCTAAGAAAATATTATAAGCTCAGTTAATCAATTTATAAATCAGTTCAGTTCAGTTAGTCAGTTCAGCGCCGTTAATATTTTTAGAGTCTTTCAGTTGGGAGTAGGGACTAGCACCGAGCGAGTGCAGAGATGGCGGCTTTACCGTTATAAAGGTAGAGCCGTTAGCAGCAATCCCTATACTCCAGAACTGCGTAGCTAGTGCAGGACAAGATTCACCCATCAGATTAAGGCTATACTTGACTATTATATTGCCTTAGGCTTGATTTCCTATTCAGGGTCACCCGTCAGAGAGGCTTGACCATAGAAGAGGTCTCTACCCGTGGCACAGTATTGACACCTTTCCAATCAGGGCAAAGATTGAACCCCACCAGTACAGTATCAGGACATGTCGGTTAGGTTACTACCTCCCACAGTCACAGTTACAGTTATAGTTTCAGTATCAGTCTTCAGAGTAGAAATCAGGAATCAGGACTGTCAGATACAATCATTGATCTCAGTAAGGAACTCAGATAGTTCCATTGATTCTTGGACCATCCCGTCAGATAGGCTTGGTCCCATATTCAGATGCTTATTATTAGATCTAGAGGTCACCCGGCAGACAGGCTTGATCTCAATCTCAGATTCAGTCGAGTATTCTCATTATCAGTTTTAGAGATCACTTGTTAGCTAGGACTGATCTCAGACTTAGATGTTCAGATACAGTTTGGAACTCAGATAGTTTTCCCCAGAGTTAGGACTGTTAGATACAGTCATCCATGTTATCAGTCATTCAGTATCTCAGTATCATGAAACTCATGTTGTCAGAGTTCAAAATCAAGTAGTCAGTATCTCCACGAGTTCAGTAGCAGTTACGTATGTATGTATGTATGTATGTATGTATGTATGTATGTATTGTCACGTTCATATTAGTCAGCATGTTCATGCATATAAACCCCATGCATTTAGCCTACCCCCACGTATACTCAGTACTTTAGTTGTACTGACGCATTTGCGCTATGGTGCTTTCTTTTTATGTTACACCATAGGTTCTGAGGTGTAGATTCTAGATCAGCAGTAACAGTTCAGTAAGTAGTAAGTCCTCATCTTTCGAGGACATGATCGTTACATTTATTATTCCAGTATTTAAGTTTATTTTCAGTATTAGGGAGTTAGTTGGAGACATGTTCCTTCAACTCCTTATTTAGACAGTTTAGAGGCTTTCAGATGATTATAGAGTTTTCAGATTTAGACTTTAGTATTTTTAGTTTTATTTTGGTACTGTGATACCACCTTATTTCAGATATTTCATTATTCAAGATTGAACCTTCTGCCCTCTTTGTTCATGTTTCCGCATTTTATATGTATATTATGCAGTTACAGGTACATATATCAGTCATGGATTAGCTTGTGGTCCTTCGGGGTCATGAGCACCGTGTAGCATTTCGGTTCATAAAATCGGGGCGTTACAAATACACAGACACCGAGGTAGTTCCTTGAGACAATGTGGCTATCTTTTTGTGCAGATTAAAGGTTCTTGCTGCATCAACTTTATTAAGCCTTTCAGATAGTTCATTCCACACTACACTAGCCACAGATGCATACATGATTCCACCTAGCAATTCTTTAGAAACTGCATTCATTATCCAAGATAGTACGATTGTATTGACTCTTTCCCAGTGATCACCTAACTCATTTGAGAACTTCTCTTTAGAGCATGTTCCATCAACCATGCCTAACTTATTCCTCCCTGGTAAATCTATAGGCATGGATCTAAACCAGATTGAGAAGTTCTCAATTCCTGTCAATTGAAAAGATATGATTTGGATGCCACTTACATCAGAGGGACTAAGAAAGAGTGGATGATTATAATCAATGAACTAGGAGTAGCTCTACTTGTTTCAACAACATTCACATGAGTAGTTTGATTGTCCATTGTCGTAGCTTTGTAACCTTTGATTGCAAACTTCTTGATCTTGATTTAATACACTAGAATCGACCTTTCTCTACTAATTTTATAGTGAGTAATGGCTCTGATACCATGTAATTATACAAGATAGCAGTAGGCTTCTTATTTATTCAACAATGGAGAAAGTACAGAGTTTGATAGTTGTAGGAGAAGAGAGGAAGAAAGAGAACTGAGAGATGAAGAAAGAGAACTGAGAGAGAAAGAAGATGAGGGAGAAGAGAATCTTCTTGTGTTGATTATTAGTCATTGTGTACGTTGTTTATATATAGACTACATTGTGAGCTATCCAACTAACAAAACTAGCCGTTAGGATTCTTTGTAACTAACTCTGAAAACAATTATAACTGTAATTAGGAAACAAGACTTCTCTGCTTTTACTTTTTAGTTCTTCACTTTCTCTATATCTTCAACAATAAGGATATAAGACATGAAAGGACAGCCCGATGCACTAAGCTCCTGCTATGCGTAGGGTCTGGGGAAGGGTTCGATCATATGGATCTTTTGTACACAACCCCATCTTATATTTTTGTAAGGGGCTATTTTCAAGACTTGAATCTGTGACCTCCTGGTCACACGACAATAATTTTGTCAGTTACTCCAAGGCTCCCCTTCGAGGAAAGTCTTAAATGTGAATCCTCAAGGGTGACCGAGTTAGTTGTACTAGGGATCTTCCAAATGGTACCTTTGATGTGGGCCCCATTTTACGTAAAAAAGTTGCCATGTCAGTACAAAAGGGTGACAAAAATATGCTACAATTGAATTCAGTGGGGTAATAGGACTTGAAGTTGAAGTGTGTCATAGCAACATTTCGAGGAATTGAAATTCCACATGTGATCATTGAACTTCTTCCATTGTAACAGTAGAATTATTAAGTTATTTTTAATTAGGTAAGAGTAATTGAACTTTACATAATATAACCATAAGAGCACAACAAAGGACAAATAAATGACTTACAAACAACACAGATAACAAACTTGTAAACAACACAACAAAGGACAGATAGCATTTTTCTGAACACTAACCATATGCATTAGTAACAGTAAAGTTGTTGTAATGTATTTTGAAATTTGAAAAACAACTAAAATTTGTTTCACCGTTTTCACTCCAAATTACTTATAAAAATTCAAAAACAGCTCCAATTTATATTCATGACCAAACAACTCCAACTTCTACGCCAACTTCAACTCCAACTCCAAACACCTATGTAATTTATTTTTTAAAAAAATCAGATTAGGCATCTTGAAGGAATATATGAAGGTAGTGGTGCACTCATCCTTTCGAAATGCTGGATTCTCCTCTGGCCCCACTGAAGTCCAACTCCATGGTATGTATACTTACACTACTTCCTTGTCCATATGCTATTATTTTAAATAAGAAATGGCTATATAAAATCTTGTTGCTTCAAATTAGCTTTGATGTTCTTACTCTTTGCTGCAGATTTGTTACAAAGCCCTAAGTTGCTCGGACTCTTCAAATATGTTGCTGCACTAGTGTTGGAACCTCCAACAATGCACTACTTTTGAAGGATCTGACACCACACCCGATGACATTGTTGAAGAGTCTGAGAAACATAGACGAAGCCCACCTTGAGTTGCACATGGTCATTGTCACAAGTCACAACATGTTGGAACTTGTGGAAGTTGCACCCTTCTTTGGAACCACAGGAAGGGTCTCTTGGAGCAAATATCAAATCTCATATTCCTCTTGGATGACTTAGACAGATGCCCGGGTGAAATATCCGCGCTGCTCTAGCCACACTTGAATAATGCCAAACAAAAGATTCTTCATCTCCGCCCGAACCTTCCTGAATTAGATTTTTAACAGATTCTTCATGTTGAGCTTACTGCAACAGCAACTATATTCCAACATGGCTTTTTCCTCTTGACCTGTGTTATGTTAAAAGTGAATGTACATTGTCAAATTTGCACTTCAAAAGAAGTAAAGAATTAACCATAACAGTTGTATGTATGTATTCAACATCATGGGACTGAAGGAAATAGGAGGCAGAGACAAACCAGAGGCAACACTTCCAAAACAACACATACCAATGGCCAGATAACATTGCACGCGAATATCCCACTTCTTGTTGCATTTGATTTTCTCGACTGACTTCATTACTTGAAGAGTTTTCACAAGTTTTGATGATGGTATTGCTTAAAAGATTTACAAAAACTTGAAAAAACTGAGATATAGGATAAATTGCCTACTGTACAGAGTCGCTCTGCAAAGAAAAAATATAGCTACACTGTTTAAGAATAGAAGTTCCATAAGTATTGTATTCTTTCTCAAACTCCACCACATATAAATCTCACATTTATAAAGTTATGCTAATTTTAACATGAATAACTCTTCTCTAACCAGCAACACAAATGATCCCAAATTGTAATGTCTTGAGTTAGAATCTGTTATTGCCCATTTAGGTTTTGCTACTTTTTATTGACAATTTGAAAAAAAAGGAAATTATTTAGAAGGTATTTTTGTTCCTTACAACCAAATCATGTCCAAACACCTAAGCATATGGATCAGAGCGTTTCCACTGTTTTGTACATTCCCATTACTTTTTCCTTGCCTGCATTGACTTCTTCTTCCTTTTCATGTTTGTTTACTAAGGCATCACCTTCAATCAAAGTGTAATTATTAAACAAATGTCTCTTTTTTAAGCTCATTAACCTTCTACTTAAAGTTTCCACCTGCAGCAGTAAAGATGGTTAAACCTTCAGGAAAGTTGATAATCTAATGCTACGAGACCCAAATATTCAAGAAAACTATAACCTATAACCCGTAAACCGATATTCAAGGGTCTGATTTTCCATTACTTTCTCAATATAGCTAAATGTGGTGCTTCTAAGTAGCAAAAGAATAGAAAAGAACATGTTAATGGTGGTGCTCAAGACTAATGCTTAAGAGCTACTTAAATAATGGGATATTACTCGGGCCAAGGATCTGAAGCTTGTCTTCTCCCGTCATATCTTCAACATATTCCTTAATCTTCAAAGCTGAATCTTCAAGTTGAGGGCTCTCTACAAGTTTGATAATTTTTAATGAATAAATATCCCCGAAACTAGGTGGAATCTCCTCAAGCTCGTGACATCTCTGTAGTTCTAATTTCTCAAGCACGGGAAAGGATTCCTCTCCAAACTCCCACTTAGAAAGAGTAGATTCCAATCCCAAATATTTAAGATTCTCAAAGGTGTCTTCCTCCCCCATGTTCCATTCTTCCCCCACGATAATTGTTCTAACAAGGGCCAACTCTTCAAGGTTGGTCAGTCTCGCTATTGTTGACAGAGGAAAGGCGTGCAAATCCAATATTTTCAAATTCAAAGGGAGGAGAAAATCCCACGACTGATTTGTCCCTACAGTGGGCCCACTGTCATTTGAATTTGAACTTTTAAACTCTACTTTGAGGATTTCTAGTTCATTTAGGAAATTCAGTTTTGGGAACCAATATCTCTCTGTTGAATAATCCCATGATTCCTTGAGAATAAATATAGGCTGTTGAAGATTAGGAAACCTTTTGAAAATATCCTCTGTATCTTTCGAATAGGAAAACATGAGTCGATCTAAAATTCGCAGGTTCTTTAACTTTGTGTTCTCAGTTATCAGTATTGGTTCTTCTGTATCCATATCAAGGAAAGAACAAGAATCCATGGACAGCACTCTTAAATTTACAAGATCCCAAATTCTCGGTAATAGTACCATGTCTTCTCTGTCATTTTCCACCATCAGAGATTCCAGATTCGAGTGGTTTGAAAAAGACAAAGGCAGATATTTAATTTCTGTCACAATGTGTAAGGCCCTCAAATGATTCAACATGCATATTTCATTCAGCAAAGAATGTTTCACCATGCTTGAATACAGTTCCAACACTCTAAGTAGCCTTAAGTCTCTTAGGTGACATATATCAGAAAGACTGTTGTCCAGCTTGTCTCCAGTTATCCTCAAAGAATAGAGGTGTTTACTGGAACACCTTTTCTTTTTTGAACCGAATGGGACAAAATTGTGAATCCCAAAGACATTAGTGTAATAATCAACGGTCACTTTACGTGACATCAAATCTAAAGAAGATGATGGAGCACTTGATATAATCCTCTCAAACAATTTTTCCTCTTTAGCTTTTATTAAACAAAAATCATGCACAAGGTCATGAAGTTGGCAAGTAGGGGAAGACCCTATCTCATTGAAAGAAATTACCAAGCTACTGGAAATTAAATTATCCAAATAAACCTCCATCACTTCTTCCACACTCTTCATATATGTCCTTTCCACAAGTCCTTCATTAAGCCAATCCATTTTCAACAAATGTTTGTGCGATGCATTGTCCTTTGGGATACTTGCAAAGTGAAGGAAGCATGGCTTTAGTTGATGTGGTAAATGATCATAACTCAATTCTATAACCTTCATCACTTCAACTTCACTGTTCAAAATAAAGGAATTCAAATTATTCTGAACTTCAAGCCACACAGACTTTTTCTTTTCCCTTCCTGCAATGACTCCTGCGATCAGATCAGCCACCAAAGGAAGCCCTTTACAATTTTTGGCTATTTCTTTTCCAACATCCAATAGTTCATCAGGGAAACTCTTTTCGCCAAATGCCCTTTTCTCTAATAACTCCCAACTTTCTTCTGATTTTAGCAACTGAAGCTTAAGAGGATCAGTGTTGCGCTTTCCATATAAAGCCACTTCCATTTCCCGAGATGTCAAAATAATTCTACTTCCATTCTCAACTAGAGGAAAAGGTCTTATTAAATTATCCCATGTATCAGTATCCCATAAGTCATCTAAGACAACAAGATACCTCTTTCCAAACAGGTGTCTCCGTAGCTCATCAGCAACATCAATATTCTCACTCAATTTTGAATCTGCGCCAGTAACTTGATTATAAACTTTCTCCAACAACTTTCTTTTGTCATATTCTTGGCCAACTGTGCACCATGCATGAATGTCGAAACGTCTAGCAACTGACTTATAATTGTATACTTTGTACGCCAAAGTAGTTTTGCCCGAACCTGGCATACCAGTGATTGAAATGACATCTAGATCTTTCGGTCCACTGGTGAGTTTACTAATTATCCAATCTGTCTCCTCCTCAAAACCTACAATTATTTTACCAGATGTCAGTGACTTTCCTTCCACTGGCTTCTTGGGAGAGTTTACAACAATGAGGCTCTTGTTCTTGTGAATCTTCTCCGGTAATTGGGAGACATCTTCTTTGATAAGCCTGATCTTTTTCATGGTGATGGGAAGTGAGAAAATAAGGTGTAAGAGCCCATTATCTCTAATGATAATTGAATCAATGGCATCTTTAGCCTCATATGCCACATCTAAAACACGTGTCTAGAGATCTTTATACCGTTCTTGATCAATGTTCACGAAGAAAGATCTTATGAATTCTAGTTCTTCCTTTACCAGCCCAATTTCTTTCTTTATCAATGCAATTGAATAAGAATTGGAATCTAGAAGATCATTTAAGTGTATGTGTCGCAGATGCATGAAGAGCAGTCCATCACTCATGGGGAAGCAACACTGAGATGAGTCTGGGGCTTTCAAATAAACATGTTTGAGATCTTCCTTGAGGAGTTCAATATTTTCCAGCAAGTCTAGATTTGCATGACTTGTTTCATCAATACTCTCTTCATTCCTTGATTTTTCTTCTAAGTGACGAACTAGAGTTGATACCTTTGTGGTAAGTTCTCCAACACGTTCCAAAAGATCAAATAATTTGTCATGATGAATAAAGTCCTTGGGCACATCAGTAACAATAATTAATAGGAACTCTATCATGACATGAATATTTCGAGCCCCTGAAGTGCTTGCGGTAATAACAGTTACCATGTGCTCTTGTAGATGAATCAGATATTCTCTAAGTATGTCTGTAGTGGTTTCCGGGAGCAGCTTGATGAAGCGTCCAACTTCTGCTGAAGTTGAAGCTTTTAAATTTGTATAGCATGTGTGCATCACCTCCAATTCAATTGGAATAATCTTCATGAGTAGATGTGCTAGCTTGAAGGCTCGAGAGTTTCCATCAATTACTCGATCATTCCATAGGAAGCGTCCTACTCTCTCAGCCATTAATTGAAATAGAGGTAAGACATATTCAACAATCTCATGCTCAATGCAACCACTCACTATCATTCCAAGGAAATCTCTCATGTTGTTACATACTTTATGAATAATCTCATATTGAGTCAGTAATGGAAATGTCTTCCCAGCAAACTCAGATAGACAATGGAGATTTAGGAGGAGGAAGTTCAACTGCTCCTTAGTCATGGTGGCACTTGATTTAGAACGATGACGTGAGCTGATAAAAAAGTCAATATTGTTCCTGAGGCGAGCAAGGACATGATATATGTCGTATTTAATCCCCATGTTGGGCTTAACATCACAGAGAATTGATCGAAGAAGATCTGAAACTACTTGTCTTTCAAAATTCATTATTTCCTCAAACTGCTCTAAATTGGAATAAGGTAGCTGAACGGACAGACAAATAAATGCCAGCTCCATTTTAAACTTTTCAATTTCATTCACATCAACAGCTTTTTGACCTTCATTCTTTAACCTCTCCATGAAATCCAGAACACTGCCAACATCGTTCTGAAGAAGAGAAAATGACACCTGCCAAATGACCAAATGTTATATCAATTTTCATAGAAAAAATGTTTACCATGAAATATTTTACTCTATACAGGCAACAAACATAGATGTAAAGGTAGCTGTCACGACCTGAGCCAAGACCCTAGCCTCGATGAGCATCCCGAACCATGAAGGCCCGGGCGCCCTTCAGTTTGTGGACATCATACACAAGTTCCCACAATATAGAAAACAATGCGGAAGTACATACTGATACGGAGTCATGGTCATTTAATATAAGTTCAAAGAGTTAAACTCTAAACGGAATTCATAAATTCTAACATGTGACGACAGTCTGCGAAATCTCTAATACATAAAAAATTGACAACTTGTCTGGAACTGGGACAGGGCCCAGTCGGACCTAAAACCAAAATAATTCAATAATATTCAAAGAAACAGGCCTTCCAAAACAAATAAGGCTCACCAACTGCACTCTTCTGTTTGATAAATCTACGGCTCAGCGGGACCTCTGGACTGAGCTTCAGGAGATATAGGGGGTCAATACAGATGTACTGGTATGTGAAACAATTCAAAATAACATGTTTTCATACGAAATAGGTGAGAGTATATCGTGATAACAGTGAATGTTATGTAGATAAAAATACATGGGCATATTTAATAATTTCAAGCAATTCTTGGCAACCTTGACTCACTCTTTGTTATTCTTCTGAGCTAGTCAGTACACCCTACAAATTTGAAATTCCACGGGCTATGTGGAACCAGCCCTTGACTCGGCGGCCGAGCCTTCAATCTAAGTAATAGGATCGGGTGCGTGCCACGTCCAGGATCTCAGCTCGGGGGTGACACAAAACAAAAATAATATATCCAACACTAAAAAAGTTATGATTTTTTCCTCCAACCGTAACGGAACACCAGCCCACCCAATTTACCATGTCAATGTTTATTATAATATCAAGGAAACAAGCAAACCCATTAAATTGAAGTCTTTTACAGATTTTCAAATCATAAATAAATGAGTGTGCATACCTGTAGGAAATTATATATTAGTTTGCCTTAACATTATTGTATTTTGAGGATTATAATTAGATAATCATACAAGTTAATACTCATAACTAATAGTTATATGACGTACCTCTGAGTTGTTTGCTTTCTCCTTCTCTCTTTCTCCATCAGTTTCCATGATTGTAAGTTTCACTGGTCAGTGTCTTTCAAATTCTCTGAATCTGATGTATAAAAGTAGATACAAATTTTATTAGGTGAAAAAGAAAGAATCACATTGCAGAAAATGTACATCATTGTAGACATAAATAACTTAAGTCAAATTATTTTTTGTCTGAAAAATTTCTACTCCAAATACAGATGTGACTAATTTTTTCAATTGGGTCCTAATAATACGGGTACCGAATACTGAGTGGCAAACTTAAAAAAATAGTTTCTTTAAGGCTAAAAACCTGAATACCCCCTCTCAATTGGGAAAGGAACATAGATGATCATTAAAAAACTTCTCTGCTTTCTATGATACCTACATGGTTTATATCATATACCGACATAATATATATCATATACTGACAGGGTATCATAAAGAATTAGTGCGCGACCTTAGATATAATTATCCCTTTTAATTTTTATTTGCAAAAGATTTTCTAAAGTAAGCTACTTGTGTGCAATCTCTAGCAATTTCTCAAAGAAAAAGATATCAAATATCGCTTTTAAGAAAGCGTTCTACATGTGTTTCAATCCTCAATCATATAGAAAAGCATTTCACACGAATTTGCTTTCTTCACAATAACCTGGTGGATCTATTGTGAGTTAGTATAGGACCTAGATCTGTTGCAGATTTATGCAGTCTTATTTATAGTCAAAAAGTGAAAGAGTTTGTCATCAAAATCTGAGATCTTTAATTAAGAGTTAGGAATTTGATTCATCTCTCCACACCCCTAGTTGTCCAATCAGAGAAAAATCTCTTGTTATATCATTGATTCATATTGAAAATGACAACCTAGTTGATTTCCAATAGATTATAGGGAATCAAAAGAAAATCAAAAGAAATAAGAGACCTTCAACACAATCTTACCTTTTGATCGACCTCTTAATTACTTGTTTGAGAGAGAATATTTTTGAACAGCAGTGAAGAAAGTATGCGATGATATTCAGAAAGATATTTTGTGAGAGTAGCTGAAGTAATTGACTAATGAACTTGAAAGGACACCAACACTACGAAGAACCAAATAGAAATCAACAACTAATCCTGAGATTAAAATACTATTCATAGACTTTTCAAGTCTTTTTAATAACCATTATCTTCTTAGTCTTCTCAATCAATTACAAAAAATATGTATGTCTACATTCATATTACAAGTTGACTTGTTAGCTTGTGAATGTAGATGATGATGTTTGATAGTTTTATTGACAGGGTCAAGTTACATTTCATCTCTTTTTTGATATTATGAGAATGAAATAATTGTTAAAAACACACACGAAGTATCATTTTTTAGTGAGTTTATCACCTCAAGTATCATTTGTTCCCTTTTCCTACATAAATTATCACCATCTATGTATTAAAACACATGTACATCAACTATAAATTGTTCCCTTTTCCACATGAACTATGATCACCATCTTACCTTTTGACATATTTTTGTGAGATAAGGTGAAGTAGTAGGCTGAAGAAGTAGTTGAAAGGCCAACAACAGAAAGAATAATCAAAAACATAGATCTAGATTTACAATTCCAAGATAATTAAAATATAATTCATTGGCATTTGAATTATTTTTAATACACGTTATCATCTTAGTCTTCTTAATCAATAATTAATTCTGCTGCTTCGACCACCAAAGGATGTGGTGCAGCGGATGAGGCTGCTCCTCCCTTAACTAGAGGTCTCGGGTTCGAGCCCTGGGTATGGAAAAAATTCTTGGTAGGGAATGCTTCCTCCGGAATGGGCCCTACGCGGGGAGAATCAGGATTAGTCGGACTCCAATGCGGGTACCGGACACCGAATGGGAAGCCAAAAAAATTTTTTGCTGCTTTGTGAGAATGCTTCATGATAATATTGTATTATTCAGATATATAAATACATTTCAATGTCTATTTATTCAACAAACAACAACATATCCAGTGTAGTCCCGCCAATGGAGTCTCAGAAGGATGGTGAGTACGCAGCTTACCCCCTATTTTATGAAGTTAGAGAGACTATTTTATTTCTTGTAGCTCTTCATTTACCTACTTTGTGATGATCAATATCCAATTTTCATGGGTAAAGTGTACCCAGTCCATACTACTACCTCAGATGAAATACAGAGGTTGTTTCCGATAGACCCCCGGCTCAGAACATATAACAGTATATCAAACAAAAATCATAAAAGCACACAACAAAATGGGATAACACAATGCTAAATAATAAAGGAAATAAGATACCCACAAGGAACTACTATAAACTATCTATTCAAAATTATAGACACCACCGGAACACCACAAACAAGAAATTCCAGGCGCAAATACAAAAAAAGCACTCTTTCCTACTACTAACTGTTGAACTCCTACCAACCCTCTACCTTAATCCAAGTCCTCCACACCTTGCTATCAAGGGTCATGTCCTCCGTAAGCTATAACTGCTCCATATGATGCCTAATCACCTCCCTCAACTATTTCTTCGACCTACCTCTACCACGCCTAAAACCATCCATAAAGAGGGTGATTTTAATAAATAGAATTTTGAGGTATATTCAAACAAGAAATCCCAAAATTGAACCAAAGTCGACACATATATTTTAAGTCCTACTTGGGGTTTATGCAGTTGTATAAACATCATCATCATAAATATTTATAAGAAATATGCAGGATGTATGAAAGACTCACATAGCCCGAAGAAAATCATCATAATCATGAGAGGATGAAATAAGTACAATAACACATGTGAGTCATCATATAATTTGTCAATCACTTTCAGTTCATCAAGAATATCAATTCTCATAATATAAATAACATTTAAATCTTTCGAAAGAATAACTTTCACAATTACACTTTCAAATCACTTCACCATTCACCATAGACACAAGGAAACACACACACTGGGAGATCCTATAACCGACATAAACCATGTGAGCTACATGGAGTCCAACGTACAACCCACGTTGGGGAGAGCCGTCCTATCCTTGCCATCGGAGTAGGACGATCGATATCAAATCCACACAAACTAGTGATCACTATATAAATCAGCCTCAGGCTCACTCCTACGGGGGCACGTAGTTCTAGGGAAGTAAGGCCGCTTTATACCTCCCACTCGGTGCTAAAGATTTCTCCCGGACTTAGCTCAGATCATTTCAAAGACAATCCACAACAAAACAATTTTAGTAATATATAAATATACATCGGGAGCCATCATGCTTCCCATCTATCAAAATCAACCACGTTGTGGATTTCTTTCACACTCGAGTTCAAAACAACTCCATTAAGACCAAAAGGTCAAATCATTCAAAATATCTCAAATATTCAACATAAACGTGCTTATAACACACACTTTCTCAAAAAAACACAATTTCCAATGGGGATTCACGACCCAAATATCAAAATCATGATAAATATCGTTCAAGATTCATGCTTTATATCTCCACACATGTAAATTCATCTTTCAAAATCATAAACATCAAGATTTCATAATAATCATCATAAGATATGGGTTCATGCTTCAAATTCATAAAAATCAAATAAAAATCATGCCTTTGTAAAGAAAATTACTTTTGGGCACAAGAACGAAAGAGAGTTCTTGTTGAAAAACCCCACATACCTTGAATGATGAACTTTAGATCGATACTCATTTTTGAGATGTTAATCGTTCCTTTGAATGATGGTTCTTGGAGTTCTTGAACTAGGAACTTGGAATCTTGAATAAATTTGCAGAATTAATGGTGAACTTTGGAGGTTCTTGAAGTTGGATGTAGGAGCTTAGGGTTTTTTTTTTTGAGGGAATTTGATGAAATATAACATATAATGCTTCTAATAGGCTTTAATATAGGGTTTGGACGGATTTTGAGAGAGGGGAAATGACCAAAACGCCCCTAAAAATCAAATAATTCTCGAATCTGTCCTTTGATGGACTGTTTTGATAGTCTGAAGTAGATCAACCATAACGTTTTACTCCGATATCCAAATTGGATGAAACCAATTTCATTAGAAAGAGGACTCTCATATATTTCTGTTAATATATAGTATCTCACCCAGATCATTGGGTATAAGGAGTTATGATCGTTTGAAATTAACCCAAAAATTCGCTTTTGATAGGCTGAAGTAGATCGACCATAACTTTTTGCTCCGATAGACAAATTGGATGAAACCAATTTCATTGGAAATAGGACTCGCAGAGATTTCCGTTGATATATAGTAGATCACTCATATCATTATGTACAAGGAGTTATGATCGTTTAAAGTTGGAGCAAAAATACGCCAGGCCTCAGTACTTTTTCTTGCACGATTTACTGTTAACTACTATTCACGGTTCGATCGGAATGTTCATAACTCGTCGCTCGGGTGTCCGTTTTGGATGATCCATATATCGTTTGAAAGCTTATTAGATACTCTACGCAATGGTGGATCATAATCTAAGACATTCCACACAGAAAATTTATAATTCATTCTAGAAGATAGAACCTAACACATTTACGCACAAAATTTCAACGAAAAATTTTCGGGGGTATTACAAATAGGCCACACACGGCTTCACTAGACTTCAAGGTTTACAAAAAATGACAAGATGATAGATATTACAATAACAACAACAAGAGCAACAAAGTGGCATCAACTATAGTGAATCGAAAATAGCCCCACACGGCTTCACTATGTTACCACACAAACAACAAGATTACAAAATTAAAGATAGTAACTTGACATACAATATTCAAGAATCTAAGAACCCTAACAACATGAAAGGACCCTAAGATTAAAGAATATTATCACCAAGATCTTACTTGGACCAAGAGGAACTCAATGACCTCAAGATCCTAGTTTCTAGCCAAGATTCAACCCAAGTGTCACTCCAATTGGGAATTTCGGTTTTGAGCTTCTCCAATGGAAGAGAAAAGTTCAAAATATTACAAGTCTTGTGTTCTCAAAATATCATGAATGAACTACCACAATACTAGCACTAAAAAATGACTTATATAGTCAATTACAAAGGAGGGACAAAAGACCAAAATACCCTTGGCATTAAGTGGGTGGGTTTGGGGTGTTTTGTTGGGCCTCTTCACATTTTAATAAGTATAGACCCTAGGATGGGCTCACAAGGGCCTCACACAAGGTCAAGGATGTGAACAAGTCTTGGAGTCATTGTAACTCATGTGCTTGGCTTCGTGTGGAAGGTCTCGAGCTAGGAATTCTCATATCAGAGGTAAAGTGCGTAGACAAGAAACCGATTGAAAAAAAAAGAGTTTCGTAGCTTTTATTGTTCTTTATGACTTTTGTTTTTCACAGTTAAAAAATTCAAAAAGATTTCTTTATTTTCTGCACTCATTTGTTCAAAAACCAAAACATCAAAAAGATTTCTCGCTTTGTTTCCTTTAGCATGCAGTCATAATTCAAAATTTTCAAAAAAGATTTTTTAGCAGTTTTTATAAAAGATATTGAAAAATGGTAGAAGTTTTGTACATTTCATATAGTGAAAATGCCAAAAAGATTTTCCTTCATAATTGTTGGTGTCAGTTTAGTTGAAGTGTCTAATTAAAAACCCAAAAAGATTTTATTCGTTTGTCTTTGGTTGTGTCTCTTAAGTTAGGGTCAATCTGTTAGTTAATCGTTAATTGTCCA
The DNA here is from genome assembly GCA_030864215.1 of Capsicum pubescens. Taxonomy (NCBI): domain Eukaryota; kingdom Viridiplantae; phylum Streptophyta; class Magnoliopsida; order Solanales; family Solanaceae; genus Capsicum; species Capsicum pubescens. The sequence goes on along the minus strand of CM061543.1, from coordinate 310,625,944 downwards.
ATCTTGAAGAACTATGCACCCTTGATTCTCCTCTTTCGGGAGTGAGATACGTAGGCAGCCTATTGTTGGTTCGGGGATCTTATTTAAAAAATCGAAAAAGATTTTCTTCACTCTTTATTAGAGCAGGTGTCATATACTTCTTTAAAAGAAAACTACACAAAGATTTTCCTTTAATAGTTTCAAGTTTCATTTTCATATGATATTCAAATTTGAAAACCCCAAAAGATTTTTCTTAGGTAATTATAGGTTTCATTTTGTATATAGATCTAAAAAATCCAAAAAGATTTTCCTCACTCTTCATTTAGAGTAGGTGTTTATATACATCTTCTAAAAGAAAACCACAAAAAAGATTTTTCTTTAATAGTTTCAAGTTTTATTTTTATATGAAATTCAAAATTGAAAATCCAAAAAGATTTTTCTTGGGTAGTCATAAGTTTCATTTTTTGTATAGGGATTTAAACCTGAAAAATGCAAAAAAAAATATTTTTCCGTCAATTCTTTTGACAAATTGCTATTTTCTTTTCTTCTTAAAATTTTGAGGAAAAGAAAAAAAAACAAAGAGTTCAATTGGCCATTTTGGCAAGACTTCACGAACTACGCACACCTGATTCTTCTCTCTCAGAAGTGAGATACGTAGGCGCCCTTCTTGGGTTCGGTGATCTTTTCAAAAAAAAAAAGAGGTTTTGAAAAAGTGTTGAACTCTAACACATTTGTTATTTTTTGTTGAGTCAATTTAAGGTGGTTGGTTTGTGGCATTCTGGCTGGTTCTTCACATCACACCAAATCCAAAGGGTTAGTTGTGTCCAACAAAGATATAGAGAGTGACATCATGAATCAAACACAGAATCAGGAAAATGAGAATTTGAAGCAAGAGATTAGGAGGCTAAGACAACAAATGACAAAAATACATCGAGCTTGGGCCAGTGGGTTGTCTCCTCCTCCATTTCCCTTTATTGATCCTACAAATACGTCGAGTTTTTCACCAAAATCTCAAAGTCAGTTACTGTTGTTGATGCACCAAAACATGACTCAGAATTCATTCTAAGCTAAAAGCATCTCTGATACCATTTGGAGGGGGGTGCAAATAAATCAGATAACTTAAATAGATCTATTATAGCTCTAATGGATCTATTTTTGTTTGTGCGTGGATATTTCTTAACTTCTCTAAACATTTTTATTTTTAATGTATTTATTTTAATTTTATTAATGTTCATATTTGGGGGGGGGGGGGGGGTGATTAGATGGTATTTGATTAAATGTTTTACTATAATATTCTTCAGTTTTTTCTCTTAGCCTTTGTAATTCTTGTATATTATTTTGGAGGTATTCTAAATATTTTATATCTTTTGTTCTAAAATATTCAATTAAATTTTCTTTCATAAGTATTTCTGTCAATCTTATTTCTTCCATATCTTGTCTCCAATATTTTAAATACTCATAGTCTATCATTTTATCCTAAAGTAGTTGTGATACTGCAAATTTCTTTGTAATAATTTATTGTAACTATACTATATCTGATATTAAATTCTAGGTTATCTATTTCATTAATTATCCTGTCTTTTTCGTCTATGAATAATTCTATGTCTAAATCATATTCTAAACTGTCTTTTAATTCTAGTTGTTTTATGATTTTATTTATCCAAATTAATCTTTCTTTTAATTGTTCTCTTCCTTTTCTAAGCTGGTTTCTCTAATTAATTTCTTTGTATAGCCAACTTTGTTTTTCTCTAACTCTTTGAATATATTCTAGCATTTCTTAATCTGTATAATATCCATCTGAATAATTATCTAGGTAGTAATAGTGATTGTCATCACTTAAGTATATTTCTCCTAACTCGTCTTCTATCTGATTTATATCTAACTCTTTATCTTCAATGTTAAATATTTTTTCCCATATTTTTTTTTTTTACGTCTATAATTTCTATATCTCTATGTATGTATAAAACTAGTACTTCAAAATTATCTATCATTTAGGTGGGTTAATTAAATGCTTTTTCATAATTTTCTTTAGTTGTTTGTTTTAATCTTATTAATTCCTCCATATTTTCATTAAGATATTCTTTATATTTTATATCTTTGATTCTCATATATTCTTCTAAATTTGTTTTCATTAGTTTTTCTATTAATTGTATATTTTTCATATCCATTTTCCAATACTCTAAATATACGTAATTTATCATGGTTGATGTGTAGGTTTGGTATGTAAGTATTTATAAGAGTAGTTAGGTAGGTGAGGTATGTAATTTATTCTAGTCATAAAATATTTATCAAATATTTTTTCCAATGTGAGTTTTCTTATATCTATAATTTCTATATCCTTAAGTACAGACAAAACAAGTATTTTAAATTTATCTACCATTTTGTCAGATTAATAAGTATTCATTTTTCATATGATGCTTTTTCAAAATATTCCTTTCAATCATACACATAACAAAATAGGATCATTTTAGATTACTATATACTAGATTATTCTTAAATAACATGTTCTTCGGTCACTATTAGCATGGTAATCTGGATACTTTTAAGCCTGCTACATTCACAACACCACATGTCGTCCGTGATCTTGCTGCTCAATCCTCTACTTGGACTTCCATACTGGCTCGCCCAACGGTTGTGCATCCCCATGCTTCTAGTGAACCTATATTCAATACTTTTGGAGATCATTGTTATACTCTTGAGCCTTCTTTTAAGTTAACTGGACCACCAAAATTTCTTAACAAGAAGTCCAGTGTGCCAGAAGAGTCGGAGAAAATGGTTGGAAAAATAAAGAGTGCAGAAAATACTATGAAAAATTCTCTAGGACCTGCGGGTAAAGAAGATGTTTCATACAAAGACTCGGGCATGACTTCAAGTGCTAACCTTCCTCCAATCTTTGAGATGTCGAAATTTGAGGAGAAAGATGGGCATTAGGAATCCGTGAAACATTTGGGACAATATTACAATCAATTAAAGGAAACTGTAGGGAAGAAGAATGAGAAAGATGACACTGCTATTGTAGTTGGAGAACAGGCACATCTAAGAAGACGACGTCGTCGTTGCCACCAGTCTAAAGCCCAAGTTCATACCCAAGCTCTCCATAATCACTCCCAAAATTCATTATACTCTTTTTCCTCACCTCTATATCTAGTATATTGCGCACAATGATATGTTCAACTCCCTTCTTACCCAAATGGCGCGCACCAACTCTTCAAAGTCATCCTCTAATTCCACAAACATACCAAAGCCCTTCTAGTCCCGATGTTCGATCCAAGTTAAACAATGAAATAAGGCATAAATTAAGGGATAGTTTCACTCCAATTGCAGAGTCGTATGCCAGTTTATTTCAGAGATTGGCACAACGAGACATGATCACTCTTCTCCTTGGGTATAATCCTGACCCGCATTCAAGAAGTTTTGATCCTAATGTACGATGTGCATATCATTCTGATGTCCAGGGTCACAGTATTGAAGATTGTCGTGCTTTGAAAAGAGAAATTGAAAAGATAATTCAAGACAAATTGATTATGATGCAGAACATTGATAGTGAAGAAAGCTCTAGTCATGTTGATATGCAAACCAGTGGCTAAGATGTCTGGCTGAGCAATTGAGAAGTCACTCCTCTCCCTACTAGGAAGAGGTCTGATAGTTTGTTTTATTTTATTTTCTGTTATCCGAATTATTTTAGGGTTGTAGTTTGGGATCTATGTTGTCTTGTCCATTTGTCGTTATGTTCAAACCCTTCTATCTTTTATTTTAATTAAATGAGGTGTCCCTTTTTCCTTTGTGTTTTAAATATGTGTTGTTTGTTTGTTTTCCTTACACATTACATTTTATGTTGACTCTAGTGATATGACATACTAACGAAATTTTCAGTCAGATCTTAAAATCTAGTTTAAGCATGAAAATTGAATCAGAGGGTTAAAGTTAGAAAAAGAGAGCATCTAAGAAAACAGGTAGAGTGCTGAGACATTTGGTGATAAGTTCAAGCCTTCTTTGAAAATTAAGGCAATTATTTTGAGAATCACAAGAATAACTTGGTCATCAATTGAAAAACATAGCTCAATTAGGTCAAATAGCGGATGTGTGATTCCGAGGGATAGGAAAATCAACTCCACGAAAACATGAGTCGTTCAATGTGAGGAATGTACAACAAAGGTGGAGTTGTATGTTTGACAAGTGCAGAAGAAGAGGGGGCACCCATGCTCGGGAAAAGTTAGTGTTGTAAAACATATCATAAGTGATATTGATTAGGCACTTTCATATTGCATGATATGTACTAGCATCTTCAAAGATTGATATGACGAAGGCATTTTATTCTTCTATTCAAATATTGTGTCATCCTTTGTTTACCCAATTTGAGATTTAGTTCTATTTTCTTTCATACCCCTCTTTTAGAATCAAGATAGATTCAGCAAAGTAAAAAAAAAGTGTCAAGTAAAAGACTAGAGTCAAAAAAGTTTTCAAAAAAAAGAAGAGTGAAAAAAAATGTGCCCAAAAAGAAAAAAAGAGTGCCAAGATAAACAGAGTCAGAAAATTCCCAAAGAAAATGAGTCAATAAAGAAACATAGAAGAAAAAGAAATTAGAATCAAGCAAAGCAAGCTGTCAAAACTTCGCATGACCTGATTTTCCTCTCTCGAGGGTGAGATACGTAGGCTGCCCTACTCCGGGCTTGGTCCAACCAAATAAACAGTTTAGAATTTCCTAGTCAAAAGAAAATGTGCATGAGTTAATCCTCATTATTTGAGTCGATTCCAAAATTTGTAAGTCCTACCCCACTTCAAGTGTCGTTTGGGCCCCATGCCATCCTTTCTTTCTAACCCTATCCAAAATCCAAGTTACAACCAAAGAAAGATCTTCAGATCAATCTTTGAGGATGTTAAGGCTAAGTATGCAAGGGATATGATGATGCATTTTGGAACTACTTGTCTTCCTCGGCATAAGAAATCAAAAGAGAAATAAAGATGAGAGAGTCTTATTGGTGAAAACCCTCACGGGCACCGTAAGACGATGGTAAGTTGTGAGAGATAAAATTGAGAGAGTCTTATCGGTAAAAACCCTCACGGGCACCGTAAGATGACTGTGAGTTGAGAGAAATGAAAATTAGAGGATCATATTGGTGAAAAAACCTCATGGATGCTATAAGGCAATGATGAGCTGAGAGAAAGAAAATAAGAGAGGCTTGTTGGCGAAAATCTTTCAAGGTGCCACTAGCCGAATGAGGTCTCTGAATGCAATTCACCTAAGGAAGTAACTCAATTTCAGGGTCATTAGCTCAATAACAATTGGTGAAAGTTTGGATGAAAAGTTCAAGCAACTTAATCCAAATACATGGCATAATCATTAGAGTTGATTGTCATTTTAGATAAATTTTTCGTTTCTTTGTTTCAAATGGGGACATTCATTGTCTTTTCTTTCTTCTCTTTATCTGTATTTTTATTTTCTTGAGTCAGTTATCCAATTAAAAAAATCATTGTCATTTTTCTCGTGTCTTTGAGTCAAGTCCATGAAAAAATAAGTGAGAGAAGATTTCAAAACTGGCTACCAGCTTCTTCAATTGCACAAAGCAAGACAAAGCCAGCAGAGCTGTCACACCCCTTTTTAACTCCAAAAAGAATTCGTTGTAAGGTCGAAAGGGTTTTTATTATGAAGTGACAAAAATGAACAATTTGTTTCGAAAATGGATTATTTATATTCAAAACTCAGAGTCTCCACTTGGCATAATCGGGTGTGCCAAGTCACCTTTGGAAAATCCTTTTCAAAATGATTTGACTCTTTAAACTGGTTTGCGAACAGAGATTCCGGCTAAGGAATTCTGTTGACTGAGGGGAAGGTATTAGGCACCTCTCGATCCCGTAGTTCCACCACGGTCTCTTGATGGAGTGTATCGGCTAATTTTGACACTAAAAATGTATGAACCATATACACACACAACACAAGCAAACAAACAAATCAAACAAAATTCAAAACCGAAATAATGCCCAGTCTGAATTATACAGTCCCAAAGATAAGAAAATACAAAAATATGCTTACCCGATGCCTCGGGCCTTCCTCACGAACATCTTCCGCCAACATAGTACGTCGGGGCATTCCCCGGTGAATAAATACAATGTGTCTCGGGGAATTCCCCGACTAAATGAATACATTTTCTCAATTTTGTGCGTTAAAATAGAAAAAACCATTCAACAAATATTCACACGTTCAACAAAATCACGATCTTCCATTTTTATACAATTTGCCTACCCAAACTTAGTATTTGCCTACCCCTTTAAAGATCTAACACATGATACTATCATTCTCAACAATATCCAACAATGAATAAAAACTAATGAACATTCATCTTATTTGATTTTCAACTCCTTCCCCCAAATTTCATTCTCAACATGATTAAACCAATTCAATACGCAATCCACCAATCAAGTTTTCATATTCAAATCCAAAATCAACCAACACACAACAAAAATTCAAGCATGTCAAACACACAAATCACCCAAAACTACGTAAAAATTAAAAGGGAGATAGAATTGGACCTCAATTAGAATTTTATTCCAAATATCAGTCAATTGAGAGGACAAATCCGCGTGCCAAAGAACCTCGATCAGCCTCGACAACCTGACAAACTCGATATTGCGAATTACGATTCGAATAGATTTGAATCCAAGAACACAAACTCAATATCTACTGCCTAAGCAACAACTTCAAACAGAAACCATAAACCCCCGAAGATGAAATTCCGATATTGAAATCCAAGAGCAAAATAAACCCAGATTGAAACAAATTGACGACGAACGGCAAACCAACACTAGAAGAACTTCAAGAAAACCTCAAAATTATCGACACCAGCTCAGTATTGTACCCCAATGACTTGAACAAAAATTGAACATACCAAAATCGTGACGAAGAAAGTCGGACTAGTCGAGTTTGGATCGGATTTGGGGTACTCTCGATGGACACGATGTCTTGGTGGTTCAGAGGTGGATGGGTAGTGTATGGCGTCTGGTGGGTGTATCTGGCTCACTGGTGGCGCCGGATTCCGGTGAAGTTTTGTCGAAAAAATAGAGTGGCGTGACCGATTTATCTCCCCGTTCTTCTCTCAATCGCCAAGATCTCTCTCACTCGAACCCTTTGAGCCCTCGCTCTTTCCTCTTTCAATCCAACTCACTCGATCTCTCTTTTCTTTCTTTTTTATTTTTGTGCGTATATTTGTGCAAGCTGTGCGTGAGAGTGTAATCTTCAATGGAATTTTCCTCCCAGCTCACTGTGTGTATAGTGTATGTATATGGGTCTTCTCAAAAAAATGAAAAAAATGGTGAGGGCTCTCTCTGTTCTCTCTATAAAGATGATGATGAAGAAGCAAATGGGAAAAATCAAAGAATGTCCTCCTCCTCTCTAATCCCTATGTGCGTGTATATATATTTCTGTAAGTGGGGTGTGGGACACGTGAGTGGCGTGAGGGGGTAGGGGTAGGGTAGGATATATTGAAATTTCCTAGGAGATACCTCATGGGACCCTCTGATATATGTGATGTTGTGTATATTCTTTCTTTGTGGACAAGAAAAAGGATGGGGGTCACGTGGGTGGGGGTGGGGTAGTGGGTGAGGTGTCTTTATTTTATAGGAGAGGTTGTTAGGATGTTTAAAATAAGACAAAATTTGTTAGGGAATTTGTTATTTTTGTTCTGAAATGGGAAATTATGGAATTGAGTTGGGATACGTGGTAAGATAAGCTAAAAATGAATAAAATTGGACTTTGGAATGGACAAAATTAGGTTTCTACAATAAGTAGTGGGATATTCACAGTGCAAATAGCTTGAATTGTGATGCAGGGTGGTGGAATGCACTTGCACAAAGAATCAGCCACCAATAAGCATTTGGAGTTGGGAAACTGTTGTTTCTAATGATCAAGATGTTGACGTTGCATTGGCCTCATCTGCAATAGTAAGTGTTGTTCCTAAGGATATTCCATCTTAAACTTTTAGGCAAAATTGGTGCCTATTTTCCTCCGGTATCTAAGAAAAAGAAGTTTATCGATAGATTGCACTATGTAATTGACTATTACCACTTTCATTGGTAGATTGCAAGTTGAATATTTTCGACGGGCTCAGCATGGCTATCGGCCTCCTTCACTGATTAGCACGCTTCTCCTGTTCTGTTGTCAAGAATACTCATGGCCTCCATTGTTTATTCCTACAATTTGACGCCAAAGTTGATGCCAGAAGGCCATTATTAGAAGTAGAATCTGTCCAGGGTAATGGAGGTTCTAGGTTAAATCGTCCTAGTTAATTCCTTTCCAATTTTGGCTTCTAACCATGTCTTCTTTTCTGCAGTTGGCACCTTTAAGTCCATTAAATATACGATTGATGAGTTTAGCGAAGAGAAATCTGCTACCTGTACTCAATTAGAAATTAAGCAACTTTTACTCAGATACACATCATGGAAACTATCACCTTAGAGGGATTGCATCACAAAGTCTATTGCTCGCAGTTATTCAAGTGGTTAGAGTAGTGCAGATATATCACCCTGGCATCTGACTAAATCATCCAAGAGGAATCCAATATCCGTTTTATGTCAAGTAATACGTGGAGGAACTCTCGATATACCGGTAAAAGCAATTACATGCATGAATGAACTTTTGAAAGGATAGTTTTTGTTTGGAATTTTGAACATTAATCTTGTACATCAAAGTACTATTTGAAGAAAAACACAGTAAATCACATTAAGAGTGAATAACTGTAATCAGAGAAATGAGAGAAGAGATAGGAGAAGATAAACTATCTTAGAATCAGAGAAGAATAGAGAAGAATGAAGAGTAAATCATTGGGTTGTATTGATGTATTCAGAATTTTTTGTATTGTTAGTTTTAGATAGTCAACTATATATAGAGAAGCTGATAGCTTAACTTCTAACTAACTGACTTCAACTAACTAACTGTCTTCAATAATTTAACTAACTTCTGGAACACTTTAACTAATTTTCCCTTCTTTTTATTTCTTTACTCTTATTCCACAACACTCCCCCTCAAACTCGGCACTACAAAGAGATTGACAAGGCTAAGTTTGGACATTAAGTATTCATGTTGAACCTTGGTTAATCCTTCAGTGAAAGCATATGCAGGCTGTTCATGAATGGATACATATTCAGTCTTGATACGAGCCAAATGGCCATCTATGCGTTTGAAAATGTCATTAGATGCCAACGCATAAAGACTCAAGACTTGGTCACCTCTAGGACACAAGAACATACATGAAGGACCCATTTTGAGCATGACATAAGGTAAACCCGTGTGTGGAAGATTGTATGGGGGATTACCTTTGATGCCAACCCGAGACTACAAGTGTTGAAGAATGACCCTACGGTTGTGGAGCATTGAAGAAGAACCCTTCATTAAGGGTGTTTTGGGGATCACACTTTGTTAGAAAGACACTTCATGGCCACCCCTTTCATTAAGGGTATTGTAGTCATTTTTGTTATGTAATAAGCTAGCCTCTATATAGTCTTCTATTAAGTCATTTGCTCTTGAGATTTGGAAGGATAAATATGTGAAAGACTTCTTCTCTCTTTGAGAGTGTAACACCCTTAGTGTAGGGCTTGGATAAGCCATTAGTGTAGGGCTTGGAAAAGCCAATATTGTTCTTTACTTGGAAACGGTGGATCTTGAGGTGAGTTGATTCCCTTGGCGGTCCCCGTAAGAACTTGGTACTTGTTAACTTTTTTTGTAGAGGTTTTAGAGTTTTGATATACTCTTTAGTTTCTACCTAATGGGTTCTCTTTGTGTCAAGTTAGCTATCTTTTACTCTTTTTAAGTTTATGTTTGCTTTTCGTATCGTGTTGTTGTCTTGTTGTTGCGGGTAAAGGCTTATGATTGTGGGTTGTTTACGTACTGTTTTGGTGTTGTAGATACCGTTTGGTATCATTTGGTATTATATAAAGGATTTATTTTGTTCAACAAAATCAATCTTGGGCTTGTTAGTTGAAAAATCAAAAACAAAAAGTGTTGAAATCCGAAAATCTCAAAAAAAGAAATCTGTCCCGTTTTTGTATTTGATCTGAAATTTGAGACTTAGATTTAGGATATTTTAGTGTGTTTTATTGTTTATTGTGTTAGTCCCTTCTTCACTAATACTTATAGAGTCTAGATCTAAATTTTGAGTCATTTCCAAGTTGTTTTTGAACTTTGAAGGTTGCTGTTTTTTGAGGATTGGTGACTTGAAAGAGTGTTGTTGAAGTTTGTTATTGAGATTGTGGCTTAAAAACTTTTTTTTATGTTGTTGTTGAGGGTTGGAGCTTGAAAAATGTGTTGTTGATGTGTGGGATCCAACTTGAACCATAGAACTCCAAGATTCAAAAGTTGTGTTCTTGGTGTTCTTCACCATCATCATATTTTGTTGAAGAGAAAATGATTGTTTGATCTTAGAAATTGAAGAAAGAGAGTGTGTATTGTTGTTAGTCTTGAAATACACAACTCTAATACATTCAAGGGAGAAGGGGACAAAAGGGTTTCAAAATTTGTCTTGCCAAAAGGGAGAAAGTCCACCTACTAAGACTTACAAAAAGGGAAAGAGCCAAAAGTCTTTCAAAAAGGTGTTTAGCCAAAAAGGTGCAAAAAAGTCAAACACTTTTTGAACTTGAAAAAAGGGCTTCAAAGTCTTGTTGTTACCCTCCCATAGCCGAAATTCCACCATTCCCCACTTGAAATTTGATCAATACAATTTGAAGACAAGAAAATTTCTCAAACTTTCAACAATTTTAATGTCCAATAGGAGGTTGCCATGTCATCACCCTAAAAAACGACCCTTAGGCTCAAAATTTCAGATTTCTAAGTTTCATTTCTTGTTTCTTTAGTTTCAATTTTCTTGATCCTAGTACTAATAGACAAACTAGTAATCACTACTAGGTTGTTAATTAGTTTTTGAATACGTTTCTTTTGTGTCTTCGTTATTTGTATGCTTTTCTCACTTGTAACTCGTAGTAACTTCTTTGTTTCAAGTTCGTAAGTGAATTTTATTTTGTGTCTTGAGTCAATCAAAATAAGAATCCATTCTGGCGGCCAAGTAGGATTAACATCTTATTGACTACCGGAGTATAAGCAACTTTCAATATTAGCCGCTCCAATTGTGAGAATCACAAAGGTGAGTGTATCGAGTATTGGTAAGGAGCTTTTACTACTAATCTTGTTTGTTTTACTACCATGTCTTCCCATAATTTAAAGGCCACATGTAATCTCATCCATGACGATCTTGAAGATATGCAACGACACATTAAAATTATACGCCAATTGTTACCCAAACTCTTCCCTCAAAATCTAATTGTCCAAACAACTTGCGATGAGAGCTTCCTGAAGGAAGTTGCTGCCCAAGCTTCTGATGGACTTTCACATTGAGGTAAACACGAACATACTCATGAACGTCAAGGTAAAATAGCTAACTCTTACACTTTTGTACATGCGAATGATAATTGTGTGGCTAGTAGCCCATTAAGTGTGAGTTGTAGCTTGCCTATATGTGAGCCTATTATTTCTTTGCCACTTGATGATGATGTACTTGTTGTGATTATGGATACACTAGTTGATCCTATTGATGACCGAATCGACCCTTCTTGTAAGATCGATTTATGTCCACCTAGTGTTGAAACCATTGTGTTGAATGAAAGTACATCATCTTGTGAAATTTATGTTGATCAACTTTTGTGTGAAAATTGCTCAACACTCGAGGATGTGTGTGATGTGATTAATGAATCTCAAGTGTGTAATGATGTTGAAAATGTTGATCAAAGGAATAGGAGTGAACTCGTGAGCTTGCCCTTTGATTCTAATATTTGCTTGGCTCATAGGGATAATCATGAACTTCAAACATCTTTAAAACTTGATAATGAACTTTTAGAGAGTGAACTTACTTGTTCCAAATTTTCCCTCGGGATAGATCATGCTCTCTTTAGGTATAATGTCTTGTTTGAAGATGGTATAATCACTCCCAATGAACCTAGTGGTGAGAGTGATGGTATAGCTTGTCTTAAAGGCTATAGCCTATATGCTAACCCACTATGGTGTGACAACATTCCTCCTAAGGATGGAAATCTTTTTTTTTGCAAGATGAGAGTAATCTTATGGGTAAGGAATGTATAGTCCTTCTTGACAACCCGAAGGCAAAGGTGTCATTGATTCCTTGGGGTAATTTTTCTAAATGTGCATCCTTGCTTGACACACTTTTGATTAAATTGCATGAATCCCAACTTGTGGATGTCAAGTTGTCTATTTGTTAAGAGAGTGTATGTACTTAAATGCTTTGTCTTCACCCGTGCATGTCTTTACACTTGATTCTTTCCTATACTACCTTTTTGCCTATGATGACATCCATGCTACTTTCGAGTTTGCATTAAGTAGAGGTATAGGTTTTGTTGGTTGGCCCACTTGTTTGAATGACAAAGTTATGTGGGATTGGTGGACTTTGATACCAATAGTGGCACCACATTTGATAAGGCCACTTGAAGAGGTAATGAAACAATTGTGCTTTATGGTTCCTAAGACAAGGGTAACCTTACTTTTTGGACTTAGTGATACCATTACGACTTTGTAACATTCTTACTAAACATTTCTTGACTAATAAAAGGATTCATGGTTATATCTCAAGTATGTACCACCTTGTCATGATGATGTTATTTGTTGTACTAACCCTAACCCTTACGCCATGAGAAAGTTGTGCTTTTGTCCTTTCTTTAATTTTGCAAGGTATGAATTCGAGGTCGAATCCTTTTCAACAAGGGGAGGATAATACGAGCCAAATGGACATCTATGCTTTTGAAGACATCATTGGATGCCAACGCATAAATACTCAAGACTTGGTCACCTCGAGGACACAAGAACATGCATGAAAGACCCATTTTGAGCATGACATAAGGTAAACCCGTGTGTGGAAGATTGTGTGGGGGCTTACCTTTGATGCTATCCCGAGACTATAAGTGCTGAAGAATGACTCTACGGTTGTGGAGCATTGAAGAAGAACCCTTCATTAAGGGTGTTTTGGGGATCACACTTTGTTAGAAAGACACTTCATGGCCACCCCTTTCATTAAGGGTATTGTGGTCATTTTTGTTATGTAATAAGCTAGCCTCTATATAGTCTTCTATTAAATCACTTGCTCTTGAGCTTTGGAAGGATAAATAAGTGAAAGAATTCTTCTCTCTTTGAGAGTGTAACACCCTTAGTGTAGGGCTTGGATAAGACATTAGTGTAGGACTTAGAAAAGCCAATATTGTTCTTTGCTTGGAAACGGTGGATCTTGAGGTGAGTTGATTCCCTTGGCGGTCCCCGTAAAAACTTGGTACTTGCTAAATTGTTTTGTAGAGGTTTTAGAGTTTTGATACACTCTTTAGTTGCTACCTAATGGGTTCTCTTTGTGTCAAGTTAACTATCTTTTACTTTTTTTAAGTTTGTGTTTGCTTTTCGTATCGTGTTGTTGTCTTGTTGTTGCGGGTAAAGGCTTGTGATTGTGGGTTGTTTACGAACTGTTTTGGTATTGTAGATACCATTTGGTATCAAGTGGAGTAGGTGCTGGTTTAGCAGCACTAAGACCTGTTTCTAAGATTAATTCCAGTGCATATTTCCTCTGATGCATCATAATTCCTTGTTTAGACCTTGCAAATTCAATGCCTAGGAAGTACTTTAGTTCTCCAAGATCCTTTATCTTAAAAGCTTTATGAAGAGCCTCTTTGGTTTCACTTATCCGATCAAGCTTGCTACTAATCACTAGTATGTCATCTACATAAACTAGTATAATAATTATTCCTTCACTTGTTTCTTTGATGTATAGAGAATGATCATACTGACTCTATCTGAAGCTGCATTTAATCAAGGCTTGATGCTGTTTCGCATTCCATTGTCTTGGTGCTTGCTTTAATCCATACAAGGATTTTGAAAGTCTGCACACCTGTCTCTCCCCCTAACTTTTAAAACCTTTTGGAAGTTCCATATAGATCTCATCTTCCAAATCACCTTATAAGAGGAATTGTATATATCTATTTGATGTATATGCCAATTCCTAGCTGCTGCAATAGCCAAAACAGTCCTCAAAGTAACCATTTTCACCACTGGGCTAAAGTTTTCTTGATAGTCTATCCCTTCCTTTTAACTGAACCCTTTTGCTACCAACCTTGCCTTGAATCTTTCTATTTCTCCTGAAACTTTGTACATGATTTTGTAAATCCATTTGCACCCTATAGGATGCTTGCCTTCAGGAAGAGTGACCACCTGCCAAGTATTGTTGTTTTCAAGAGCAACTATCTCAGATTGCATAGCATCTACCTACCTAGGTTCTTTGATTGCCTCTGCATAAGTTGTTGGTTCAACAAGGTTAGAGAAGTTAGATAAGTAGCATTGAAACTTGTCAAATAGATTAGCATAAGAAACATAGTTTGAGAGAGGATATAAGATATTGTCATTTATAGTTAATGACACAAAGTCTTTCATCCATCCAGGTGGATGTGTGCCCTTGGTAGACTTTCTTTGATCAGGGTGTGTTCTAGCTTGTGTAGTCGCTTGTTGAGTCAATTCAAGAACTACTTGTCTGGCAGCTTGTTGAGGCAATTCAACAAATGCTTGTCTGGCAGCTTGTTGAGGCAATTCAACAACTGCTTGTCTGGTTATTCTTCTTGTGTAATATCTTGTTGCAGCCGGAATTAATGCAATAGGAACTGCAGTTGACTAGACTAGAGTATTTTGCAGTTGTTCAACATAAGATTGTGATTGAGATTCATTCTCAATAGTTGGTTGTGGTTGTAAGCTATTCTCAGTAGGTGTTTGTGACTGTGAACTAGACTCAACTCCTATCATATCAGTAGCTAAATCATCACTACTCCCTGTTGTTAAGTCACATTTAGGAAATAAAGATTGTGAAGCTTGAGTCATAGTAGCCTTGAATGGAAATGTATCTTCCATGAAAATAGCATCCCTGTTAACAAAAAATATTTTATCAGTAAGATCATAAAGGATATAACCTTTCTTTGTTTCTGAATAGCCCATGTGAATAGCCTTTCTTGATCTAGGCTTAAGTTTATCCACCTCATGTACTACCTTAGCAAAACAAAAACAACCTAAGACCTTCAGATGTTCTAGTGTAGGTTTCTTGTTGTACAATTTTTCATATGGTGAGATATATCTAATATAGAAGAAGGTAGCCTGTTTATTAGATATGTAGCATCTTTCACACAGTGTCCCCAAAACTTTAAAGGTATATTATCTTGAAACCTAATATCTCTTGTTATTTCTAGCAAATGCCTATGCTTCCTCTCAGGTACACCATTTTGCTGAGGTGTATATGAGAAAGAAGTTTGATGAGTTATGCCTAGATTTGCAAAGAGTTCAGAACACATGTTATTGACAAATTCAGTACCATTATCAGTTCTAATCACTTTTACACAAGTATCAAATTGATTTTGACTGTAATACAAAAAATGCATAAGAACAACAATGACATCAGTTCATTCGAGTAAAATCATCCACAACAGCTAAGAAGGACATGTGTCCATTCCAAGTAGGAACCTTATAAGGGCCCCAGAGATCCATATGCACTAAGTCAAAGGCTTTAAGACTAGATGTATTGCTAGGAGGAAAGGCTAGCCTAGTTTGTTTAGCAAATGGACAAACTTCATACTTATTTATATTGTCATTTACATGAGTATTTGAAATAGAAAACATGTGAGATAGTATCCTAAAAGAAACATGTCCAAGCCTACTATGTCATAGACTTAGATCAGATTTATTTGTATTCTGAATATTGAACACATATCCTGCTACTTTGCCATGTCCTGGAAGCTTTTGTCTTAATAAGAAGTATAGTCCATTTTTCTCTCTACCAATCTCCTTCACCTTCCCACTCCAAAGATCCTGAAACACACAGAAGTTAGGAAAGAATGTAGCTGAACAATTAAGTTGCTTAGTAGCCTTTGAGACTGATAATAGATTGTATTTAAATTGAGGTAGATGAAAAACATTCTGGATAGTACTATTTTCAGATATATTACTACATCTAGTGTGTGTCACTAGTGACACATCACCATTGGGTAGTAATACTCTTTTTGGATTCACTGTCTTAGATATTGAATCTTTACTTAGTAGATTAATATTTGCAGTCATATGGTTTGTAGCACCTGTGTCAATAATCCACTCAGGTGGATTATTGTAAACCATTAAGGCACTACCAATACCTGACATGTTTTCTGCACTACCAGATGGCATGGATGATGTCACTTGATTGTGTTGCTGCAACATCTTGCATATCTGAGTATATTGCTCAGGTGTGAACCTTGGGGGCAAAGATAGCAATCCAGCACATTGGTTTTGATGATTCTGATCCCAATCTTCAGCCACAACATTGTGTGCACTAGAAGCAACTTTTCTCTTCTTGTACTTGTGATCATAGCCAGTCCTAGCTTCATTTTGAATCTTGTGCTCTCCATGTTTAGGATGTCCAGGAGGGTAACCAACAAGTTTGTAGCAATCTATCTTGTAATGACCCTTCATCTTGCAATGATCACACACAACACTAGGATTATATGTTGACACATAGTTTCTCTTCCCCTTTTGATAGTTACCTTGATAACTACCACCTTGATAGCTAGTCTTAGAGTACATGGAAACTGGATTAGCTGCATTAGGTGCAGCACCAAGAAGACCTGTGGCATGCACAGACTGAGCCACAGTTTTTTTATTTTCATCACTCATGATCATAGAGTAGGCCATGTTAACAGTTGGTAGTGGTGTCATCAACAAGATTTGGCTTCTTGCTTGGGCGTATGTGTCATTTAGACCCATTAGAAACTGATACAACTTTTGTCTTTGAAGATAAGCCAATAAATCTCTTGATTATTCACAGCTATAGGCAGGAGATGGAACTAAAGATTCAAACTCATCCCATAAGTCTTTCAACTTAGTGAAATATACAGACACAGATTGAACTCCTTTAATCATGGTTGCAATTTCTTGATGCAAGTTATAAGTTCTTGAACCATCTATTTTATAAAATCTTTCCTTATAATCTAACCACACAGAATATGTAGTAGAGGCATAGACCACCCCTCCAAGTAATTCAGTAGATACTGCATTCATAAGCCTAGAAAGAACTATAGCATTCACTCTTTCCCATTGGTTTCCTAGTTCAGTAGAGAAATTTTCTTTCTTACAGGAGCCATCAACTATACCAAATTTGTTACTCCTTAGTAGTGCAATTCGAATAGCCTTACTCCATACAACATAATTTTTACTCCCCTTTAATTGGAAAGACACAAGAGAAGTACTTGATACATCTGCAGCAGATAAGAACAGGGGATGATTGTAATCCAATGGAGTTTGTACAGGTTGTGGAATTGATCCACTATTGTTGGGAACAGGTCCATCAATAGTCATCTTCAATAGAGTAGATTTCCTTTCAGAGCAACTCAATTAGTCAAGCAGTTAGCTTTAGATTAACTCAAGAAATTGCCAGAATTCTGAACTTCTTGAGTGTGCAGATGAACACCAGAGAATTCAAATTAGAGAATTGGAGGATCGATATGAGTACTGATTCAATTAAGTAGGCTATGATACCATGAAGAATAACACAGTAAATAACATTAAGAGTGAATCACTGTAATCAGAGAAATGAGAGAAGAGATAGGAGAAGATCAACTATCTTAGAATCAGAGAAGAACAGAGAAGAATGAAGAGTAAACCATTGTGCTGTATTGATGTATTCAGAATTTTTTGCATTGTTAGTTGTACATAGTCGACTATATATAGAGAAACTGATAGCTTAACTTCTAACTAACTAAATTCAACTAACTAACTGTCTTCAACAATGTAACTAACTTCTGGAACACTTAAACTAACTTTCCCTCCTTTTTCTTTCTTTACTCTTATTCCTCAACACTATTTCTATCACTCCTTTCATTTGGTTCATGCTTTTTCTTTTGTTACCATAGTACAGTAGGACAACAATAATTTTTTTTAATCTTTGTTGTCGCATGGATGGATCCAGGATTTGAATTATAGGAGTTCCTATACTGCAACATCAAGTTAATACGATAGTAATTGAGTTCATAATCACATGTTTATAGTTATTTAGTCGACATTTTAACACATATAAAGGATCTGGAGAAAAGCTACTAGATTCACGTGCAGCCATAGATTACACTGTAGATTTACCTTTGGCTGTCCAAACCTACTGTATCTGAAGTCCTATCTTATGTGGTCAAAGAAATCGTTCAACCTTGATTGGGGTACTGATTCAAAATGAAGCTCTGATACCACTCTGTCACAAACCCAACAAACATTAATCATGAAAGTCAGGTTGTTAAGTGAAAAGTTTGTAGACTGCGTATAAGCACTCATGACTCCCTCTCCTCGAACATTTGACCAACTTAGGCCTAAATCCCACTTTGAATGAAAATAAGTGTTTGATTATCAAACTAACTCATAGTAGTACGCTAAAATACCTTGTAAAAGTTGAACAAATGTAATTCCAGTGCTCAAATGAATGAAAGGTTCACATAAATCTTCAGAGCGAATTACAATTAAAGTTCTACATTACATGACCAGAAGTACATTACAAGACCATTTCACGAGATGAACATGTCACTACATAATGATACAAAATAGGATACATAGTTGGACATGAATAGTTTAAACTCATTATTTATGACTAATAGCTGCGAAGTCGCTCAACAAAGGGTAAAATCGATGGCTCATGAGCTTCAAACCCACCATAATTAGAACTGCAACTACAGAAGGAGAAATATCATCACAGAACTAATACCTAAAGTCTTTTCTAAGTAAAAGCCAGAGAGAAATTCCCGTTGCTATATGGCGTCAACGATGCATCTTCAGCAATTATACAAACAAAACCAGGAGTGTCGAACCTCTTTCCTGACACTGTACTGTATATGTAAGGTTTCTCAACTATATGTTATTTTCCACAATATGGGTACGTAGAATCTGTATAATAGAATAACAACTTCAACTCGAGTTCAAGTATGAACAAGAACACAACGAAGTTGAACAAATACCATCAACACAAGATCAAAATGATCTTTACAAGAGGTGTATTTTATATTTCAAAAATATAGATGAAATAGAAATTGTTAAGGCTAAGTCATCCGAATTCATGGACTTTCCTTAAGGAATAATTCCCCTCACTGTACCCGAGGTTATGGAATCTTCCTCCCAAGATAAAATGTCCTTCAATCCGACTATAGCGGTACCTCAAATAGGCGGATTCTTCTAACACACTCACGATTTTAATAATCACACTTAGAGTATTTTTAAGAAGAAGAAGCTTGTAATTCTGAAATTTTTTTCTGTGTTTCTTTTTCTTTACCTGTGGATGAAAACTAGGTTATTTATAGCCACAAGATGCCCCTTTGAAAGGTGGCATTGGTTCAATTTAGAGGTGTGTGTCTTTTCCTAAAAATACATGTCTGTTTACTTAAACCATTGCAGTAATTTTCTGAAATAGTACACCATTTTGTGAAACATTGCATCAGTTCGAAACAGTGTTGTAGCAGTTCGTGAAGCAGTGCACTGTTCACGCAAAATAGTGCTACTGTTCACGTAACAGTGCTACTTTTCACGCGAAACAGTCACTGTTCACGCGTCAGTTCATGAAGCAGTGCACTGTTCACGCAAAACAGTGTTACTATTCACGTAACAGTGCTACTATTCACACGAAACAGTCATTGTTCATGCGTTCCTGCATGTTTTAACATTTCCATTCATACCCTTTCATTACTATGAACCCAACAATCCCCCACATGAATGGGAAATGGCTATTATTTTCGTAAAACTTTTACGGAAAAGTATGTGATCATCAAGCAAAGACTGATTGCATCTGGATAAGTGGGTTTCCCTTTGAACTTTCTGGAATGAACATGCATTGGATGTACTCGGTCAATTGGTAGATTTGATACCTTTGAACCGTCGAGCTTTAATGTACACCTAGACAACATATGTCACACAACCAGCCTTTTACCATTTATGGTTCTTATGGTTTTGTTCTTTTCATCCATGAACATGTCCCGGTTTTTATGAGAGCTTAGAGAATAGGCCTTTACTAACATTCTCTTTAAAGCGGCTTCCACTTCACCCACACATAGGTTATTTCTAAACATTTAATCCTGTAGATTAAACTATTTGGTCAAATCTGCCAAATTTAGATAATCATTAAAAGACTTTTCACCTTAAGTCTTATCCTTGTTTACTATACATTGTCTACATCATGAGAATGGGTTGGGTTATTGACAATGTTGAACCTGTCAGACACAACTTTGTTTGATCTCCTTGAACCTAGCTCTTGGGATCTCTAGTCTGCTAGGTAGAGTTACTACCATGCTGACTTGTCCTAGGCCTTAAACCCATTCCCTTAGATGTTCTTTCCACTCCTTCTCTAGATAGGCCTTTTGTAAGTAGATCCGACACATTATCCTTTGACTTTACATAGTCTATAGTGATAATTCCACTAGAGAGAAGTTTTCTAACGGTATTATGTCTTCATCTTATATGATGAGATTTACCGTTATACATCATGCTCCCTGCCCTACCTATTTCTTCTTGGCTATCACAGTGTATACATACTGGTTCCACTGGCTTGGGCTAATACGGAATATCTTCCAAGAAATTTTAGAGCCATTCTTCTTCTTCACCGGCTTTATCTAATGCGACAAATTCAAATTCCATTGTAGAGCGAGCGATACAAGTCTGTTTGGATGATTTCCAAGAAACTTTTCCTCCACCGATAGTAAATACATATCCACTTGTGGATTTTACTTGGTTCGATCCGGTGATCCAATTTGCATCACTATATCCTTCAAGTACCGCAGGATATTTATTATAATGTAAAGCAGAATTTTGAGTGTATTTAAGATACCCAAAAACTCTTTTAATTGCCATCCAGTGAGTTTTGTTGGGATTACTCATGTACCGACTCAATTTATTAATAGCGCATGCTATGTCTGGTTATGTACAATTCATTACATACATTAAACATCCCAATACTCTTGCGTACTCCAATTGTGAGTCACTTTCACCTTCATTCTTTCGAAGTGCAAAGCTCACATCCAATGGAGTCTTGGCAATACCGAATTCCATATACTTGAACTTGTCAAGTACCTTTTAGATATAATGAGACTGTGACAATGCCAACCCTTCTGGAGTTCGATGGATTCTTATACCTAAGATAATATCTGCATCTCCAAGGTCCTTCATATCAAACTTTCTCTCTAGCATTCGTTTTGTTGCATTTATGTCAGAAATGTCTCTACTGATGATCAACATATCATCCACATATAAACATACAATGACTTGGTGATTTGAAGTGTCTTTAATATGAACACATTTATCACATTCATTTATTTTGAATTCGTTTGCCAACATGGTTTGGTCAAACTTCGCATGCCATCATTTTGGTGCTTGCTTTAGTCCATATAATGACTTGATAAGTTTACACACCTTGTTTTCCTTTCCTGGAACCACAAATCCCTCAGGTTGTTCCATGTATATTTCTTCCTCCAAATCTCCATTTAGAAATGCAGTTTTCACATCCATTTGATGGATTTGAAGATCATATACCGCCGCCAAGGTAATTAACATTCGAATCGAGGTTATCCTTGTTACTGGCGAGTATGTATCAAAGTAATCAAGGCCTTCCTTCTATTTGAAGCCTTTTACTACAAGTCTTGCCTTGTATTTGTCAATAGTACCATCCGCCTTCATTTTTCTTTTGAAGATCCATTTAGAACCTAAAAGTTTATTTCCGGGAGGAAGGTCAACCAATTCCCATGTATGGTTGTTTAAGATTGAATCAATCTCACTATTGACTGCCTCTTTCCAAAAGGATGAGTCTGACGAAGACATCACTTCTTTAAATGTTTGAGGCTCATTTTCTAAGAGAAATGTTACAAAATTCGACCCAAACAAAGTTGACGTTCTTTGACATGTACTACGTCTTGGATTCTTTTCATTATATACATTCTCACTTGGTTCATCTCAAGGTCGTTTAGTTCTTCCACTAGACTGTTCATGTCTAATTTTATACGGGTAAATGTTTTCAAAGAATTCAGCATTGTCTGATTCAATTACCGTATTTTCACTAATA
This sequence comes from Capsicum pubescens, assembly GCA_030864215.1. NCBI lineage: Eukaryota > Viridiplantae > Streptophyta > Magnoliopsida > Solanales > Solanaceae > Capsicum > Capsicum pubescens. The sequence goes on along the minus strand of CM061543.1, from coordinate 310,603,853 downwards.
TACGGATGTTTGGATTTATGAACCAAAAATCGACAAGCTTTACTACTTTTAGCATATCCTATGAACACGGAGTCCACCATTTTAGGTTCTATCTTAACCCTTTTAGGTATAGGAACTTGTACCTTTGCTAGACACCCCCACACTTTGAAATATTTCAAGTTAGGTATCCTTTCTTTCCATTTTTCATAAGTAATTGATTGTGTCTTACTATGGGGAACTCTGTTGAGTATACGATTGGCCGTAAGGATAGCCTCCCCCCATAAGTTTTGCGGTAAACCAGAACTTATAAGTAAGGAATTCATCATTTTCTTCAAAGTTTGGTTTTTTCTTTCCGCAATTACATTAGATTGGGGTGAATACGGGGCCGTAGTTTGATGGATTATTCCATTCTCTACACATATTTGCACAAAGAGAGATTCATATTCTCTGCCCCCATCACTTCTTATCATTTTGATCTTTTTGTCTAACTGATTTTCAACTTCAGTTTTATATTGCCTAAATGCATCTATTGATTCATCCTTACTATTTAGCAAGTAAACATAACAATATCTAGTGCAATCGTCAATAAAAGTTATGAAATACTTTTTTCCACCACAAGATGGTGTTGACTTCATATCACAAATGTCAGTGTGTATTAAGTCTAAGGGATTGGAATTCCTTTCAACGGACTTATAAGGATGCTTTGCATACTTCGATTCCACACAAATTTGACACTTAGATTTATTGCACTCAAAGTTTGGCAAAACTTCTAAGTTAATCAGTTTTTGTAACGTTTTGTAATTAACATGGCCTAAACGTTCATGCCAGAAATCATAAGACTCAAGAAAATAAGACGAATTTGAACTTTTATTCATTTCAACAGTCATTACATTCATCTTATAAAGGCCCTCCGTGAGATAGCCTTTTACTATATACATTTCTCCTTTGCTAACTACAATTTTTCCAGAAACGGTTACACATTTGAATCGGTTCTTATCTAGGAGTGAAACAAAAATTAAGTTCCTACGTAACTCCGGAACATATAGTACATTGTTCAGTGTCAAGATCTTGCCGAAAGTCATCTTTAGGAAAAATTTTCCTGTTCCCTCTACCTTAGCAGTAGCGGAGTTGGCCATGTAAAGCATTTCTTCTGCTTGAGCCGGAGCAAATGATGAGAACAACTCTTTGTTTGCGCAAACATGGCGTGTGGCACCAGAATCCATCCACCATTCACGTGGATTCCCCACCAAGTTGCATTTCGTGAACATAACACACAAATCATCATATTCTTTGTTGGACTCAATCATGTTCGCTTGGTCCTTTTTCTTGCCTTTCTTCAGAGCTCGACAATCTGTGGATTTTTGGCCAATTTTGCCACAATTGAAGTATTTTCCCTTGAACTTTTTCTTGGGTTGACTGCTTCCATGTTCAACTTTCTTTCTTTTTTTCGAGTTGTTTTGGCCATCTTCTACAATATGGGATCCATTCATTGTAGAATTTCCCTTTGACCTTCTTTCGGTAGCTTTATTGTCCTCTTCAATACGAAGTCAGACGATAAGATCTTCAACGGTCATCTCCTTGCGTTTATGCTTTAAGTAGTTTTTGAATTCTTTCCACAAAGCTGGTAGCTTCTCAACTATCACTGCTACTTGGAAAGCATCATTCACAATTAAACCTACAAAACAATTTATGTGAGTATTAAGAACATTTTTAATTTGTTCAACTAAGGTATTTTTCAAAAAATATACCTTCTGCTAGGAGATCATGTATGATGACTTGCAACTCCTGTACTTGAGAGACAACAGATTTGCTATCAATCATTTTGAAGTACAGGAACCATGCAACAAGGAATTTCTTAATTCCCGCATCCTCCATTTTATATCTCCGTTCAAGTGCCCCCCACAGTTCCTTTGATGTCTTGGTTCCACTCTAGACATTATAGAGGTCGTCTTGGATACCACTCAGAATATAGTTCCTACAAAGGAAATCCGAATGTTTCCAAGTTTCTACAATAACGAAGCGGTCTTTGTCTGAGGTTCCCTTGGGAGTGTCTTCACTAGTGAACCGTTGTAGACATAAAGTGGTGAGGTAAAAGAACATCTTTTGTTTCCACCGCTTGAAGTCGATGCCATAAAATTTTCCGGGTTTCTCCGCCGGTGCCATCGTTGGTGGAGCATTTGTGTGACTTGATGTGGCAATATTATTTGCCCCCATAGACGTTGTCGCATCCATCATTTGACTTTCAGTTGTCATTTTTCCTGTCACCACAAGACAGAAAACTTAGTATTTTTCAGAATACTATTTATAAAGTTAAGTAACTTGAAACTCTTCTTCTTGTTTCTAGTTAACGATGAAGTTTTTATTACTTTGAATCGTCAACCGAGTGAACCTTAACTTGTGATGAAGATTTTATGTCTTCTAATCACTAGTTAAGTTCAAGCAGAGTAGAAAGCCTAAGCTTTAATCTCCAAAAACAAGAAATACAGATTCTGTAAAAAAAATTATTCCTTAAGATTGTTATTTTCCACAATACGGGTACGTAGAATCTGTATAATAGAATAACAACTTCAAATCGAGTTCAAGTATGAACAAGAACACAACGAAGTTGAACAAATACCCTCAACACAAGATCAAAATGATCTTTACAAGAGGTGTATTTTATATTTCAGAAAAATAGATGAAACAGAAATTGTTAAGGCCAAGTCGTCCGAATTCACGGACTTTCTTTAAGGAATAATTCCCCTCACTGTACCCGAGGTTATGGAATCTTCCTTCTAGGATAAAATGTCCTTCAATCCGACTATAGCGGTACCTCAAATAGGCGGATTCTTCTAACACACTCACGATTTTAATAATCACACTTAGAGTATTTTTAAGAAGAAGAAGCTTGTAATTCTGAAATTTTTTTCTGTGTTTCTTTTTCTTTACCTGTGGATGAAAACCAGGTTATTTATAGCCACAATATGCCACTTTGAAAGGTGGCATTGGTTCAATTTAGAGGTGTGTGTCTTTTCCTGAAAATACATGTCTGTTTACTTAAACCATTGCAGTAATTTTCTGAAATAGTACACCATTTCGTGAAACATTGCATCAGTTCGAAACAGTGTTGTAGCAGTTCGTGAAGCAGTGCACTATTCACGCAAAACAGTGCTACTGTTCACGTAACAGTGCTACTGTTCACGTGTCAGTTCGTGAAGCGGTGCACTGTTCACGTGAAATAGTGCTACTTTTCACGTAACAGTGCTACTATTCATGCGAAACAGTCACTGTTCATGCGTTCCTGCATGTTTTAACATTTCCATTCACACCCTTTCATTACTATGAACCCAACACTATACAAAACCTGAACAAATAAACACTCTGATTTGCAACTTACACGTGTGTATCGCACTTGCGTCTACGTGGATTAGTCATCCACTCAGATGCTGCCACATAATAAAAAAGATGAATTATAACTATAACCTTTAACTTTGCCAGTGCACAAGTAGGACCTTTAACTATACAAAAGCTGAACCAAAAACCCTTCAATTCTAACTTCGACGCGTTTGGTTTTTGAGTGTATACATGCATTTTGTCACGTAGGATTGGAGTGATTATTTGTTCAGGTTTTATATAGCTAAAGGGCCTACTTGTGCACTATCAAAGTTTAAGGTCAATGTTATAATTTGGTGTCAAATTTAGGGTCATATTTGTGTATTATGCCTTTTGCTTATATAAAAATGGGGTAGATTCCCTCCAATTCAGAAATGTTTTTGTAAGCATTTTTTGCAAGAGGTTGTTCCGTCACCTCCTAACAGCAACTTTAACAGTTACTCTAAGAATCTGCAAGTAATCACTTCCTTCAGGGTTTCTTTTTCACCTACTTCACCAGAGTCATCAAAAATTAACCAACTTGTCATGAGCATCTAAAAGCACTCACACAAAGCATCAGAATTAACTATTGATTAACATGATTAATAATTTTGGGTTTGTAAAAGTAGTAGCCTTTCAACTACTTCTTTCTGTTGTTGGCCTTTCAAATTTCTTTTGATCCAATAGCTTACTCTCTTTGCCGTTGTTTCTCAAACAAGGGGTTGATTCTATTTCTAAACTTCAGACTGCGAAAAGGTAAGAACAAGTTCAAATTCTCTTTTTTCTATTTTTCGCTATCTTCTACCAGGGATTTCTCCTGATAAACTTTTTATATAACCCACAGAATTTGAAAGAAAGAGAACTTGAAAGACGCCTACAGTCATGGAAATGAAGGAGAAAGAAAAAACAACTTTGTGGTAAGTCATACTCGCTCCGTTCCTAAATAATTGTTGTTTTATTTTGGGTACACCCTTAAGAAACTATTCATTTTCTAGAAAACAAACGTGTTTTTACTAACTATTCATTTGGCAGGTGTCCTTTTCTGCTCTTCGCAAGGACGTTAGTGTTCCAAGAAATGCGATCTGGCCTTGGTTATGTTGTTTTGGAAGTATTCCCTTGAACCTTAGCATATTGATTGCATAACGAAATTCCATGGAAAATAGGACGAGGGAAATAGACATGTCAAGGTATTAACACTTCAGCCTGCCAATTGTAAATTCACCTGAAACTGAACCAGTACTCGCTTTCAACCGAACATTACTAGTAATTTCTATGTCTGCCAATATTTTTGTTGGGTTCGAAATCGAGAGGGCGTCATGCAGAAGCTATTAGTTGCAAACTATTGAGACGATAAATCAGACAAAAAGAAAAACATACTAAAAACATGATGATTATATAGTTTGTCCAATTGACCTAAATATAAAAACCTAATATAAAAGAAAACATAAAACTATTAGAGAGAAAATCTCCTCCTAAACAAAACTCTTTAATAACTACATTGTGGATGCTATTGTGTTATGGTATGAGAAGGGGGTGTTCTATTTATAGAGTTCCAAAACCTTTCCTCCAAGAAAGAGGTTAGCCAAATACGGAAAAGAATTATATTTTTTCTTTCAGTAAAAGTAAAAGTAATTATGGTAACTTTTATTTTCCTTCTAAGAAAAAAGTAAAACTTAAATATAGTAAGAAAATCAGGGTAAAAACCCTAACAATTTCCCCCACAAAAACTGCCTCAACGCTCCTCATTTTTCGATCATTGTTCTCATCCATCCTACCATTTGACCCTTCTCTCAGTTCCGACATACTCGAATCGTTCCTATACTTGCAAGGCTTGTGGCTCTGCTGGAAATGACTTAGTTTTAGATGTGCCCGTCACGAATTTGATATCCACATGCAATGTGCCCTTTGGATGAGGAGGCCTATGAATTGAAAGCACATTCTTTATTTGTGTTCTGTATCACGACAATGCATATCGTAGTTACTGGTTGTATAATTGTGCTGATTATGATTTTGGCACACATCTCGAACGTGCCATTTCATTTTCGTCACTAATATCTTCTAACCATTGTTTCTTTGCTGCAGTGGCAGCTTTTATGTCCATTAAGTATAGGATGGCTGAATTTTGGTAAACAAACTCGAAAAAATATCCAAGACGGTAGTCCCAACTCAAAGGTGACAAGCGCATACTATGCGGACGGCGATTTCAAGCTCAATGTTAGAAAGTAATGGAAGCCTATCTCCTTCAGAACCCTGATGCATCCAAGAAACCTATCTGGCCTTTGTTATATGGTTAATTCTTTAGAGCTTCTGAAGTACAAATTTGATACTGTGGATTTACTTTTGTAACATAACAGAGGAAGATAGTGGTGTTGCGCGACTTTCCTCTGACATGCAATTCACAATCATCCAGGCAGAAGAATCGAACATGAGAATCTCGTTGTACTTGTGTGTTTAAGTTCTCTAGCTGCGACATTGGCTTCTGTACATGAATCGTTCTTCTGTACAAACCACAAATAGTAAGTTTTGCTTTGCTGGGTAGATTGTATATGACTATGAAACTTATATTACAGTTGTTTTGGAACATTTTCTGTGAATTTTCCGTTTCTTTTAGAAAACTTACAATTTTTTAATAATAATTATAATTTCAATAAATACAAATGTCATTCAGTGATTTGTCCATTTGACACATCGTATGCGACTGCACATCACACATGAGGTATGTTGTATTGGGGTGACCACATAACACACCAATACCAAATATAGCTTGCTATTTGGTCGAATGCAAATTTATCTGCTTTTTTTAACTGCATTGCTTTCATATAGTGAGTTAGTATTATTTATTTCATTATTTGGTCGACCCTAGCCTACGACACTATACAAATTCAATTGTTACTCTGAATTATGTCACACCCCTTTTTCATACTCCAAAAGATTAATTTTTAAGTTCGAAAGGGTTTTTATTATCAAACTGACGAAAAATAAAAATTTGTTTCGAAAAAGGATTATTTACATTTTTTATTCAGAGTCGCCACTTGGCATAATCCGGTGTGCCAAGTCACCTTTGAAAAATCCTTTTCAAAACAATTTGACTCTTTAAGACTGGTTTGCGAACAAAGATTCCGGCTAAGGAATTCTGTTGACCGAGGGGAAGGTGTTAGGCACCCCTCGATCCCGTGTTCGACCACGGTTGCTTGGTGGAACGTATCGGCTAACTTTGACACTAAGAATGTATAAACCACATAAAACACATAAACAAGCAACAAACACGTCAAACAACAATCCAAAATCAAAATAATAATGTTCAGTCCAATTATACAGTCCAAAAATAAAAACATACGGAAAGGTAAAACATATTCTATTCTAAGCTAGTCCTAAACTAAACTCCAACCCGCTGCCTCGGGCCTTCGTCACGAACGTCTTCCGGGTACAAAATACTTCGGGGCATTCCCCGGCGAATAAACACAAATACCTCGGGGCATTCCCCGGCCAAATGAATACACTTTAGTGCGAGAAAATCAAACTATTTAACAAAATCTCAAATATTCAACAAAAACAACGAGTCCTGAACTTTGCTTACCCAACCTACATTTGCCTATTCATTTCAACGCCATTTAATGAATCAAAATAAATTAATGATTGCTTTTATCAATGTCAATTCCAACCACCCACGTTGGCTTTCATTTTTCATCAATTACACCAACTACTACTCCTATTCATTCCATGTATCATCGAATACACACCATGAAGCACAAAATCATGACATCATAACGTCAACAAAACTCACCAACTACGATCACATCACGCATAATCACAACAATTAAACACATTTGAGACAATAACAAGAATATAGAGTTGAGGGATGGACCTTAAACCGCTTTTTGACCAATATTATTCGACGAGATAAAGAAAACCCGCCTCCGATAACCTCGACTTAAGCCCCAACGACAAATCTGTCCAGCTCAGCATTTGGGAAATTGAAACCCGAAGTATGATTCAAACAACCAATCCGCAAAGCGACTGAAAGTATTCAATACACGCCCTGCAACACGAAATAGACGGGATCTTCCTACGACTTTTCCACCGGAGTCAATTCAAATCTTACCGGAATCGACCCTAACAAACGAAGCTGACCCGAGTGAACCAAAATCTAAACCAAACGATCATAAATCTGACCTCGAACAAACTGAAATCGAACTCAAAACGGCCGGAATCAACCCAAAATAGATCGATCTCGGACTGGTTTTAACGATTCGATCTTGGTTTTCAGTGATGGAGATGGTTTGGATGAGTTTTCGATGGGTTTCGGAGTTAAATCAGAACTAGTGCAGTGATTTTCGGTGAAGAGTGGCCAAAAAACTCGATCTCTGGCCAAGTTCTTCTCTCTCGTCTCTCTTTGTTCTCTCTCTCTCTCGATCTCACTGTTCCCCCTACGATTCCCCTCGCCTTTCACTGTTTTCACCTTTTTTATGCGATTTTGGTATGGGTGTGCGTGTGTATGGCTGTGTTTGAGAGTGGAATCGTGAGTTGTGTGTGTGTTATTCTATGTGTATGCGTAGAAGAGAAAATGGAGATGATGATGTGGGTTTATATATTGTTTTTGTATATGAATTGTGAATCTGTGTCTTTCTTTTTTCTATGTGTGTATGTATATAATAATAAAAAAAAAAATCCCCCTAAAGAGAACCAAATTCTTCCACTTTTGTACAGCTGTCCGTTTTCTTTTCCTTTGTGACCAAGGAATGTGAGGGGGGGTCATGTGGGGTATGGGGTGGTGAGGGTAGGGGTATGGGTAATGTGTGTTATTTTAATTGAAAGGGTTGTTAGGATGTTAAAAAGAATAAAAGTTTGTTAGGGATTTTTTTGAGAGTTATTTTTTGTATTTTTGTGGAATGTAATTACATGGGTAGGTAAAGGTAAAAATGGGTAAAATGATATCGGGGAGGGACGAAATTACGTGTCTACATCATGCCCCCTTTGAATGTAAACACGCAGTGTTTTCAGACAAAAAAGTAAACAACAAGACCGAATTTTGTCCAGATCCTTATTCAAAGAGAGGAGTAAAAGAAAGAAGGACAATCGAATCCTGTCGGACACTCTATCTACCCAAGTCATGAGGAAGTCACAAGTATCTCAAAGGGTTGGAAGAGAAGTGGACTATACCGAGTTGGAGAGTCGAGTGAGGTTCCATCGAGGTTCTGGTTCGCGGCTCTGTCATTACATCAAAAATAAAAATTACAAGTTAAAAAAAATAAATGAAATTACAAAATCCTATCTATACAGCTTCTGTTGGCTCTTGACTCGGCTTTTATCACCCTATTCTTCAGGCGGGCTCCTGACTTGCAATTTCTTCAACTTGTTGCTTGCCTTTCAATTTCTTCACCCTGTTCTCTAGGTGGACTCCTGACTAGCTGTTTCATCACCCTATTCTTCAGGCGGGTCCCTAAAACTCAAAATTAAAACTAGAACGAAAATTATCCCAAATAAAAATTATAGTAAAGTAGTATTTCATTTTTGAAAGCGTTGTCCCATTTTCCAGGAGGGTCCTGAACAGAAAGTAAAGTCCCATTTTTCAGAAGGGTCCTGAACTGAAAGTAAATTTCCATTTTTCAGGAGGGTCCTGAACAGAAAGTAAAATCTCATTTTTCAGGAGGGTCCTAAACATAAAGTAAAATCCCATTTTTCAGGAGGGTCCTGAGCAGAAAGTAAAGCCCCATTTTTCAGGAGGGTCCTGAGTAGAAAGTAAAGTCCCATTTTTCAGGCGGGTCCTGAGTAGAAAGTAAAATCCCATTTTTCAGGAGGGTCCTGAACATAAAAAAAAATCTCATTTTTCAGGAGGGTCCTAAACAGAAGGTAAAGTCCCATTTTTCAGGAGGGTCCTGAACAGAAAGTAAAATTCTATTTTACAGGAGGGTCCTGAACATAAAGTAAAATACCATTTTTCAGGAGGGTCCTGAACAGAAAGTAGAGTCCCATTTTTCAGGAGGGTCCTGAACAGAAAGTAAAATCCAATTTTTCAGGAGGGTCCTGAGCAGAAAGTAGAATCCCATTTTTCAGGAGGGTCCTGAACATAAAGTAAAATTCCATTTTTCTGGAGGGTCCTGAACAGAAGGTAAAGTCCCATTTTTCAGGAGGGTCCTGAGCATAAAGTAGAATCCCATTTTTCAGGAGTGTCCTGATCAAACAGTAAAATCTCATTTTTCAGGAGGGTCCTGAACAGAAAGTAAAATCCCATTTTTTCAGGAGGGTCCTGAGCAGAACGTAAAATCCCATTTGTCAGGAGAGTCCTGGACAGAAAGTAAGATCCCATTTTTCAGGAGGGTCTTGAACATAAAGTAAAATCCCATTTTTCAGGAGGGTCCTGAGCAGAAACTAAAGCCCCATTTTCCAGGAGGGTCCTGAGTAGAAAGTAAAGTCCCATTTTTCAGGCGGGTCCTGAGTAGAAAGTAAAATCCCATTTTTCAGGAGGGTCCTGAACATCAAAAAAAATTTCATTTTTCAGGAGGGTCCTGAACAGAAGGTAAAGTCCCATTTTTCAGGAGGGTCCTGAACAGAAAGTAAAATTCCATTTTACAGGAGGGTCCTGAACATAAAGTAAAATACCATTTTTCAGGAGGGTCCTGAATAGAAAGTAGAGTCCTATTTTTCAGGAGGGTCCTGAACAGAAAGTAAAATCCAATTTTTCAGGAGGGTCCTAAGCAGAAAGTAAAATCTCATTTTTCAGGAGGGTCCTGAACATAAAGTAAAATCCCATTTTTCTGGAGGGTCCTGAACAGAAGGTAAAGTTGCATTTTTTAGGAGGGTCCTGAACAGAAGGTAAAGTCCCATTTTCAAGAGGGTCCTGAGCATAAAGTAGAATCCCATTTTCCAGGAGTGTCCTGATCAAACAGTAAAATCTCATTTTTCAGGAGGGTCCTGAACAAAAAGTAAAATCCCATTTTTTCAGGAGGGTCCTAAGCAGAACGTAAAATCCCATTTTTCAGGAGAGTCCTGAATAGAAAGTAAGATCCCATTTTTCAGGAGGGTCCTGAACATAAAGTAAAATCCCATTTTTTCAGGAGGGTCCTGAGCATAAAGCAGAATCTCATTTTTAAGGAGGGTCCTGAACATAAAGTAAAATCCCATTTTTCAGGTGTGTCCTGATCAAACAGTAAAATCTCATTTTTCAGGAGGGTCCTGAACAAAAAGTAAAATCCTATTTTTTCAGGAGGGTCCTAAGCAGAACGTAAAATCCCATTTTTCAGGAGAGTCCTGAACAGAAAGTAAGATCCCATTTTTCAGGAGGGTCCTGAACATAAAGTAAAATCCCATTTTTTCAGGAGGGTCCTGAGCATAAAGTAGAATCCCCTTTTTAAGGAGGGTCCTGAACATTAAGTAAAATCCCATTTTTTCAGGAGGGTCCTGAGCATAAAGTAGAATCCCATTTTTCAGGATGGTCCGGAACATAAAGTAAAATCCCATTTTTTAGGAGGGTCCTGACAGAAGGTAAAGTACCATTTTTCAGGAGGGTCCTGAACAGAAAGTAAAATCCCATTTTTTAGGAGGGTCCTGACAAAAGGTAAAGTCCCATTTTTCAGGAGGGTCCTGAACAGAAAGTAAAATCCCATTTTACAGGAGGGTCCTGAACATTAAGTAAAATCCCATTTTTCAGGAGGGTCCTGAACAGAAAGTAGATTCCCATTTTTCAGGAGGGTCCTGAACAGAAAGTAAAATCCAATTTTTCAGGAGGGTCCTGAGCAGAAAGTAGAATCCCATTTTTCAGGAGGGTCTTGAATATAAAGTAAAATCCCATTTTTCAGGAGGGTTCTGAACAGAAGGTAAAGTCCCATTTTTCAGGAGGGTCCTGATCAAACAGTAAAATCCCATTTTTCAGGAGGGTCCTGAACAGAAAGTAAAATCCCATTTTTCAGGAGGGTCCTGAGCAGAACGTAAAATCCCATTTTTCAGGAGGGTCCTGAACAGAAAGTAAGATTCCATTTTTCAGGAGGGTCTTGAACATAAAGTAAAATCCCATTTTTTCAGGAGGGTCCTGAGCATAAAGTAGAATCCCATTTTTCAGGAGGGTCCGAAACATAAAGTAAAATCCCATTTTTCGAGAGGATCCTGAGCAGAAAGTAGAATCCCATTTTTCAGGAGGGTCCTGAACAGAAGGTAAAGTCCCATTTTTTAGGAGGGTCCTGAACAGAAAGTAAAACCTCATTTTTCAGGAGGGTCCTGAACATAAAGTAAAATCCCATTTTTTAGAAGGGTCCTGAACAGAAAGTAAAATCCCATTTTTTCAGGAGGGTCCTGAGTAGAACGTACAATCCCATTTTTCAGGAGGGTCCTGAATAGAAAGTAAAATCCCATTTTTCAGGAGGGTCCTAAACATAAAGTAAAATCCCATTTTTCAGGAGGGTCCTAAATAGATGGTAAAGTCCCATTTTTCAGGAGGGTCCTGAGCATAAAGTAGAATCACATTTTTCAGGAGGGTCCTGAGCATAAAGTAGAATCTCATTTTTCAAAAGGGTCCTGAACAAACAGTATAATCCCTTTTTTCAGGAGGGTCCTGAACAGAAAGTAAAATCTCATTTTTCAGGAGGGTCCTGAGTAAAACGTAAAATCCCATTTTTCAGGAGGGTCCTGAAGAGAAACTAAAATCCCATTTTTCAGGAGGGTCATGAACATAAAGTAAAATCCCATTTTTTCAGGAGGGTCCTGAGCATAAAGTAGAATCCCATTTTTCAGGAGCTGAACATAAAGTAAAATCCCATTTTTTCAAGAGGGTCCTGAGCATAAAGTAGAATCCCATTTTTCAGGAGGGTCCTGAACATAAAGTAAACTCCCATTTTTCAGGAGGGTCATGAATTGAAAGTAAAGTCCCACGGATGTGCATTTCCAATGGTAGATGATTTAAGTGAAGCGAATTTGCCCCTATTTCAACAAAGAAAATTTGTCAGTTAAAAACTTAGTGGTGGCTTGCAGCTCTTGGCTTCTCTGGTATCTTCCCCAGCACTCGATCCTTTCATCTTTGTTCCAAATCGCTGACACTTGCCCTGTCTTGCCGCATCATTGACCCGGATCCAGATTGAGGGAAATGAGCTCTGACTCAAACAATGGGTTTCCATTTTACCATGTCTCTGAGGTGCACTCTTTTTCCAAATCTAATTGCTTCCACAAATCCAACAGCCTGTCGGTTGATAGACTTCCTTTGCTTCGTGTTGAATTACGATCATATTTCTTTCATGTGCTGGTCCTTGGCTTTTCCTCATATAATTGGAAAGACTGGTAGTAAATTTTGAAATCTTTTCTCGCTTGTTTTGACACAGACTTGACTTAGAATGTAAAGAAATGATGGTGACTTTTAATTTCATAAATGACATAAAAAGACAAAAAGCATGAATATGTAAATGAAAGAAAAGGGCAATGTCCCATATTCAAAAAGAAAACATATCTAAATACGACAAACAACTCCAATGAGTATGACATGCATTTTGGATTAAGCTGCCTGATCTTCCTATCCAAACTCCCCATTTGTTGTTGAGTTCGTGCCTTTGCCGCTGAGCCTCTTTTTCAAATCCATTGGACTCATACACAATTGAAAACATCTCAAAAGACTTTCGCCAATAAATCTCTTTCTTTTCACTTTTCACTTTCATCCTGAACTCGCCATCGCCTTACGGTGCCCGTGAGGGTTTCACCTATAAGACTCTTTTTTTTTTATTTCTCTCCACTCACCATCGCCTTATGGTGCCTGCAAGGGTTTTCACTAATAAGACTCTCTCATTTTTATTTCTCTCAACTCACCATCGCCTTATGATGCCCGCAGGGGTTTTCACCAATAAGACTCTCTCATTTTGTATTTCTTTCTTGATTTCTTATGCTGAGGGAGACAAGTGGTACCTCAGAATGTATCATTATATCCATTGAATGCTTAGCCTTAACATTATCAAAAATTGATCTGAAGGACTTTCTTTGGTTGTAACTTGGCTTTCGGATAAGGTTAGAAAAGGATGGCAAGAGGTTCAAATGACACTTGAAGTGGGGGTGGGACTTACAACTTTTGGAATCGACTCAAACAACATATTAACTCATGCCCCAGTTTTTGTTGGCTGGGTGACTCTAAAATCTTTATTTGGTTGGACCGAGCTCGAAATAGGGCAGCCTGCGTATCTCACTCCCAAGAGAGGAGAATCAGGTCGCACGTAGTTCCATAAGCTTGTTCTTTGTTTTGATTTGATTTTTTTTTCGAACTCTTTCTTTTATTCTTATTTTCTTGACATTTATCGTTGACTCTATTTTGATTCCAAAAAAGAGATATGAAAGAAAAAATAAAACGAAGATCAAACGGGTAAACAAAGGATGACACAATGTTTGGATAGAAGAATAAAATGCCTTCATCATATCAATCTTAAAAATGCAAGTACTAAACATGCAATAAAATCAACAAAGGATAAAACATCATACATAATATCTTATGACCGCATCAGCATTGATAGCCATTTCTGCCATTTTGCCTTCAATATCTGTCAAATATAAGGCTCCATTGGGCAACACTTTCTTCACAACGAATGGACCTTGCCAGTTAGGGGAGAACTTGCCTTTCGCTTCAACCTGGTGAGGAAGGATACGTTTCAATACCAACTGACCAACTTCAAAATTCCTGGGATGGACCTTTTTGTTATACGCTCGAGCCATCCTCCTCTGATACAACTGGCCATGACATACAGACGTTAGCCTTTTTTCCTCAATCAAACTCAAATGCTCCAGTCGGGTTTTGACCCATTCGTCATCATCAATCTCTGCTTCTACAATAACTCGAAGAGAGGGAATTTCAACTTTTGTAGGGATGACTGCTTTTGTCCCATACACCAATAAATATGGAGTTTCCCCTGTTGAAGTGCGAACAGTGGTGCGATAACCTAGCAATGCAAACGGCAACTTTTCATGCCACTGTCTAGACCCTTGTACCATTTTTCGCAGTATTTTTTTTATATTCTTATTGGCGGCTTCTACAGCACCATTGGCCTTTGGGCGATATGGAGTAGAATTTGGATGTGCGATCCTAAACTATTGACACACTTCTTGCATCAAATGACTATTGAGATTGGCAGCATTGTCTATAATGATCATCTTAGGAATTCCAAACCTACAAATGATGTTGGCATGAACAAAATCTACCACAGCCTTCTTTGTCACTGACTTGAAAGTTACTGCTTTTACCCACTTTGTGAAGTAATCAATGGCTACCAAAATGAATCTATGTCCATTTGATGCCTTCGGCTCAATCGGTCCAATCACATCCATTCCTCAAGCCACAAACGGCCATGGAGTGTCCATTGCATGCAACTCAGCAGGAGGAGAACGTATCAGATCACCGTGTACCTGACATTGATGACACTTTTGAACAAATCGAATAGAATCTCTCTCTATAGTAAGCCAGTAATAACCTACTTGAAGAATCTTCTTTGACAAGACATGACCGTTCATATGCGACCCAAATACTCCAGAGTGTATTTCAACCATGATTGTCGAGGCTTCTCTTGCATCTACACACCTCAAAAGTCCCAGATCTGGGGTTCTCTTATATAAGATCCCCTCACTTAAGAAAAATCCACTAGCCAAACGCCTAATAGTCCTCTTTTGATCGTTGGTGGCATATGTTGGGTATTCTCCTGACTGAATGTATCGCTTGATATCCAAGAACCAGGGTTCTCCATCGAGCTCTTCTTCAACCGCATTACAGTAAGCATGCTGATCACGACTCTGTATATTCACAGGATTGATGTAGGCTTTATTAGGATATTGGAGCATTGAAGACAGAGTGGCTAAAGCATCAGCAATTTCATTATGAATCCTTGGAATATGCCTAAATTTTACTAACACAAACCGTTGACATAACTCCTGCAAGCATTGTCGATATGGGATGAGCTTCAAATCTCGCGTCTCCCAATCTCCTTGAATTTGATGAACGAGCAAATCTGAATCCCCCAACACCAATAATTCCTAGACTCCAATATCAACAGCTAACCTCAAACCAAGAATGCAAGCTTCATACTCTGCCATATTGTTAGTACAGTAAAATTGAAGTTGTACTGTTACCGGGAAATGTTGTCCCAATTCAGAGATAAGAACCGCACCTATTTCGACTCCTTTCATATTGACAGCTCCATCGAAGAACAACTTCCAACCTGGATCAGCATCTATAACGACTTCATCGACACACGACACTTCTTCGTCAGGAAAATATGTCTTTAATGGCTCGTACTTTTCATCGATGGGATTATCAGCAAGATGATCTACCAAGGCTTGGGCTTTCATGGCGTTTCGAGTCACATATACAATGTCAAACTCGGTAAGCAATATTTGCCACTTTGCCAATCGACCTGTTGGCATAGGCTTCTAAAAGATATACTTCAAAGGATCCATGCAAGAGATGAGATAAGTAGTATAGGATGAGAGATAATGCTTCAACTTCTGTGCTACCCAAGTTAGGTCACAACACGTCCTTTCAAGAAGAGTATACCTAGCCTCATATGCGGTGAACTTCTTGCTAAGATAATAAATAGCTTGCTCCTTTTTGCCTGTGACATCATGTTGACCCAGGAAACAACCGAAAGATTTGTTCATGACTGATAAATATAAGATCAAAGGCCTACCAGGCTCCGGTGGTACCAGCACGGGCGGATTTGACAAATATCTTTTGATTTTGGTGAACGCTTCCTGACATTCTTCAGTCCATTTTACCGCAACACTCTTTTTCAGCAACTTGAATATGGGCTCACAAGTGGTTGTCAGTTGAGTAATAAACCTGCTAATGTAGTTCAGTCTACCAAGCAAACTCATGACCTCCATCCTATTCTTGGGCGGGGGGAAATCTTGAATGGCTTTGATTTTTGAGGGATCCAATTCAATCCCCCGACGGCTGACCACAAACCCCAACAGCTTTCCAGACGAAACTCCAAATACACATTTTGCCGGGTTGAGCTTGAGATTATACCTGCGAAGCCTTTCAAAGAACTTTCTTAAATCCTTAACATGGTCGGCCCGACCTTTTGACTTAATAATCACATCATCCACGTATACCTCAATCTCCTTATGTATCATATCATGAAACATAGTGGTCATGGCTCTCATGTATGTTGCTCCAGCATTCTTCAAACCGAACGGCATCACTCGATAACAATAGGTCCCCCATGGTGTGATAAAAGACGTCTTCTCCGCGTCTTCATCATCCATAATGATCTGGTGATATCCGGCATAGCAATCCACAAAAGAGGCAACCTCATGTTTAGCACAGTTGTCTAGCAAAATATGGATGTTGGGCAGTGGAAAATCATCTTTTGGACTTGCTCTGTTCAAATCACGATAATCAACACACACTCAAATTTTGCCATCTTTCTTTGGTACGGGAACAACATTGGATAACCACATGGGATAATGAGCCACTCGAATTACTTTGGCTTCAAGTTGTTTCATGATTTCCTCTTTGATCTTAATACTTACATCAGTTTTAAACTTCATCAACTTCTGTTTGACAAGAGGGAATGCGGGGTCAGTTGGCAATTTGTGAGCTACTAATTCAGTGCTTAAACCAGGCATATCATTATAAGACCATGAAAAAACATCCTTATAATCAATTAATGCTTGAATCATTCCATCTTTTAGCTGTGGCAAAGCATGTACACTGATTTTAGTTTCCCTAACATCTTCTTCATTCCCTAAATTTATTGGCTCAGTCTCATTCAAATTAGGATTCAGTTTGTCTTCAAACTGTTCCAACTCTTTGCTTATTTCTTCTAGTGCTTTTTCTTCATCATATTCCCCATCCTGCTTCATTACATCTTGATTAGTTTGGATTTTAAGATCAGGCTAAAAATTTAGCATGCATGTCATGTCATTAGAATCAGCATAAAGAGAACTATATATAAAAAAAGAAAAACAAAACATATTAAACACGAAACAAAAGGGACATTGTATTTCATTAAATAAAAAGATAGAAGGGCTTAAGCATAGATGCCAACATAACATAAACAAACTAAAATCCAAATTACAACCCTGAAATAACTCAGATAAACAGAAAGAAAAACAAAATAAACTACCAAAACTCCCTCCTGACGGGGAGAGGAGTGACTTCCCAATTATTGAGTCGGACAGCTGGACCTATGAATTACACGTCTGCCATACTGGTACCTTCTCCTGCTTCGACCATATCAACTTCAATAAAAAGGTTCTGGCAGTTATCAACCAATTCAACTTCAAATTCCATATGTTTCGTGACACCGCTCTTAACAAATGATTCACTGAGTAGTGGCATTGGGCGAGGGAGTGACCATGTTTCCTTTTTCCTTCCCTTGGCTTTCTTCAAATCTTCAGCCGTCGGCTCAAATCCTAGACCAAGCGTTCCCATGTTCTCACTCAGACATATGGGATGAACTATACCGTGCAGAGACGCTCCCAAACCCTTTCCTGGCTCAAATCCGTATTTCCAAAGTTCACTCACCATCATGATAGAAGCGGAAGACAATTGTGGTCCTGGTATAACCTGCCATTCAAGGATACGATTCACTGGCACTATATCAAAAATTTGATAGATGAATGTTTTCTCTACGTTATTCGCTTCAATAAGAGACAAGGGAGAATCTTCGTAGGCGGACAAATCTCCTTCACCGTGAATAACCACTTCTTTCCTGTCATGCTCAAACTTAATCATTTGGTGCAGTGTAGATGCAACCACCTTGGCCTTGTGGATCCACGGCCTTCCCAACAACAGATTGTAAGAGGAGTCTATATTCGATACTTGAAACTCTATGGCGAACTCAACAGGCCCTATGATCAACATTAGTTCTATTTCGCCAAAGGAGTTTGATTTTGCACCATCGAAAGCCCTGACACATACATTGTTGGGCCTGATCCTCTCAGCACCAATATTCAACTTTTGCAAAGTAGAAATAGGGCAGATATTTGCACCTGAACCTCCGTCAATCATAACATGAGTGACGTATAAATCTTCGCACTTCACTATAATGTAAAGGCCCCGGTTATGCCCTGTACCTTCAACAGGCAATTCATCGTCAGAAAAGCTGATCTAATTGACCTCAAAGATTTTTCCGACCATTTTATGAAGCTGATTTATTGTAATCTCCCTAGGAACATATGCTTCATTTAATACCTTCAGTAAAATATCAGGATGCTCCTTGGAGTGCAACAACAAAGATAAGAGGGAAATTTGAGCAGGGGTTTTCTTCAACTAGTCTATTATTGAATACTCTGGCAATTTCATCTTTTTCAAAAATTCTTTGGCTTCTTCTTCGGTGATAGGTTTTTTGATAGATGACGGTCCACTCATAATTGGCTTGGACTTTCTTAAACTTTCGGACACGAAGCATCTTCCTGACCTAGTCAAACCCCCTACCTCATCTACATCTTCCACTACTTCTTTCCCATGATAGGTCATCACAGTCCGCCCATAATTCTAGGGAACCCTTTTCGTATCAACTATCGGAGGTTAGGTCATCGGTTTGAGGACAATAGGCGCTGTCAGTGCTCCTTTCACCGTCAAGATGGGCTTACTCAGAGCTCCTACCACTGTCAACTTAGGTTTATCCTGACTTAAATCAACATACCTTATGGCACCTTGCACCGTGATCAGGGGTTTCTTTGTGCTTTCTTGGGATTTATCTTCTCTCATTCCTTCCTATCTCAATGACATTGCTTTCAAAGACTCTTCTATATTCACCGATTTCTCCTCAATGGTATGTATCTTGATGATAGGCTTATAACACCTTGACGACTCTTTCCCGTCATATATCAATTCTAACATATTGGTTTCAGCATGGGTTGGCAGCGGATTCTGGTTAACGTTTGGACCCTCCGAGGCCTGGACCAGCATCTGATTTGTTTCAATTAAATCTTGGACAGCTCTCTTTAAATGCTAGCATTTCTCAATATCATGGCCTGGTATGTCAGAACAGTACGCACACCTTAAAGAATAATCAAGATTCCTCAGCGGTGGATTTGAAAGCCTTCCTTGAATTGGGCTTAAGACCTTCAACTTTCTCAACCTATCAAACAAGCTAGCATATGACTCCCCAAGAGGTGTGAATTGATTTTTGACCGCCTTCTCTTTCTTATACTCGGGCCTAGGTTGAAAACCGGGTCTGGAGGGGTTTTGGTAATTCAGTGGAGCGAATGGGCAATTTTGTGGAGCTTGCGCGCGCCGTTGCGGGTAAGAAGGGGTTTGGGCATATGGCTGCGTGCTATATACTGGGTACGGGGGTGGTGGAATAGAATATAAAGGGTTTTGTGGAGGGTAGTAATGGTGGGGAGGAATATATGGAGCTTGGGCGTAGACTTGGGCATGGGATTGGGGATAGGAGCGAGTTGGTCTTTTAGGATAGGAATGGGTTCTAGCTACGATAGTCGCCACGTCCTCTTTCTTCTTTTTACCTTCGAATGCGCCAGATCCACCTTAAATCGCTTGTGTGGTGGCTTTTAATGCGGCAAAACTCACTATTCGGCCGGTCTTGATTTCGTCTTCTATCATCTCCCCCATTTTGAGGACTTCAATAAAAGACTTTCCCATTGCCGGAAGTAAATGTTGAAAATAGGTCTCATCCTGTGCCTAAATGAAAACCTCTACCAAATTACTTTCTTTCATTGGAGGCTTTACCCTGGCGGCCTGTTCACGCCACCTTATCGTGTATTCCCTAAAACCTTCAGTGCTTTTCTTCTTCATATTAACCAAGGATTTTTCTTCCAGAATCAGGTCGATGTTATACTAAAAATATTGCACAAACTCAGAAGCTAAGTCATCCCAGCTGTTCCACTTGTCAATATCTTGATCGATAAACCATTCTGAAGCCAGATCAGAAAGACTCTCGCCAAAAAAAGCCATAAGCAGCTCTTCCCTTCCTCCTGCAGCCCTCAATTGGTTGCAATAACGTCTCAAGTGTGCCATGGGATCACCGTGCCCTGCATACTTCTCGAACTTGGGCATTTTAAAACCGAGGGAAAGGTTGATGTCTGGGAACATGCAAAGATCTTTATAGGAAACACTCTTATAACCTCAGATTCCCTGCAACTTCCTCATGGCCTGTTCTAAACTTTTCAACTTCCCTGCTATGACTTCTTGTTCCTCTGTTGCGATAGGTTTCTCCGTATCAAATGGAAATGCAGGTGGCTGTTGTACCCATAAGGTTTATTCATTCTCAAAGTAGGCTCTGGGGCATAATACTGACTATCTGGAACCTTCAATACTGGCTCATTAGCAGACCTAGGAAGCCCCATTGTCGGACGCACAACATATGTGGGAGCTTCAGGTGGTGGCGGAGCCACAAATACCGGTGTGATCGGTGGCGCCGGCTGAGCAGCGGGTCTTGATTGGGGAGCTGCCAAGGGCACACCAGAACTGCCAGGATAACAATGTCACAGAGTGAATCCTGGCGCATGCTCAGGTGACTCAGTAGGAGCAGAGAATTGCGCCTAAGAGAGCGGTTGGAAATTAGAGATATTCCCAAGACCTTCAGGGAGCAGAGGAGGAGGCATTCCGCTGGCCCATGCCCGGTGCAAATCTATCAATTGTTGTCTGAGCCTTACTACCTCATCATTGTGTTTTGAACTTTCTTCCCTGTGATCCTGATCCGGGTCAATGAGCGAATTTTCAATCTCCCTGCTAGCCATGGCGAGCTTTGCTTTGGATCTAGTGAAGTATGGGTGACTAGACAGAGTGCTGCAAACTTACCACTGTTATCTAAAAGAACATGCTCATCAAAGACGACATCTGTTAGGATTAGGGCACACAACAAGCATGGGAATCACATTGGTAAAATTGTCCTAAATTCATGTTCATTTCTACCAGCTTTTGAGAGCAGCGAGATCATTTTAACATCATCTCGATTTTTATCTACACTTATTTTTATCTAAACTTATTGTTATTATTATTATTTTTCTCCTTTCCCTCTCTCTTATTTTTTCGTATCAGTCTCTGTTCTTTCCCTTTATTGTCTCATCATCTTTTCTTTCTTTTCTTCTCTCACTATTTACCTTCATTTTATCATTCTTTATGGCTTTTGTTTTTTCTTTAAAAGAGGAAAAATAATGAAAAACAACGAAACAAAATGATTAGATTGAACCCAAAA
The DNA here is from genome assembly GCA_030864215.1 of Capsicum pubescens. Taxonomy (NCBI): domain Eukaryota; kingdom Viridiplantae; phylum Streptophyta; class Magnoliopsida; order Solanales; family Solanaceae; genus Capsicum; species Capsicum pubescens. The sequence continues at coordinate 310,582,407 of CM061543.1, read as the reverse complement.
GTAGGTTGCCTATGTATCATGTTGTACATGAATCAGATCTTGCATAGTTCGGGATGCATATGCATAAGCATCACACAATTGAAGGTTTTTTTTTCACGAAAAATGAAAACAAGTAAACAAAAGAAAGACATAACATCATAACATTTCGATGAAAGAAACAACCAAACATACAACGAATTTAGGACCACTTTAAAACCAAACAACAAATACAAAACAACATTCTAAACCCCTAACGACATCCGTGCAATTACTAATAAAGACCCAAATATCAAAAACAACTTGACTCCGACTTAACAAAGACACCACCCTACAATGACAGAAACACAAAAGACTCAAAACTACATAAAGATAAGACATGTTCTTTCAAACTGGTGCTCTGTGTGACGTCCCCGGCTGAGATGAACCCATCTGTAAAGTCCCCTCTTTTCCACTCAGACTTTGCAACATATCCTGCAACGACGTTTTGATACTCGGGAATAAATTTCTCGCCCGTATCCCCGCCTCTTGGAGATTACACCCGCAAAGGTTTTTCTGATACCCATCCACAGTTATGATCAAACGTGACAACTGAACTCTCAAAAACTCCACCTTGGCACCCAGATCTTCCTGCTCATCATCCTCTATATGATTGCTTCCCGTATTCGCCATCTAAGTTGGGTTGGTAAGGGTCTACTAATGCCACGGGGCAGAGATTGTAGCCAGATTTCATAGTTTTGAGTGCATCCTAGATTTTCCTCGAGAGTATCGACACCTAGCTTTATCGCGTTATTCCAGAATTGCTCATATTTGCTTTCCCCCACGGCTTGGTCTTTAAAGTACTCTACATCCTTTAGAAGGTCCATTATTGGGGGACGTTTTGCATCCTACCCAACTGACGCATCACCCTTCTTGGACTGTAAGGCCTAGTGCAGTTAAGTCCTATTAAAACTAGAAAGAGTTGCATTTGAGATCCAATCAAGATTTTCTTAGGACGAAACCACATATAGCACCAAAGAATATTGTTCGGAGTTCTTGATTCGAGAAATTCGATCCAAGAATTGATTCCCATAGGAAAAGAAATTTTTTCAAAACGCATTCTCTCTGGCATAGCTTACACTCAATCATTCAGACAACGGTTTATCACATCAGCTCTAATCAAAGAAGGCGTATGCAAGTGCTTCATCATCCACAACTGCAATATCATATTACTCCCCTCAAAAAATCGTACCCCTCTTTTTACTTCAGTTAAAGCCTTATATATTTCTTTTAAGATCATTGGTACAATGGTGACCTCATCTTTTTTCTTGAATAAAGCTATCACTACTGATTGTAGACGAGTATTGATACACCTCTCATCTAACGGGAACACTAAGATACCCAACAAAGCCAGACAAAAAACCTCAAGATGACGTTGTTCCCAGATTTTTTTGGTAGTACAGAATTCATCCCAAAAGCAGTCGAAACCCTCTAAGGACCCAAATCTAGCAAAAAAATAGTCCAAGGAAATCCAAGATTGTTTGAGACATCCCAGATGCTTGTTATCTTTTAATCCACAGAGTCGAAGGAATTTTTTACGAGTATGATTGCGGGCTAAAATCATCTGTTGACCCATGTAAGTCAACCAAAACAAACGAGACATTTCTGCCAAGGTAGGAGTCAATTCACAACTTCCGAACCTAAACACCAAATTATTTAGATCCCAGAAAGTCAACGCAGCTTCTATTAGATCCGAACGAGGCGTGAGATCCATGAGTGCTACAAGATTGCCTAACATTTTCCTAACTTCGTGCTTTTCAGAGTAATTGAACGTGCCCCACCACTTGATCAACTTTTTGGGTACCTTGACAACCATAAGGACTCTAGACTTTGTGGACAGATCCATCCTGTAGTAGCAGATAAGAAATTATCTCAAAAATTGATAAGAGCAAAAGGTTCCCAACCAATGGGAATTTGATGCGGACATACGTCGATGGGACAGACCGCTTCATGACTCCAAATTGCCGAACAGTAACGTTGAATAAAATCAGCCTACTTGGCTAACAACTCTAGGCTACGGGGTAAAAGACCTAGCCTAAGACTAAGATGAAGACCAAAATAAAGGTTATCGGACCCACCGAGGGTTGCCTACGTATCCCGCCCCGAGGGACGGGAATCAGGTATGAGTAGTTCGTCCAGATTGGACAATTAATGATTAAATAATAGATGACACCCTGACTTGAGACACGACCAAAGACACATGATGAACAACATAACAAAGTCTTTTTTTTTTAGTTTTTAATTCGACACTTTACATAAAAAAAATGACACCAACAGCTATGAAAGAAAAAATCTTTTTGGTATTTTCGTTAAATGAAATGTACAAAACTTCTACCACCTTTTTTTTGAATTTTTCTTTTATAAAAATCCCCTAAAAAAAATCTTTTTGGAGTTTGCGAATTGTGAAAGCTTGCTAAAGGAAACAAAAGGAAAATCTTTTTGATTTTTTTTATTTTTTTTTGAATTTTTGAATCGTGGAAAACAAAAGTCATAAAGATCCTAAAAACTACAAAACTCTTCTTTGATTCACCTTTTCTCTTTTTTTTTTCTCTTTTTTTCAAGCACACCTTACTTCTAACACATGCTTTCCCCGAATCAGTCCGTCAAATGACCACATTACCCTCAAAGATGCAACATTTAGCACATGGGGATGCTTTAAAGGTGAGTCTCCTACAAAGGACCAAGTGGACCCGCTAGGTCTCAATATGATGCACATAAGCATGACCTAAAGGCTGACCTACGTTGGGGTTCATTAACAAGGCCGTTCGGGGGAGCATATGGTCGCTAGTGGCTGCTTAGCTTTCCACCTACTCCATACATCCAACGGCTCCCCCCTAAAATAAAGGTGACTCAACTAGAGTTCGTGTGCACGACGTGCGCTCCGAGACTTGTTGCGGAAAGAATGACTCAGGTTAAGCACATGATGTCAGATATAAAAGCGGTAACACATAGGATAAATACTGTAAACAAAGAGCACGAAAATACACAAAAGTGAGAACACAAACAAAAATCACAAACAATGCTTATACACTCATAATGCCAAACAAAGCCGATACGACTCCAAAAAAAGCTCGAGTTCTGAAATCTCCCCAGCAGAGTTGCCAGAGCTGTCACACCCCTTTTTCATACTCCAAAAGATTAATTTTTAAGTTCGAAAGGGTTTTTATTATCAAAGTGACGAAAAATAAAAATTTGTTTCGAAAAAAGATTATTTACATTTTTTATTCAGAGTCGCCACTTGGCATAATCCGGTGTGCCAAGTCACCTTTGAAAAATCCTTTTCAAAATAATTTGACTCTTTAAGACTGGTTTGCGAACAGACATTCTGGCTTAGGAATTCTGTTGACCGAGGGGAAGGTGTTAGGCACCCCTCGATCCCGTGTTCGACCACGGTTGCTTGGTGGAACGTATCGGCTAACTTTGACACTAAGAATGTATAAACCACATAAAACACATAAACAAGCAACAAACACGTCAAACAACAATCCAAAACCAAAATAATAATGTTCAGTCCAATTATACAGTCCAAAAATAAAAACATACGGAAAGGTAAAACCTATTCTATTCTAAGCTAGTCCTAAACTAAACTCCAACCCGCTGCCTCGGGCCTTCGTCACGAACGTCCTCCGGGTACAAAATACTTAGGGGCATTCCCCGGCGAATAAACACAAATACCTCGGGGCATTCCCCGGCCAAATGAATACACTTTAGTGCGAGAAAATCAAACTATTTAACAAAATCTCAAATATTCAACAAAAACAACGATTCCTAAACTTCGCTTACCCAACCTACATTCGCCTATTCATTTCAACGCCATTTAATGAATCAAAATAAATTAATGATTGCTTTTATCAATGTCAATTCCAACCACCCACGTTGGCTTTCATTTTTCATCAATTACACCAACTACTACTCCTATTCATTCTATGTATCATCGAAAACACACCGTGAAGCACAAAATCATGACATCATAACGTCAACAAAACTCACCAACTACGATCACATCACGCATAATCACAACAATTAAACACATTTGAGACAATAACAAGAATATAAAGTTGAGGGATGGACCTTAAACCGCTTTTTGACCAATATTATTCGACGAGATAAAGAAAATCCGCCTCCGATAACCTTGACTTAAGCCCCAACGACAAATCTGTCCAGCTCAGTATTTGGGAAATTGAAACCCGAAGTCCGATTCAAACAACCAATCCGCAAAGCGACTGAAAGTATTCAATACACGCCCTGCAACGCGAAACAGACGGGATCTACCTACGACTTTTCCACCGGAGTCAATTCAAATCTTACCGGAATCGACCCTAACAAACGAAGCTGACCCGAGTGAACCAAAATCTAAACCAAATGATCAGAAATCAGACCTCGAACAAACTGAAATCGAACTCAAAACGGCCGGAATCAACCCGAAACAGGTCGATCTCGGACTGATTTTAACGATTCAGTCTTGGTTTTAAGTGATGGAGATGGTTTGGATGAGTTTTCGATGGGTTTCGGAGTTAAATCGGAACTAGTGCAGTGATTTTCGGTGAAGAGTGGCCGGAAAACTCGATCTCCAGCCAAGTTCTTCTCTCTCGTCTCTCTCTGTTCTCTCCCTCTCTCTCTCGATCTCACTGTTCCCCCCTACGATTCCCCTCGCCTTTCACTATTTTTCACCTTTTTTATGCGATTTTGGTATGGGTGTACGTGTGTATGGGTGTGTTTGAGAGTGTTATCGTGAGTTGTGTGTGTGTTATTCTGTGTGTATGCGTAGAAGAGAAAATGGAGATGATGATGTGTGTTTGTATATTGTTGTTGTATATGAATTGTGAATCTGTGTTTTTCTTTTTTCTATGTGTGTATGTATATAATAAATAAAAAAAAAGAATCCCCCCCTAAAGAGAACAAAATTCTTCGACTTTTGTACAGCTGTCCGTTTTCTTTTCCTTTGTGACCAAGGAATGTGAGGGGGGGGTCATGTGGGGTATGGGGTGGTGAGGGTAGGGGTATGGGTAATGTGTCTTATTTTAATTGAAAGGGTTGTTAGGATGTTAAAAAAAATAAAATTTTGTTAGGGATTTTGTTGAGAGTTATATTTTGTATTTTTGTGGAATGTAATTATATGGGTAGGGCAAAGTAAAAATGGGTAAAATGATATCGGGGAGGGACGAAATTACGTGTCTACAAATTACTTACGAATTGAGGGATGAAGAAGACCGTATACAACTTAAATAGCTAATTGTACTACTCCATTGCTTTCAGATATCTATATTTCTACACTCCCCCTCAATGCTGCAAGTTGTCTGTGTCCCAAAGCTTTTGTCAAAAATGTCTGATGAGTGAAATATTTTATGTCATTTCCTCTCTATCTTCTCCTCCACACAAAAACGTATTTTTCGACTTTCACCTTCAAAAAGTAAATGTTATCTCACATTCATAATTTGAAAATAATTTCTTATGCATTTATGCTTTGGGATGACAATAAATATCAATCAACTAGACTCACCAATCATCAGTTCACACTCGTATTTTCCTCTTTCAAATTTTGTACAACTCGTCATGTACAGATTTCAATATTATGGAAAGTGTTGTGCTGCAGTTTCTGTAGCTCCTACTCTAGCTCTATTATTTGGATATATCACCTGGCATCTACGTAAATCATTCAAGATAAATCCGCAATCCATTTTTCGTCGGGCAATACGTGGATGAACTCCCGATATGACGGTAAAATCTAAACGTTGGGTGTATCGACTCTAAGAGATCTGATATTGCTCCATGGCTAGTATCCAGCTGTCTAACTAATAACATTAATAGTATACAACTTAAATGCTTCTCATCTACCTCATTGCTTACAATCAGTGACTTGGTTTCCTATTACCCCACTCCCCTTCTCTCACTATCTTCTCCTCCACACAAATTTTTCAATGTTTAGAAAGGAGGGGATTATAGTAATATATATATATATATATATATATATAGACACTCAAAGTAAGCACTACTCTAACTTCGAGAGTGCACATCCAAACGCTTCAACTTGACGTCAACTGACAACAAAACAATCCATGAATGTTCTTCATTCCTAAATTGTTCAAAGTATATCAGATCATGTCACCAATAAGTTTTTCTTAAAGGTTGTGGCAGGACAATACAGACCAAGTAATTTGAAGCAGAGCTAGGGAATACTTGTCAAACTACAAAATCAAAATAGAATTAATTACATTTTCTTAGCATTTCACCCTTGCAATTAATTCATTTAGAAAGTGGAGATAACTTCACATGGGTCCTATTACCCCCTGAACTCAATTTTATATTTTTTTGTCACCCTATTGTGCTGACATGACACCTTAATTACATAAAAATGGGACCCGCATTAAAAGTGTCATGTCAACTAAAAAGATGTCACATCAGCTAAAAAGGGTGACAAAACACTAAAATTGAGTCTGGAGGGTAATAGGACCCCTGTGAAGTTGGAGTCTATCGTAGCAAATTTGGTCAAAGTTCAGGAGGGTACTTGATGCTTTACTCTAGAAAGTGCAAACAATTTATTTGTAAAGTTTCAATCAAAGTATCTTAAGAGGTACACCCTCCATTAAGTTTTACTTGTAACATTTGAACTTGACACATTCATTAATAAAAACTTATTGACATGGTTATTTTACCACACTAGCCTTATTAATTGATGTTCAATATTAGATTTTAATAAATAATTTGGAGAATAAGTAATTAATGCTAAGGGTTAAACATGAAAAAATAATTATCTTTTCTTGCAATGTTAAAAGTGGCTAGTGGAAGTGAAAATCTATAATTAAAATTATGAACAAATAAAATAAACGGAGAGAGTAAATTAGTAAAATTATATTCCTTATTTATAATTTTTTAAGGGACATGCTAAAAAATTGGAAAACGATATTTCTGCATTCAATGCTGCATGTTGGCTGTCTTCAGCTGACTAATTCAAAGATATTTATTGTAGTTTTCTCTAACATCAAGTATTTGTAATCTCTCTATTTCTTCTTCCACACAAATTTTCAGCCTTTTATTTTTCAAGCTAATAGATTTTTTGCTGTATCAGTTTTTTCATCGAGTGATAAGGTTAGTCTTTAATAAACTCTAAAAGTTTGTTTAATTTTGGTAAGATCTTTAGAAAAATTTGGTGAAGTATACATAGAAAACAACTGATTTTTTTATATCTGCACTTTTTTTGCTACTTTATTCTCCTGATAAAATTCTTATCTACATTTTATACTTCAGATCCTACGAATTTGAAAGGAAAGGAACTTACACTCATGGAAAATGAAGGAGAAAGAGATAAAGAGGAAGCAAACAACTTTATGGTATGTCAAATTCACTCCATTTCTAAATAAGCGGCGTTTTCAGTTTGGGCGCACGCGCACCCCTTAATTGAAGCTATACTTTTTTTTTAGTACTTAAGAAACTGTACTCAAAGATTAGCCTACCTAATTACCTTAATAGCTAGTATTGAAGCAAAATTAATAATCCATTTAAAATCTAGAAGAATAAGACACAAACCACCTAATTATGATAAAATCAGATTTAGATATCCACCAAAATACTATAAATATGGTTTAAATAAATAAAGTACCAAAATACAAAGAATTAAAACAAATTATTTCTGAAAAACATAAAGAATTAAAAATAAGGATAGAAAGATTAAGTTATAATATATTTGTCGGAGTTAGTAAAAACTCAATAAATGCACAAAAAGATGAAATATATAGATGCACCAGAATATATAGAAAGAACACTAATAGGAACAGTGAAATTATGGTTTTTAAATCTAACTGAAAATAGTAAAAGAATATTAAGAACTGACAAACCTACAGAAAGAACATCATCAACAACCACAACTAAACTAACACCTATAGAATCATTAAAAAAATATGAGACAGCTATAAAAGACGAATTTAGTAGCATGACAACAATAGAAGACGAACAAAATGAAGAGAAAGATACAAATAGGAATTTAATGTTAAAATTAGAAATATGTAATATGTGCTACATAGATGAATATACTTGCGCATTTAAAGAATATTATTATAAAGGAGCATATAATACAGAAGAAAGTAAAGAAATAAGAAAATTATATTTTAGTAAATTACCTGAACCATTTAGTTTAAAAATAATAAAAAATTGGGATGAAACAAAAATAGTAGATACTCTAAGAGAAAGAATAAAATTTTTACAACAATGGTATAGAAACCTATGTGAAAAATATAGAGAAGAAATAAAAATGGAAAAAACATTAATAAGAAATTTAGCATGTTGCAAAGATAAAATAGCACCTCAATTTGGATGCGAAGAAAGATATTATAAGAAAATAAAAAGACATAAGAAATATAAGAAATACAAAAAATCAAAATATAAGTATAAGAAACCAAGAAAAAGATATTATGTAAAAAAATTATAAACATAAAAGACCATATAGGAAAAAGAAATCTATAAAGGAATGTACTTGTTATAATTGCGGAAAATTAGGACATTTAGCTAGAGATTGTAAATTACCTAAAAACCCAAAAAATAAACAAATATCAGAAATAAAAATAGAAAATACAGAATATATGCAGATAGATTATATAGATTACGAATTAGAAAGTGAAGACAGTATATATGAAATTTCAGAGAATAAAACAGATAATGAAATAGGAGATAATGAAATAGATAGTGAATTAGATGAATTAAATGACTGAAGAAGATATAAAAATAATAACAAAAGAAGAATATTTAAATGACGAAGGAACAGATCAAAAAATAATATTTGATAACAATGTATTTGATGAAATAAAAGAAAAAGAGTTAGACTTAAGTGTAGAAAAAATATTTAAAATACCAACAATAAAAAATATATTTACTAGGAAAAAAGAAGAATATTATGTAGTAAGCCAAAAGGAACATGTAATAGACTGTAGATATGCAAAAGGTAAAGCTAGTATACCACTAGTAACAAAAAGAATAATTAATAAAGAGATAAACGATATAAAAAGTAGAGACCCAATAAAATATGTACACCTTGGAGGTACAGAAATATTAATAAAAGCATGTTTTAGAGAAGGAATAGATACACCAATAGAATTATATTTAGCAGATGATAGAATTATAAAACCTATAGAAAAAAGTATAATAACTGTCATAAAAGGAAATTTAATATACCAAAAATTTTAATTTATAATAAGTGTGAATTATTCAGTAGCAGTAACAAATAAAAATATAGACAAATCATTAGTATTATATTGGAAAATATCAGGAATAGAATTAACCCTAGGAAGTAAAATATTTACAGCAAGATGTAAAAATCTATATGTATTAACAACAAAATATAAAATGACGGGAAAAAATAAAATTAATAAAATACAAATAGAAAGCCCTTTTGAACAATTCGTAAAAACAATTGATAATAATGATTATAGTTACAGAAATATAGACATAGAAGAAGATCTAGAAATAATAAATGATAGAATAAGCACAACAAAAAGAATAGCTTATGATAAACCGGAATCATCAAGCTCATCAAAAAGAACAAGTTATGAAACAACTTCAACGGATAATTTAAACCAATATTACATAACAAGAAAGGTAAATGAAAAAGAATATTTAATACTCTTAAATACAGGACAAGAAGAAAATTATATAGCAAAATATCTAGTAAAAAATGAGGAAATAAAAACTGACAATAATATATGCCCAGATCTACCAAGAAGTTTAATAAATACTAAAAATATAGCAGAAAAAATAATAATAATAATAGGAATTAGAAAAATAAAAATAGAATTTGAAGTAAAAGAAGAAATGCAAAAAAAAAGACATAATATTATGAATAAAATGGCTAGAACAAGTAAAACCATATAATATAGAACATACACAATTAACCATAACATATAACAGAGAGAAATTATTCTTAAGAAGAGCTTTAACATGATATGAAAATGTATGTATTAATGAAGATAGTAGTAGAAGGATATTACAGTAGATATTATACGCCTATGATAGATACAGGAGCAGAAGTTAATTTATGTAGATATAATTGTTTACCAGAAAGTAAATGGGATAAATTAAAAACACCAATAATAGTTAAAGAATTTAATAACGAAGGAAGTTTAATTACTTATAAAGCTAAGAATGTAAAAACACAAGTATGGGATAAAATATTAACAATAGAAGAAATCTATAATTATGAGCTAACATCAAAAGATATACTTTTAGGAATGCCGTTTTTAGATAAATTATACCCACATATAATAACTAGAACAGATTGGTGGTTTACAACACCATGTAAACAGAAAGTAAGAGCAAAAAGAGTTATTAATAAAATAAGAAAGAAAACTGATTGGATAAAAGGAAATGAAAAAATTACACAAAAATTAGAAAATATAAAAAAAATACCGAAGATACAATAGAACTGGTCGTATTTTCGATAAATAAAAAGGAAATAACTATATTTTCAATAAATAAGATAGGAATAATTAAGAAAAAATTAGAACAATTATATAGTGAAGATCCATTAAAAGGATGGGAAAAACATAAAATCACTATAAAAATTGAATTAATAGATAAAAATAGCATAATAACACAGAAACCATTAACATATAATTTTGATGATTTAAAAGAATTTAAAATGCATATAGAATAATTATTAGAAAAATAATATATACAAAAAAGTAATAGTAAACATAATAGCCCAGCATTTATAGTAAATAAACATAGTGAACAAAAAAAAGGAAAAAGTAGGATGGTTATTGATTATAGAAATTTAAATGCAAAAACAATGACTTATAATTACCCAATACCAAATAAGATATTAAAAATAAGACAAATACAAGGATATAATTATTTTAGTAAATTTGATTGTAAATCAAGATTTTACCATCTAACGTTAGAAGAAGAATCTAAGGAATTAACCGCATTTACGGTACCACAAGAATTTTATGAATGTAATGTACTACCATTTGGATATAAAAATGCACTAGGTAGATATCAACATTTTATGGATAGTTATTTTAAACAACTACCTAATTGTATAGTATACATAGACGATATACTATTATATACAAAGACCAAAGAAGAACATTTAAAATTATTGGAACAATTTACGGATATAATAGAAAATCGGGAATAAGTTTAAGTGAAAAGAAAGCTGAAATTATGAAAAATCAGATAGAATTTTTAGGAATACAAATAGATAAAAGTGGAGTAAAAATGCAACAACATATAGTACAAAAAATAATAAATTCAAAAGAAGAATTAGATACAAAAAAGAAATTACAATCATTTTTAGGATTAGTAAACCAAGTAAGAGAATATATACCAAAATTAGCAGAGAATCTAAAGCCCTTACAGAAAAAATTTAAAAAGGATGTAGAATATAATTATAACGAAGAAGATAAAAAACAAGTTCAGAAAATAAAAATACTTTGTAAAGAATTACCAAAATTACAATTTCCAGATGAAAATAGAAAATTTATATATATAGTAGAAGCAGATGCTAGTGAATGTAGTTATGGAGGAGTACTTAAATATAGATATGAAAATAAAAAAATAGAACATCATTGTAGATATTATTCAGGATCGTTTAATGAAACAGAAATAAAATGCGAAATAAATAGAAAAGAATTATGTTCATTATATAAATGTTCATTAGCATTTGAGCCATATATTGTATATAACAAGTTTATTGTACGAACAGATAATACACAGGTACGTTGGTGGCTAACAAAGAAAATACAAAATTCAGTTACAACAAAAGAAATTCGGAGACTAGTATTGAATATATTAAATTTTACATTTACAATTGAAGTAATTAGTACTAACAAAAATGTTATTGCAGATTACATATCAAGACAAAGTTACACAGACTGATATAATAGAAGAGGATACTCTAGAAAAGATATTCAACACCCTAACTACGCTTTCAATGAAAGTGGACAGTATGGGTAATGAAATAGAAAAGCTAAAGACTAATGAAGTTAAACTGAAGTCTGAAGCTACAAATCAGCTAACTCAGCAGTGTGCAGAGATATGTCGATCGGAAGACATTAAAATTCCATATCTAGAAGGAGACGTTGGGATACTCCATAAAACTCATAACGTTTATCAATCTACTTCTGCAGGTACAAGCAAAGGAGTTAGGAAAAATACAAATATGAACCTAAACAAGCTATTTAATAAACCATTTATTCCAAATACACCAAAAGATCCTATGTTTATACCCCCACAAATTACCACATACCGAGAAAGTTTAAACCAAGACAAAAAGACATACAACTATACAGCCCGAACATACATAGAAAATATTTACAAAATACAAACCTTCTTAAATACCAACCCCAGAGCTATAAACATCCAAGAACCACATACGAATTACATAACCCAGAAGCTAACCGGATACAATAAGCTAATTGCTTTGCCCAAAACCAAACCAGGTCTAGTTAAAACCTGTTACGAATATGGACTACTTAGTACCATATATACCCAAGACGGAAATGAAATATCCAATATACCAGAAATATATGATTCATTTAACACTTTTAAAAGAATAACCAAAGGTAACCTATTTTTTATAAAATTTTATACGGCACCAGCAGAGATATTGTATGATGAAGCTAAATCACCTATACAAGTTGTAAAAATAGGAATGACCCGAGATGTGATTATACCAGAAGATATTATTCCACAACCAGAAATACCTAGAATTGAGATACCAATTTTTTATGCAAATAAGAGAATTATCGGACTATCCACAATTCTTCAAGAGTTAGCAAATACTTATCGCAACAGAAATCCCATATGGAGTTATTATTCAAGAGGTAATGTAATAGTATACTCAAATTCAAAGGAACTACGAGAAGCAGAAATGGAAGACGTTAGGCAATGGATCTTGACTTTACCCAATCCAGAGAAAAAAATTATTGCCAGAGCCATTAGAGAAAAATTTATTTCGGAAGAATTATTAACCAGATATTGCAAGTTAATTGGACATAAATATCCAGACCATCAATGTTCAAAATGTAATGGAGAAGATAATATTGTTCCAGAAGTTTAACTTGAATAGAAGAAGATAAAAGCGACAGCTGGAAGATGTAAGATATGAAGCAATAATGGAGATACAGAGCAATAAAAAGAAGATAACTACGGATAAAGAAAGAAGACAAAGAAAGTAATTCAAGGAAGAAATATGGAAGAATAGCTAGATAGCTTTACATAAAAATCATGTAACTAGCCTTAGGCCTTTTTGACTCATACCATTTGGAGGGGGTGCGGATTAGGTGCGATAACTTTACTAGATAATAAATACCTAGATAATAAATACGTAGGTATTTATCTTTATATAATGTATTTTATGAATATTATTGATTGGAATAATTTTCATTTTTATCTTCTTGACTTAAGATGTTTTATTAATTCATATTCTAGATTAGATATTATCGTAATTAAATTATCTAGTATTTTAGGATCCTCGTTAGTATCATGTAACCTTTTGTATTCTAGGTATAAACTATATAGTTGAGTTTCTATTTCTTTTAATGATTTATTCTTTTCGTAAGATGTATTCATTAATTTGTGTAGTTTATTATTTTATCCTATTGAAATTTTAGCAATTTTTGTGTAGTATTTTGTTCTAACGTTGCTATATTCAATGCGTAGGTTTATGTTCTTTATCTGACTAACTAGTATTTGTTGTTCATGTATAGGTAATTTTCCATCTGTATTAAATAATTTTTCGTATGTATTAAATAAATTATTACCTGTATCTTCTTTTTCTAAGGTTAATTTTATTTTAAGTAATTTTTCTTCTAGTTGTCTTTTTTCTATTTCAAGTTGATTTCTGTAATTAACTTCTCCATATATCCAATTTTGCCTTTCTCTAATTTTTTTTATATATTCTAACATTTATTTATTCTGAATAATATCCATCTGAATCTAAGTAATATTGATGTTCATAATATATGCGTAAGTTTTCTATACTGTTTAATAATTCTTCCTCTTCATAATCTTGTAATTTTTTCCATATTATTTTCTTTATGTCTATAATTTTTATATCTCTAAGTATATATAAAACAAGTATTTTAATATCATCTGTCATGCTTTTTCATAATATTTTCTAGTTGTTTGTTGTAGTCTAAGTAATTCTTGCATATTTTCATTAAGAAATTCTATATATTTTATATCTTTAGTTTCCATGTATTTGTCTAAATTTGTTTTCATTTGTTTTTCTACTAATTGTATATTTTTCATATCTTTTTTCCAAAATTTTAGATATATGCGATTTATCATAGTTGATGTGTACGTAGGTATTTATAAGAGTAATTAGGTAAGTGTGGTATGTAATTTATTCTAGCTATATAATCTTTACCGAGTATTTTTTCTAATATGATTTTCCTTATATCTATTATTCCTATATCCTTAATCACATACAAAATAAGTATTTTAAATTTATCTACCATTACATCAGACAAATAATTATTCATTATCATATAATTGTTATTTTCAAAATATTCCCTTCAATCATATACATAACAAAATATGGTCATCTTAGATTACTATATACTAGATTATTCTTAAATAACATGTTCTTCGGTCACTATTAGCATGGTAATCTGGATACTTTTCCCTTAAACAGCGCCTTTACTCTGGTTACTCCATCAGTCGGATGTTTGTGTAGTTATAAATCGCTTCATTAAGGGGAAAGTGAGTATTTTAAAGTTAAATTGTTGCTAAATATATGAAAGCGTCATTTTTTGGGGAACTGACTATAAAAAAGTGAGTCATATAAATCGAGACAGAGGAAATAACTTCCCAAAAAGAATAATTCATTAAAAATTCAAACTTCTGAGTGTAAGAAAAGAACGTCTCAACAATTATTTTAATTTATTTTCAAAAATCTAACTGCAATGAAAACTGCATTCCTTGAGTAATAGAAAAATATTGAAATGTATTTAAAAAACTCCTTAAACTTGGCGCAAATTATTACTTTGGTCTATGAACTATTGATAACCTTAAAAATATTACGGTTTTTGCCCTGATTTTCTTACAAATTTAAGTTTTATTTTTCTTAGAAGTAAAATAAAAGTAATACCATAATTACTTTTATTTTTCTGAAAGGAAAAATATAAAACTTTTTTCATATTTGGCTAACCTCTTTTTTGGAGGAAAGGTTTTGAAGCTTTATAAATAGAAACTCCTCTTCTCATACCACAACACAATATGATCCACAATGTAGTCATTTAAAGAGTCTTGTTTAGAGAGAGATTTTTGTATAAAACTTTTCCATATTTGGCTAACCTCTTTTTTTGAGGAAAGATTTTGGAGCTTTATAAATAGAAACCCCTCTTCTCATACCACAACACAATATAATCCACAATGTAGTCCTTTAAAAAATCTTGTTTAGGGGGAGATTTCTCCCAATAGGTTATTAGCTTTTTGATTTAGTTTTCAATATGTAGGCTTCTTAGTTAATCATATCAAATAATATGTGTTTTTATTACAGTTTTCTTTGTCGTCTGATTTATCGTCTCATGATTTGCAAACTTTAAGCTTCCACATAACGCCCTCTTGATTTTGAACCCAACAAAAAACACCTCTCTACTTGACTAAGTGAATTTTAAAATGACATGACCGCGACGTGCATCACAAACCAACCAAGCCCTGAGATGACCCCTTAGCTTTACCTCAAGAGCCTGATAATAATAATAAACTACGAAAGCTAACCAGTAGGAAAAGAGAGATGTAGAAATCCAAATAATAAGTTTGTGAGTCATGTACCAAATCCACAAAGAAATACCCAACACTATCCAAAAAGACTCTAAACAAGAATACCTACTAAGTAGGGACATGACCCTGACTATGCCAGAAGAAAACCAAAAGTAAGTACTTAAAAAATAAAAAAAATAAAGAAAATCAGGTCTTTCAAATGATGGAGGGCGCACCGCTTCAACAGTTGTCCAACAGGAGTACCAAATTACCTAATTTGTTGCACAAGGCCACAGGAAAATCCCTTGAAACCTACATCATAAAATGGTGTAGCGTCTGGAGTCGGTCAGTACGATAAATACTGACATGCAATCCAAGGAAAGAGATAAAATATACATGAACCAAAATGTTAATAAACCACATGGATTAAATTTATATTTGCAGAAAACCAGCCATAAAACAAGCACTCAACAACTAACAAGCTAATAGAATATCGTGGTAGGGGACAAGGGACATGAACATGATCATTTAAAAATTTAACCCTAAACTATGTAGCTCATACCAACTTTCAAGTACCGACGGGCTATATGGGTCTGGCTCCTGGAAGGGCCCCAATCCATGTTAGCCGCATGAATCGAGAAAATTTGGCTAAAGACACCAAGGCGATAGCCTTCTAAAAATATATTGTGTAAAGAACACATTGTGTTGATAGACCACCAACATCAGCAAATGCGGTTTCCAGTGTTGGTCCTCCCGGAACTGAACCTTCTCAGTAAGCTACACAATTCCCTTTAAAGCCAACTAAAACATTTTCACTTATCATTAACCATGGAGTCTTTCATTAAGGCATTCCCAAATTAGTATTGTCTTACCAATAGACTCGCAAGTCATTCCAATCGTATTCATTTAACCATTTAGACTCCAAATTTTATTTAAAAATCCTTAATCATAGCCCTAAGGGCATTTTTGAAACCATTTAACCTTTTTAGTAGTTAATGTTATGCAAATTTTTGATGAACAGTTTAGACACTATGAAATCCTTTTTTAGAAATCAAATTATGATGTTGATTGAGGTTCATGTGATTAATATGGCCAAAATCCACAAACTTTGTGAAACCCAGATTACCAAATTTCGACATTATCACAAGACACAATTTTAGTTGCAATTCAACGTTTAAACCATCGGAAAAAACATTAAAATAAGAAGTGACCAATGCAAGAGTATAAACACAAAAAATTCTCAACCCTAGTTTAAATCAAATATACAAGAACACGTAAATTTCAAGTTAGTTTATGCAATAATACAACAATTAGAATAGGGAGTGCCAACATGCCTTAATGATTGAAGAATTTCGAGAGCAATTTGAGTTTAGAGCCTGGAGAGTTGAATTCTTGAGAAAATCCTTGGTTTACTTCACTTGAGAGTTGAGAGGGGGGGAAATAATGATAATTTTATTAACCGGTGGAAAATAAGGATTAAAATATGTTGAAAGTCGTTTTAAAGGGAAAAGAATCAAAAAGCCCTCTCCCCAACTGGAAAAAAATAAAACTGGTGATGTGTGTCCTTCGATATGGCACGCTGCGATTGCGGAGGCCCAAGGGCGTTCCATGTTCTTATCGCAGTATGCACAGGGAGTGGCACACCGCTATCGCGGACCCTCACTGGTTTGGAATCCTGAAATGACCCCGAAGGTTTACTGAAAATTCCAAAACTTTTTCCAATTATCCTATTAACATCCTTAATCATGATTTGAGTAAAAAAATATTATTAAATACGAGGAAGGGTCCACAATAAAATCGTCGAAATTTTTGGGGACTTACATTATCCTCCCTTAGGATCATTCGTCCCCGAATAAGAGACTAGGACACCCTTAGCATGATAATAGGAAGAGTATAGAGGGATTCAAGAACAAAATTCCAAATGCATCAAGAGAAGAAGTGATATTTGTACCTTAAGCACTTTTGTCCAACATTGAAAGCCAAAATGGATATTAGCTTTCATATCTTCTTTCGATTCTCATGTAGCCACCTCTAATTTTTTGTTTCTCCACAGCACCTCCACTGAAGCTATCTCTTTAGTTCTTAATTTTTGAACTTGCCTATCAAAGATTTCAATCGAGATTTCCTTGTAGGACAACGAATCCTTAACCAATATCCTCAATGGGCACTATCAAGGAAGAATCACCCACATACTTTTTAAGCATAGACATATGAAAACCGAGATGAATCGAGGCCAAGTTTGTTGGTAATTTCAATTCATAGGTAACATTCCCAATCCTTCTTACAACTTGATACGAAACAAATGCGTCGTTTGATTTTTGGCCCGCAGCACGCCTGAACCTAGGGCCCACCACCGAAACCATTGGCTATAGCACACCGATTTAACCCGAAAATGCCCCCTTCGCGTCGTTCCACCCATTTATCAACCCAAATGGCCACGAAAATATAAACGGACCATACTGGGATGATCACAAACCTCCTTAGCATGCCCCGATCGATATTTGGACCATAGCACGCCCGGATCAGTGGCCCACCCCCGAAACCGTGGGCTAAGCACACCGATTTGGCCCGAAAATGCCCCGTTCATGCAGTTTCGCTAGTTTGTCCACTCAAATTGCCACAAAAAATTAAACAAACCACACTGGGATGATCCCCAACCTCCCTGGAATGCCCTGATCAATTTTCGGCCCACAGCATACCTGGACCCCGGGCTCACCCCCAAAACTGTGGGCTATAACACACCGATTTGGCCTGAAAATGCCTCGTTCAGGCTGTTTCGCCCGTTTGTCCACCCAAATGGCCACGAAAATTTAAACAAACCACTTTGGGATGAACCCCATCCTCCCTGGCATACCCCGATCGATTTTTGGCCTACAGCACGCCCGGACCACAGGCCTTCACCGGAAATCGTGGGCTATAGCACACTGATTTAGCCCGAAAATGCCCTGTTCGTGCCGTTTCACCAGTTTATCCAACCAAATGGCCATGAAAATTTAAACGGACCACAATGAAATGATCCTCAACTTCCCTTGCATGCCCCGATCAATTTTTTGCCGATAGAATGCTCGGACCCCGGGCTCACCCCTAAAACTGTGGGTTATAGCACACCGATTTGGCCCAAAAATGCCCCGTTAGCGCTATTTCGCCCGTTTGTCCACCCAAATGGCCACGAAAATTTAAACGAACTACACTGGGATGATACCCAACCTCCCTGGCATGCCTCGATTAATTTCAACCCTGAACCGCGGGCCTACCTCCGAAATCGTGGGCTATAGCATACCAATTTGGCTCGAAAATGCCCATTTCGCCCGTTTGTCCACCCAAATAGCCACAAAAACATAAACGGACCACACTGGTACGATCTCCAACCTCCCTGGCACGCCCCGGTAGTTTTTTGGTGTACAAAACGCCTGGACCCGGTCTCCACCCCCAAAACCATGGATTATAGCACATCGATTTGGCCCAAAAATGCCCCGTTCCATCCGTTTCGCCTGTTTGACCACCCAAATGGCCACGAAAATTTAATCGAACCATACTGGGACGATCCCAACCTTCCTGGCACGCCCCGATTGATTTTTGGCACACAGAACGCCTGTACCCCGGTCTCCACCCCTGAAACCGTGGGCTATTGCACATCTATTTGGCCAAAAAAATGCCCCGTTCGCGTCGTTTCTCCCGTTTGTCCACCCAATTGGCCACGAAAATTTAATCAGACCACACTGTGACGATCCCCAACCTCCCTGGCACGCGTCGATTGATTTTTGGACCACATCGCGCCTGAACCTCGGTCCCACCCCTGAAACCGTTGGCTATAGCACACCGATTTGGTGCGACAATGCCCCATTCAAGCCATTTCTCCCATTTGTCCACCTAAGTGGCCACAAAAATTTAAACGGACCACACTGGGACGATTCCCAACCTCCCTAGCACGCCTCGGTCGATTTTTGGCCCACAGCACGCCCAGACCCCGGTCTCATCCGCGAAACCGTGCGCAATAGCACACCGATTTGGCCCAAAATGCCCTGTTCGCGCCGTTTCGCCCATTTGTCCACCCAAATGGCCGCAAAAATTTAAAAAGACCACACTGGTACGATACACAACCTCCCTGGCATGCCCCGATTGATTTTTGGCCCACAGAACGCTCAAACCCTTCGTCCACCCCCAAAACTGTGGGCTATAGCACACCAATTTGGCTCGAAAATGCCCCGTTCATGCCTTTTCACCCGTTTGTCCACCCAAATAGCCACGAAAATTTAAACGGACCATACTAGGAGAATCCCTTACCTCCCTGGCATGCCCCGGTCAATTTTTGACCCACACCACGCCCGAACCCCGAGCCCATCCCCGAATCCATGTGCTATAGCACATCGATTTGGACCAAAAATACCCTGCTCGCGCCGTTTCACACATTTGTCCAAATAAATAGCCATAAAAATTTAAACGGACCACACTGTTATGATCACAAACCTTCCTGGCATGCCTTGGTGGATTTTCAACCCATTTCATGCTCGAACCCCGGGCCCACACCCGAAACCGTAGGCTATAATACACCGATTTGGCCCAAAAATGCCCTGTTCGAGCTGTTTCTCCTGTTTGCCCACCCAAATGGCCACAAAAATTTAAATGGACCACACTGTGATGATCTCAAACCTTCCTGGCATGCCCCGATTGATTTTTGGCCCACAGCACACCCAGACCCCGAGCCCACCCACAAAACCATGGGCTATAGCACACCGATTTAGCATGAAAATGCCCCATTTGCATCGTTTCGCCCGTTTGTCCACCCAAATAGCCACCAAAATTTAATCGGACCACACTAGGACGATCCCTAACCTTGCTGGCATGCGCTGGTCAATTTTTGGACTATAGCACGCCTGAACCTCGGTCCCACCCCCAAAATCGTTGGATACAGAACACCGATTTGGACCAAAAATGCCCTGTTTGCTCCGTTTCGCCCGTTTGTCAATTCAAATAGCCACGAAAATTGAAACGAAACACACTAGGATAATCCTCAACCCCTAGCACGCCCCAATCGATTTTTGCACTACAGCACACCCGGACCCCGGGTTTCAACCCTGAAACCGTGGGCTATAGCATACCAATTTAGCCTGAAAACGCCCCGTTCATGCTGTTTTACCCGTTTGTCCACCCAAATAGCCACGAAAAATTAAACGGACCACACAAGGACAATGCCCAACCTCCCTGGCACACCTCGATCAATTTTTGGCACATAGCACGCCCGTACCTTGGGCCCACCCTAAAAACCGTGGGCTATAGCAGACCAATTTTGTCCAAAAATACCCCGTCTACGTAGTTTCGCTCGTTTGTCAAACCAAATGGCCACGAAAATTTAAACGGACCATACTGGGATGATCCCCAACCTTCGTGGCACTCCGCGGTCAATTTTCAGCCCACAGCACACCCGACCCCAGGCCCACTCCCAAAACCATGGGTTATAGCACACAGATTTGGCCAAAAAATGTCCCATTCGTGCTATTTCACCCGTTTGTCCACCCAAATTGCCACAAAAATTTAAACGGACCACACTGGAATGATCCCCAACCTCCGTGGCATGCCTCAGTAAATTTTCAGCCCACAACACCCCCGAACCCCAGGCCCAATCCCAAAACCGTGGGCAATAGCACACCGATTTGGCACGAAAACATCCTGTTCTCACCGTTTCACCCGTTTGTCCACCCAAATGGCCACAAAAATTTAAATGGACCACTCTGGAACGATTCTCAACCTCCCTGGCATGCCCAGATCAATTTTCTGCCCACAGCACGGCCGGACACTAGGCCCACCCCCAAAATCGTGGGCTATAGCACTCTAATTTGGCTCGAAAATGCTCCGTTCGCGCTATTTTTCCAGTTTGTCCACCCAAATGGCCACAAAAATTTAAACGGACCGTACTAGGACAATCCCCAACCTCCCTAGCACGCCTCGATCGATTTTAAGCCAACAACAATCTCGGACCCCGGGCCTACCCCCAAAACCTTGGGCTATAGCTCATCGATTTGGCCCGAAAATATCCCGTTTGTGCCGTTTTGCACTTTTGTCCACCCAAATGGCCACGAAAATTTAAACGGACCACACTGGGATGATCCCCAACCTCCCTAGCATGCCTTGGTTGATTTTCGAGCCATAACACGCACAGACCCCAGGCCCACCCCCAAAATCGCGAGCTGTAGCACACCGATTTGGCCCGAAAATGCCCTGTTCACGTCGTTTTGCCCGTTTGTCCACCTTTATGGCAACAAAAATTTAAATGAACCACACTGGATGATCCCCAACCTCCTTAGCACACCCCGATCAATTTTTGGGCCACAACACGCCTGAATCCCGGGACCACCCCCAAATCGTGGGCTATAGCACACTGATTTGGCCCGAAAATGCCCCATACACGCTGTTTTGCCTGTTTGTCCACCCAAATAACCTCAAAAATTTAAAAGGATCACACTGCGATGATCCTCAACTTCCATGGCATGCCCCGATTGATTTTCGGCCCACAGTATGCCCGTACCTTGGGCCCACCCCTGAAACCGTGGGCTATTGCACATCGATTTAGCCCAAAAATGCCGCATTTGCGTTGTTTCTCCTGTTTGTCCACCCAAATAGCCATAAAAATTTAAACGAACCATACTGGGATGATCCCTAACCTCCCTGACACACCCCGGTCGATTTTTGGCTGATAGCACGCATGAACCCCGAGCCCACCCCCAAAACCGTGGGCTATAGCACACCGATTTGGCCCGAAAATGCCACATTCACGTTGTTTTGCCTGTTTATCCACCCAAATGGCCACAAAAATTTAAATAGACCACACTGAGACGATCCTCAACCCCCTGGCATACCCCAGTCAATTTTTGGCCCACATCACGCTCGAACCCGAGGCCCACCCCCAAAACCGTGGGCTATAGCACACCGATTTGGCTCGAAAATGCCCCGTTCGTGCTGTTTCACCTGTTTGTCCACCCAAATGGCCACGAAAATTTAAATGGACCACAATGGATGATCCTCAACCTCCCTAGCTTGCCCCAGATGATTTTCGGCCCATAGCAGGCCCGAACCCCGTGCCCAACCTCAAAACCGTAGGCTATAGCACACCAATTTGGCTCAAAAATTCCCCGTTCACGCCATTTCGCCCGTTTGTCCATCCAAATGGCCACGAAAATTTAAACAGACCATATTGGGATGATCCCCAACCTCCCTGACATTCGTCGGTCTATTTTTGGCCCACAGCACGTCGGAACCCCAAGCCCAACCCTGAAATCGTGGGCTATAGCACACCGATTTGGCTCGAAAATGCCCCGTTTTCGCTGTTTTGCCCGTTTGTCCATCCAAATGGCCACTATAATTTAAATGGACCACACTGGTATGATCCCCAACCTCCCTGGCATGCCTCAATCAGTTTTCGGACTACAGCACGCCCGAACCCCGGGCCTACCCCCAAAATTGTGGGCTATAGCACACCGATTTGGCTCGAAAACACCTCGTTCGCGCAGTTTCGCTTGTTTGTCCACCCAAATTGCCACGAAAATTTAAACAGACCAAACTAGGATGATCCCCAACCTCCTTGGCACGCCCCAATCAATTTTCAGCCCACAGCACACTCAAACCCTGGGTTGCGCCCAAAAATGTGGGCTATAGCACACCGATTTAGCCAAAAAATGCCCTATTCGCCATGTTTCGCCCGTTTGTCCACCCAAATGGCCACAAAAATTTAAACGGATCATACTGGGATGATCCCCAACCTCCCTGGCCCGCCCCGATCAATTTTTAGACCACAGCACGCCCGGACCCCAGGGCCACCCCCAAAACCGTGGGCTATAGCACACCGATTTGGCCCTAAAATGCCCTGTTTGTGCCGTTTTGACCCATTTGTCTATCCAAATGTCCACGAAAATTTAAACGGACTACACTGGGACGATCCCCAACCTACCTGGCATGCCCCGATTGATTTTCGACCCACAGCACGTCCGAACCCCGGACCCACCCCCAAAACCGTAGGCTATAGCACACCGATTTGGCCAAAAAATGCCCCGTTCGCAACGTTTTGCCCGTTTTTCCACGTAAATGGCCACGAAAATTTAAATGGACCACACTGGGATGATCCCGAACCTCCCTGGCATACCCCGATCGATTTTTGATTGACACCACGCACGGACCCCGGTCCCATCCCCAAAATCGTGGACTATAGCATACCGATTTGGCCCGAAAATGCCCCATTAATGTCGTTTCTCTCATTTGTCCACCCAAATGGACACAGAAATTTCAACGGACCACACTGGGATGATTACCAACCTCCCTGACACGCCCCTATCGATTTTTTGCCCACAACACGATCGGACCCCAATCTCACCCTCAAAACCGTGGGCTATAGCAGACCGATTTGGCCCAAAAATGCCCCATTCGTGTCGTTTCGCCTGTTTGTCCACCCAAATGGCCATAAAAATTTAAACGGACCACACTGGTACGATCCCCAACCTCCCTGGAATGCCTCGGTGGATTTTCAGCCCACAGAACGCTTGGATACCGGTCTTACCTCCGAAACTTTGGGCTAGAGCACACCGATTTGACCCAAAAATGCCCTATTCGCGCTGTTTCTCCCGTTTGACCTACCAAATGGCCACAAAAATTTAATCGGATCACACTGGGACGATCCCCAAACTCCCTAGCATGCGTCGTTTGATTTTTGGCCCGCAGCATGCCTGAACCTAGGGCCCACCACCAAAACCATTGGCTATAGCACACCGATTTAACCCGAAAATGCCCCCGTCGCGTCGTTTCGCCCATTTATCTACCCAAATGGCCACGAAAATTTAAACGAACCATACTGGGATGGTCACAAACCTCCCTAGCGTGCCCCGATCGATATTTGGACCACAGCACACCCGAATCAGTGGCCCACCCTCGAAACCGTGGGCTAAGCACATCGATTTGGCCCGAAAATGCCCCGTTTATGCAGTTTCGCCAGTTTGTCCACCTAAATTGCCACAAAAATTTAAACAAACCACACTGGGATGATTCCCAACCTCCCTGGAATGCCCTGATCGGTTTTCGGCCCACAGCATACCTGGACCCCGAGCCCACCCCCAAAATCGTGGGCTATAATAGCACATCGATTTGGCCTGAAAATGCCCCGTTCAGGCTGTTTCGCCCATTTGTCCACCCAAACGGCCACAAAAATTTAAACGAACCACTTTGGGATGACCCCCAACCTCCCTGGCATACCCCGGTCGATTTTTGGCCTACAGCACACCCGGACCCCAGGCCTTCCCCCAAAATCGTGGGCTATAGCACACTGATTTAGCCCAAAAATGTCCTATTCGCGTCGTTTCACCAGTTTATCCAACCAAATGGCCATGAAAATTTAAACGGACCACAATGGAATGATCCTCAACCTCCCTTGCATTCCCCGATCAATTTTTGACCGATAGAATGCTCGGACCCAGGCTCACCCCTAAAACCGTAGGCTATAGCACACCGATTTGGCCCGAAAATTCCCCGTTAGCGCTGTTTCGCCCGTCTGTCCACCAAAATGGCCACGAAAATTTAAATGGACTACACTGGGATGATACCCAACCTCCCTGGCATGCCTCGATTAATTTCAACCCTGAACCGCGTGCCTACCTCCGAAACCGTGGGATATAGCACACCAATTTGGCTCGAAAATGCCCATTTCGCCCGTTTGTCCACCCAAATAGCCACAAAAACATAAATGAACCACACTGGTGCGATTTCCAGCCTCCCTAGCACGCCTCGGCTATTTTTTGGCGTACAAAACGCCTGGACCCCGGTCTCCACCCCTAAAACCGTGGATTATAAAACACCAATTTGGCCCAAAAATGCCCCGTTCCTGCCGTTTCGCCTGTTTGTCCACCCAAATGGCCACGAAAATTTAATCGGACCATACTGGGACGATCCCAACCTTCCTGGCACGCCCCGATTGATTTTTGGCACACAGAACGCCTGTACCCCGGTCTCCACCCCTGAAACCGTGGGCTATTGCACATCAATTTGGCCCAAAATTGCCCCGTTCGCACCGTTTCGCCCGTT
The DNA here is from genome assembly GCA_030864215.1 of Capsicum pubescens. Taxonomy (NCBI): domain Eukaryota; kingdom Viridiplantae; phylum Streptophyta; class Magnoliopsida; order Solanales; family Solanaceae; genus Capsicum; species Capsicum pubescens. Next base: position 310,556,637 of record CM061543.1, on the reverse strand, counting down.
TGTCCACCCAATTGGCCACGAAAATATAATCAGACCACACTGGGACGATTCCCAACCTCCCTGGCACTCGTCGATTGATTTTTGGACCACATCACGCCTGAACCTCGGTCCCACCCCCAAAACCGTTGGCTATAGCACACCGATTTGGTCCGACATTGCCCCATTCAAGCCATTTCTCCCATTTATCCACCTAAGTGGCCACAAAAATTTAAACAAACCACACTGGGACGATCCCCAACCACCCTAGCACGCCTCGATCAATTTTTGGCCCACAGCACGCCCAGACCCCGATCTCATCCGCGAAATCGTGCGCTATAGCACACCGATTTGGCCCAAAATGCCTTGTTCGCGTCGTTTCGCCCATTTGTCCACCCAAATGGCCACAAAAATTTAAAAGGACCACACTGGTACGATCCACAACCTCCCTGGCATACCCCGGTTGATTTTTGGCCCACAGAATGCTCGAACCCTTTGCCCACCCCCAAAACCGTAGGCTATAGCACACCAATTTGGCCCGAAAATGCTCCGTTCATGTCTTTTCGCCCGTTTGTCCACCCAAATGGCCACGAAAATTTAAACGGACCATACGAGAAGGATCCCTTACCTTCCTGTCATGCCCCGATCAATTTTTGACCCACACCACGCCCGAACCCCGAGCCCATCCCCGAATCCATGTGCTATAGCACATCGATTTGGACCAAAAATGCCCTGCTCGCGCCGTTTCACACATTTGTCCAAACAAATAGCCACAAAAATTTAAACGGACCACACTGTGATGATCACCAACCTTCCTGGCATGCCTTGGTGGATTTTCAACCCATTTCATGCTCGAACCCCAGGCCCACACCCGAAACCGTAGGCTATAACACACCGATTTGGCCCAAAAATGCCCTGTTCGCGCTGTTTTGCCTGTTTGCCCACCCAAATGTCCACAAAAATTTAAATGGACCACACTGTGATGATCTCCAACTTTCCTGGCATGCCCCGATTGATTTTTGGCCCACAGCACACCCGGACCCCGAGCCCACCCTCGAAACCATGGGCTATAGCACACCAATTTAGCATGAAAATGCCCCATTTGCATCGTTTCGCCCGTTTATCCACCCAAATGGACACCAAAATTTAATCGGACCACACTAGGACGATCCCTAACCTCGCTGGCATGCACTGGTCAATTTTTTGCCCATAGAACGCCTGAACCTCGGTCCCACCCCCAAAACCGTTGGATACAGAACACCGATTTGGCCCGAAAAGTCCCTGTTTGCTCCGTTTCGCCCGTTTGTCAACCCAAATGGCCACGAAAATTGAAACGGAACACACTATGATAATCCTTAACCCCTAGCACGCCCCGATCGATTTTTGTACCACAGCACACTCGGAACCCGGGCTCACCCCTGAAACTGTGGGCTATAGCACACCGATTGGGCCTGAAAACACCCCGTTCACGCTGTTTCACCCAAATAGCCACGAAAATTTAAATGGACCACACAAGGACGATGCCCAACCTCCCTGGCACACCCCGATCAATTTTTGGCACATAGCACGCCCGTACCTCGGGCTCACCCTCAAAACCGTGGGCTATAGCACACCAATTTTGTGCAAAAATACCCCGTCAGCATAATTTCGCCCGTTTGTCAAACCAAATGTCCACGAAAATTTAAACGGGTCATACTGGGATGATCCCCAACCTCTGTGGCACTCCGCGTTCGATTTTCAGCCCACAACACACCCGACCCCAGGCCCACCTCCAAAACCATGGGTTATAGCACACAGATTTGGCCAAAAAATGTCCCATTCGTGCTGTTTCACCCGTTTGCCCACCCAAATTGCCACAAAAATTTAAACGGACCACACTGGGACGATCCCCAACCTCCGTGGCATGCCTCAGTAAATTTTCAGCCCACAACACCCCCGGACCCCAGGCCCAACCCCAAAACCGTAGGCAATAGCACACCGATTTGGCACGAAAACATCCTCTTCTCGCCGTTTCACCCGTTTGTCCACCCAAATGGCCACAAAAATTTAATCGGACCACACTGGGATGATCCCCAACCTCTTTGGCAAGCCCCAGTCGATTTTCAGCCTACATCACGCCTGGACCTTGGGCCTACCGCCGAAACCGTAGCCTATTGCACGCTGATTTAGCCCTAAAATGCCCCGTTCGCACCGTTTCACCCGTTTGTCCACCCTATTGGCCACCAAAATTTAAACGGGCCACATTGGAACGATCCCAAACCACCTTGGTATGCCCCGGTTGATTTTCGGCCCACAGCACGCCCGGACGCCGAGACCACCCCCGAAACTTTGGGCTATAGCACACCGATTTGGCCTGAAAATGCCCCGTTCACGCCGTTTCGCCCGTTTGAAAACCCAGATGGCCAAGAAATTTAAACGGACCACACTAAGACGATCTCCAACCTCTATGGCATGCCTCGATCAATTTTGACCCACAGCACGCGTGGACCCCGGCCCACCCCCAAAACTGTGGGCTATAGCATACCGATTTGGCCCGACAATGCCCCTTTCGTGCCATTTCACCCGTTTGTCCACCCAAATGAACATGAAAATTTAAACATACCACACTTGGACAATCCTCAACCTCCCTGGCACGCCCCGATCGATTTTCTGCCCACAGCACGCTCAAAAATGCCCCATTCATGTTGTTTCACCAATTTGTCCACCCAAATGGCCACAAAACTTTAAACGGACCACACTGGGACGATCCCCAACCTCCCTGGCATGCCCTGGTCGATTTTGAGCCGAAAGAATGCCTAAACCCCGGACCCACCCCCGAAACCGTGGGCTATAGCACACCGACTTGTCTTGAAAATGCCCCGTTCGCGTTGTTTTGCCCGTTTGTCCACCCAAATGGCCACAAAAATTTAAACGAACCATACTGAGATGATCCCCAACCTCCCTGGCATGCCTCGATCATTTTTTGACCCATAACACACCCGGACCCATGGCCCACCCCTTAAATCGTGGTCTATCTCACACCGATTTGGCCTAAAAAATTCCCGTTCGCGTTGTTTCACCCGTTTGTCCACCTAAATGGCCACAAAAATTTAAACGAACCACACTGGAAGGATCCCCTACCTCCCTGGCATGCCTCAATCAGTTTTCGGACTACAGCACGCCCGAACCCCGGGCCTACCCCCAAAATTGTGGGCTATAGCACACCGATTTGGCTCGAAAACACCTCGTTCGCGCAGTTTCGCTTGTTTGTCCACCCAAATTGCCACGAAAATTTAAACAGACCAAACTAGGATGATCCCCAACCTCCTTGGCACGCCCCAATCAATTTTCAGCCCACAGCACACTCAAACCCTGGGTTGCGCCCAAAAATGTGGGCTATAGCACACCGATTTAGCCAAAAAATGCCCTATTCGCCATGTTTCGCCCGTTTGTCCACCCAAATGGCCACAAAAATTTAAACGGATCATACTGGGATGATCCCCAACCTCCCTGGCCCGCCCCGATCAATTTTTAGACCACAGCACGCCCGGACCCCAGGGCCACCCCCAAAACCGTGGGCTATAGCACACCGATTTGGCCCTAAAATGCCCTGTTTGTGCCGTTTTGACCCATTTGTCTATCCAAATGTCCACGAAAATTTAAACGGACTACACTGGGACGATCCCCAACCTACCTGGCATGCCCCGATTGATTTTCGACCCACAGCACGTCCGAACCCCGGACCCACCCCCAAAACCGTAGGCTATAGCACACCGATTTGGCCAAAAAATGCCCCGTTCGCAACGTTTTGCCCGTTTTTCCACGTAAATGGCCACGAAAATTTAAATGGACCACACTGGGATGATCCCGAACCTCTCTGGCATACCCCGATCGATTTTTGATTGACACCACGCACGGACCCCGGTCCCATCCCCAAAATCGTGGACTATAGCATACCGATTTGGCCCGAAAATGCCCCATTAATGTCGTTTCTCTCATTTGTCCACCCAAATGGACACAGAAATTTCAACGGACCACACTGGGATGATTACCAACCTCCCTGACACGCCCCTATCGATTTTTTGCCCACAACACGATCGGACCCCAATCTCACCCTCAAAACCGTGGGCTATAGCAGACCGATTTGGCCCAAAAATGCCCCATTCGTGTCGTTTCGCCTGTTTGTCCACCCAAATGGCCATAAAAATTTAAACGGACCACACTGGTACGATCCCCAACCTCCCTGGAATGCCTCGGTGGATTTTCAGCCCACAGAACGCTTGGATACCGGTCTTACCTCCGAAACTTTGGGCTAGAGCACACCGATTTGACCCAAAAATGCCCTATTCGCGCTGTTTCTCCCGTTTGACCTACCAAATGGCCACAAAAATTTAATCGGATCACACTGGGACGATCCCCAAACTCCCTAGCATGCGTCGTTTGATTTTTGGCCCGCAGCATGCCTGAACCTAGGGCCCACCACCAAAACCATTGGCTATAGCACACCGATTTAACCCGAAAATGCCCCCGTCGCGTCGTTTCGCCCATTTATCTACCCAAATGGCCACGAAAATTTAAACGAACCATACTGGGATGGTCACAAACCTCCCTAGCGTGCCCCGATCGATATTTGGACCACAGCACACCCGAATCAGTGGCCCACCCTCGAAACCGTGGGCTAAGCACATCGATTTGGCCCGAAAATGCCCCGTTTATGCAGTTTCGCCAGTTTGTCCACCTAAATTGCCACAAAAATTTAAACAAACCACACTGGGATGATTCCCAACCTCCCTGGAATGCCCTGATCGGTTTTCGGCCCACAGCATACCTGGACCCCGAGCCCACCCCCAAAATCGTGGGCTATAATAGCACATCGATTTGGCCTGAAAATGCCCCGTTCAGGCTGTTTCGCCCATTTGTCCACCCAAACGGCCACAAAAATTTAAACGAACCACTTTGGGATGACCCCCAACCTCCCTGGCATACCCCGGTCGATTTTTGGCCTACAGCACACCCGGACCCCAGGCCTTCCCCCAAAATCGTGGGCTATAGCACACTGATTTAGCCCAAAAATGTCCTATTCGCGTCGTTTCACCAGTTTATCCAACCAAATGGCCATGAAAATTTAAACGGACCACAATGGAATGATCCTCAACCTCCCTTGCATTCCCCGATCAATTTTTGACCGATAGAATGCTCGGACCCAGGCTCACCCCTAAAACCGTAGGCTATAGCACACCGATTTGGCCCGAAAATTCCCCGTTAGCGCTGTTTCGCCCGTCTGTCCACCAAAATGGCCACGAAAATTTAAATGGACTACACTGGGATGATACCCAACCTCCCTGGCATGCCTCGATTAATTTCAACCCTGAACCGCGTGCCTACCTCCGAAACCGTGGGATATAGCACACCAATTTGGCTCGAAAATGCCCATTTCGCCCGTTTGTCCACCCAAATAGCCACAAAAACATAAATGAACCACACTGGTGCGATTTCCAGCCTCCCTAGCACGCCTCGGCTATTTTTTGGCGTACAAAACGCCTGGACCCCGGTCTCCACCCCTAAAACCGTGGATTATAAAACACCAATTTGGCCCAAAAATGCCCCGTTCCTGCCGTTTCGCCTGTTTGTCCACCCAAATGGCCACGAAAATTTAATCGGACCATACTGGGACGATCCCAACCTTCCTGGCACGCCCCGATTGATTTTTGGCACACAGAACGCCTGTACCCCGGTCTCCACCCCTGAAACCGTGGGCTATTGCACATCAATTTGGCCCAAAATTGCCCCGTTCGCACCGTTTCGCCCGTTTGTCCACCCAATTGGCCACGAAAATATAATCAGACCACACTGGGACGATTCCCAACCTCCCTGGCACTCGTCGATTGATTTTTGGACCACATCACGCCTGAACCTCGGTCCCACCCCCAAAACCGTTGGCTATAGCACACCGATTTGGTCCGACATTGCCCCATTCAAGCCATTTCTCCCATTTATCCACCTAAGTGGCCACAAAAATTTAAACAAACCACACTGGGACGATCCCCAACCACCCTAGCACGCCTCGATCAATTTTTGGCCCACAGCACGCCCAGACCCCGATCTCATCCGCGAAATCGTGCGCTATAGCACACCGATTTGGCCCAAAATGCCTTGTTCGCGTCGTTTCGCCCATTTGTCCACCCAAATGGCCACAAAAATTTAAAAGGACCACACTGGTACGATCCACAACCTCCCTGGCATACCCCGGTTGATTTTTGGCCCACAGAATGCTCGAACCCTTTGCCCACCCCCAAAACCGTAGGCTATAGCACACCAATTTGGCCCGAAAATGCTCCGTTCATGTCTTTTCGCCCGTTTGTCCACCCAAATGGCCACGAAAATTTAAACGGACCATACGAGAAGGATCCCTTACCTTCCTGTCATGCCCCGATCAATTTTTGACCCACACCACGCCCGAACCCCGAGCCCATCCCCGAATCCATGTGCTATAGCACATCGATTTGGACCAAAAATGCCCTGCTCGCGCCGTTTCACACATTTGTCCAAACAAATAGCCACAAAAATTTAAACGGACCACACTGTGATGATCACCAACCTTCCTGGCATGCCTTGGTGGATTTTCAACCCATTTCATGCTCGAACCCCAGGCCCACACCCGAAACCGTAGGCTATAACACACCGATTTGGCCCAAAAATGCCCTGTTCGCGCTGTTTTGCCTGTTTGCCCACCCAAATGTCCACAAAAATTTAAATGGACCACACTGTGATGATCTCCAACTTTCCTGGCATGCCCCGATTGATTTTTGGCCCACAGCACACCCGGACCCCGAGCCCACCCTCGAAACCATGGGCTATAGCACACCAATTTAGCATGAAAATGCCCCATTTGCATCGTTTCGCCCGTTTATCCACCCAAATGGACACCAAAATTTAATCGGACCACACTAGGACGATCCCTAACCTCGCTGGCATGCACTGGTCAATTTTTTGCCCATAGAACGCCTGAACCTCGGTCCCACCCCCAAAACCGTTGGATACAGAACACCGATTTGGCCCGAAAAGTCCCTGTTTGCTCCGTTTCGCCCGTTTGTCAACCCAAATGGCCACGAAAATTGAAACGGAACACACTATGATAATCCTTAACCCCTAGCACGCCCCGATCGATTTTTGTACCACAGCACACTCGGAACCCGGGCTCACCCCTGAAACTGTGGGCTATAGCACACCGATTGGGCCTGAAAACACCCCGTTCACGCTGTTTCACCCAAATAGCCACGAAAATTTAAATGGACCACACAAGGACGATGCCCAACCTCCCTGGCACACCCCGATCAATTTTTGGCACATAGCACGCCCGTACCTCGGGCTCACCCTCAAAACCGTGGGCTATAGCACACCAATTTTGTGCAAAAATACCCCGTCAGCATAATTTCGCCCGTTTGTCAAACCAAATGTCCACGAAAATTTAAACGGGTCATACTGGGATGATCCCCAACCTCTGTGGCACTCCGCGTTCGATTTTCAGCCCACAACACACCCGACCCCAGGCCCACCTCCAAAACCATGGGTTATAGCACACAGATTTGGCCAAAAAATGTCCCATTCGTGCTGTTTCACCCGTTTGCCCACCCAAATTGCCACAAAAATTTAAACGGACCACACTGGGACGATCCCCAACCTCCGTGGCATGCCTCAGTAAATTTTCAGCCCACAACACCCCCGGACCCCAGGCCCAACCCCAAAACCGTAGGCAATAGCACACCGATTTGGCACGAAAACATCCTCTTCTCGCCGTTTCACCCGTTTGTCCACCCAAATGGCCACAAAAATTTAATCGGACAACACTGGGATGATACCCAACCTCTTTGGCAAGCCCCAGTCGATTTTCAGCCTACATCACGCCTGGACCTTGGGCCTACCGCCGAAACCGTAGCCTATTGCACGCTGATTTAGCCCTAAAATGCCCCGTTCGCACCGTTTCACCCGTTTGTCCACCCTATTGGCCACCAAAATTTAAACGGGCCACATTGGAACGATCCCAAACCACCTTGGTATGCCCCGGTTGATTTTCGGCCCACAGCACGCCCGAACGCCGAGACCACCCCCGAAACTTTGGGCTATAGCACACCGATTTGGCCTGAAAATGCCCCGTTCACGCCGTTTCGCCCGTTTGAAAACCCAGATGGCCAAGAAATTTAAACGGACCACACTAAGACGATCTCCAACCTCTATGGCATGCCTCGATCAATTTTGACCCACAGCACGCGTGGACCCCGGCCCACCCCCAAAACTGTGGGCTATAGCATACCGATTTGGCCCGACAATGCCCCTTTCGTGCCATTTCACCCGTTTGTCCACCCAAATGAACATGAAAATTTAAACATACCACACTTGGACAATCCTCAACCTCCCTGGCACGCCCCGATCGATTTTCTGCCCACAGCACGCTCAAAAATGCCCCATTCATGTTGTTTCACCAATTTGTCCACCCAAATGGCCACAAAACTTTAAACGGACCACACTGGGACGATCCCCAACCTCCCTGGCATGCCCTGGTCGATTTTGAGCCGAAAGAATGCCTAAACCCCGGACCCACCCCCGAAACCGTGGGCTATAGCACACCGACTTGTCTTGAAAATGCCCCGTTCGCGTTGTTTTGCCCGTTTGTCCACCCAAATGGCCACAAAAATTTAAACGAACCATACTGAGATGATCCCCAACCTCCCTGGCATGCCTCGATCATTTTTTGACCCATAACACACCCGGACCCATGGCCCACCCCTTAAATCGTGGTCTATCTCACACCGATTTGGCCTAAAAAATTCCCGTTCGCGTTGTTTCACCCGTTTGTCCACCTAAATGGCCACAAAAATTTAAACGAACCACACTGGAAGGATCCCCTACCTCCCTGATATGCCTCGGTCAATTTTTGGCCCACACCACGCCCAAACCCCGAGCCCATCCCCGAATCTAGGTGCTATAGCACCCCGATTTGGACCAAAAGTGTCCCGTTCATATCGCTTCGCACATTTGTCCAAACAAATGGCCACGAAAATTTTAACGAACCACACTGTGATGATCCCCAAGCTTCCTGACATGTCCCGGTCGATTTTTGACCCATAGCATGCCCGGACCCCGGGCCCACCCCCGAAACCATGGGCTATAACACACCGATTTGGCCCAAAAATGCCATGTTCGGCTGTTACGCTTGTTTGTCCACCCAAATAATGGCCACAAAAATTTAAATGGACCACACTGGGATGATCCCCAACATCCCTGGCACGCCCTGATCAATTTTTGGCCTACAGCACACCCGGACCCCGAGCCCACCCTCGAAACCGTGGTCTATAGCACACCGATTTAGAATGAAAACACCCCATTTGCACCGGTTCCCCCATTTGTCCACCCAAATGGCCACGAAAATTTCATCGGACCACACTGGGACGATCCCCAACCTCCCTGGCACGCGTTGGTCAATTTTTGGCCCATAGCACGCCTGAACCTCAGGCCCACCCCAAAAACCGTTGGACACAGCACACTGATTTGGCCTAAAAATGCCCCGTTCGCGCCGTTTTGCCCGTTTGTCAACCCAAATGGCCACGAAAATTTAAACGGACCACACTGAGATAATTCCCAACCTCCCTCGCACGACCCAAAAGATTTTCGGCCTACAGCATGCCCTTACCTCCTGCCCACCCCCAAAATCTTGGACTATAGCCCACCGATTTGGCCCAAAAATGTCTCGTTCGCGCCGTTTGGCCCTTTTGTCCACCCAAATAGCAACGATAATTTAAACGGAACACACTGGGACGATCCTCAACCCTACTGGCATGCCCCGGTCAATTTTTCCACCACAGCACGCCCGGACCCCAGGCTAACCCCCGAAACTGTGGGCTATAGCACACCAATTTGGCCTGAAAAAGATCCGTTCGCACCGTTTTGCCTATTTTTCCACCCAAATGGGCACGAAAATTTAAACGGACCACACTGGGACGATGCCCAACCTCCCTGGCATACACCGATCAATTTTTGGCACATAGCACACCCATACCTCGAGCCCACCCCCAAAACCATGGTCTATAACACACCGATTTTGCCCAAAAATGCCCAGTTTGCGTAGTTTCGCCCGTTTGTCAACCTAAATGGTCACGAAAATTTAAACGGACAATACTGGGACGATCCCCAACCTTTATGACACGCCGTGGTTAATTTTTAGCCCAAGAACACTTTGCCCCTGGCCCACCCTCGAAATCATGGGTTATAGCACACCGACTTGGCCAAAAAATGTCCCGTTCGTGTTGTTTCGCCCGTTTGTCCACCCAATTGTCCATGAAAATTTAAACGAACCACACTAGGATGTCCCTAACCTCCGTGTCATGCCTTAATAAATTTTTGGCCCACAACACCCCCAGACCCCAAGCCCACCCCCAAAACCGTGGTCAATAGCACACCGATTTGGCACGGAATCATCCCGTTCACGCCGTTTTGCTTGTTTGTCCACCCAAATGACCATGAATATTTAAACGGACCATACTGGAATGATCCTCAACCTCTTTGGCAAGCCTCGGCCGATTTTTGGCCCACAACATGCCTGGACCCCGGGCCCACCCCCAAAATCGTGGACTATTGCACATTGATTTGGATCGAAAATGCCTCGTTCGCACCGTTTCGTCCGTTTGTCCACCCTAATGGCCACAAAAATTTAAACAGACCATATTGGGACGATCCCAAACCTCCCTGGTATGACTTGGTCGATTTCTGGCCCACAGCACGCTCGGACCCCGAACTCACCCCTGAAACTTTGGGCTATAGCACACCGATTTGGCTCGAAAATGCCCCATTTGCACCGTTTTGCCCGTTTGTCAACTCAAAAAGCCAATAAATTTAAACGGACCATACTGGGACGATCCCCAACCTCCTTGGCATTCCCCGATCGATTTTTGACCCACAGCACATGCGGATCCCGAGCTCACCCACAAAACTGTGGGCTATAGCACACCAATTTGTCCACCAAAATGGCCATGAAAATATAAACGGACCATACTGGGATGATCCCCAACCTCTGTGGCACGCCCTGGTTAATTTTGAGCTGACAGAACGCCTAAACACCGGGCCCACCCTCGAAACCGTGGGCTATAGCACACCGACTTAGATCGAAAATGTCTCGTTCGCATCATTTCGCCCGTTTGTCCACCCAAATGCCACGTAAATTTAAACGGACCATACTGAGATGATCCCCAACCTCCCTGGCATGCCCCGATCATTTTTTGGCCTATAGCACACCCGGACCCCAGGCCCACCCCAAAAACCGTGGGCTATATCACACCGATTTGGCCCAAAAATTCCCCGTTCGTGTCGTTTCTCTCGTTTGTCCACCTAAATGGCTACGAAAATTTAAATGAACCACACTGGGACGATTCCTGGCATACCCCAATCAATTTTCGACCCTTAACACGCCCGGAACCCGGGCCCAACCCCAAAACAGTGGGATATAGCACACCGATTTGGTCCGAAAATGCCCCGTACGTGCCATTTTTCCTGTCTGTCCGTCCAAATAGCCTAAAAAATTTAAACGGACTACACTAGGATAATTCCCAACCTCCTGGCATGCCCCGATCAATTTTCAGCCCACAACACGCTTGAACCCCGGGCCCACCCCTAAAACCGTGGGCTATAGCACACCGATTTGGCTAAAAAACGCCCCATTCTCCCTGTTTCGCACGTTTGTCCACCCAAATAACCACGAAAATTTAAACGGACCAAACTAGAATGATCCCCAACCTCCCTGGCATGCCCCGGTGGATTTTTAGCCCACAGAACGCTCGAAACTCGGGTTCACCCCCAAACCCATAGGCTATAGCACACCAATTTGGCGCAAAAATGCCCTATTTGCGCCGTTTTGCCTGTTTGTCCACCCAAATGGCCACGAAAAGTTAACGAACTATACTGGGACAATGCCTAACATCCCTAGCACGCCCCGATCAATTTTTAGACCACAGTACGCTCGAACCCCGGCCCACCCTCGAAACCCTGGTTATAGCACACCAATATGGCCCAAAAATTCGCGTCGTTTCGCCCTTTTATCCACCCAAATAGCCAGGAAAATTTAAACAGACCACATTAGGATGATCCCCAACCTCCCTGGCATGCCTCGATTTATTTTCAGACCACAGCACGCTCGGACCCTAGGCCCACTCCCGAAACCGTGGGCTATAGCCCACCGATTTGGCCCAAAAATGCCTCATTTGCGCCATTTTGCCCGTTTGTCCACCCAAATGGCCTCAAAAATTTAAACGGAACACACCGGGATGATCCTCAATCCCCTTGGCACACCCCGGTCAATTTTTGACACACAACACGCCCGAACCCCAGGCCCACCCCCGAAATCGTTGGCTATAGCACACCGATTTGGCCCAAAAATGCCTCATTCGCACCATTTCGTCCGTTTGTCCACCCAAATAGCCACAGAAATTTAAAAGGACCACACGGAGATGATCCCCAACCTCCCTGGCATGCCCCGGTCAATTTTTGGCCCTCAGTACGCCCGAGCCCCGGGCCCACCCCAAAACCGTGGGCTATAGCAGACCGATTTAACCAAAAAAGGCCATGTTCGCGTCGTTTCGCCTATTTGTTCACCTATATGGCCACAAAAATTTAAACGAACCATACTAAGACGATCCCCAACCTTCCTGGCATACCCTGGTCGATTTTTGGGCCACAGTACGCCCGAATCCTAAGCCTACCCTCAAAATCGTGGGCTATAGCATACCGATTTGGCCAGAAAATGCCCTGTACGCGCCTTTTTTCCTATTTGTCAACCCAAAAAGCCTCAAAAATTTAAACGAACCATACCGGGACGATCCCCAACTTCCCTGGCATGCCCCAATCGATTTTTGGCCCAAAGTACGACCAGACCCAGACCCATCCTCAAAATCGTGGGCTATAGCTCACCGATTTGGCCCAAAAATACCCTGTTCGTGCCGTTTCTCCCATTTGTCCACACAAATAGCCACGAAAATTTAAATGAACTTATACTGGGATAATCCCCAACCTCCCTGGTACGCCCCGATCACGCCCGAAATCGGGCCCACCGCCAAAACCGTGGGCTATAGCACGCCGATTTGGCCCGAAAATGCCCTGTATGCGCTGTTTTGCCCGTTTATCTATCCAAATAGCCACGAAAATTTAAACGGACCACACTGGGTTGATCCCAAACCTCCCTGGCATACCTTGGTCGATTTTTGGCCCACAGAACGCCCAAACCCCGAGCCCACCCCAAAAACCATGGGCTATAGCACACCGATTTGGCCTAAAAATGCACCGTTTGCGCCGTTTTGCCCGTTTGTCCACCCAAATGGCCATGAAAATTTAAACGGATCGATTTTTGGCCCACAACACACCTGAAACTAGGGCCCACCTTCGAAACCGTTGGCTATAGCACACCGATTTGGCTCGAAAATGCCCAATTCGCACCATTTCTCCTAGGCAAACCTCGATCAATTTTTTGCCCACAGCATGCCCGGACCCCGGACCTACCCCCGAATCCGTGGGCAATAGAAAAATGATTTGTCCCGAAAATACTCCATTGGTGCCGTTACGCCCATTTGTCCACCCAAATGGCCACTAAAATTTAAATGAACCACACTGGGACGATCCCAAACCTCCCTGGCATGCTCCGATCGATTTTTGGCCCACAGAATGGTCGAACCCTGGGCCCACCCCCGAAATCGTGGGCTATAACACACCGATTTGGCTCAAAAATGTCCTGTTCACGCCGTTTGGCCTGTTTGTCCACCGAAATGGCCACGAAAATTTAAATGGACCATACTGGGATGATCTCAAACCTCCCTGCCACGCCTCGGTGAATTTTTGGCCCATAGCACTCCTTGACCCCGAGCCCACCCCTGAAACCGCGGGCTATATAGCACACCGATTTGGCATGAAAACTCCTCATTTGCGCCGTTTTGCCCGTTTGTCCACCCAAATAGCCACGAAAATTTAATCGGACCACACTGCGATAACCCCTACCTCGATGACACACGCCGGTCGATTTTCTGCCCACAGCACGCCTGAACCTCGGGTCCACTCCCAAAACCGTTGGTTATAGCACACCGATTTGGCCCGAAAATTCCCCGTTCACGCTGTTTTGCCCGTTTGTCAACCCAAATGGTCACAAAAATTTAAACGAACCACACTGGGATGATCCCCAACCTCCTTGGCACTCCCAAATCTATTTTCGACCCACAGCATGTCCGAACCCCGGGCCCACCCCCAAAATCGTGGGCTATAGCCCACCGATTTTGCCCGAAAATACCCCGTTCGTGCCGTTTTGCCCGTTTGTCCACCCAAATAACCACGAAAATTTAAACGAAATACACTTGGACGATCCTCTACTCCCCTGGCACACCCCGGTCGATTTTTGGCGCACAGCACGCCCAGATCCCGGGATCACCTTCGAAACTGTGGGCTATAGCACACCGATTTAGCCCAAAAATGCCCCGTACGCTCTGTTTCGCCCGTTTGTCCACCCAAATAGCCACGAAAATTTAAACGAACCATACTGAGACGATTCCCAACCTCACTGGCACACCACAATTGATTTTCGACCCATAGCACGCCCGTACCTCGGGTCCACCCCTAAAACCGTGGGCCTAGCACACCGATTTGGCCCAAAAATGCCCCATTCGCATAGTTCTGCCTGTTTGTCAACCCAAATGTCCACAAAAATTTAAATGGACTACACTAGGATGATCCCCAACCTACATGGCACGCCGCGGTTAATTTTTGGCCCACAGCACTCCCGGACACCAGGCCCACCCCCGAAACCGTGGGCTATAGCACACCGATTTAGCCTGAAAAGGCCCCATTCACGTCGTTTCGCCCGTTTGTCTACCCAAATGGCCACAAAAATTTAAACGGACCACACTGGGATGATCCCCAACCTCCGTGGCATGCCTCGATCAATTTTTGGCCCATAACACACCAAGACCCCAGGCCCATCCCCAAAATCGTGGGCTATAGAACCACCGATTTAGCCCGAAAATATCCCGTTCATGCTGTTTCGCCAGTTTATATACCCAAATAGCCACAAAAATTTAAACGGACCACACTGGGATAATCCCCAACCTCTTTGGCAAGCCCCGGTCAATTTTTAGCCTACAGCACGCTCGGACCCTGGGCCCACCCCCAAAACCATGGGATGTAAAACACTGATTTGGCCCAAAAATGCCACGTTCGCACCGTTTCGTTCGTTTGTTCACCCAAATGCCTATAAAATTTTAAACAGACTATATTGGAACGATCCCCAACCTCTCTGGCACGCCCCGGTCAATTTTCAGCCCACAACACGCCCGAACCCCGAGCCCACCCCTGAAACTATGGGCTATAACACCCAATTTGGCCCAAAAATGCCCCGTTCGCGCCGTTTTGCCCATTTGTCCACCCAAATGACCACGAAATTTAAACGGACCAAACTGGGATGATACCCAACCTCCCTGGCACGCCCCGGTCGATTTTTGGCCCATAGCACGTACGGACCCCAGGTCCACCCCCGAAACTGTGGGCTATAACACACCGATTTGGCCCGAAAATACCCCGTTTATGCCGTTTCGCCCGTTTTTCCACCCAAATAAATACGAAAATTTAAACAAACCACACTTGGATAATCCCCAAGCTCTCTGGCACACCCCGGTCAATTTTTTGCTCCCAGCACGCTCGCACACCTAGCCCACCCCCAAAATCGTGGGCTATAGCCACCGATTTGGCCCGAAAATGACCTGTTCGTGCCGTTTCACCCGTTTGTCCACTCAAATGGCCACGAAAATTTAAATGAACCACACTGAGATGATCCCCAACCTCCCTGGCACGCCCTGGTTGATTTTCAGCCGGCAGCACGCCCAGACCCTAGGCCCACCCCCAAAACTGTGGGCTATAGCACACCGATTTTGCTCAAAAATGGTCCGTTCACGCCGTTTTGCCCATTTGTCCACCCAAGTGGCAACAAAAATTTAATCAGACAACACTGAGTCGATCCATAACCTCCCTGGCACACCCCGGTCATTTTTTGGCCCATAGAACTCCCGGACCCCAGGCCCACCCCCAAAACCGTGGACTATATCACACCGATTATTCCCAAAAATGCCTCGTTCGTGTCGTTTCGCGCGTTTGTCAACCTAAATAGCCACAAAAATTTAAACGGACCACACTGGGACGATCCCCAACCTCCTTAGTACACCCCAATTAATTTTCGGCCCTCAGCACGCCCGGACCCTAGGCCTACCCCCGAAACCGTGGGATATAGCACACTGATTTGGCCCGAAAATACCCCGTACGTGCCGTTTTGCCTGTTTGTTCTCCCAAATAACCTCAAAAAATTTAAAAACCACACTGGGATGATCCCCAACCTCCCTGGCATACCTCGATCAATTTTTAGGCCACAGCACGATCAAACCCCGAGCCCACTACCAAAACTGTGGGCTATAGCCCACCGATCTAGCCTGAAAAAGCCCCATTCGCCCTGTTTCACCCATTTGTCCATTAAAGTGGCTACGAAAATTTAAACGGACCACACTGGGATGATCCCCAACCTCTCTTACATGCCCCGATGGATTTTCTGACCACAGCATACCCGAACCTCGGGCCCACTCCCACAATCGTAGGCTATAGCACATCGATTTGGCCCAAAAATGTCCCATTCACGTCGTTTTGCCCGTTTGTCGACCCAAATGGCCATAAAAATTTAAACGGACCACACTGGGATGATCCCCAACCTCCCTGGCATACCCCGGTTAATTTTTAGCCCACAGCATGGCCGAACCCCAGGCCCACCCCCAAAACCGTGGGCTATAGCACACCAATTTGGCTAAAAAAATGCTCTATTCGTGCCATTTTACCCGTTTGTCCACCCAAATGGCCACGAAAATTTAAATGGAATACACTAGGATAATGTCCAACCTCCCTGGCACGCCCCGGTCGATTTTCTTCCCACAGCACGCTCGGACCCCGGGCCCACCCCCGAAACCTTGGGCTATAGCGCAACGATTTGTCCCAAAAATGCCCAGTTTGCGCCCTTTCGCCATTTTGTCCACCCAAATGGCTAGGAAAATTTAAACGGACCACGTTGGGACGATCCCTAACCTCCCTGGCATGCCCAAGTTAATTTTCGGACCTCATCGCGCCCGTACCCCGGTCCCACCCCCATAATCGTGGGCTATAGCCCGCCGATTTGACCCGAAAATGCCCCGTTCGCGCCGTTTCACCTGTTTGTCCACCTAAATGGCCTCAGCAATTTAAACGAAATGCACTGGGATGATCCTCAACCCTCCTAACATGCCCCGATCAATTTTTAGCCCACGGCACGCCCGGACCCAGGGCCCACCCCCTAAACTGTGGGCTATAGAACACCAATTTGGCTCGAAAATGCCCCGTTCGCATCGTTTCGCCCATTTGTCCACCCAAATGGCCACAAAAATTTAAACAAACCACACTGGGATGATCCCTAACCTCCCTGGCACGCTCCGATCGATTTTTAAAATACAGCACGCCCGGGAACCAGACCCATTCCTAAAACCGTGGGCTATAGCACACCGATTTAGCCCAAAAATACCCTATTCATGCCATTTCACCCGTTTGTCCACCCAAATGGCTACAAAACTTTAAACGGACCACACTGAGATGATCGCCAACCTCCCTAGCATGCTTTGGTTATTTTTGGTCCATAGCACGCTCGAACCCCAGGCCCACCCCTGAAATTGTGGGCTATAGCACACCGATTTGGCTCAAAAATGCTCTTTTCGCTCTGTTTCTCCTATTTGTCCACCTATATGGCCACAATAATTTAAATAAACCACACTGAGATGATTCCTAACCTCCGTGGCACGCCTGAATCCCGGGCCCAACCCCAAAATCATGGGCTATAACACACCGATTTGGCCCGAAAATGCCTCGTACGAGCCATTTTGCCTGTTTGTCCACCTAAACAGCCTAAAAAAATTAAACGGACCACACTGGGACGATCCCCAACTTCCCTGGCATACCCCAATCGATTTTTGTCCCACAGTATGCCCGGACCCCGAGCCCACCCCCGAAACCGTGGCTATAGCTCACCGATTTGACCCGAAAATGCCCCATTTGCGTCGTCTCTCCCGTTTGTCCACCCAAATGGCCACAAAAATTTAAATGAATCATACTGGGATGATCCCAAATCTCTCTGGCATGCCTCGATCTATTTTCGACCCACAACACGCCCGAACCCTGGGCCCACCTCCAAAACCCACCTGGACTTTGAGCCCACCCCCAAAATCGTGGGCTATAGAACACCGATCTGGCCTGAAAACGCTCCATTTGCATCGTTTCGCCCGTTTATCTACCCAAATGGCCACGAAAAATTAAACGAACTATACTGGGATGATCCCCAACCTCCCTGGCACATCTCAGTCGATTTTTGGCCCATAGCACACCTGAACTTTGGGCCCACCCCCAAAACTGTGAGCGCACACTGATTTGTCCCAAAAATGCCCCGTTCGCGTTGTTTCGCCCATTTGTCCGCCCAAATGGCCACGGAAATTTAAGCGGACCACACTTGGACAATCCCCAACCACCCTGTCACAGCCCGATCGATTTTTGACCCACAGCACGCCGGACCCCGGGCTCACCCCTAAAATCGTAGGCTATAGCACACCGATTTGGCTCGAAAAATGCCCCGTTCGCGCCGTTTTGCCCATTTTTCACCCAAATGGCCACAAAAATTTAAACGGACTATACTGGGACGACCCCCAACCTCCCTATCACGCTCCGATCGATTTTTGGCCCACAACACGCCCGGTCCACCGGCACACCCCCAACGCCATGGGCTATAGCACACTGATTTGGCCCAAAAATACCCCGTTCACGCCGTTTCTCCTGTTTGTCCACCCAAATGGCCACAAAAATTTAAACGGACCACGCTAGGTTGATCCCCAATCTCCCTGGCATGCCTCGGTCAATTTTTAGCCCACAACACACCCAAACCCCGGGCCCACCCCCAAAACCGTGGTTTATAGCAAACAATTTGGCCTGAAAATGCCTCGTTTGCACCATTTCGACCGTTTGTCCACCCAAATAGCCACGAAAAATTAAACGAACTACATTGGGACGATCCCCAACCTCCCTGGCATGCCCCATTCAATTTTGGCCCACAGCACGCCCGGACTCCGGGCCCACCCCCAAAACCATGAGATATAGCTCAATAATTTGGCCCGAAAATGCCCCGTTCGCGTCGTTTAGCCCATTTGTCTACCCAAATGGCCATGAAAATTTAAACGGACCATACTGAGATGATTCCCAACCTACCTAGCATGCCCCGGCTGATTTTTGGCCCACAACACTTCTGGACCCTGGTCCCACTCCCGAGACTGTATACATCGATTTGGCCCAAAAATGTCTCGTTTGCGTCGTTTCGCCCGTTTGTCCAACCAAATAGCCACTAAAATTTAAACGGACCACACTGGGACGATCCCCAACCTTCCTGGCACGCCCCGATTGATTTTTGGCCCACAACACATTCGAACCCCAGGCCCATCCCCAAAATCGTGGGCTATAGCACACCGATTTAGCCCGAAAATACCCTGTTCGCACCGTTTCTCCCGTTTGTCCACCCAAATGGCCACAAAAATTTAAACAGACTATACTGGGACTATCCCAATCTCCCTAGCATGCCCCGATCGATTTTTGGCAGACAACAAGCCCGGACCCCAAGCCCTCCCCCAAAATCGTGAGCTATAGCAAACCGACTTGGCCCGAAAACTCCTCATTCGCGCCGTTTCGCCTATTAGTCCACCCAAATGGCCAGAAAAATTTTAACGAACCCACTAGGACGATTCCCAACCTCCCTGGCATGGCTCGATCTATTTATGGCCCACATCACACCCAAAACCCGGGCCCACCCCCGTAACCATGGGCTATAGCACACCGATTTGGCCCAAAGATACCTTGTTCGCGCCGTTTCGTCTATTTATCCATCCAAATGGCCACAAAAACTTAAACGGACCACATTGGGACGATCCCCAACCTCTCTGGCTTGCACCAATTGATTTTTGGCCCATAGCATACCCGGACCCCCGGCCCACCCCCAATACCGTGTGCTATAGCACACCGATTTGGCACGAAAATGCCCCGTTCGCGCCGTTTCGCTCGTTTGTCCACCCAAATGGCCACGAAAATTTAAATGGACCACAATGGGATGATTCCCAACCTCCCTGGCACGCCCCGATCAATTTTTGACCCACAGCAAGCCCAGACCCCGAGCCCACCCCAAAACTGTGGGCTATAGCACACCGATTTGGCCCAAAAACTCCCCGTTCGCGCTGTTTCGCCCATTTGTCCACCCAAATGGCCACGAAAATTTTAACGCACCATACTGGGGTGATCCCCAACCTCCCTGGCATGCGCCGGTCAATTTTCGGCCCACAGCACGCCTGGGACCTCCCCCGAAATCGTGGGCTATAGCACACCGATTTTGCCTAAAAATGCCCTGTTCGCGCCGTTTCGCCTATTTGTCCACCCAAATGGCCACAAAAATTTAAACGGTCAACATTGGGATGATCCTCAACCTCCCTGGCATGCTCTGATTGATTTTCGACCCATAGCACGCCCGAACCCCGGGCCCACCCCTGAAATCGTGGGCTATAGCACACAAATTTGGCCTGAAAATGCCCCGTTCATGCTGTTTTGCCCGTTTGTCCACCCAAATGGCCACAAAAAATTAAACGGATCACACTGGGACGATCTCCAACCTCCCTGGCACGCCCCGGTCGATTTTTGACCCACAGCACGCCCGGACCTCGGCCCTACCCCCGAAACTGTGGGCTATAGCACATCAATTTGGCCTGAAAATGCCTCGTTCGCACTGTTTTGCCCGTTTGTCCACCCAAATGCCACGAAAATTTAAACAGACCAAACTGGGATGATCCCCAACCTCTCTGGCATGCCGCGGTTGATTTTTGGCCCACAGCACGCCCGGACCCCAGGCCTACCCCCAAAACCATGGGCTATAACATACCGATTTGGCCCAAAAATGCCCCATTCGCACCGTTTCGCCTGTTTGTCCACCCAAATGGCCACAAAAATTTAAACGGACCACACAGGGGCGATCCCAACCTCCCTGGCACATCCCGATCGATTTTTTACCAACAGCACACTCGGACTCTAGGCCCATCCCCAAAACTGTGGACTATAGGACACAGATTTGGCCCGAATATGCCCCGTTTGAGGTGTCTCGCCCGTTTGTCCACCCAAATGGCCATAAAAATTTAAACGGACCACACTGGGATGATCCCCAACTACCCTGGCCAGCCCCGACTGATTTTCAAACCACAGCACACCCAAACCCCGAGCCCACCCCCAAAACTGTGGGCTGTAGCACATCGATTTAGCTCGAACACACCCCGTTCGCGTCGTTTCGCCCGTTTTTCCACCTAAATGGCCACGAAAAATTAAACGGACCACACTGGGATGATCCCCAACCTCCCTGGCACGCCCCGATTGATTTTTTACCCACAACACGCCCGTTCTAAGCAAAATATATCTATTCACAAGTCTTCTTTCTGTAACCGAAGTTCTCTCTCAATGCCATCACCAGGCTCTCAGACTCCTCTTTTTGAAATTTTTCAATTTTGTCTCTTGCCCATTAGTTTGATTAGTCCCGTAGTTTAGAAGATAAAATTACTAATTGTGAGCACATATATCTAGCTATGTCAACAAGTGCAGCTCATAACCATTTAACTTTTAAGTTTGCAGGATATAAAATCATTGTTCCCTTCTAATAATAATCTCTTTCCCTTCTATGCTGGTTTTGGAAATAGACACACAGATGAGATCAGCTACCTCAAGGTTGGAATACCAAAAGGGATAATCGATGCTATCAATCCAAAGGTACATAGTTAGCTCTTACTATCAACAGAAAATGACCTTCTTCAGATGACTCTGTTACAGAAAGTCTCTTATGATACTTTTTATAACCTACAGGGTCAAATTATTGTTAATCGCCATGTAGCTATAAGATCATATACCTCTCTTCATAGTCTTGTGACTGCCATGTTTCCAGCCATTTTCTCATGTGAGCAGGTTCGATTTTTCCCCTTCTCTAATTTTTATCTTGTTAGCACGTGACAGAGTCAAGAGAATATGTGATCTTGTGCTTCAATTTTATCCCATTTCCAATGGATGTAGGATATAATTAGATTTCCTGAAGTGGGGTATAAGATTCACTTCCACCATTATGTTAAACATTAATATCTCATCACATTGTCTAGTCGTGCACATGTTTCCCTTATTTAGAGTCTTAAACCCCGTCTAGAATTACAGTAGGTTCACTATACTGAATTATGTGTAAAAAAGAACCCTAGTGAATCTCGCTTTCCTGCTCAGGTGAGACAGTTTCTGAGCTAATGCTTAAACTGCTGCAGGTTGCTGCAGCTCTTGGCATCTTCTAAGGTTTGCAATTTACTCATACCGCGCACTCTCCTCCTTGTTGAGACCATGTGTATTCTCTTCCTGTTGCATAAAGGTTATAGTTTTATTTGCAAGACCAACCCAGTTCAAGCATAGAGCAAAAGATCTAATTAGTTTGATGGAATGGGATATTGTATTCGTATATGGTCTCTTGGACAATTCTCTATCTAATTAACTTGCTTTTCTATATTGATCACGCGAGTACACATCCAGTCAGCGAATTCCGAATGAAAAAAATGTTCATCCTGGATTCTCTTCCTCAAGAAAAATGACTATCAATTGATCCCTGCGGTCAAAGTCTCCACTTTTCATGCCCCTCTACTAAGAGATGCACCATGTTGATAGGAATCGGGTAGAGTTAGGCACAAAGTGCATTTTCTAATTAGGATTAGAAAAAAAGCACGTATATTAGGATTTAGGACTAGTTAGTACCTCTTATTTCATAATCAGAGAAGAGCTTACTTAATTATACAAGCTTTTACGGAATGTTACTAAATAGTATGGGCGACAAGGGCTCAACATCTCTAGACACTACGATTCAGATTTAAGGCTAATTCCATATATACACTTCCATATTAACTACTATTACATATACTAGTTTCTTATTGACAAGGAACAAAAGAATTCAACATTAAGCCCTTCCCCTGTAGAGTGAGCGGCAAAGAGAGAACACAAACTTATCAACTGATACAACATTTCTATTGATAAATCCAAAATAAAGTTCATAAATGTGCAAGAAGATGATGCAGGGTTAATAGGTATAAATGCTCAGTTGTATAGCTCCCAAAATATCTATCCACCCCTTTAGACTTCCTCCTGATCTCTTTTCTCTCTGTTATCCAAAAAAAAAGTATATTGACGCTATTTCCCAAACTTTCTTCCATTCTTTCCTTATGATGAACTTCCATGTTGCAAAGGCATCTGCGACTTTCAAGGGTAGTGCCCATGATACATTGAATGTGGAACAACCGACTCCAACTCAGTTGCATTGCGATAACGAAGAACCATAAGATTAGAGACCTCCCCTTCTTTCTAATGCATACAACAGTAATTCATGTTTATACAAACCCCCTCTTAACTACAAACATATTTCTCCATATAGGTTTTATTCCTCCACTATAATCCAGATATCTATAGCAAGATTTGTATTTTTCTCCTGGGTCTAAACATACCATCCTGTCCTGCCCTTGTTATCGCACTTGGCGATAAATATCTTGAAGAAAATTCTCCATTTCTTCCTATTTCCAATCACCTGCCAGTTAACATAGTGCTCTTTTTGACAAATATAGTGTCCGGGCGAGCTTGTGCACACCTTGACTAATTCCATGGATATCAACCACCTCCTTCCGGTAACAGGTAACTCTGTCACTACGATGATGGCAGATGCCATGGTGTTCTTCTCGTTCCAAAAAACACAGGGATGCATATGGTAAACAGGAATAATCCTCAGTAAAGCACAAAAATAATTTCCCTACACGCATCTCTCACCAGATATGTTTATCTCATCCTCTCCAACCAGAAGCATCGGCTATAACATTCACTCCTCTTTTCCTGCCTACTTAATAGAAAACCACAAGGGTTCTTTTACAGAAGTAAAAATATTGCAAGGTGACACAAACTCAAAACATATAGCACAATCAATTTAATTTAAATCTATTTTTAATTTTTTTATGCTACGGATACGACAACATAGGCAGTGTTGTTTGCGCTATAATAGAAATTAAAAAAGGATTTATGAGAAAAAATTATGAAAATCTTACTAACCTTATCAGTTTCACATCCAGAATCTTCTTCTATGTGATCAACATGATCATCAAGTATCCAAGGCCAACACCTAATAGAGCTCTTAAGCTTTCCTATGCTAATAATAGTTGATGTAGACGCCGCCTGGCTAGGATCTTGCTCTGACTCCCCAACAGCCGCAGATTTACGGGCTTTCTCATTATTTTTTACCTTCTGTAATGTGAAGGACATTGGTGATTCAAAACCAGGTGGAATTGGAAACTTTTTCCAGTCGTCACTTTCACCGTGTAATCTTGTGCGCTTGGCCCCCATTAGCACTGAAACAAAAGGGAAAGCATTAGTGAACATGAAATGCGGCATGGACTTATTTTGGCTTTTAACACTAAGCTAAGTTGCACGGACTCTTCACTTTCGACGCCGCACCCGCTTCGGATTCCCCAAAAGCACACTTCTTTTGGAGAATCCGACACGCACCCACTGATATTTTTGAAGAGTCCGAGCAACATAGACACTAAGGAAGAAAATAACTAAATACAGGCAGTGTTCAACAATGTCAATGTAAGTTGTAGCTCTTAACTTCACCTTTATATCTACGTCGATCACAATCAGACATCCAACTTCAGAACTGACCTGCAACAAGAGAACACAAATAAATGAGTAAATACTAGCCAAATATGATATATAGTCAAAGTTTAAATAATTTGTATACAGATAGAAAAAGAGTAAGGTCAATAAGAATAGGTGTGGATGAATTTCAAACAAATTCTTCATGAAATTCCTTTATTAAATTGCAGAACATAAATCTTGTTACCCAGAGAGCACCAAAAGTAAGGGGAAAGGGATACACAATAGAAAGAACCTAATCTGATTTTCTTTCTCCGAACCGGCATTTAAGTATATTGAGATTAACAGCAAAGCACTGAGAAGGTGCTCTGTAGGCACAAAGCAGAATATCCCCCATGTAAAAAAAAACGAGGGGCACACCAATCTATACAGAAATCTATTCTTGTAGCGAATCGTTGAAATCGAACATACTGTTTTCATCCTTTACATCCTGTAAGTTGCACCAAAAAAACATAAGCTAAAGACAATTGTAAACCTTAGTACAGAGAAAGCTTTCCTTTCAAAGCACCTAACATTTCTTTCCATCAACAAAATCCAACAGATGCAAGTCAGCACGGTAACGCACAGACTGATTGCTGGTTTCTTGATCCCACTTTTACCCCCAGAAAGTCAACAGGTTTGGGGAAGTAATAAAAATTGAAGCAAAATCACACAAAATCCATATCCGAGAGAAGACGAAGAGCTTCCAGCCGTAATTGGTTGGATACGCTCTTCATATAACATCTTCACTTGGACACTCTGATTAAATACTCCTAGTAAGTTTGTCAAACGGGTTACAAAAAGAGAGAATTTTTAGGTATCTCCTACCAAATCAGACATATCAGTCATCTCTCTCCTTCAACGATGCCTTCACTTCCCTTCTAAACACTACTTTCCTTTTTCTTGAAAAAGAATGAATCAACCACCTATGTCTCAACTTCAATCTAATTACAGCCTACTTTATAAACCTATGTATCTATTTGGATCTATTTAATTCATAGGTATTAGATTCCCAAAATGAATGATATTATGGCATTTATGAAGCAGTAACAGATCAAAATATAACGAAGCACCGAGAAGTCGGACCATAAGAGGTGATGGTAGTATATAAGACGGAGTTGGTCGGATGGCAAGCACCCCTCACTTCAAACCTGAAGGTTATGAGTTCGAGCCACCAAGGGAGCTAGGGAGGGGTTAAAAAAGAAAAAAATAACAAACTAGCACAACCCCATTTCTTATTTCAGTACAATAACAAAGAATAAACAGAAATACACAGCAAAAAATCAAATCTTGAACCAAAACAGAAAAACAAAGTTGCTCGGATCGCAAGCACCTTGCACTTTCAAATCGAAGGTCATGAGTTCGAATCATCAAGGAAGCTAGGAAGGGGTTATAAAAGAAATAATAACAGACTAGCACAACCCCATTCCATATTTCAATACAATAACAAAGAATAAAACAGTAATACACAGCAAAAAATCGAATGTTGAACCAAAACAAAATAACAAAGTTGCTCGGATGGCAAGCACCCCTCACTTCCATCCCAAAGATTTTGAGTTCGAGCCACTAAGGCAGCTAGAGAGGGGTTAAAAAAGAAAATAATAACAAAATAGCACAACCCCATTTCATATTTCAATACAATAACAAAGAATAAACAGTAATACACAGCAAAAAAACGAATCTTGAACCAAAACATAATAACAAAGTTGCTCGGATGGCAAACACCCCGCACTTCCAACCTGAAGCTTGTGAGTTCGAGTCACCAAGGGCTAGGGAGGGGTTAAAAAAGACAAAAAATAAAAAACTTGCACAACCCCATTCCATAATTCATTACAATAACAAAGAAACAAACAAAAATACATAGCAAAAAATCAAATCTTGAACCAAAACTTGCAGTAATGCCTCTTAAATTCCCAAAAAGAATGATGTGGTCACTAAATTCACCCAAACTTGCACAACCCCACTTTATATTTCAGCAAAATAACAAGAATAAACAATAAACACAGCAAAAAATGGAGTTTTATATGAGCGAAAACTTACCTATAAAGTAGATAGTAAAAGGTGATTCCTGTTTTTATTGGAGTTGCAAAGTCATTAAGTGCTGACAATGGAGAAACCCCATATACCTAGTACTTCTGACAAAACTACAAGGAATCTAAACTATGGAGGATTTTTTATTTTTTATTATTTATTTATTTTTTAATTTTTAATCAAGATTTTTTTTTTTTTTAGATTAATCAAGATTCTACGTCTACCGAATCACAATTGAATTAAAAACGATAAATAAGTTGTCCAATTAAGTGGGAGTCTCCAAATCTTTTAAATTAGGTGGGAGGGATAAATTTTTTTGAGTTTTTTTTTAAGTTTTTTCGTTCCAACAACTTGTTCCAGTTGTAGAACAACTTTGGTAGTTGTTCGACAACTTTGCGAAGTTGTTCAGATCCCAGTTGTTCAAGGGACTTAGTATTTTTAAGTGACAAGTTTGTGGGACCCACTTATCCTTTTTTTTAATTGAAAACTTGAAAGGTCTTCTGACTCATTTTTCTCTAAATTTAAGCTTTTTTTGGGGGGAGGAGAGGGGTGGTTTAAAAAGCCAAAACTGTTACTTATTTATGGGAGTAATAATGATAATGTCTATTTTGACCCTTTAAATATAATGTTTTGGTATATTTAGTTTTTTAATTAAAGGAAAAAAAGATTTAAAATATAACTAAACTTTTGGCGAAATTTGTTGTAACATGTCTCAATTTTGCAGGGCTCCTATGACCCCCTCGACCACTTATTACTATATTTTCGTCGCATATATTTTTTCAGCTGAACCACTGCGTAAATACGCGCGCACTGGCGCGTACTTGATAAAGTGGTCCAGCTGGGCAAATATATAACATAGAAATACGATAATAAATAATCGAGGGAGCTCATAGGACTCTCGCAAAATTGAGGCGTGCTACAGTAAATATCGCCAAAGTTTAGACATATTTACGACTATTTTCCTTTTCTTAAATTTGCAAAAGTGAAGCGGTTTTGATCCAAGTAACAGAATGAACTTAAAAAATCTTATGATGATTACTAAAAGTACGATCAAAAGTCGATCAATTTTTAGATCGTGTCGAAAGACGATTGATATTTTTTATTAGTGTTTATAGCGATTTTTAGTAATTGAAACAATTTTAAAATTCATTTGTTAGTGGAGCAAATGTGTTTCATTTTATAAAAGTTATGGGACCAAAGATGCTTAAGGTTATATTTTAAGGAACAAATAATTTTGATTAAAAACTTAGCATTGTGAATTAAAAATTAATGTTAAAAATTAAATAGAATAGGTCCAAGTATGACATTAATTAAACTATTAAAAATAGAATAAAAATATCCTCAATTTGATTTTAATCCAAAATATTACTGAACTATTATAAATTAGATAATTATATTCCTATTTTGTTAAAAGATAATTTTTTAAAAAAAAAAAATCTTTAATGAGATGGGACTCCTAGAAAAAAAAAATTCCCTTTATTTCATATAGAGAAAAGCGTCAAATTTATTTTTGATGTGATTGATATAAAATAACCTTACCCGTTATTTTAGAATTATCTAATTCACGGTCTCTCGTCATCTAAATTGTTATTATTAGCTAGCGAAAATCGTTTTTCCTATTAATATTTTCTTTAAATGTCATCTATTACGTCTTCAATATTTTAAACAACCACGTATGTATGTATGTATATATATATATATATATATGTATGTATGTATATCGATAGTAGCTTGATAGAGACTATAGAAGTTGAGCCGGAGAAGCTGGATGTTTGAGAAGTTGAGACTATAGAAGTTGAGAGACTATATATATATATCATCCAGCTTCTCCGGCTCAACTTCTATAGTCTCTATCAAGCTACTATCAACATGGTCGCTTTTCCTTTTTTAAAATTTTGTGAGTGATATAACTATATAATTCAACTTGTTTTTTTAAATCAAAATTAAAATTAATCAAGTAGATAAACAATTTGAAGCCACCTCACTCATGAATAATTTGAATTCTTAAATTATTACATAGCTCTAACACAAATCATGTGTAGAATCTTATTCACTGAATGTTGAAAGATACACTCATGAATCATACACTTAGATCACAAATTAATTGTAATATACTTCAAAATTCAAATCCTTTCTTCTTGAACCTCCTCCCCTCTTCTTTTATTCATTTGTAAACCCCATCTTTCCTCCCCACCCCTACGTTCCCAAAATTCAAATTGAATCATTTTTTGGGGTTCATTATTTTTTTATTCTAAATTAAATCGTTGAATTTTTTATTCTTGAAATTTTTTTGCTCTGTATTTAATTGGAGATGGTTGGTGGGTAGGAATGAAAAAAAGAAGAAGAAAATAATCATTGGATTTTGATTCTTGATAATATTTTGTTATATATTTGATTGGAGATAACTGACGAGTAGGACCGAAAAAAAAAAATAAAGGAAGGAAAAGAAAGTTGGGGGGGGGGGTGAGGAAGAAGAAAGAAAAATTGTAAAATTTAAATGTGCGCCACTCCTTTTTTTTTCCACTTTTTTTGCCATTGACGTGTTGAACTTTTTAAAATTTGTCATGTCAGTTGTTGGGGTGATATAAGATTCACTTGAAAGTTGTTTAGGGGAAAAATATTTATCTGTAGAGTTAAAATATTAAAGTAAGTTTTGTGGACAAGTTAAAGAGTGTTTGATGTATTTTTTCTATTAAAAAATTAAAATATTTAAAGGTGGTACACAAAATTTGATTGAGTTTCTCAAATTTATTTGTATCATATAAATTACGCAAGATAAAAAATAGAATATGTTGGACCGTGACTCTTGTATTTAGTAGTACTAGATACCGATGACCCTTACTAACATGAGTCCAATATATGTTATTTTTTGTCTCAATTTATGTGACACAAATAAAATTTAGATAATCAAGCATTAAAATAATTTAAGTTTTAAATTATTGTGATTTATAATATTTTTTCTTCTATTCCAATTTAAGTGACATCGATATAATTTCGAGAGTCATCCAAATATTTTATATTTTTAAATATTTTAAATTGTTAATTATGTGATTTATAATATTTCTTTTACATAATTTTTCAATAAGATATGAATACTCTCTCCGCCTCAATTTATGTGACACAAGTAAAATTTCAATAGTCAATCAAATTTATATATATATATATATATATATATATGTGTGTGTGTGTGTGTGTGTGTGTGTGTGTGTGTGTGTATTATGTTCTTAATTATTGTGATTTATCATTTTTTATCTCATTTTCATATAATATATATTACTTTATGTCTTTCTCTGTCCATTCCAATTTATGTGTATTGATATAATTTTGATGGTTAATTAAATTTTGGGAAAAGGGTCAAATTTACCCCTTTACTTTGAGAAATTGGCTAAATATACCCTTTGTCATATTTTGTAGTCAAATTTACCCTTGTTGTCATACTTTGGGGTTAAATTTACCCCTCTACTTTGGAAAATTGACTAAATATACTCTTCATCATACTTTGGAGTTAAATTTACCCTTGATGTCATACTTTGGAGTCAAATTTACCCTCATTGTTAAGAAACTTTTCATATGTACCCTTTTTTAATAGAAAAGCTCAAATCATTGTTAAATATTCTATTTTTAAAAAAATAAAATACACTTTAATCTAACTCGTCTGATCTGACTCAAGCCACAAAAAAGACACAAATAATAAATATACCCCTTTCAGTTCTGTTGGCCAATTTTTCAACGAGATTAAGCCACTAGATATTTATCAGGCATAACTCATGAAAAATTGATTTGAATCAGTGCAAACACAAAGAAATATATTCCTCTCTCAGGTCGTAGATCTGCATTAGTGTAGACATCGTGAAAAATGGCACTTGACGATCTAATGCAGTAGATTAGGCCCATTGGATATTTCTCTGGATGATTGAGTTAAGAGGTCTTCATATGTGCCAATCGGACATCTCTCCATTCATATATCTTTGCATGTAATTTAGATGTATGCAAATTTTTCATTATGTCATTTGCTCAAAAATTTATTCATTGGTTCTAGAATTTTGATGTGTATAGAATTGCATACCAAATTTTGAAATTTGAACATAATCAAACAAGAGCAAAGTTTGTAATAGACGTTTTCTCTAGTTTCATGCTTCTCCGTTATCCCATTCCGTTTTATGTTTTGTTCATTTGTAATTAACCTACTAGTGTTGCACGGTGAAAGAGAAGTATTTTTGTTCGTTACAAAAATTCGACCAACAAAACTGAGGGAGGGGTATATTTGTTTGTATATTTTTTATGGGCCAGAACCGGCGAATTACATTAGGATGTGATTTATTTTAAAAATTTAATGTTGATTTGGGCTTTTCTGTTAAAGGAAAGTTACAAATGAAAAGTTTCTTAACCATGAGGGTAAATATGACCCCAAAGTATGAAATCGAAGGTAAATTTGACATCAAAGTAGGACGAAGAGTATATTTAGCCAATTTTTCAAAGTAGAGGGGTAAATTTGGCCCCAAAGTATGACAATGAGGGTAAATTTAACTACAAAGGATATATTTAGCTAATTTATCAAAGTAGAGGGGTAAATTTGATCATTTTCCCTTAAATTTTTTATGTTGACATATAATTTTGTATTTATTTTACCTTTTTGATGAAATATTTTTTTTTAATGCTTAGATAATTATAATAATTAATTAGGGGTGATAGAGTAAAATTACAATGAAAGCATCGAAGTAAACATGTCTTAAATAACTTGTAATAACTAATTAGAAGTGATATACTATAAAAAATACTTGTGAAAAAAATTCAAGTGGACCTCATATAAGATATCAATTTAATTTAAAATATTAAGAGTTAATTTATTATTTTATATCTATTTTATATTTTTTATTAAATATTATTAATTTTTTAATATTTAGATGACTTATAATAATTAATTAGGAATGATATAGTAAGATTATGATTGAAACACGTGAAACATACATATAAGCAATATCTAGTGTACTTGTTTGTGTTAAATATTAGTATTAATTTTTTAATATATATTATTTTTAATATGTAAATAACTGATAATAATTAATTAGAAATGATATGTATAATAGTCATTCCAGATGTATCCACGTGCTGCCTGCTGGTGAACTCACTCTATAACATAGTAGCTTCTAGAGTCGGAGTATTTATTAGTGAAATTAGGGCAGACTGATAGCCATCGAAGATGACAAGAATTCTTGTGAGCAAATCTAATGCTATTATTCCTTTCATCTCTTCCTTTTATATTCTTCGTTCTTCATCAATTAGACCTTATTCTTCGTTAAAGGGTAAAGTTGGAGTACGCATCAGTGTTGAGGATGAGGTAAAGTGCTTAGACGATGCTGTTAATCTATTCAATCGAATGGTCCGAATGAAGCCTCTTCCTTCTCTTCCTGTCTTCTGTTAATTACTTAAGACTATGATTAATATGAAGCATTACTATGCTGTCATTTCTCTTTTCCGAGAAATGCGGAAATTGGATATTCCAATTAATGAATTCATCTTCAGTAATGTGATTAACAATTATTGTTTGATGCATCGTGTTGATTGTGCATTTTCGTTGTTACCCATTCACTTGAAAAGTGGCATTCCATTTAATGTTGTCACCTTTACCACTCTTATAAGGGGATTATTTGCTGAAAATAAAGCCACAGATGCAGTTGTCTTGTTCAAAAAATTGGTGTGGGAGAAGATCTGTGAGCCGAATGAAGTCATGTATGCAACCGTCACGAATGGACTCAGCAAAAGAGGACATACTGAGAAGACTTTAAGTTTGCTTCGCTTAATGGAACAAGGGAACACTAAGCCCAACATATATATCTACAGTATTGTTATTGATGCCTTCTGCAAAGATAGAAACTTAGATGCTGCTATCAGCATTCTGAACGAGATGAAACAGAAAGGCATTCCTCCGGACATAGTCACATATAATTCATTAATTGATGGTTTGTGCAAGCTTGGTCAGTGGGAAAAGGTTAAGACTTTATTCTCTGAGATGGTGAATCTTAATATTTATCCAAATGTGCACACCTTCAGCATACTGATAGATGGACTATGCAAAGAAGGGAAAGTTGAAGATGCCGAGGAAGTAATGAAACACATGGTCGGAAAGGGTGTAGAGCCTGATATAATCACCTACAATGCAATAATGGATGGATATTGTTTGCGTGGTCAAGTGGATAGAGCAAGGGGAGTTTTTGATGTCTTGATAGATAAGGGCATTGAGCCTAACATTTTTAGCTATAACATACTAATAAATGGGTACTGTAAGAAAAAGGAAGTGGCCAAGGCCATGCAATTGCTTGGTGAAATTTCTCAAAGGGGATCAAAGCCGGATATTGTTACCTACAATACTATCCAGCAGGGTCTGTTTGATGTTGGAAGAATTGGCGATGCAAAAAAAATTTATGCCGAGATGCTATCTAGGGGGCCTGTACCTAATTCATCCACTCATCGTACATTGCTCAAAGGTTATTTTAGGTACGGACTTGTTGAAGAAGCTATGTCACTCTTTAATAATTTGAAAATAAATAGAGAAGATACCGATATTGAACTTTACAATGTTGTCATTAATGGATTGTGCAAAAATGGTAAACTGGATGAAGCTCAGTCTGTTTTTGAGAATCTTTCTTTGATTGGATTGCCTCCGGATGTGAGAACATACAATACAATGATAACAGGATTTTGTCTACAAGGATTGTTAGATGAAGCTAAAAGTATGCTAAGAAAAATGAAGAAGAACAGTTGTTTGCCAGACAATGTCACTTACAATGTGTTTGTGCAAGGATTTCTCACGTGGAGCAAATTTAGCGAAATGAGAACTTTTATGGTGGAAATGGCTGATAGGGGCTTCTCTTTTGATGCAAGTACAGCTGGATTTTTGGTAAACATTGTAAGAGAGAATCCTTCTGTCCTTGACATGATACCAGAGCTTCACTCGAAAAATAAGTTTTGAATATTTGTTTTGGTTGGTTTATTCGGCTATGCTATCACTGTGATACAATTTCCTTTCATCCCTACAAAAGAAATGGCACACAGTGCAATTGCAAAAGGTGATGACAAATAGAGCATTGCTTGAGCTTTCTAGGCAGCCGTATTGAGGAGGTACATCAATTTTGATTACTCTTTTTTACCATTCTTCTTTTTCTTAGAATTCAAATGTTATTGCACTCTTAATATGAGAAAAAATGGTGACCAATAATGATCTTTTTAAAAAAGGAATAATGGTGAGTTCCCCTATGTGTACACATTGTAAGTGTAGTAATATCATTTTCAATGCTATTTAGTTATCTTCGGGAACATCAAAATGTTCATGTTTCTGAGTAACCCTCCCAAATAGAAAAAACATTTGTGTTTTACAGTGTTGTCATTAATGGATTGTGCAAAAATAGAAAACTCGACGAAGCTCATGCTATTTTTGAGAAGCTTTCTTCCATTGGATTGCTTCCGGATGTGCGAACATACACTGTAATGATAAATAGGTTTTGTCTTGAAGGGTTGTTTGATGAAGTTAAAGGTATTCTAAGAAAAATGGAAGACAATGGTTGTCCTCCAAACAATGCAACTTACAATGTTATTGTGCAAGGATTTCTCAAGTGCAATAAAATTAGTGAAATGGCATCTTTCACGAAGGAAATGGTTGGAAGGGGCTTCTCGTTTGATGCAACTACAACTCAACTTTTGATAAACATTGCAAGGGAGAATCCTTCCATCCTTGACATGATACCAGAGTTTCACTCCAAAAATAAGAAGTGAATATATCTTTCAGTTGGTTTATTTGGTTTTTATACCATTTTCTTTTGTCCCTGCATGAGAAATGGCATCCAATGCAGTTGCAGAGGTTGAAAAAATGGCAATTAGAACACCACTTGAGCTTTCCGGGCAGGCTTCGGAGGAGGTAGATGTCAATGCACTCTTAATATGAGTAATAATATGAGATCCCTTTATGTGTCTATATTATAAGTTCAGTTTCCTTTTATGTACTATTATTTTCCATCACTTTGAGATTCAATAACAGCTGCCTGTAACATAGAAAATGTTATGGAAAATCTTTCTAACTCAACCCCTATAGTATGAATATTTGTAAGTTTCATGAAATTAAATAGAACTTGTTCAAATATGATAGGGTATATATATATCTGATGTTTATGATTTTTCAGCTGACAATACAGATACGTGTTGGCCGGAAAGTTTTAAATCTGTATTTTCTGCTGTCTAGTTTTGCAAGATGATTTATTGGATGCCGACATAAATAGTTGGTCATAGTTAGACATATGTAATGTATTACATCCAAATGCTCTTTGTAATTTCTTTGTCCCCTCCTCTCTCTCATTAACTTTCTTGAATTTGATTACATCAGGAAAGTCATAGAACTGGGAAGATTATCCAAGTAACGGACATTGCGGACTTTATGACAGAAGAGGTAAATTTGAGGGCTCTTCTCATGTAAAAGAAATGTGCATCATTGAAATGGGCTCCCTGTCAGAAGCTATTCTAGTAGCTAGATCTGTAGTTAGATTGCAGGACATTCTTTTTCAATGAAGCCAAATGTGTTTTTGTGGGTTGCAGAACAAGTTCATCACGGCCGGACCAGAAACTAAAGTATGAAAGTATTCAATGTGTTATTTTTTGTTTCATTTGTCAAACATCTAGCCTTAGTGAAAATAAGCTGAAATACTTCGCAACATAGTCTATCACCTTCGTGTACATTTTCAGTCTTACACCAAAAATCTGAAAACAATAGGGGCGGACCTATAGGAAATCCTTTGGTGCTCCGGCGAAGGTTAGGTATAACAATATAAAAAGGTATAAAATTTTGTATAAGGTTTAGAAAAGCACCCACGAAGATAGCTGGGTGCTTTTGGTGGAACCGTAAAGCTTTGGTCGTCAATATATGTGTTCGAACCTTTCGAGCACCCACGATCCCGCATCCTGGGTCCTCCAGTGGTCAAAACAATATACATCTACGTTTTAAATTACTAGTGTTCTCTTTTTCACCTTTCCTTTCCAGATCATAACAACTTGCTGGTCCTGTGTTCTGGAGCTATTTGATGTCATATACTTTTCCAATTCACCAACAGTTCTTTCAGATTTCCCAACATGGACCGTCTTAATTCAACTAATTTCAAAAACATGTACCAAAAAGGAGCTGTAAACTTCGTAACCTTCTTCACAGAGGATATACCTGTTGCAAATTATCATTCCTCTTCTTTATATGTTGTGTTGAGTCAAACATGTCTTTCTTGCCAGTAGCCATGTGAAGCATTCAACCTTGCAAGGGGCTTTGTCTCCAAGGGCATATATGATGTTGCCTACTACCTTGGGAGAATAACTTGTATCCTGATTTTATCGGGAAAACGCTGGATTCTATTTGGTTTTGTCTGGTTCTGCTTTCAGCCCTTGGCATCTTTCAATCACTTGCAAAAATTGGCTCATTCCTCCTTTTTACAGTTCACTACACCTTCTATCTGAAGGTATGCTCTTGTTACAGAATTCTAGAGTTCAAAAGTTAGTTGACACTGTTAAGCTACAGTAACTAGATTTCCGGAAGTTAGTTGAGACAGCTACAGTGTAGTTAGTTGGGACTGTTAGTAGTAATTAATTCTGTTAGATAGAATAAGTCGATCAAGCTGTATTTTAGATAGATAGTCATCGAAATTAGCAGTTTACATTTATGATATGAAATATTCACAATCTTCTTCTTCTCCTAAAATCTATTCCCTCTATTTTTCTTCTTTTTCTCACTGATTGTATCCTCGAGCTTCTTCCTGGACAATCATTCGATCCTCGAGTAACAATTCTATCCTTGAGGAGACAGATACATTTCTACTGTTACAAAGCTGAAAATCCTGGGAAAAATTGCTCCGTGATTGGCATGTTCCATGAATTCTTGGCCGAATAGGATTCTACCACCTCCCAATTTAATTTGAATATGCTTTGGGAGTTTGTTCCAATGTTCCTGAGAATTATATATATGGTTTTCACCTGAATGGTTTTACCACATTGTATTCTGAACAGAGACTACTGCCCTTTCTTCATAACATATCTTTAGTTTTGAGCTGGTTTGAATTCTCCGAAGTTGATTACGTGATTTATAAAGTTCATAGAATGACAAAATTATTCTTTCTTTTACTGCTTGGAAGATGGATGACTCATATTTGGTGTTCTGCTGTTTCTCCAAGTTCGAATTTCATGCAATAATGTTCAGTTGGTTGGATTTGAACATGGTCTCTTGCAATAGGATTTGAAGTTTATGGGTTTTGAATTTGTCACCGAACCCAATAGCTTGTCTTAGTTACTGGATTCACACTTAAATATTCATACATGTTAAATGAAATTCCTGACACAAGTAGTATGTGGTCTAAGCAAAAGCTATGGGTTTCGTCCGAACCCATAGTGTCACGACCCGAGCCTAGGCCCTAGCCGTGACGAGCATCCCGAACCATGAAGGCCCGGAACACCCATTCTCTATCTGATTATCATGCACAACATTCATAATCATAATAAAATGCGGAATTGAAACTGAGTACGGAAAACATGGTCAAGTCCTGCAATATTTCTGAATAATACTATCTGACATCAGTCTGCGAAATCTCTACTAGGAACATAAACATTTGTCTGAAAAGAAGCTGGGACAAGGCCTCCAGTAAACCAAGAACATAATAAATAAGATAGTGTCTGACATAATTAGGCCTTCCGAATAATAGAAGGCTCACCACTGTGAGATCAAGTCTGCAAACCCGAGAATGTCTACTGAGTAGCTGGACCCCTAGACTGTGCCTCAGGACCTGGAAGGAGGGGGGGGGGGTCAGCACAAAAGTACTGGCACGCGAAGCAATCCAAAAGTAGTATAATGGAACATACATACATTTATATATATTAAGGAAAAGCAATTTTTCATCAAGACATCATGTATAAAACTGTTTCTGAAAAATACATGGGCACTTTCTGAAAACATGCAACCTGTCTGTTCATTTCAAATCATGATCTGTGTTTTACTTCTGAGTTAGGTGGTATTCCCCTACAAGTCTGAATATTCCACGGGCTGTATGGAATCCGCCATTGACTCGGCGGGGAAGCCCCCAACCCAAGTGTGCCGCAAGGGTTAGAGTGTCCGAGTCTGATACGCCACAGGACATTTAAGTCAGCGCATAATAATATATCCGGGTCGGCAAACCACGGTTTTAGGCAAAGAGTTGTCTGAAACTCCCGCCTTCTTCAGAGAACCACCTAAGCTCTCTTTATGCCCTATTTTAGCCTTTTCTGAACATGTATCATTCTGAAATTTCTAAATCATGAGAGTCTGATAAAATCTGATTTCTGAACTAGTCTGTGTCTGTTATGGCATTTGTCTGAGTTGGTATCGTCATACCTAGACTTGCAAGTCCTATTTCTGAGCCATAGTGCATTTAGCACGATTTTTCATAGAAATAACGTTTCAGACCACCGAAGCATGTAGTTTACATTAAAGATGTCATGTTCCGAAACTCAAATCAAATCCATGCAAAACTTTCATCAAACATATGGTGGTCATGTGCATTTTGGCAAAATCATGCATTCTTTCATTACATGCATATTCAACATTCACAACCCTCTCTTTCGTGTTCAAGAATCGTATTCCAAACATAGCAAAAGTCAAAGCACTTCATATCATAATTTCTTTTCTTCAGGATGTCTTTCAAAACAATTTATATTACGTGAAACATGGAAAAATTTACATTAAGAGAGGGGTTTCATGAAAATCATGCTCTCAATTCATATATGTATAAAAACTGTCAAATCGCTTTGGAGATGGTCAAAAGACCAAAACAATGATGTTAAAACATCTTATACATAAATATATATACATAATTTAAAACCCCATTCTAAAACATGATTTTTCTATGCCCATGAGAATTTAGGAAAACCCCGCGTACCTTGTTCTCCAAGGATAATAGATGTTTCTTGAAGCTTGCGGATTGGTGTTTCCGAATATGTAATTATCTTTGAAAACTTACGGTCGAATCTTGAACTATTTGGGTTTTTATTTTGAAACCCTAAGGAGAATTCTTGAGCAATTGTGAGGAAAGCATGTGTATTATGGTGTTTGAGGGATTAAATCCCGTGTTGGTGGTATATATAGGGGTGGAGGATGACCAAAATACCCCTAAGGAACAATTAAGGTCAAATCTGTCCCTCAGTTGACAGTTTGATAGGCTGGAGTAAATCAATTATAACTTTTTACTCATATATTCAAATTGGATGAAACCAACTGCATTTGAAAGAGGACTCAAAGATATTTCGTTTGATATATTATAGCTCACACAGTTCATTATATAAAGGGAGTTATGATCGTTTGAAGTTGACCCTGAAATACTGAAAAACTGGGCAATAGGCTATGCGTTTTGCTACTGTTTTGAAATCCAAACGCAGCCTTATGCATTCCGAAAAATTCCAAAACTTATCCAAGATGTACTATGAGATTTCCCGATCGTAACGCAACTTGAAAATCTAAAAATGAAGGTCGGGAAGGTCGAGAAGTTGTATCCCGAAGGTTGCCAGCTAAGAATGAGTCTAAGTCATTTCAACACTTAGAAAAAAATTTAAAACTTAAGTCTAAAGCTCAGAAATTACAGTCTAATACATGCATGACTTTTACGGGGCTTTACACATAGCTAAATACTCTCTCTCCGCCTTTGTTCTCCGGAAAACTAATGGACCTATTTGTTATGTTGTAGGTTCATATATTTGTTTATTGGTATTGGAGCCGTTGTTGTAATAGCATTTTGATGTGGTTGCATTGGAGCAACAACAAAGAACGGTTGGAAAGCCTTATAGTTATTTCATCAATATTTTGAAATGATAGGCGTTATGATGTTGGAGAACTTATGATTTGGATGAATAGGAACATTTTCAGTCAAATCTTGAGATCTTACCTGTATAGCTTTCTATTTCAAGTTTACTTTGATGAGTTTTTGATCATTTGGGCTTAATCCAGAGTCGGTCACATGTTAGGGGTGATTTACAAGAATGGATGTGGAAGTGGATGGTCTTGAACTTTTGACCACACTTGTCCCATGTGCAAAACTTCAAGTTCAACAAGTTTTGACTTTCACCTCGAAAGGTTTGTCCTTTGAGCAATTCGAGGTTAAAAGTTTTAAGGCCACGTTTTTTTAAGGTCAGCGGGTGTAATTCCCTCCATGTCAAGGGGAGATGGATTGGATAACCTTTTCATTTTCTCCTCGTACCCTT
This sequence comes from Capsicum pubescens, assembly GCA_030864215.1. Lineage (NCBI taxonomy): Eukaryota > Viridiplantae > Streptophyta > Magnoliopsida > Solanales > Solanaceae > Capsicum > Capsicum pubescens. The sequence goes on along the minus strand of CM061543.1, from coordinate 310,516,569 downwards.
GTTGCGCTACACTTAGTGTCGAAAGTTTGGTGTTGTACTAGTATTTCTTCATTTTTTATCTTGTAGTGTTTTTGTAACTAGTATTTCCTCTTTGATCAACCATGAAAGTGAATCTATCATATGATTTTTTGTTGGTTATTACCTTCTTCACCGTTTCTTTTATCGTTTTATTTACTTCCAATCTGAAAAATTGATCGCACAAGATGTTGAAGAGATGACGGGAGACGACAAGCTTACAATCCTTGGCCCGAATAATATCCCGTTCTAAGAAAGTCTTGAGCACCACCAGAACAGGTTCTTCTCTATTATTTCACCATGTTATCCAGTAGGTTGAATTTTGTTACTGGGGCCTACTTTGCCGGCATACAGGCTGTGATCCTGATGGAGTTCAGATAAATGTGCATTATGCTTTTGGGACGCAGTACCAGCATATTTTTTCACTTATATGTCATGTCCACCACAGCCTCATGTCTTTTGTTTTAAGCCATGCTACCATTCGAATCCCAGATCTTGGTATGATGATCAGGCAGTCTTACAAGTTGCAGCGGATGAGGGTTAGTTCTAGCTTGATTTTTCTTTTGTATAGATTTATACGTTGATCTTTCTCCGCACTTTCTCGCTCGAGCCCCTTGTGTATGTTTAGCGTGCTGGACAAAATAAATTAATCTCACATATCAACTTGTGCATGGCATGGTACAAGTTCACTTTTATTACTCTTCCTGTAAACTTCTATTTGTTCACTATGTTGAAAAAACATATATACAGAGTATTTTTATTTTATTCACTTTTTATATATATATTAGAGAAAAATATTTTCTTGTCACGTTTTATCCTCGGCATGAATTACTTACTAAGTCATCATTTTTTCTTAACCTAAAACTAAATATCAATTATAAAATGAATATAGTGGTAAAACACGCATATCAATCATTATTTCTTAAGAGTCATGCAAAGTTTAAACTCAACAAGAAAAAATGAACGAGTGAATAGATTATATTCTATGAAATTACTATTCTTTATCTCAACAATCAAACACGAAATAAATTAATCTCATAACAAACAAATAGAGTACATTCTATGTCAATATATCATTGCTTCTTAAAGGACGTGTAAAGTTCAAACTCAACAAGTAAAAAGGAACCGACGAATAGAGTTCATTCTATGAAATTCTTATTCTTTTCATTTTTTTTAATCTCACCAATCAAACATGAACTAGATTAATCACATGAATGAACAGAGTATATTTTTTATCAATCATTGCTTCTTAAAAGACATGCAGTTCAAACTAAACAAGTAAATAGCGAACGAAAGAATGGAATACATTCTATAAAATTATTATTCTTTATCTCAACAATCAAACATGAAATAGATTAATCTTGAACTAATAGAGTACATTCGATGTCAATATATTATTTCTTCTTAAAGGACGTGCAAAGTTCAAACTCGTCAAGTAAAAGGAATGAACAAATGTAGTACATTCTATAAAATAATTATAATTCTTTATCTCACCAATCAAATACGAAATATATTAATCTCACAAGGAACGAACAAATGTAGTACATTCTATGAAATAATTATAATTCTTTATCTCACCAATCAAATACGAAATATATTAATCTCACAAACAAATGGAGTATTCTACGTTGATCATCATTGCTTCTTAAAGTCGTGCAAAGTTCAAACTCATATATTCTATGAAATTATTACTTATTTATCTCATCAATCAAACGTAAAATAAATTAATCTCACATATTATGTCGTGGACTTGCTATCTCATCCCGCACACCTAACGACGTGGTACACACCTGTACCATAGTACAATTTCTTTTTTAAAAACGACCATGTTTTTTTTTCCTTTTTCAATATTATTATACTCAACGACGGACTCAGAATTTAAAAATCGTGAGTCTTCAGGAGTTTTGAATACATTTATTGATGTTTAAAACTCCTAAGGTTCAATATGATTTACATGGTGTTTTTATAAATCTTATATTAATTTTTATATCTTTTTTTACAATTGTATCGAATCTGCGTTGAATTTAATGGGTGTCGGAGCACCACAAAATAAATCATAGGTCCGTCCCTGATTGTACCATCTCTTTCTCTTTGATTTTATTATTATATGAGTTCATTGGATTCATATTGGAAAATTTTATTATTGTATGCAAGAGATGTTTTTTTTTCTTTTTTTCCAGAGTTTGAATACAAGGATATTGAATAGACAATTAATGTATGAGACTCGATTCTATCTCTCACAGCATGCAATTTTGTTTATATTGTAATTGATTCGGTAAGCTACGTATTTGGCGCATGGAGAACTCTATTCAATCCTCCACTAGCCTATAGCTCTAGTCACTACTTTCACTAGGACTAGAATGTAAGCTGCAAAATTTCTAATTATGAATGGATGTTACGTCCCATCATACTACGAGCTTTTTGATTATTCTAATTATAGGTAGGTTCAAGATTTAATCTTTATGAATTTAATCTATAAGATCTTCAACATTAAATCCATTGCAAGTATTTCAAGTTATGATCTCAGACCTATTCTTCATATCTCGATTTGATTCAATCCACTTTTCCTATTTTCTCCAACGCACTCTTGTATACTTAAATCAGCACTTTAAAGTTAAATTAGGATTAGAAAATTTATTCCTATATGAACTAGTGCAAACAAATCTTAATTCTAAACATGAATCAAATAAATACCAATTATAAAATCCTAAACAACTAAAAACTTTCTTGATGGCTCTCTTCTCTCTCGGTGCATTTTAGCCTAATGTGCGCCAACCATGGGTAAGAGGGATCGACAGCCATCTCAGAAAGAAAAAATGGCGTAGGAAACTAAATCGATACAGGAGGCGAGGCGACGAGGAACTAAATCGTCTGCTGGAGTTAAAATTGGCACTATCTCAATTGCAATTGAGAGGAAAAGCAATGGAAGGGTAGAATCCCTAAATTCGGATTCAGAGGAGTCAATCTATGGAACAGAACAAGCTGGTCCTTCGAAGGCTTCGTCAATAGATCCAGTGCTACTCAAAGCTAAGCAAAAAGAAGCTGAACTACTAATGCGGAAGTTGTTACTATGCAAATACAACACGAAATGAGGGAGAGAATAGAGATACTTAGAGGCTCAAAGAGAGCACAGAAGTGTAGCAGTTTGATACAATAGTTGTGTACTTTGATGTGGTGATTCCTTGAGCTCTAGCTGTTCTCACCCAGAACACTGGAGGCTCTTTAGGTTGTAAACCTTGTTGTTTATTAATGGTAATATTTCACATTTTTTACCAAAAAAAGAAGCTGAACAACAATGGTTAGATGTGGTGCTGGATACTAGCAGTCAACGTTCCGATCCGCCGAGCACAGGAAAGAAATCATGGGCAGACATTGTTGAAGAGGAAATTTCAGATAAAAAGGGATCAATCTGGGATAATTTTGATATAGGAAAAGTGGTAAATGCGGGTTTTAAGATGTATTATGTAGCACCTACTAAGCAAGGTGAGTCTGTAATTAGTGAAATTGAGCTAGATGATATAAGTTCAGAGGTTGAATACTGGAAAAACTCTATAGTATGTTACGTATTAGGGGTTCATCCCCCCATATACTGTGATTAAATGATTTATACAAAGGATGTGGGGTGAATAAGGTGATAATGCTAAAAAATAGAGTAGTTCTAGTGCGATTTGACAGTGCGATCGGTAAAAATGAGGTGATACAAAGGGGTATATATCATTTTGATAGTAAACCGTTCATTATTAAAGCTTGGACTCCAGATATGAAGTTTTCTCGAGAGGAACTATACACGGTTCCCTTTGGATCAAGTTACTGATAAAGAAATGGACCTTGGCTTAACTCAACCTCAAAAGCTAGCTTATGAGAAGGAGTATTGCCCAAGTTCCGATGTGGGATACTTAACACTCCCCCGCACGCCCAGACTAACTGGAGCGTGGACAACACGCCCAGGCTATTTAGGTGAAGCTTATCGATGAAATGTTAAGGAAAAAACAAGGCATTCCAGTATTGTAATAGATGGGGTGAACACACTCTCTTTTTGAGTATAGTCAGAGAAAGTTGGGAAGTGGCCATACAAGGATGCAAAATATTTCAAGTTGTAAAGAAACTAAAATAGTTGAAGGCAAAATTGAAGATACTGAACAAATCTTATAGTAGGAGCATTGTTGATGAAGCAGAACAGGATAGATTAGCTCTCAAGCAAGCTCAGTTACAGTTGCAGGTTAATCCAACGTGTGTAAGGGATTAATAGACTGAGAAAAAGTTATACGTAAAGTTCAAGAAGTCCTCATACTTAGCCGAGGTGTATTTGCAGAAGCTCAGCAAAGCTACGTGGTTGAAATTAGGTAATGATAATACTAGATACTTCTACTCCATTATAAAGCATAAAAGGTTGAAGCAAGCTATAACACAGTTCAAGGATGAGCAAGGCAACATAATTCAAAGAAAATTGCTAGCATATTTATGAAGTACTATGAGGATTTACTTGGTTGAAAGAACCTGGAAGAGATAAGGCAAGCTCATATATTCTTATTAATGGAGAAGTACTAACAGTGGACCAACAAATAAAGTTAACCACTCCCTTTACAGCAAAAGAGGTGAAGGATGCTTTATTCTCAATAGCAAATACCAAAAGCCCAGGACCAGATGTATATGGAGCTGGATTCTTCAAAGAGGCATGAAATGTAGTTGGACCGGATATAATTGAGGCTATCCTTGAATTTTTCCAGACCGATAAACTATTGAAACAATTAAATTCCACTAATATTGCACTGATTCGTAAAGTTGCTAAACCTGAGTTGGCTAGTCAATATAGACCTATCTCTTGTTGTAATATGATTTACAAATGTATATCGAAGATACTTTGCAGTAGGCTAAAAGGTGTTGTAGAACATTTAGTGTCAAACAACCAGGCAGTGTTTGTCCGGGGCAGATCAATGTTGTATAATGTGTTGATTTGTCATGATCTACTTAGACACTATTGCAGGAAAACCTCTCCTAGATGCTTAATAAAGATCAATCTAAGGAAGGCTTATGATATGGTTGATTGGGAATTCCTAGAGGAAGCACTAAAAGGGTATGGGTTTCCAAAGAAGTTTGTACATTGGATTATGGTATGTGTTACTACAATAAAGTTTAGTGTGAAGGTAAATGGTGAAGGAAATGGTTACTTTGAAGGCAAAAGAGGGATTAGACAGGGTGATCCCATCTCACCCCTGCTGTTTGTCTTAGTTACGGAGTATCTTTCCAGAACATTAAAGTGTATGAGTTTGCTGCCAACATTCAGGTTTCATCCAATGTGTAAAACCTTGCAGCTCACACATCTTATCTTTGCAGATGATCTGATGGTGTTCTGCAAGGGAGAAAAAAGATCAGTCATTAAAATCAAAGAAGCTCTAGCTCATTTCAGTGCAGTTACAGGGCTGGTTGTAAACATGAAAAAGTCTAATATCTTTTTAACTGGCATGAAGGAGAATGTTAAAACTCAACTAATGTTCTTGACTGGATTCACATAGGGTACTCTTCCTATAAGATATCTCGGATTACCTCTTTCCTCTAAGAAATGGTCCAAACTAGATTGCCCCCTGTTGATCGAAAAAATAGTGCAGAAGATAAGATCTACTTATGCAAGAAGATTGTCATATGCAGGAAGATGGCAAGTAGTCCTTGTAGTATTGTCTTCAATACACAACTTTTGGGATTCAATTTTCATCTTACCTCAAAGTGTGGTAAAAGAGGTAGATAGCAAATGTAGAGAGTTCTTATGGGGAAATACTGAAGAGATAAAAAAAGTACCTTTAATTTCTTGGAGAAAAGTCTGTGTTCCTAAGAAGTACGGGGGTTTAAATATCAAGGAGTATGGTAAGTGGAATGTGGCTTTAGTTGGTAAGTTACTGTGGCAAATAGTGCAAAAGGAAAACAACTTATGGGTAAAATGGGTACATTGTATATACATAAAGGATGATCTCAATGTGTAGGCACATAAAGCTCCACAGGATAGTAGCTGGTATTGGAGAAAGTTGATGTCCCTCAAGGAAGGTATGAGAAGCTGGTATGTGCAAGATAGATATATACTCACCGCAAGAGGGAGATATTCTATTACAGAGAGCTATCAAGCCATGTTAGATAATCAAGTGAATATGGGCATAACTGATCTTATTTGGAGTGCAATATCATTCCCCAAGTAGAGATTCATCCTCTGGTTAGCTGTGCACAGCAAGTTACTAACAAAGGAAAGATTGATCAAGATGAATATCCCTGTTAATGACGTTGTGTGTTGTTTATGTGATAAACAAGATCTTGAAACCAACCACCATCTGTTTGTCACTTGCAGTTGGTTCTGTGAAGTCAGAAATAAAGTGATGCAGTGGGCAGGTATTAAGTTACCTGCTGTGGGGATCAAACAAGTGCTAGAAGTTGTAAAGAAAAGGCATTGGAGAAAGTTTGTGAAGGAAATTGTTGCTGCTCTAATAAGTGGAATGGTGTATTATGCTGGGCGTGCCAGCACTTGGAGATTCTTCAAGAAAATCTATATTAGTCCCAGCGATGCTGTTGCAAGGATTAAAGATGAAGTGGTGGCCAGAATAGATATCTTCAAACTAGCTCAAAAATCTATTAGGAGTAGAAGTTTTCATCAAAGATTATGTGTTTAGTGTTTCTAGTTTCTGAGGCCTGATACTTGCCACATGTGGTGGAAGGAAGGGTGCTCTTAGTTTGTAATTATGGATCTTTCTTGTTGGTTCAATGGTATTCACCTTGTTTACCAAAAAAAAAAAAAAAAAGTTAAATAGAGGCGCAATTAACATTTAAAGTTTATTATTATTTTTTTTCTAGAACAACCTCATATGCTAGCTAGTAATTGAGTTTTGAATTCTCCTTTTCTACATATTTAATAATTTTAAACATTAAATATAGAAGCATTTTTTATATTAAAACCACTAGATTTCATCGAACTCACGTGCTATATACTACCTTCACCCGCAAGGTTAAAATAATATCTATAATAGACTACTTTATTTTTAAATTTTTTAAATTTAAAATATTTACTTAATCCTAAAATTATATTTTTCTATCTAAAAGCATCTATGATATTCTCTTTGCCAATCGATTAATTTAAATTTAGATAGAAAATTCCATTTTTGGATGATAAAACTTCACCAATAAACTTGAGGTGAAAAAAAGAAAAGAAAAGAAAGAGAAAGTTTGGGCCAAAAAGAAAAAAAAAAATAGTTCTCACGTGTTGAGATGGAACCCACAGAAATGAATAGGCTGAGACAGTAATTAAGAAGGCTCATCACCTCACCTGCAAGTCAAAGTACCCCCCACCCACCAACAAGCACAAAATCATACCTTAAAAAAAAATTACCAATTTTTAAAAAAAATTTCATGTGATGTTCGATATTTATTTTAAAGTGAATAGGGACAAGCACTTTGAAGTTTTTTCCTACAATTTTTTTCAATACTAAAATTATTTTCTTCACTACCCCCAAGCCAAACATCTCCCAACAATTTGAAGTTGTTGGATGAATAAAAAAGTAAGCAGAAGATATTTCCATCAAGTTAAAAAGTTAGTCTTTAATAGTGTTTTTTTTTAAAAAAAAATTGATAAACTGATATCTTCTGAAGTAGGATTGTGAAAGTTGAATAAAAGGACATTAAAAATCCGACTAAATCTTTTTGATCCCCTAGATAGATTACTTTCACAATATTAACCTTGTGCATAGAGTAACAATACAAAAATATACTACTCTACGGATAATAAAAGGAACTGTGGAAGGGGGAGTTTGGATTAAAAAGGACAAATAAGTTGTTCAATTAAGTGGGAGTCCTCCAAGTTTTTTAAATTAGGTGGGAGGGACAACTTTTTTTTGATTTCTTTGTTTAAGTTTTTCCGTCCAAGCAACTTGTCCCAGTTGTAGAACAACTTTGGTAGTTGTTCGACAACTTTGTGAAGTTGTTCAACAACTGCGCAAGTTGTTCAACAACTGCGCGAAGTTGTTCAGACAACTAATGTGGTTGTCCAACAACTATCTCAGTTGTTCAAAAGACTTAAGTTTTTTTTTAATAAACTTGCGGGACCCACTTGTCCCATTTTCTTAATTGGAAACTTGGAAGGGTCTTTTGACTATTTTTCTCTGTGGAAGGAGATGATTAGTAACAATAAAAGGTCACAAGGAGAAAAAAAAATATAAAGTGGAGTTATTTTTGAACTTTTGTGAGTAATTTGGAGCGGAAACAGTATTTTGGTATTATTCAAATTACTGATAATTCCTGAATTTTATGGCAAAACGTAACACCCAAAAAAATAAAGCAAAGCATCGAGTTCTTCTGAACTATGATTAAATTTGCTACGACACACTCCAACTTCACGCGGGCCCTATTACCCTCTGAACTAAATTTTAGCGTAATTTATCATTCTTTTTATCTGACGTGGCATCTTTTGTCAATCTTTTTAGCTGATATGAAACCTTTAACGTGCACTCCATTTTATGTAATAAAGGCACTACGTTAGCCCAAAAGGGTGATAAAAATATGTTAAAATTGATTTTAGGGGTAATAGGACCCCTGTGAAGTTGAAATAAGTTGTAGCAACTTTGATCATAGTTCGGAATGTTATTAGATGGTTATCTCAAAAAAATATAGTATATATTGCAGATTATTGTTCCAATTTTAGAGTATGATTAAAGGCAGACAAGTGAGGCCATTGCTTTATGCTTTTTCTTTATAGACTTTATTGGAAATACTATGCTTCATTTTCTACCTAACATCGGTGATTTGTTCTCTCTCTATCTTCTAATTTTCAGCTTTACATTTTTCAAGCTAATAGTTTTCTGGAGAGTACACAAAAACATAGAGGAACAAAGCAATTATATCAGAATTTTCATCAAGTGATAAGGTTAGTCTCTATTAAACTTAGTTTGTTTAGTTTTGGTATTGAGATTTGTAGAAAAATTTGAGAAAGGAAACACAGAATACTATTTACTTATTTATATTTGTACATTTTTTGTTGCTTTATTCTCCTGATAAACTTTTTATATGCATTTTATACGTTAGATCCTGAGAACTTGAAAGGAAGAAAACTTGAAAAACACTTACAGTCATGGAGAATGAAGGACAAAGAGAGAAAGGAGAAGCTAACAACTTTATGGTATGTCATACTTGTTTTCTTAAAAATAAAGATTGTTTTACTAACTTACCCTTAATAAATACCTTTACAAAAATTAATTATTTACTCCCGCTGTCCCATATTAGTTGGTGATCTTACTAAAAATTGTTATTCCGTATTAATTGTCCACCTTAGTAAATCAAGAAAGTATTGCCGGAAACCCCATTACGGTATATCTTTCTTAGCTGTATATATATATACATAGCATAGCCTAATTATACAAAGTTGACACTGAATAGAATGAATATCAGAAAATTTCCACAATGAATTTCTTTTAGATTTCTACAAAAAGCATTAATTAATTTTTTTAGATTATGTTCTTGTATTTAATTCTTTTTGAAAGCATTCACACTTGTTCGTAAAAGTATCCAAGAAGTTTTTTAAGCGCTGAATTAAAAAAATTTCCATTTTATTTATGATTTCTTAACATGTGCGTACAAAGAAAAATGACCAACTAATATGGGACGGAGGGAGTAGTATAACTTATTAGTAGTTTCTTGAAAAAGATATAATTCTTTAGTAGTTTCATGAAAAAGATGTAACTATTTTGTAGCCGTTTGTTGATTAGGTAGAATTCTTTTATTTAAAGAAGGTGAAATTAGTGATATAAAGTTAAATTGTTCCAAAATATAGAAGCCCGCCATTCTTTTTGGGACTGACTAAAAGGAAAAGTGGGTCATTTAAATTGGGATACAGGGAGTAATTCCGAGAAAGTATAATTCAACAGAGAGTCAAATTTTCGGCCGTTAAAAAATAACATGTGAACAATTATTTGAATGTCTTTTCAAAAATGTATTTCTTAAGTAATAGAAAAATTTTAAGCACCAAAACTGTTGATAAACCCACAGTCGTACAAAATCAATGTATAAACTCAATTTAATGACTTCAATTCTAATAAATATAGAAAATAAATAAAGCATTGGTTTGGTCATTTTTCAGGTGTCATTTTCTGCTCTTCGCAAGGACGTCGTGAACGTTCTGGATTTCATGGAGAGGTTAACGAATGAAGAAGATCAAAATGCTGTCGACATGGCCGATCAAATTGAAGAGCTGAAAGTGGTGCTGGCATTTATTTGTACATACGTCCAGCTTTCTCATTGTGATTTGGAAGAGTTTGAAGATGAAATGAGTGATTCAAGACAAGAGGTTGAGAATCTGCTTCGGCCAATTTTGGATGATGTTGACAACAACGTCGGGTGTAAACACAACATGGATCATGTCCTTCCTAGGCTCATGGATAATATCGATGATTGTATCAGCTCGTGTCATCATTCAACATCAAGTGACACCATGACCGACGAGCAGTTGGACTTCCTCCTCCTGGATCTCCATTATCTATCCGAGTTTCTTGCTGACCAGATTTATCCATTAGAGACTCAGTATGATATTCTGCAGACTGTGTCTGGCAACATGGAATATTTCCACGGGTTGATAGTAAATGGTTTCATTGAGCGCGAGATTGTTGAATATGTCTTGGCTCAGTTTCAACTCATGGCTGAGAGAGTTGCAATCTTCCTATGGCATGATCGACTTGGAGACTCTCGACTCTTCAAGCTAGCACATCTACTCATGAAGATCATTCCAGTTGAACTGGAGGTGATGCAAATATGCTATACAAATTTGAAAGCTTCACCATCAGTAGAAGTTAGATGCTTTATTAAGAAACTCCTTGAATTCTCTCCGGAAGTTCTGAGAGAATATTTGATTCATCTACAAGAGCACATGGTAACTGTTATTACCCCGAGCACTTCAGGGGCTCGAAACATTCATGTCATGATAGAGTTCCTATTAATTATTGTTACTGATATGCCGAAGGACTTTATTCATCATAGCAAATTGTTTGATCTTTTGGCACGTGTTGGAGCACTCATCAGGAAGGTATCAACTCTTGTTCATGACTTAGAAGAACAATCAAGGAATAAAGAGAGTACGAATGGAACAAATCGTGCAGCTCTAGACTCGCTGAAAAATATTGAACTCCTCAAGGAAGATCTCAAATATGTTTATCTGAAAGCACCGGACTCATATCAATGTTGCTTCCCCATGAATGATGGACCGCTCTTCATGCATCTTTTACTCATCCACTTGAATGGTCTGCTAGAGTCCAATTCTTATTCAATTGCTTTGATAAAGGATGACATTAGACTGGTGAAAGAAGCCCTCGAATTCATCAGATCGTTCTTCGTGAATGTTGAGCAAGGATTGTATAAAGATCTCAGGTCACACGTTTTAGATGTGGCATATGAGGCTAAAGATGTCATTGATTCAATTATTGTTCGAGATAATGGTCTCTTACATCTTATTTTCTCACTTCCCATCACCATAAAAAAGATCAAACATATCAAAGAAGAAGTCTCCAATATATCTGTGAAGTTTCCCAAGAACACCAGCCTCACTGTAGTAAACTCTACCAAGAAGCCAGTTGAAAGAAAATCATTGACAACTGGTAAAATAATTGTAGGTTTTAAGGAGGAGACAAACTGGTTAATTAGTAAGCTCACCAGTGGACTGAAAAATGTTGATGTCATCTCAATCATTGGTATGCCGGGTTCGGGCAAAACTACTTTGGCGTACAAAGTATACAGTGATGAATCAGTTTGTAGTCATTTCGACGTTCGTGCATGGTGCACTGTCGACCAAGAATATGACGAGAAGAAGTTGCTGGTGAAACTTTTCAATCAGGTTACTGGCGCAGAGTTGAAGTCCAGTGAGGATATTGATGTTGCCGATAAGCTGAGGAAACAATTGTATGGAAAGAGGTATCTAATTGTGTTAGATGACGTGTGGGATACTACTACATGGGATGATCTAACAAGACCTTTCCCTGAAGCTGAGAAAGGAAGTAGAATTATTTTGACGACTCGACAAAAGGAAGTGGCTTTTCATGGAAAGGGAAACACTGATCCTCTTAACCTTCGGTTGCTAAGACCAGAAGAAAGTTGGGAGTTATTAGAGAAAAGGGCATTTGGAGAACAGAGTTGCCCTGATGAACTATTGGATGTTGGAAAAGAAATAGCCGAAAATTGTAAGGGACTTCCTTTGGTGGCTGATCTGATTGCTGGAGTCATTGCAGGGAGGGAAAAGATAAAGTCTGTGTGGCTTGAAGTTCGAAATAATTTCAATTCCTTTATTTTGAACGGTGAAGTTGATGTGATGAAGGTTATAGAATTAAGTTATGACCATTTACCTCATCAACTGAAGCCATGCTTTCTCTACCTTGCAACATTTGAGAGGGACCAAGAAATCAACATAGATCAGTTGAAAGTGTATTGGCGTGCTGAAGGGCTTGTTGAACAGATGGGGATGAAGAGTTTGGAAGAAGCGATGGAAATTTTTTTGGATAATTTAATTTCCAGTAGCTTGGTAATTGCTTTCAATGAGATAGGTAGATCTCCGACTTCCCAACTACATGATCTTGTGCATGACTTTTGTTGGATAAAAGCAAAAGAGGAAAAGTTGTTTGACATGATAAGTTCTTCAGATTTTATGCCACACACAGTGACCATTTTTTATGATAAGGAGCACTTCAGGACTAACAATTTCATCCTGCTCAATTCAAAAATGCAAAGGAATTCTGGTAAACACCTTTATTCTTTGATGATAACTGGAGACGAGATGGAAGATCGTCCTTCTGATGCTTGTCACCTAAGAGACTTGAGGCTTCTTAAAGTGTTGATAACTGATCCCACTTTTATGATGGTGAAGGATTCTTTTCTGAATGAAATAGGCATGTTGAATCATTTGAGGTTCTTACGAATTGGGACAGAAGTTAAATCTCTACCTTCATCTTTCTCAAATCTCTGGAATCTCGAAACCTTGTCGGTGACTAACAAAAGATCAACCTTGGTACTATTACCGAGAATTTGGGATCTTGTAAAGTTGAGAGTGCTGGACATTGAGGCTTGTTCTTTCTTTGATATGGATACAAATGAACCAATACTGATAGCAGAGGACTCAAAGTTAGAGAACTTGAGAGAATTAGGGAAACTCGTGCTTTCCTATTCGAATGAAATAGAGGATATTTTCATAAGGTTCCCCAATCTTCAAGAGCTTATACTTATTCTCAAGGAATCATGGGATTATTCAACAGAGCGATATTGGTTCCCGAAATTGGATTTCCTAATTGAACTAGAATTCCTCAAAGTAAAATTTGAAAGTTCAAATGCAAATGATAGTGGGCCCTCTTTAGTGACAAATTGGTCATGGGATTTTCATTTTCCTTCCAATTTGAAAATATTGGTGTTGTGGGACTTTCCTCTGACATCCGATTCACTATCAACAATAGCAAGACTGCCCAACCTTGAAGAGTTGTTCCTTACGAGAACAATCATCCAGGGGGAGAATGGAACATGGGAGAGGAAGAGACCTTTTTGAATCTCAAATATTTGAATTTGGATGAAGTGACTCTTGCTAAGTGGGAGTTTGGAGACGAATCCTTTCCCGTGCTTGAGAAATTAGGACTGTGCTGATGTCGTAAGCTTGAGGAGATTCCGCCTAGTTTCGGCGATATTTGTTCATTGAAAATCATCAAACTTGTTGAGAGCCCTCAACTTGAAGATTCTGCGAAGAATATTAAACAATACGTTGAAGATTTGGGAGGGGACGAGCTTCTGGTCTTGGGCCCGAATAATATCCCGTTATTCAAGTAGCTCTTAAGCACCACCAGAACAGGTTCTTCTCTGTTCTTTTGCACTGTGTTTGATGAAAGCTTAAGGTAATTAGGAAAATCAGCAGGGCGTGTGTGTGTGTAAATTAATGTAGTGGGATGACATTGATCAATATTTCTATGACTTTTTATGTTTCTTTCTTCAGTTTCTTGTATTCTTACTTTTTTCACCTGATAAAGTTTTATGCACATTTTATGCATCAGATCCTGAGAACATTGAAAGGAAGGGAAGGATAAGTCACTTTGGTACAATCATGGAAGGAGACCAAGAGAAGGAGGAAACAAACAACTCATTGGTATGTCATACAATAGTCATCCATATTAATGCTATACATCTATTTAATGAATTGTTAATCTAAAGCATAAATAATAAAAGTTTCTCCCCATGCTCAGTTCACCTCTTAATTAGTGTGCCGTTTCTATGACGAGTTTACTGCCACCAAATGCTGCGATTTCCACTCTAAGTCTCTATTTGAAACATACATGGGATTGCTAACTCTGATATGATGGGAAAGAAGGAAGTTATATAAAAGGTCTGCAATCTCAATTTATCTCAAATTTTTGTAAATCTTTCAAGAAGTACATCATCACAAACTAAGTTGCTCGGACTCTTCAAATATGTCTATGGGTGTGTGTCGGATCCTCCAAAAATACACTATTTTTGGAGGATCCGACACGGGTGCGGCAACATTTTTAATAGGTGTTTCTGTACAACATTTGGCTTCATGTGCAATAACAAGTGTTATTATAAATCCTCTTACCTATTAATACATCGATTTTAAGCATTCTGTGTGAAAAGTCTTTAGCACTCTTTGTATTTGTGTGTTTAAGTTCTCTAGCTGTGACATTGGCTTCTGTACAAACCACAAACAGTAAGTTGTGCTTTGCTAGGTAGATTGTATATGACTAAGAAACTTCTATTACATTTTGTGCAGACTTTTCAATGTTTCTTTTAGAAAAATTCCAATTTCTTAATAAAAATTATAATTTCAATAAATACACTTGTCATTCAGTGATTTGTCCGTCTGATATGTCGTATGCGATTGCAAGTCAAACATGAGGTATGTTGTATTGGGGTGAGCGCGAGATATACCAATATTAAGTATAACTTTCTATTTGGTCATTTGCAAATTTAAGGTACTTATCTGCTTTTTTCTTTTTTTTTTTAACTGCATTTCTTTCATATAGTGAGTTAATATTATTTATTTCATTATTTAGTCGACCTTAGCTTAGCATACGACACTATACAAATTCAATTGTTACTCTGAATTACGTACAAATTGACGGATGAACAAGGCCGTATACAACTCAAATACCTAATTGTACAACTCCGTTAGTTTCAGCTTTCTATATTTCTACGCTCCCCCTAAAGTTGAGAATGATAAATATTTCAAACTTGACAATCAATGCTGCAAGTTGTCTGTGTCCCAATGCTTTTGTCAAAAATGTCAGATGAGTTGACATATTTTATGTCATTTCCTCTCTATCTTCTCCTCCACACCAAAACATATTTTTCGACTTTCACCTCTAAAAAGTAAATGTTATTCTCACATTCATAATTTTAAAGTAATTTCTTATATATTTTTGCTTTGGGATGACAATAAATATCAATCAAATAGACTCACCAATCATCAGTTCACACTCGTATTTTCCTCTTTCAAATTTTGTACAACTCGTCATGTACAGATTTCAATATTATGAAAAGTGTTGTGCTGCAGTTGCTGTAGCTCCTACTCTAGCTCTATTATTTGGATATATCACCTGGCATCTACGTAAATCATTCAAGATGAATCCGCAATTCATTTTTCGTCAGGCAATACGTGGATTAACTCTCGATATGACAGTAAAAGCTAAACGTTGGGTGTATCGACTCTAAGAGATCTGATATTGCTCCATGGCTGGTATCCAGCTGTCCAACTAATAACATTAACAGTATACAACTTAAGTGCTGCATGTTTTTGGCTGGTTCAAACATATTTTTTCTTTCATAGGTAACTTCTCAGCTACCTCCATTGCTTACAATCAATGACTTGGTTTCCTATTACCCCACTCCCCTTCTCTCTATCTTCTCCTCCACACAAATTTTCCAATGTTTAGAAAGGAGGGGATTATAGTAATACATATATATATATATAGACACTCAAAGTAAGCACTACTCTAACAATCAGATACTTCAACTTGACGTCAACTGACAGCAAAACAATCCATGAATGTTCTTCATTCCTAACTTGTTCAAAGTATATCAGATTATGTCACCAATAAGTTTTTTTTAAGGGTTGTGGCAAGACAATACAAACCAAGTAATTTGAAGCGGAGCTAGGGAATGCTTGTCAAACTACAAAATCAAAAAAGAATTAATTACATTTTCTTATCATTTCACCCTTGCAATTAATTCATTTAGAAAGTGGAGATAACTTCGCATGGGTCCTATTACCCCCTGCACTCAATTTTAAATATTTTTGTCACCCCTTTGTGCTGACATGACACCTTAATTACATAAAAATGGAGCCCACATTAAAAGTGTCACGTCAACTAAAAAGATGTCACATCAGCTAAAAAGGGTGACAAAACACTAAAATTGAGTCTGGAGGGTAATAGGACCCCTGTGAAGTTGGAGTGTATCGTAGCAAATTTGGTCAAAGTTCAGGAGGGTACTTGATGCTTTACTCTAGAAAGTGCAAACAATTTATTTGTAAAGTTCCAATCAAAGTATCTTAAGAGGTACACCCTCCATTAACATTTACTTGTAACATTTGAACTTGACACATTCATTAATAAAAACTTATTGACATGGTTAGTTTACCACACTAGGCCTTATTAATTGATGTTCAATATTAGATTTTAATAAATAATTTGGAGAATAAGTAATTAATTCTAAGGGTTAAACATGAAAAAATAATTATCTTTTTTTGCTATGTTAAAAGTGGCTAGTGAAAGTGAAAATCTATTATTAAAATAATGAATAAATAAAATAAACGGAGAGAGTAAATTAGTAAAATTATATTCCTTATTTATAATTTTTTAAGGGACATGCTAAAAAATTGGAAAACGATATTTCTGCATTCAATGCTGCATGTTGGCTGTCTTCAGCTGACAAATTGAAAGATATTTATTGTAGTTTTCTCTAACATCAATTATTTGTTATCTCTCTATTTCTTCTTCCACACAAATTTTCAGCCTTTTGTTTTTCAAGCTAATAGTTTTTTCATCAAGAGATAAGGTTAGTCTCTAATAAACTTTAAAAGTTTGTTTAATTTTGATAAGATCTTTAGAAAAGTTTGGTAAAATAAACACAGAAAACAACTAACTTATTTATAGCTGTACATTTTTTGTTACTTTATTATCCTGATAAACTTTTTATCTATATTTTATACATCAGATCCTACGAATTAGATAGGAAAGGAACTTACACTCATGGAAAATGAAGGAGAAAGAGAGAAAGGGGAAGCAAACAACTTTATGGTATGTCATATTGACTTCATTTCTAAATAAGTGGCGTTTTCAGTTTGGGCGCACGCGCACCCCTTAAGAAGCTATACTTTTTTTTTCTTTTATTAGTACTCAAGAAACTATACTCATTTCTAAAATATAAAGATTGTTTTAATAATTTATCGTTAGTAAATACCTTGAAAAAGCTGTAACTTTTTAGTACTTCCTCTGTTACTATTTTCTTGTCTCCTTTTAATGTTGCACACCTCTTAGAAAAGCCTTAAATAGAAGGTAATCTAACTAAATTATCCTGATTTATTACTCATATTTATTTAATGCTTCTTTTTTTGAACTATATTAATATATATCCATATTTATTATTGCGGGTAAAAGTAGACTCAAACAACTAATTATATCTTGCTTTTGTGAAATGACACGTATTAGGACGATAACTAATTAAGAATGGAGGGCTCACCATATTAACAGTTGTCCAACAGGAGTACCAAACCACCTAACGCTGCACAGGGCCACAGGAAAAGACCTCGAAACCTACATCATAAAATGATGTAGTATCTGGAGACGGTCAGTACGACGGATACTGATATGCAACCAAAGAAAAGGAATAAATATACATGAACCAAAATGCTAATAAAGTACATAGATGAAATTTATATTTGCCGAAAACCAGTCATAAAACATGTGCTCAACAACTAAAAAGATAATAGAATGCCGGGGTAGGGGACAAGAGACATGAACATGTTCATTTAAAAATTTAATCCTAAACTATGTAGCTCATACCGACCTTCAGGCACCAACGGGCTATAAGGGTTTGGCTTCCCCTGCTGGAAAACCCCCAATTCATGTTAGCCGCATGAATCAAGGAAATTTGGCCAAAGACACCAAGACGATAGCCTTCTAAAAATATATTGTGTAAAGAAGACCCTTAACGTCGGCAAATGTGGTTTCCAGTGTTGGTCCCCCGGGACTAAACCTTCTGGATGAGCTACACAATTCCCTTTAAGCTCAACTAAAACATTTTCACATATCATTAACCATGGAGTTTTTCATTAAGGCATTTCCAAATTGGTATCATCATACCAATAGACTTGCAAGTCATTCTAATTATGTCATACTGTATTCATTTAATCATTTAGACTCAAAATTTTATTTAAAATCCATAACCATAGTCCCAAGGGAGTTTTTGGAACCTCTTAACATTTTTACCAGTTAATGTTATGCGAGTTTTTAATGAACAGTTTAGACACTATGAAATCCTTGTTTAGAAATCAAATTATGATGCGGGTTGAGGTTCATGTTATTATTATGCCAAAATCCACAAACTTTGTGAAACCTAAATTACCAAATTTCGACATTATCACAAGACACAATTCAGTTGCAATTCAACATTTAAACCATAGGAAAAACCATTAAAATAAGAAGTTACCAATGCAAGAGTATAACCACCAAAAATTCTCAACCCTAGTTTAAATCAAATATTCAAGAACACGTAAATTCCAAGTAAATTTATGCAATAGTACAACAATTAGAATAGGGAGTGCCAACATGCCTAATGACAGAAGAATTTTGAGAGGAATTTGAGTTTAGAGTCCGGAGAGTTGAATCCTTAAGAAAATCCTTGGTTTACTTCACTTGAGAGTTGAGAGGGGGGGGAAATGATGATAATTTTATTAACTGGTGGGAAATAAGGATTAAAATATGTTGAACGTCATTTTAAAGAGAAAAGAACCAAAAATTCCTCACCCCAACTGAAAAAAATAAAACTAGGTGATGTGTGTCCTTGGACGTGGCACACTGCTATCACGGAGGCCCAAGGCCGTGCCATGCTCTTATCGCAGCGTGCACAGAGAGAGGGACGCCGCTATCGCGGACCCTCATTGGTTTGAAATCCTAAAATGACCCCGAAGGCTTTCCGAAAATTCCAAAAAAATTTCCAATTATTCCATTAACATCCCTTATCATGATTCAAGTAAAAAAATATTATTAAATACGAGGGAGGGTCCACAGTAAAATCATCAAAAATTTTAAAGACTTACATTATCCCCCTTAGGATCATTCGTCCCAGAATAAGAGATTAGGACACCCTTAACATGATAATAGGAAGAGTATAGAGGGATTCAAGAACAAAATTCGAAATGCATCAAGAGAATAAGTGAGATTCACACCTTAAGCACTTTCGTCCAACATTGGAAACAAAAATGGGTATTTAGCTTTCATATCCTCTTTCGCTTCTCATGTAGACTCCTGTACTTTTCTGTTCCTCCATAGCACCTTCACTGAAGCTATCTCCTTAGTTCTTAATTTTCGAACATGCCTATCCAAGATTTCAATCGCGATTTCTTCGTAGGACAACGAATCCTTAACCAATATCCTCAACGGGCCCTATCAAGGAAGTATCACTCACATACTTTTTAAGCATAGACATATGAAAAAGTGGATAAATCGAGGCCAAGTCCGCTGGGAATTCCGATTCATAGGCAACATTCCCAATCCTTCTTACAACTTGATACTGGACAATGTAACGGGGGCTGAGCTTCCCCTTTTTCCTAAATCTTATAACTCCTTTCATAGGAGAAACCTTCAAGAACACCCAATCATCGACTTCAAACTCCAACTCCCTTTGCCTCACATCTGCATAAGACTTTTGGCGACTTTGAGAAGTCTTAAGTACTTACTGAATCACCTTCACTTTCTCCATTGCTTGATGAACCAAATCAGACCTAAACAATTTAGTTATACACCTCGAACCATACAATTGGGGACCTGCACCTTCTACAATAAAGGGACTCAAAAGGAGTTATTTGGATGCTGGAATGATAGTAATTATTATAAGAAAATTCAGTAAGGGGAAAATGATCAACCCATCTACCTTTAAAGTTAATAACACAGGCCCTTAGCATATTCTCAAGAGTATGAATAGTACGTTCCGCTTGTACAACCGTCTTAGGGTGGAAAAAAGTGGGTTTACCTGAGTACCCAATCCTTTTTGAAATAAATGCCAAAAATGAGAGGAAAACTGCGTACCACGGTAAAAAATAAAAGACACCGGGGCCACGCAACTTGACTGACTCCTAATGAATAACTTGGCATCATCCTCTCATCTGTTGTTAATTCTCATAGGCAAGAAGTGAGCAGACTTGGTCATTCTGTCCACAATGACCCAAATAGAATCATACTGATTTCGAGACAGCGAAAACCCACGGCAAAATCCATATTAATCATTTTCCACTTTCACATAGGCAATTCTATCTCTTGAGACGTGCCACCCGACATCAAATTCTCAATCTTGACTTGTTGATAGACTATACACTTGGCAATAAAATTTGGCACATCTTTTTTCATATTGTTCCACTAATAAATTTCTTTCAAGTCATGATACATCTTTGTCGAACCCGGATGAACTGTATATCTGGACACATGAGCTTCGATCAAGATCTTTTCCCACAACCCATCTACATCAGAAACACACAACCTACATTGGTACCTCAGAATGCCATCTCCCCGAAATTCAAAAGCCATAACCTTCTGTTGACACACATCATCCTTAATTTGTACTAGTATAGGATCCAAAACCCGCTTCTCCTTGATCTCAGCCCCAAGAGACAATTCAACCATTTCCTGAACAATTACCTCTCCATCATCGGAGTCCAAAAATCGAACTTCTAAATTGGCCATCTAGTGAATATCCTTTAGTAATCCTCTTTTGTCCTTCTCAATGTGAGATAAACTCCCCATGGACAACCTGCTAAGAGCATCAGCAACAACATTAACTTTACCTGGGTGGTAGTGTAGACTCATGTCGTAATCCTTAAGCAATTTGAGCCACTGCCTCTACTTGAGTCAGATAATTTCTCTCATGAGTCAGATAATTTCTAGAATGAGCCATGACCAATTCTAGATCATGAGTCAGATAATTTCTCTCATAAACCTTCACCTGCCTAGAAACATAAGCTACCACCTTTCCGTGTTGCATCAAAACACAACTCAGTCCCACACGAGATATGTCACAATACATAGCGAATCCCTCAGTATCCTTGGGTAAGGTTAAAATAGGAGTGAAAGTAAAATTATCCTTCAATTTCACAAAACTACCCTCACAAGTATCGGATTATAGAAACTTTACCTTTTCTGAGTCAACCTAGTGAGCGGAGCAGGAATAGACGAGAAACTCTCTATAAATCTCCTATAATAACTTGCTAAGCCCAAGAAGCTCCTAATGTAGGTTGTAATAGTGGGTCTAGCCACTTCATAACCGCCTCAATCTTTTATGGATCCACTTTGATCCCTTCACTGGATACAACATGCCCAAGAAAAGTCACAACACTTAGCCAAAATTCACACTTATAAAATTTTGTATACAATTCCTGATACTTAAGGGTCTCCAATACAATTCGGAGGTGCTTGGCATAATCCTACTCATTTTTGGAGTACACCAAGATGTCATCAATGAGGACTATGACAAACAAATCCAAAAACTATCTGAACACCCGATTCATAAGGTCCATGAAAGAAACCGGAGCATTAGTCAACTCAAATGACATAACTAAGAACTCATAGTGGCCATAACGAGTTTGAAAAGTAGTCTTGGGAATATCAACCTCTCTTATCTTACAATAATGATATCCCTAATGGAGATCTATTTTAGAGAAAAACTTAGCACCTTGAAGCTGATCAAAGAGGTCATCAACACCTTAAAGCTGATCAAAGAGGTCATCAATCCTAGAAAGAGGATGCTTATTTTTCACGGTGACCATATTTAACTGACGATAGTCTATACACATTCATAGAAACCTATTCTTCTTTCGCATGAAAAGCACAGGAGCACCCCAGGGATAAACACTAGGATGGATGAAACCCTTATCAACAAGATTCCTTAATTGCTCTTTTAGTTCCTTTAACACTACTGTGGCTATCCTATAAGAAGGAATAGAAATAGGACGAGAATCAACTATAAGGTCAATTCCAAAGTCTATTTCCCTATCCAGAGAGATCCCAGGAAGATCATTGAGAAAAACTTTAGAAAATTCATTAACCACAGGGACAGACTACAAGGAAGAAATTTCAGAGTTAGATACCTTGACTTGAACTAGATGGTACAGATACCCTTTGGATATCAATTTATGATCCCTAAGGTAAGAAATAAACTCCTCTTTTGGTATTAGGGAACTCTCCTCCTATTCAATTACCAGTTTATTAGGAAATAAAAGGTGACATTTAGGGTCCTACAACCTAGAGAAGCATAACACGAATGAAGTCAATATATCTCCAAGATCATATCAAAATCCACCTTATCAGGCGCTATTAAATCGATCAATGTCCACCACACAACCCCTATAGACTTTTCTAGAAACAATAGACTCACCAACCGGGGTAGAAACTGAAAAAAAGGTCGGAAATACTTTTATGACCAAAATAAAAAGTGTACGGTCACATAAGATAGGGTAGAACCAGGATCAAGCGAGCAATAAACATCACGAGAGAAAAGTTATATCATACCAATAACAATATCTGGGGATGCCTCGGATTCCAGACAACTAAAAGGTGCATAAAGGTGATTACGACCAGTTTTTGTCCCTGAAGTAGTTCCTTTAGTAGCAGGAGCTGAAGAAGTAGCAGCCTGTGCCTTATTAGCCCCAAGTATACCCCTAGCTTCAGAATAATTTCACCGCAAATGACTAGGCTAACCACAATTAAAGAACAAATTCCTTCCCTCCTCACAATATCCACGATGAAGCTGCCCACAAAAACGATACGTTAGGTAAGGTGAGGCTGACTCAGCTCCACTGACCTGAGATTGCAGGGCACCCTGTTCCTTAAGTGATAATATTTTTTTCTTGATAGGGTGGAAGTAGTATGGTAGAATTTTTTTATTATTATTTTTCTTTTGGGGTGGTGGTGGTGGTTTAGGTAGTGGGGTGGTTTAGGGGTGTGGAGGTTGGGATAGGGATAGGGATAGGGAAAAATCTTAATTTTTTTCTTAAAAATATTTTAATTTTATAAGTTAAAAAATATTTTTTAGGGGATGGAGTGGCCAAGGGTGGGGGTGGGGATAGAGTAACAAAAAAATTTAACTTAATTTC
Organism: Capsicum pubescens; assembly: GCA_030864215.1. NCBI lineage: Eukaryota > Viridiplantae > Streptophyta > Magnoliopsida > Solanales > Solanaceae > Capsicum > Capsicum pubescens. The sequence goes on along the minus strand of CM061543.1, from coordinate 310,493,198 downwards.
TAAAACAATTTTAATAATTAAAAAAATAGGGGGGGGGGGGGGAATAAGATCAAATTTTTATTTTTCTTGAAAAAAAAAGGGTAGTGGAGTGTGGGGGTTGGAGTGGGGTAAGAAAAAGATTTAATTATTTTTAAAAAATAAATGTTTTTTCTTACTATAGATATCTATGTGTATAACACAACAGCTGAAAATTCCACATGTACGCACGCGTAGAATAAGAGGAGTGTTTTTAAATTCACTTAGTTAACTCGAGGTGTGTTTTTAAGGTTGTCAATAGTTAGGGGACTATTGTTGGTAAAGCCATGGAGTAACTGGTAAAGGGGAGCCTTGGAGTAACTGGTAAAGTTGTTACCATGTGGTCAGGAGGTCACGGGTTCAAGCCTTGGAAACAGTCTCTGACAGTAATGCAAGGTAAGGCTACGTACAATACACCCTTGTGGTGTGGCCCTTCTCCGGACCCTGCGCATAGTTGGAGATTTAGTGCACCAGACAACCCTTTTTAATAGTTCGGGGACTAAAGTGATAACTCGTGTCATGTTTATGGGTGTTTTCAATACTTATCTCAAAAATAGTAAGCACCAAAATCATTGATAAACTTCACAATCGTACTAACCAATATTTAATTTTTCCTTCCTGATATGAAATTCAACAAAAAGCTTCAATTTAATGAGTTGTCTTATTTCCTTGATATTCTGATTTCTGATAAATATAAAAAATAAATAAAACATTGGTTTGGTCATTTGGCAGGTATCATTTTCTGCTCTTCTCAAGGACATTGCCAACATTCTAGATTTCATGGAGAGGTTAAAGAATGAAGAAGATCAAAATGTTGTCAACGTGGCCGATCATACCGAAGGGCTAAAGTTTGTGCTGGCATTTATTTGTACGTTCGTCCAGCTCTCTTATTCCGATTTGGAGCAGTTTGAAAATACAATGAGTGCTTCAAGACAAGTGGTTGAGAATCTGCTTCGACAAATTTTGAATGATGTTGACAACAACCTCCAGTGTAAATACAACATTCATCATGTCCTTCCTAGCCTCATGGATAATATCAATGATTGTATCAGCTCATGTCATCGTTCTAAACCAAGTGCCACCATAACTGACGAGCAGTTGAACTTCCTACTCCTGAACCTCCATTATATATCCACGATTCTTGCTGAACAGGTTTTTCCATTGGTGACTCAGTATGAGATTCTTCAGAATGTGTGCGGCAACATGAGAGATTTCCATGGGTTGGTAGTGAATGGTTACGTTGAGCAAGATATTGTTAAATATGTCTTTCCTCAGTTTCCACTCATGGCTGAGAGAGTTGGGCTCTTCCTTTGGGATGATCGATTTAAAAGAGACTCTCGGCCCTTCAAGCTAGCTAATCTACTCTTGAAGATTATTCCAATTGAATTGGAGGTGATGCACATATGTTATACAAATTTAAAAGCTTCAACTTCAACAGAAGTTGCATGCTTCATCAAGCAACTCCTGGAAATATCACCGGGCATTCTTAGAGAGTATCTGATTCATCTACAAGAGCACATGGTAGCTGTTATTACCCCTAGCACTTCAGGGTCTCGAAACATTCATGTCATGATAGAGTTCCTGTTGATTATTCTTACTGATGTGCCCAAGGACATTATTCATCATGAGAAATTACTTGATCTTTTGGCTCATGTTGGATCACTTACCAGGGAAGTATCAACTCTTGTTCACGACATAGAAGAGAAATCAAAGAGTAAAGGGAGTACCAACAGAACAAATCGTGAAACTCTAGACTTGTTGAAAAATATTGAACTCCTCAAGGAAGATCTCAAATATGTTTATCTGAAAGCCCTGGACCCATGTCAATGGTGCTTCCCCATGAGCGATGGACCGCTCTTTATGCATCTGCTACACATACACTTAAATGATTTGCTAGATTCCAATGCCTATTCAATTTCATTGATAAAGGAAGAAATTGAGTTGGTGAAAGAAGACCTAGAATTCATAAGATTGTTCTTCGTGAATGCTGAGCAAAGATTGTATAAAGATCTATGGGCACGTGTTTTAGATGCAGCATATCAGGCAAAAGATGTCATTGATTCAATTATTGTTCGAGATAATGGTCTCTTACATCTTATTTTCTCACTTCCCATTACCACAAGAAAGATCAAGCTTATCAAAGAAGAAGTCTCCAATTTACCTGAGAAGGTTCCCAAGAACAAGAGCCTCATTGTTGTAAACTCTCCCAAGAAGCCAGTTGGAAGTAAGCCATTGACAGCTGGTAAAATAGTTGTAGGTTTTGAGGAGGAGACACAGTTGTTAATTAGTAAGCTCACCAGTGTAGCGAAAGATCTAGATGTCATTTCAATCATTGGTATGCCGGGTTCGGGCAAAACTACATTGGCGTACAAAGTATACAATGATGAGTCCGTTTCTAGACGTTTCGACATTCGTGCATGGTGCACAGTTGGCCAAGAATACGACAAAAGAAATTTGTTGGAGAAAATTTATAATCAAGTTACTGGCCCTGATTCAAAATTGAGTGAGAATATTGATGTTGCTGATGAGCTAAGGAGACATCTGATTGGAAAGAGGTATCTTATTGTCTTAGATGACTTGTGGGATACTGATGCATGGGATAAGTTAACAAGACTTTTTCCTCTAGTTGAGAATGGAAGCAGAATAATTTTGACATCTAGAGATATGGAAGTGGGTTTGTATGGAAAGCGCAGCACTGATCCTCTTAACCTTCGTTTGCTAAGGCCAGAAGAAAGTTGGGAGTTATTGGAGAAAAGGGCATTTGGAAACGACTGTTGCCCAGATGAACTATTGGAAGTTGGAAAAGAAATAGCCCAAAATTGTAAGGGACTTCCTTTGGTGGCTGATCTGATTGCTGGAGTCATTGCAGGGAGGGAAAAGAAGAAATCTGAGTGGCTTGAAGTTCGAAATAATTTGAATTCTTTTAGTTTGAACAGTGAGGTTGATGTTATGAAGGTTATAGACTCAGAAGTGATGAAGGTTATAGAATTAAGTTATGACCATTTACCATGTCATCTGAAACCCTGCTTACTTTACCTTGCACGTTTTCCTAAGGACACAACAATGGAGACAGATGTGTTGAAAATGTATTGGCATGCCGAAGGACTTGTTGAACAGTCAGAGATGATGAATGTGGAAGAAGTGATGGAGGTGTATTTGGATAATTTAATTTCCAGTAGCTTGGTGATTCTTTTCAATGAGAAAGGTAATCACCCAACTTGCCAACTTCATGATCTTGTGCATTACTTTTGTTTTATAAAAGCAAGAAAGGAAAAGTTGTTTGAGTGGATAAGTTCAAGTGATCGCTGCCTTCAACATTGTTGGATAAGTTCTTCAGATTTGATGCCACATATTGTCAACATTGTTTATGATACGGAGAACTTAGAGCTTAACAATTTCGTCCTGTTCAGTTCAAAAAAGAAACACCTCTATTCTTTGTTGATAACTGGAGACGAAATGGACGATCAACTTTATGATGTATATCACCTTAGAGATTTGAGGCTTCTTAGAGTGTTGCAACTGTTTCCGTCTTTTATTATGGTGAAAGATTCTTTGCTGAATGAAATATGCATGTTGAATCATTTGAGGTACTTATTCTTTGGAACAGAAGTTAAATCTCTGCCTTCATCTTTCTCAAACCTCTGGAATCTAGAAACCCTGCATGTGAATAACAAAGGATCAACCTTGGTAATATTACCGAGAATTTGGGATCTGGTAAAATTGCGAGAGCTGTCCGTGACTGCTTGTTCTTTCTTTGATATGGATACAGATGAACCAATACTGATAACAGAGGACACAAAGTTAGAGAAGTTGAGAGTATTAGAGCAACTCGTGCTTTCCTATTCAAAAGATACAGAGGATATCTTCAAAAGGTTTCCGACTCTTCAAGTGCTTAAATTTAGTCTCAAGGAATCATGGGATTATTCAACACAGAAATATTGGTTCCCAAAATTGGATTTCCTGTCTGAATTAGAATTCCTCAATGTAGGTTTTGAAAGTTCAAACACAAACGACAGTGGGCCTTCTGTTTCAACAAATTGTTCATGGGATTTTCACTTCCCATCGAATTTGAAAAAATTTGTGTTGCGTGACTTTCCTCTGACATCCAACTCACTATCAACAATAGCAAAACTGCCCAACCTTGAAGAGCTGATCCTTATGAGAACAATCATGCAGGGGGGAGAATGGAACATGGGGGAGGAAGACACCTTTGAGAATCTCAAATATTTGGGGTTGTGTGAAGTGACTCTTGCTAAGTGGAAGGTTGGAGATGAATCCTTTCCCGTGCTTGAGAAATTACGACTGTTGGGATGTCGTATGCTTGAGGAGATTCCGCCTAGTTTCGGCGATATTTGTTCATTGAAAATCATCCAACTTGCAGAGAGCCCTCAACTTGACGATTCTGCTCTGAAGATTAAACAATATGCTGAAGATATGACGGGCGGGGACGAGCTTAAGGTCGAAATATATTGAGCACCAACAGAACAGGCTCTTCTCCATTCTGATTCTTGAATATTTGGGTCTTCTGTTTAGTTCTTTATCATATAATTAAACTACTCTTTTTGTATTTGTGTTTGTGTGTAAATTAACATTGTGGGATAACGTTTTGTAAGAACCATTTGAAGTTTGTACTTGCCCAATATCTCTAAAATTACTTGCTTTTATATTTCTTCTTCAGTTTCTTGCAGTCTTACTTCTTCCACCTGATAAAGTTTTATGCTTCAGACCTTGCAAACTAGAAAGGAAGGGCACGAGAAGCTATTTTGGAAAGTACAATCATGGAAAGAGGGAAAAATGGAGAAAAGAGAGGAGGAAGCGAACAACTCATCGGTACGTCATACAATAGTCATCCATGTTAACACTAACATTAAGATACAAGAATGTCATATATATGTCTAAAGAACTTTTAAGCAGAAGTTTCTTTCTTTCCCACAAACATTCTCTGTCCCCGTCAAAAGAAGAACCCTTCCTTGCTGCCCTCAGCTCCTCCTTCATGCTCAGTTCACCTCCTAGTAGGCGTGCCACTGCTATGCCTTGCACTGCGATTTTTCTGGCACCGAGCGCTGGTGGAATCAACCATAGATAAGTGTTTGGTGTTGAAGGCTGATGTATATAAATAGGTGTTGTTGTATAACTTTGGCCTCATGTGCAACAGTATGGGTTATTAAAAACTCTCTTGTTCCTATTCATACATCGATGTTGAATGCCCCATCTCAAACTTCAGAAAAAGCTGCATCTTTGTACTCAAGCCAGAATACCATCAAGAAATACTTGTTGTCGTGAAAATATAAAGGAAGCTGAAAGAATTATGTACTCCAAAATTTGTTCTTTCAAATGGTTGTTCTTGCATACTCTCTTCTCTTCTTGGCATGGTTACTCCTCAAGTCCGGAAAAATACATGGAATTGCTGACTCTCTGCTATGATGGGAAGGCCGGCGACTTCAACTGTAAGTATCTCTTTGAAACATACATGGAGTTGCCGACTCTTTGCTATTTTTTTTTTTTTGGAGAACGGTCCTTACCCGGGACTCTCACCTCCCGTGGTGGTCAGGGGTTGAGCCGCACACCCCAAGCCTTATCATAAATAATAAAAGAAAATACAAGGAGGGGGACATAAACCTTACCTCCGATCCTATGGTGGTTTAAAGTCAACTAGCCTACTAAGGCCGGTCGACTCATCCCCGATACTAAAAAGGAAACCTAGATCTAAGCACCTAGAAGAGAGGACTCCCCTCAGTACAAAATAATCTAGGAAATCATAAATAAGGGAGACTCTCCCCTTACAAAGTAATTGAGAAGGATCGTAAACTACCCTATCATAATGAAATCAAGATGAAGGATCGAAGATGAAACCAACAAAGAAGCAGTACAAAGGAGTTACTACGTCCTCTATTATAAATCATCAAACTTCACGGTGTCTCTTTGTCACGATCCGAACCGGGGCCCTGGCCGTGACGAGCATTCCGAACCATGTAGGCCTGAAACACCCCTATCTATCTGGTAATTATGCACATAATTCATATGATAAAAGATAATGCGGAAATAGAAATCTAATACGGAAACATGGCCAATCTGAATGTGATCATAATACTGAAAACTGAAATCCAAAATATATCTGAATAATAATGTCTGACTCAGTCTGCAAATCTCTACTATGAACTAAACAAAACTACCTGAAAACTAGGACAAGGCCCCCAGTAGATCAAAACATGACTAAAGATAAATATCTGAAAATAAACAGGCCTTCGGGATCATAGAAGGCTCACCACTGCACAATCTGATCTGCGATCTGAAATATCTACTTTTTACCTGGACCGCTAGACTGAGCCTCAGAACCTAGAAGGAGGGGGGGTCAGCACAAATGTACTGGCACGATTTGTATACGTATAAAGTAGATGAGAGCAATTTAACAAAACATCATGTATAAAATAGTTTCCAAAACACATGGGCATCATTTTGAACATTCTAAGAAATTATTGTCAAAATAGTTTTTGATCTTTGTATTACTTCTGAGTTAGGTGGCGCTCCCCTATAAGTCTGATATTCCACGGGCTGTATGGAATCCGCCATTTACTCAGCGGGGAAGCCCCCAACCTGAGTGTACCACAAGGGTTGAAGTCTCTGATTCTGATACGCCACACGGCTCTAGGCCAGCGTAATATATAAACCCGGATCGGTAAATCACGGTCTTGGACAATGAGTTGTCTGAACTCATGCCTTCTTCGGGGAACAACCTAACATCTCTTTATGCCCTATTTTAGCCTTTTCTGAACATGCGTCATTTTGAAGTTCTAAAACATGAAAATCTGATAAAGTCTGACTTCTGTATTTGTCTGTGTCTATTATGGCATTGTCTGAATTGGTATCGTCATACCAAGACTTGCAAGTCGTGTTTTCTGTGCCATAATGCATTTAGAAAGATCTTTCATAAAAACATAGTTCAGACCACCCACATGCAAATAATATAAAACATTTCATGTTCCGAAACATAAAACAAAACTCGTACAAAAACTCTTCAAAACATATGGTGGTCATGTGCTTTTGGCAAAATCATGCACTCTTTCATTATATGGATATTCAACATTTGTCAATACAAACAACCCTCTCTTTTGAAATCAAGATTCATAACCAAGTCATTCATAAATCACGGCATTTCGTAACATACTTTTCAAGATGTATTTCAAAACAATCCATATCATGTGAAACATGGGAAAACTTACATCAAGAGAGGGATTTCATGTAAATCATGCTCTCAATTCAATAATCATTCTTGAACACATACGTACATATATACATAATTTCAAATCAATTTGGGAGAAAGGTCTTAAGACCAAAACAATACCGTCAAAACTTCTAAAACATGATTATGTTCATAAATTTCAAAACCCCATTCTTAAACCATGATTTCTATGCCCATGAGATTTTAGGAAAACCCCGCGTACCTTAATTTATGACTCTTGAATGAACTCGTGCTTTAGGGATGCTATTCGAACAATTGATCGGTGCTTCTTGTAGCCCTCGCAATGGGGATTCCGAATCTCGAAGAATTATTGAAAACCCACGGTGAAATCTTAAAATATTTTGATCTTTGGGTTGAAACCCTAAAAAGTGTTCTTGGTGATTTTGAGAGAGAATGACCTTATTTTGGTGTTTGGGGGATTTAATCCCATGTTATGGCTGAATAGGGGTGGAAAATACCACTTTTGCCCTTAAAAACATGAAAACAAGACCTGGAAATTGGGTGCGTGCGACAGAGCGTGCGTCGCACTCTAATCGCGCGATGCTACCGTCTCAGTCACGAAAATGGCCATAACTTTTCGCTTGGGTATCGGATTTGGACGAAATTTGTATCGTTGGAAATCTAATTCGAACAGATTTCATTTGATATCTAGTAGGCCACCCAGTTCGTCATATACAAGGAGTTATGGTCGATTGAAATTTACCCAAGTTTCGACGCTCACTAAAACTCGAACGATAGGAAAGCTTTCAACTTGACCTTGAGTTAGGGGACCTATATGATCTAAATTCATGCTCAATAGGTTCCCACACTACATAATATATTAACATATAAAATTTGCATAGGATTTATGGCTTTTGGAATATCAACGCGTAGAAATGATGGTTTTGTTCTAGCCCGAAATTCGGGGTGTTACATTATCTCCTCTTGGGATCATTCATCCCCGAATGATGGGTAGGAACTTGTTGAAGCTTAAAGTCATGGAATATCGCGGACATGATGTGCCTTCTAAGAAAGGACATAACTGATCTGAAATATTTAAACTTCTATCATGAAACTGAAGAGCTGACTTGACTTTTCTTGCTTCAAGAAGCTGATTCGTGCCGAAAATTTAGGATTCCCTTGAAATATTCATGATCCAATCATACATATTGAAATTAGGAAGTGATAACTTATGCAAGTACGAATCATAAGACAGCAAGACTTAGATCGTACAAGGGTATTACACTATCTGAGCTGAAATACTTGGAAAATTTTGAGATTATGCGCTGAACTCTTATGCATCAAGTCATGAATAGATAGCTGAATCTGAAACATGATGCTTGGAATGAACTGAATTCACAATTTATATTGATGGGATAGATTATGTATTGGGGATGGACATACGCATGAGACTTAGGATAGTAGGACTGGGTGAAAAGGTGGAAAAACCATAGTAACTTGTCTGCCCGACTGTTAAACTGAATTACAGACTGAATTATACCAGACACTTATACTTAACTGGAGTATCTCTTCAACACTCTTTCTAAAGAAGTTCAAGTAGCATTAGGGAGCAAAGAATCTTGGGCCCGAGTTACATAAGACATCCAACTAAGGAATCATCACAATTACACTACTCTATAGAATGGAATAAGGACGTATAACTCATAAACTAGGATAGAATTTTCAGGCCTTAGGCAATGGAACTTCTTACTTTCAAGCCTAGAACACTCCTCGAATACTCCCTTAACTATACTATTCCCCTTGAATACCATACTTATTGATTCAACTTATAATTCTCATATGAGCTTCTTAAATCCTTTCACTGTGATCAAGCCTAATTCTAAATCACAAAATACAACATGCCACACCACGATACTAGTCTAAACCACATGATTCAACCTTCTATACCTTTTTAAAGATCACACCCTAAGCATAACGTTCCTTACTACTTCAATGACTAACTCTGAACTCTTACTATGGATTTACTAGCGCATATTACGTTCTTCCACATAAATCCCAACCTGTCATTCAAGCCTTTCTTTATAACCACATATGGACTTCAAGGCAAACACCCGTAAATACATATTTCACATAGTCTCCAAATCATTGTCAATATAACTCCCATGAACTACCCCAAGAACACACACACACAAATTTCCACTAACCATCACATGTATCAAAGACTTCACCCCAAATCTTACTTCACACTTATGGCCTCATCTAAATCAAGCATACAATGATCTTTCATCAACAAGAACCATTTACACATCACCACTATCATTAATAAGGAGGAGTCACTAAAAGGTTAGAACATAAGACTTTGAAGTATGGAAGGATACTATACAAAACTCGACACTTAACTGAGGCCTGAGGAACAGCGAATCAACATCAAGGATTCATCAAAGTGATCTGAATTGGGGCATACATGACTATAAGATGAATCTCGTCAATCGTAAAGAGTATAGCATGAATTATGGGAACAGAGAACACTATATAGCGTGAGTACATGAGTCATGAGCTGCATGACCTCAAGTTGAAGTTCATAACATATGGAATGTGATTCCGACTACTGAATAAACTGGAACTCCTCATTTTCGAACTGGAAGAGTACATGACTCTCAATCATATACATGAACATGAACTATGACCATGGAACTGAATCGTAAGGCATGAGTAGGTATTTGGATCACTGAAAAATACTGAGATAAGAATGGGTTGAGTCTCACCCTCACTTTTTGATGTTTTATATCATACTGGCATCACTACCAGAATCTGAGAGCCTGACTCGGTTACTTGTTCTATCATCTCCCCCTTAGCTTTAAGTCACCATCTTAAGTTAGAGAGATCCCTTACTATACTCTAAACTAAACTACACTCACTGCACTCTGGGGTCTGGAATACGACAATACACGTAATTAATAGAACTTAACCCGAATGACTACACCTGGAAGTAGAAAAACCCACTGCTAATACCACCTTCTGAGACACACTCTATCATTCTATAGCCCAATAGTCATCACATAATACTGGAACACTTACTTACTTCGGATCTTTTTAAGTGTCCCCATAGTCAGAGTGCACACCTTCTAACGCTTCAACTCTTATTTCTATGAGCTCAACCTTCAAGAACTCAATCTTAGCTTCTAACACTTAACATGGATATCACCAAACCTTTGTTGAACCATACTACTTCCGTCATAGCCTACCAATATCGCGACTTCAAACTTATATCTCTCTACCATGAGAATCAAGATCATATAAAAAAGCTCAACACTATCAATCAAAACTCCTTAACTTGGCTATTTAGAACACCACATACCATCTAACTAGCCTTTCTCCACCTAGAAACTCAATGGTACTACTAACCACACACAACATGTAATAGCCTTAGAAAATATCGCAACTCCAAATCACCTTGGGCATACTTTGACCTCATACGTACAACATCATACTTCATTACGAATCAACTTAAACTTAAGCCATTTCATACACCGTTCAAGCCTATTAGGCCACTTCCATATAACTAGCATCATTAACCAAGAAATCATCACATCCTCTTTCATGGACCTCAACTGTTCAAACTTAATGTCTAGTGCTAAACATGATTTTACAACCCAACCTTACACATGATTCTCAATAGGAAACCATGAAATAAACATCAAGAAACACTAGTACACTAGAACTTCATAACAACAATAATCGATCTTGACCTTACGGTCTTCCTTATCATAACTCATTAGCACGTACTATTTCAACACATCAAGCCTACTAAATTCAAAACATACATCATAAATCTCATGCCACTATTTTTACCACCACATTCTACACTTGAATTCAACCCTATAGTTTAGCATCAATCGTCTACCACCAATGACAAGTGCAACATAATATACTAATCCATTAAATTGGAACATTCTATCCAAATACCTCAAAATCTGCTACATACCTTCTCATAAGTAGTACTAGTTTACAACTACCAACGAAAAAAGGATCAAGGGGTAAAGTCGCATAATAGCCATGATCAACCTTAATCCGATATTATAACCCCATACAATCTTATCTACTTATACGGATTTCTCACCTCATACATACTTATTCAATCATACATTTAGACTACCTTCAATATCCACAACAATCATGAGTCTATAATTATAACTTACTTGCTAATATAGCCATTTTCACACTTCAAGCAACTGACAAATCACCCTGACTAACAACTCCTTCTCTACCTTCTATTAATCACACACAAGGACGAATCACCTCTTTACCAACTCAATTTCATACAAACAGATTCAACTATACATATATTAAACCAATACAAGAACGACAAGTTGGACAACAAGTTGCCAGTGGATCGAAATAGGCCTCACACGGCTTCACTAGACTTTGATTTTTGTATTTTGAACAAGAAAATGAGATGAATGACAAGGAAACTATGCTAGTGAATCGAAAGAGCCCCACACCGCTTCACTAAACTTTATTTTTCAACAACACCTTGATGACAAGATTACATGAGATAGAAATTTAATACGCAATATCCAATGAACTAAGAATACATATCTTACTCTGTATAAATAAAATCGAAGTCAAACACTTCCTCCATGGAATACCATACCATCCACTCATGCTACTAGCTACCACATTAGTTTATCACTATAAAGGGGTAAATCATCCTCAACCATCGGTTATTCAATTAAAATATTTATTTACACAAAAGTCACCTTCACTCTGACTTCTAACTTTGTGACATCACATCACCAACTTCTTGGTCTAATTTTATTACCAATAGGTCGTGACAAGAACACTTTAACTCATACTACTATTCAGGTGCAGTTCCAACATTCTATTGCACATCATTCCCCCCGAAGCACGAAATCCGCAACATAAATTTTTTTGCAAAGAGACTGAATACACTTAATATCGCAGGATGAAAAGCACGATTTCATCAATATCAAGGTTCACATTCGCATCAATACACTTTGAAGAAAATGGACTCTTCTCAAGTCCTTGCACATTTTTTTAAAAATCTTATATGACTCAATCGAAAAGGACTATATCATGTAGATTCTAAACTTTTTGCACTTGAATCACCCCAATAATGGGACATGTCTGAGAACATCAGAGTAAGGAAAGACTTTGGGATGACTTTTACATTTGTATGGCCAACACCATAGCATGAATTAGAGTATGAAAGAGGAACATTCTGACTCTATTGCACAAACTAGAACATGAAGAAAGAGAGACATTCCTAAATGCCTAGTAGCCTCCTGCTTATAAGTGTGGCGCGCTACACACCCATAAACAAGAATCTACCTGACGCAATTTCGCAGACACCCTGGGACCATGAACCGTGCTTTGATACCAAGTTTGTCACGACCCAAACGGGGTCCTGGCCGTGATGAGCATTCCGAACCATGTAGGCCTGAAACACCCCTATCTATTTGGTAATCATGTACATAATTCATATGATAAAAGATAATGCGGAAATAGAAATCTAATACGGAAATATGGCCAATCTGAATGTGATCATAATACTGAAAACTGAAATCCAAAATATATCTGAATAATAATGTCTGACACAGTCTGCGAATCTCTACGATGAACTAAATAAAACTGTCTGAAAACTGGGACAAGGCCCCAGTAGACCAAAACATGACTAAAGATAAATATCTGAAAATAAACCGGCCTTCGGGATCATAGAAGGCTCACCACTGCACAATCTGATCTGCGATCTGAAATATCTACTGTTTACCTAGACCCCTAGACTGAGCCTCAGAACCTGAAAGGAGGAGGGGGGGTCAGCACAAATGTACTGGCTTGATTTGTATACGTATAAAGTAGATGAGAGCAATTTAACAAAACATCATGTATAAAATAGTTTCCAAAACACATGGGCATCATTTTGAACATTCTAAGACATTCTTGTCAAAACAGTTTCTAATCTTTGTATTACTTCTGAGTTAGGTGGCGCTGCCCTACAAGTCTGATATTCCACGGGCTGTATGGAATCTGCCATTTACTTGGCGGGGAAGCCCCCAACCCGAGTGTGCCGCAAGGGTTGGAGTGTCTGATTCTGTTACGCCACACGGCTCTAGGCCAGCGTAATATATCAATCCGGATCGATAAATCACGGTTTTGGGCAATGAGTTGTCTGAACTCATGCCTTCTTTGGGGAACCACTTAACATCACTTTATGCCCTATTTTAGCCTTTTCTGAACATGCATCATTCTGAAGTTCTAAAACATGAAAATCTAATAAAGTCTGACTTCTGTATTTGTCTATGTCTGTTATGGCATTGTCTGAATTGATATCGTCATACCAAGACTTGCAAGTCGTATTTTCTGTGCCATAATGCATTTAGCTAGATCTTTCATAAAAACATAGTTCAGACCACCTACATACAAATAATATAAAAGATTTAATGTTCCGAAATATAAAACAAAACTCGTACAAAAACTCTTCAAAACATATGGTGGTCATGTGCTTTTGGCAAAACCATGCACTCTTTCATTATATGGATATTCAATATTTGTCAATACAAACAACCCTCTCTTTTGAAATCAAGATTCATAACCAAGTCATTCATAAATCACGATATTTCTTAACATGCTTTTCAAGATGTATTTCAAAACAATCCATATCATGTGAAACATGAGAAAATTTACATCAAGAGAGGGATTTCATGTAAATCATGCTCTCAATTCAATAATCATTCTTGAACACATACATACATATATACATATTTTCACATCAATTTGGGGGAAAGGTCTAAAGACCAAACCAATACCGTCAAAACTTCTAAAACATGATTATGTTCATAAATTTCAAAACCCCATTCTTAAAACATGATTTCTATGCCCATGAGATTTTAGAAAAACCCCGTGTACCTTAATTTATGACTCTTGAATGAACTTCTGCTTTAGGGATGCTATTCCTACAATTCATGGGTGCTTCTTGTAGCCCTCGCAATGGAGATTCCGAATCTCAAAGAATTATTGAAAACCCACGGTGAAATCTTCAGATATTTTGATCTTTGGGTTGAAACCCTAAAAAGTGTTCTTGGTGATTTTGAGAGAGAATGACCTTATTTTGGTGTTTGGGGGATTTAATCCCTTGTTATGGCTGAATAGGGATTGGAAAATACCACTTTTGCCCTTAAAAACGTGAAAACAGGACCTGGAAATTGGGTGCGTGCGTCGCGCGATGCTACTATCTCAATCACGAAAATGGCCATAACTTTTTGCTCGGGTATCAGATTTGGACGAAATTGTTATCGTTGGAAAGATAATTCGAACAGCTTTCATTTGATATCTATAAGGCCACCCAGTTCATCATAAAAAAGGATTCATGGTCGATTGAAGTTGATCCAAGTTTCGACGCTCACTAAAACTCGAACGATAGGAAAACTTTCAACTTGACCTTGAGTTAGGGGACCTATCTAAATTCATGCTCAAATAGGTTCCCACACTACATAATATATTAACATACAAAATTTGCATAGGATTTATGGCTTTTGGAATATCAACGCATAGAAATGACGGTTTTCGTTCTAGCCTGAAATTCAGGGTGTTACACTCTTTGATTCTCTTTATCTTTCTTCTTCTAAAATTGATAATACCAAGTTTGTCAAGCACGAAATGTCCTTTAGAATCTGCTGGTAACTGCTAAAAATTAAAGTAATGTTGAGCAATATCATAATTATGACTAATTTTAGAAAGAGAATCGGCTACAGAATTCGCTTCTCAATAAGTATGCCTGCAAGTAACCTCCTCCATGTGTGTCATGAGTCCTTTGATTTTTTCAAGATAATTCTGAAGTTTCCAAGGAGCTGTAGCCTGTTGCTTGATCCAGTTAACCATGAGTTCTGAATCGACCTCTAAAATAACCCTCGTATAACCATTTTGTAAACACCAACTGAGACCAAGACTGGCTGCTTCAATTTCTGCTTGATTGTTAGTTCCGAACCCAAGAGGGCTGGCATATGCAAAAATAAGATCTCCCTGATAATTTCTGACTATACCCCCGGCTCCAGTCCTGCCAGGGTTGTCAAGCGCACTACCATCTGTATTCAACTTCAAAACAGAATTAGTAGGCTTGACCAAACTAACCTCTTGCACCCTAGTCATCTGGTAGCACCCTTCAAAAAATATCACCACGTCTTTCCAGTTTTGAGGCCAAGAGATGTAGGGAAAATCTATGTCTATATATATTATTAAAAGGAGAGGACAAAGACATTACATTATGCCAAGTGGCAGCCCAAGAATAAGCCACTTGGTATTTTAGGACAAAAAATATAGTTTAGTTAGTTATTAGTTACCACTAATTTTTAATTTGTTTTACACATTTTAAAATAAATTCATTATTTCACTGATATTTTAAATTGAGGAAACTGCTCGAGACAGTTTTATTGCAAATTCATCTGCAAATCCCTATGCCAAAGATCAAAAATAAAAAAAAGTTTTATGTCATTGTTTAAGCCATTGACTGCACTGAGATCTCAACAACACAAATTGCAATTCGCAAATAGATGTGGAATTTGAAATGTATTAGATGATGAACAAAGAAGAAGAATGTCCAACAACATTCATTCAAATAAAAGATGAAATCTCAAAAGGTGCGTACAGTTTTTTTTTTCATGGGAAGACAAGAGTTTATTTTCCTCCATCTTTTCAAGAATTATCAACTTGTTTAAGGGTGTCTTGTGACGTCAATTGTTGGTCTTCACCATTTTGGTATTTGAATATAATTTTGGCGTAATTACATCAAATTGAATGATATTATTGCATTGACGATTCTTTTGATTTAGTTTGTGTATTATATTTTGTATTATCTAATATTTTTATCCATGTAATTGGTATATAATAGTGATGAAATTTGTATTGCACGGTTTTTAATAGTGTAAGTGACTAGAGGAAAAAGGAACAATTGTGCGTAAGAGGTAGTTTCCGAATTACTTTTCACATTATGAATTACAAATGGATTTTGAACGGAAAATTTGGATTTCTGATAGCACATTGCATGCTTTTAGATTCTGAAATTTTACCTTGTGAAATGACGATTTGTTTATGCATATATTGATTTGCAGGAAGGTCTCTTCCTTTTATACTACTTTTTTTTCACTTTAGGGGTACTTTTCTGCAAGATGGCGGCTGATATTACACTTATTTCACTGTTCTGATTCAGATAGTGACAGATACTAATCAATACGGCATTAATTCCTACTATATTTAGGCACTACGGAGTCTACATCACTCTGCATCTATTGCTATTAATTAATTATTAGGCGCCATTGATGGACTCAAAATGTCATATCTTTGGAGTAAAGAAGATTTGGTGGGTAGTTGCTGTATTGGGTGGTAGAATAAAGAAGATTGTGGGGTTGTAGTGATGAATATGGAAAGGAAAAGTTCTGTCTTTGACTTTCAACCACCTGAATATCAAACTTTTCCTATGCAAACTTCTGAAGTTTGTCTTGCTAGGTCTAATGATTCTATTTTTAGAATAATATGGTATGCTACCCTGTCAAACTCTGTCAAATTATAGGCCAAAGGTGCCAAAGAAATCCCTGAGAGAGTTGAAAATATTTCTTATTCATGACTTATTTGTAAATTTTTTGACAATTTTGTCTTATGAGAGATGTATTAAACTAAAAAAATTTCAGGTAAATGCAAATGTTGGTTTTCCAAGTGCTTTATTTGAGTATTGGGGACTGACAGGATATAAAATGTTGGCTTTATATTGATAGATAGGGAGAGAAATTGAGAATGGTGGATTAACAGAGGAGTGAACAGTGACATTCTTCTCTATTAGAGTTGGAAACGGATGATGGTTATTAAGTCATAGAATTTTTTCTAATTGTCTCGTATGTGGGGTTTGGTATATAGAGCTAAATGTTTCTTTTTTTCTGTTTCAATGAATCACGAGGTGAAACTGGTTGATTTTAGTCTTATTTTTTGATAGTTTGCTGGAGTCCTGCATATATGTATGTGTTTGGCATTCATATCTTTTTAAGGCATAGCTGCTAAGTCATTGTGGAGGACTGCTCAGCAGATTCGTGACTTAAGAGTTCTGTCAGCGAGAATTCTTCATGGCTATTATCTGAAACACTAGAGTAATTAGCTTATTTGCACTACAGCTATATATAGGTACAGGGGCCTACAAGACTCAAATTGTGTTTGTATGTCAGTAGTCTTCCGCTTGGAAATCTCTTTATCATTCCATATTGAGTTTCCTCTATACATGTTATTCTTTTTCACCTTTAGGTTGGAGTGGTTGGTGGAGATCGTTGAACTAGAGAAGAACAACCTTGCAAGGAGAAGTTGGCTTTAATAACAACCTTCAGGGTTCTTAGACATGCATGATTTTTCATGAGATGTTAATATTATGATTCTGTCAGTGTATAAAGGGTTAATACGTCTATTTTCTCCTTCATTTAAGGGACACCCACCATCTGAAAGAAATTAAATATATATCATGATTAAGCTATGCTATTGCAGAACACTCGGCTAAGTTAAATGATAAGCCGGTAAAGGATGACCTTTATGATGGGGTAAAAAAAGAAATATCGTGTTGATTTCTTTTAGAAGGGACAGGAGCACGAAGACTCAAAGCATCATCAATGGTATGACACTTCTAAAACTAAATCAAGAGAGAAAAATGAAGATAATGATGCCTCTCTACTATCCGACACAAAAGCTTTAGACTGCACAGCCAAGCTGGCACATTCGACCGAAGTGAGGCGAAGCATTTTGCAATGTATGTATTGCTGAATTTACTCTTATTTTGAGCTTAGATGTTTGTATGGTTAGTTAAATAGAAAAAACTATTTGAAATGCAAAAGTATTTTGGCTTAAAAACACTTAAAATAAGCCAATCCAAACAGGTCCTCATAATCTTTCTACAAGTTAATTTAAAATTAGCATTCCTTTATGAAAAAATAGCATTCAATTGCTTCCCCTATCAAATAGGTCAACTATTAACTCCTTGATAGCTCTCTTTAGCTACCGATTCTCAAGTCTAAACACTTGAATATCAAATTCTGAATTACTACTAAGATTGGAGTTCAATCACCGAGCGAAGCGAAGTGCTCAACAAGTTTTGCGCCTCATTTCAGGGCTTAACAGTGCCTTTGACAACACGTCTTGAATCAATTGTCTGTTCTTTCTTTATTAGACATAACTTTATTTATTTTTTGAAGTGATTAAAGTAATAGCTTCTTTAAAAGTTCTTTCTTGAATTTGTCTGTTAAGTTGTATTTGCAAAAATGATTACCATCATGTGGCAAAGCACTGTGTTCCTCAAGACCTGAGCAAACTATGGCCTATTTATACCTAAACCAAGAATTTTCGTTTCTCTTCTTATGGTGTTGAAAACTGAAATTAAATGATGACAAGGGTAAAATATTTTGAGCCACATTAGTTCATGGCATTTTACCTAAAATACTTCTGGCAGAGGATACTTTAAGTGCCTTTATATTCAAATCTTTACACGGATACTTCCTGGAATTGTTACTATATCTTTATATACACTTGTATTATTTTTCATATCTCACTTCAGTTCTTATGGGAAACAATGTCAAGGAAACTCAAAGATATGATGAGGCATCCTCACAAGTGAACAGGCACAAAAATATCATCAACATTTTTAAATTCAAAGGTTAGTTCCGATGCTCTCAAAATGTCACATCTTTGGAATAAAGAAAATATGATGGGTACGTAGTTGCTATATTGGGTGTCAGAGTAAAGAAGATTATAGGGTGGTAGTGATGAATATGAAAAAAAAGTGTTCCGTCTTTGACTTTCTACCACCTGAATGTGAAACTTTTCCTGTGCAGACTTCTGAAGTTTGTGTTTCTAGGTCTGATGATTCTATTTTTAGAATAATATGGTATGTTACTCTATCAAATGTTTTCAAATTATCGGCCAAAGGTATAAGAGAAAACACTGATAGAGTTGAAAAGTTTTCTTATTGATGTCTTAGTAATAATTTTTTTTAAAACTGTCTTCTGAGAATGTAGTAAACCAAAAAATTTATAGGTAAATGCAAATGTTGGTTTTCCAAGTTCTGTCAGTTCAAGGAGTTAAATTTTTTCCCTTATTTCACTGAGTTAAATTTTAATCTTCAGTGATAGAGTTATTTTTCGCATTGATTGAGAGATTAATTTTCCTCAGAGTAAGGACTTTAAGCTCTTTTGAATGTTACTTTTGCTTTTTTAGGTTACAATAAGCAAAGTGGATAATAAGAGACATGTTAAATTTACTTTAAACTATTGAATATGCTCATACCATAGTTGCACTTTAAGAAGTGGGCATTAATTTTGGCAGTTGGTTAATGCTGTTAGATTCATTCATTTGATTAGATCTGATTGATCCCATTCAATAGTGTATTGGTACATATTGTTATAGTAGGTCTCTTCGCGCAAGACATTGCTTAGGACCAATGGGTCACACTAACTTTCGATTTCCTGGGATTAAATCTCCCTCGCGATAATCTTGAGGCTGGGGGATTATGATCTATATATTTTTATAGGCTTACGTTTTTTGGATTATATTTCAAATTTATGTTGCTTTGTTTAGCAATATTTGTATTTAACCTAATTAGACGCAATCAATAATTGTGTGTGGTTGCAGTTACGATTTAAAATTGTGAGTAAGACGATGGGAAGTCATGGGTGATTTGTAAGGATTGTAGTGGCTCATTTTCCCATTTGCTAATAATTGTGATGTAATCTCAAACCACTCCTTGAGCACTCCAAATGCACATTGCTGTGGCTTAACAAGGAAGTAGATTTTACCGGGTAAAAACTATTGCAATAGAAAAAAAAAAACACATCTATATTGTTCCAAGAGGTAAATGCTTCAAGAAGGATTCTATCATTGGAGTGCCTTATTGCTCGAAGTTTCAACTGTCAGGCACGAAGACAATTTCTCGATAACAAGGTGTTTGGGTTCTTACGCTTCAACAGATATTGTTGTCAAGATTTTGCTTAATTATAAGTTCATTCAAGTTAATGTTTAAAATTGTTCGGGTCATATGGTTTATGCGGCATTGTAACTATTTTTTATATTTTGTCAACATTCCATATTGATTAAGTAAATTTTTATAATATCGTGACTTAATGGCGATGTAGACATGTCAAGATTTATATGAAATACCTTTACTAATGTTTCTATCATAAACCTTTATTTTTGCTATCTAATAAACTGGATGTTAAATTGAACAAGAATGTTACGACGAATAAAGATGTTATACTTGGACAAAATTTTAATTACACTTAATTCTTGATACTTTCCGCGCATGCGCGGGTACTATACTAGTAAAAATTAAATAAAAAAATGTTATTTATCTTGTGAGAAAATCAATCCTATAAGTGTAACCTTTTGAACTTTGTGGCAGACAAGTGATTAATTTTTTTTGATTTTTAGACCTTCATGGCAGTAGCACCAACTTACCTTTATAAATTTTGTAATACTACATGATTTTTTTATAATACTGAGATTATTCTCTCCACTTATTCCAACCAACACAAGAGACGATTTGGTCTTTTACTTAAACATTACTCTCTTTTAATATGGATACTCATATAATTAAGTATGAGAGGATTGAATATTTTAATCATCTTTTAAACTCATTTTGACTTGCTCATTTTGATAGGGCCATTTCTTGTTTCAGATAATAAAAGCACATGTACTGCGAACCAACACCACCACGTTCTTTCTTTCAGTATTCGTCGAATATGTTAACGACTCTATGATGATTATAGCATATGTGATTTTCTTCTAATTGTTGTTTTCATATGCTTATTAGGGAATGGTTTGATCCGAGCCGAGGCTCTGGCCAAGACGGGTATCCTGAACCACAAAGGCCCGAGAGAACTCTTAGCATACTATCATAAGCATAATTCATACAAAATGCGGAAAATATGATAAAGTTTTAAAATCTTTTGAGCAAACTCTAACAATAAAGTCATAACAAAACATTAACAAAATTCAGTCTTCAAAGCTTCTACTGAAGAATAACTGTCTGGGCCGGGACAAGGACCCCCATCGAACCATAAATTGAAAGAAATGAACATGTAAATAAAATGCCTTCCGGAGATGGATGGCTCACCAACTTTGACATTTTCAAAGTTTCTACTGATATAATGGACCACAGGACCTAACATCAAATCCTACATTATGAGACAATATAGCCGCCCGAGGACAGTCAATACTTGAAATGTGTTGGCATATAAAACAACCCTAAAACAAAACAACATATTATTTATACAAAATAAACATGAAAATTATGAAAATAATTTAACAAAACAGAAATCAAAACACATAGGCATAATTAAAAGCTTCAACCAATCTCGTAAAAACATAGATTTAACTCTTTACTTTAATTCTAAGCGAGATGGTATCCCAACCTCTCTACTACCCACGGGCTATATGAGTCCAACATTAACTCGTCATTCAAGCCCCCAACCCAAATTTTTCGCAAGAGTCAAAGTGTATGTTCTCTGGTATGCCAAAAGCACTAAGCAAGCATATCCATATTCAGGACAAAATCAACCTGCATCAACAAAACACGATTTCCAGCAATGAGCTATCTAAATTCGTGCCTTCTCGATTAATCATCTAACTCTTTTTAAGAGCATATTTAGACTCTTAAAATCATGCATCATTCTTGTAAAATTCATTGTTTCCTCTTAAAGGCATTCTCTGAAAAGGTATTGCCATACCTCTACTTGCAAGCCATATAAATCATATCATCTTTCTCTTTAGCCCTTATTTCAAAAACATATATCATTGACCACCATCATGATTCAAATATCTAATAGGAGTTCTTATTTCAAAATTAATATAAAAATTTAAGCAAAACAATTTTCTTTCAAGACTTAACTCTTAGGTGGTCATCTTTTTCATAAATTAGTACAAGTTTCATGAGAAAACAAGAGCATTTGAAGTACAAAGGATACTCTTTAAAATCGTATAGATAAACAGTACCCATAATTTGATAAAGTAGTATTCCAAACATTAAAATAAAGGAGTATACGAAACATTAATATTTTCAGTATTTATTTAATATCGCACAGCAATTGTAAAATAAATAAGAAACACCCCTTTTAAGTACATGTGAAGGGCAATGCATAATTCGATAAAGAAGCATTTGAAACTCAAACTTTAATCATTTGTTAAACAATCCACAACATCAGTTGATACATAAATTTCATCATAAAAAAGGGGGTTCACAATGCATGCTCTTCAAACAATTTTAAAATCCATAACATATGCATATACATACAATTTAGAGTTTATCAAAACATCATAGTTAAGAGTGTTAGGATCATTCTACATATCTTTTTATGGAGAAAAATTGAAGAACGTTGGGATTGGAACTTACGAGCCTTGGAATTGACAAATTCTTCTTCATGTTCATGGGAGGAAGAGAATGAAGGATTTTGGGTAGTTTCTACTAGTTTAGGACGACTTTATGGTTTAAAAATAGGTTGGGGGAGTTATAGAGGGTGAAAGGACCATTTTACCCTTGATTTAATAGGAGGAAAATGTAGTTTTATGTCTGATATGGGGAGGTACGCCGTGGACCGAATCACATAGATCCATTTGTGCACCGCGGCCCCAATCATGCGGTATGAACCCATCCTCACGCGGCCCATCGCGCACCCTAGACAATGTCTCACTAACTTCTTAGTCCAAATTTGGATTGATGAATGGTCAGTTGCATTAGAAAGAAGACTCAAAGATCTTTAATTTGGTATATAGTATGTCACCTAACTCATTATATGATATTCTAGGAGTAATAGTCATTGGAAGTTGACCCAAGTAAGAGCGTCAACTAAAACTCAATCGGTAGGAAAGCTCATCAACTTTGCGTTAGGAGATTTTTATGACTTAAGATGATTAATATGGACTTTGTTACTAGTCTTTCGTGGTCTCGAAATCAGTATGATTCTATTTGAGTCATTGTGGATAGAATAACCAAGGCTGCTCACTTTTTACCTGTAAGAACCAAGTACTCAGGAGATGATTATGCCAAGTTGTTCATACAAGAGATAGTTAAGTTGCATGGACCCATATTCCATTATTTTTTATCGAGGTATACAGTTCTCCTCTCATTTTTGACATTTGTTTCAGAAAGGGTTAGGTACAAAGGTAAACCTTAGCACCGTCTTTCACCTTCAGATGGATGGGCAAGTGTAACGTACTATTTAGATGCTAGAGGATATGCTAAGGGAATGTGTAATTAATTTTAAAGGTAGTTGGGTGGATCATCTTCATCTTATTGAATTTTTTCATAATAATAGCTATCATTCCAGCATCCAAATGGCCCCTCTGAGGCCCTTTATGTTAGAAGGTGTTGGTTTCTGATTGGATGGCTTGAGGTGGGTAAGACCAGGTTATTTGGGCATGATTGGTACATCAGGAAATGGAGAAAGTGAAGTTATTTCAAGAAGGACTTAGGACCACTCAGAGTGGACAAAAGTCTTACGCAGATGTAAGATGAAAGGACCTGGAGTTTGCAGTAGCCGATTGGGTGTTCTTGAAGGTTTCTCCTGTGAAAGGAGTCATGAGATTTGGAAAGAAAGGGAATCTTAGTCCTTATTTCATTGGTTCATATCAAATCCTTAGGAGAGTCGAAAATGTTGCTTATGAATTGGAATTACCGGCAAACTTGGCTTTAGTTCATCCTATTTTTCATATATTCATGCTCAAAAAGTATTTCGGTGATCCTTCTTTAGTGGTGCCTATAAAGGATATAGGCGTTAAAGATTCGTTGTCCTATGAGGAAATACCTATCGGAATCTTGGATAGAAAAGTTCAGAGGTTACGGACTAAGGAAATAGCTTCGGTGAATATACTATGGATGAATCAAAAGGTAAAAGAAGCTACATAAAAATCAGAAGAGGATATGAAAGCTAAGTACCCATTCTTGTTTAAAACACTGGACGAAAGTGCTTAAGGTACAAATCATATTCTTTATCTTGTGCATTTTGAATTGTTCTTGAGTTCCTTTGTTTCCTTTCATACATTGTGCTAAATGCATCCAGATCTCTTATTCGTGGACCAATGATCCTAAGAGGGGGGAGAATATAACACCCTGGGTGTCACGGGGTTTAAGTCATAAGAAAATGAGCATAACCATGGTAACCCTATAGATATTTCAATGAATTTAATTTGGTACCTCCTTAGTGTTAATAAATTTTTAGTGGAATGCTGATGAGGGAGGATAATGAGACCCATAGGAAGTGTTTCAAAAATTTCAGACTGTATTTCAGGGCTTATCAGGATCCCAAAATAGTGAGGGTCTAAAATAATGGTGTGCCATGGAGGGGTGGCACACTCTTATATGGAACCAGTGAAGGTTCACGATAAAAGCGTACCCCGCTCTTGTCGCACCGCGATAAGGGCATATGACGCCCTTAGGCTGGTGCAATAAGGGTATGTCATGCCCAAGGGTCCAAAGCGTTAATTCTTGTTCTTTTAGGTTTGGGATGGGGCTTTTTATCCTTTATCCTTTTAAACGGCCTTAAATGTCCTTTAACCTTTATTTTCCATCAGTTATCAGAAATGATCAATATACTTCCTCCTCTCAATTCCCAAGAAAGTCAGTTAGGTTTTTTCCCAAGGATTCCACTCCCAGTGCTCTAAATTCAAGTCATTCTCAAAATTCCTTAGTCACTAAGGCATGTTGAACACTCTCTACTTTAATTACTATTATAAAGTGTGAATTTTGCATTGTTTTACTAATTTTATTGTTGTTCTAAAGTTGGGATTGAGAATTGTCATTATACATATTGAATATCAATTTTTTCACTTTTTGCATGCTATTTCTAACCACTTGTGAAGAGTTTTGATGATTTGAAAAAAATGGTTGAAAGAATGCATTTAATTACATGAATTTGGGAATATTGAACATTATGAATGATTGAAGTTATGAATTTCAAACCCTTTGTAAAAGCTTTGCTTTAAGAAGATGAACCAAGATGATACCCCATCCATTTGAAATAGCGAAAGAGTTGAATTTCATGATTTGCTTTGAGATTCTTATACAATTTAATGATGAATATGACTATGATTTTGAATGATGGGGTTAAGAAGTCGTCAGTGTTTTATGATAATATATTCTTAGCGTGATATGAACAGCTTGCAAGTCTTGGTATGACAATATTAGTATGAATATGTCTAATGAACGACTCCATGATTAATGTTATGTAAAAAAATATCTTAATTAGGCTCTAAAGAAAATTGCATAGATTCACCATTAAGGTGTAAGTCCTCATAACCAGCGTCTGAAACCTGTGATTACCGGTATAGGAATGTCTTACTTTAACTGGACGACCAGATAGTATCCTCAAAATAAGGATATTCCTTAACATGAGGACAGTATATATGGTGACTCAGTCTATTGTTGACTCTTTCCTAACCCTCATTATGTGAAGCCAACTTGTACTGGAGCCCTGCCGGTTGGGGAGTTCTAGACTCATATAGTCTGTGAGTAAAGAGATAACAATAAAAGTTATGTAGTTTGGATTAAGTTTTAATTGAGCATGTAGCATATCCCTTGCCCTTACTCTGGCATCCTATTACAGTTATGATTATTGAACATATGCTTTATGATTGTTTTTGGTAAATTATGTATTTCATCCCTCTCCTTGGATTGCATACCAATACATGTCGTAATAACCGTCTTCGGACACTACATCGTTTCATGATGTAGATTTGAAGGGCTTTTTTGTGACCTTGTGCAACATTAGGTGGCTCAATATCTCTATTGCACAGCTGTTGAAGTGGTTTTCATAACCCGAGACTACACCTAGTCGTAATACGGTGCTTGGAACCACAAGTGATCCCAAGCTAACCCATGAACTGGCATACTGCTTGAGCAACTGATTTAATATGTATAACAAAACTTAATTTGCTGAGAGGAAGCATAATCATGAAAAGTCTAAGTAAAGTTAATGCTGACACAATTTACATCATGATAAAACTGAAGAAAGAAATTACATGAATGACTCTGACTGACATCTATGAAGTCTTTACTATACTGACTATAGATAGCTGGGACATGCCTCCAACTACCACTAATCAATACTTATGGAAAATAAAAAATCTAGTACATGATCTACAACAGTCTGGAGTTCTCAAAATAGAAGAACTTACCACCTGTTGGCTGAAAGCTGCAAACTATCTAACCCTGGTGTGAGAGCTACATATGGTACCTACATTTTGAAGGATGTAGCCACAAACACATATATGTGGTCAGTACATTGGAATGTACTGAGTATATGGAGACACACACTAAATCATGAAAATATTTCAAGCATGCTGTAAAATTGAGGATATAAGTAATTCACTGAAATATACATTTGAAACATGACTATACGTGAAAACTATAAATCATAGAAAATTCATAAATCATGAGCTGAAAATAATTCTGCAAGCTAGGTGGTGGTAGAAACATAAATGTTGTAAGCAATTCTCTTGTATGGCCGAATATGTTGTAAAAGTTGTACTGAGGATGACGTATGAATACTTGGTCTGAAACTATATGGTGGAAACTGACTTAACTCAAGGGTATGAATATACAAATATACTGAGTATGGACAAATAAACATACAAAACCATCATAACATGTACTAAGTAGATGTGATTAACTGAATGACTAATTTCTGTGTGACCGACAACTAAAATTTAAGTAAGGGATAACTATCATCGGTATGCTGAGTAACGGATATATGAATACTAATCATGTAAAACTGAACTGTACTTAGTCTGAATAACCGGAATGAAACTGTGGGGTACTGTGCAGATGAGATAAGGACTGTCACACCCTTTTTTTACAACCAAAAAGATCATATTTTAAGTTTCAAAAGGATTTTTATAATTAAAGTGACAAAAATGGAAAAAAAATTGTTTCGAAAAAGATTATTTATATTCAAAACTCAGAGTCGCCACTTGGCATAAGTCGGGTGTGCCAATTCACCTTTGAAAATCCTTTTTCAAAATGGTTTTGACTCTAAAACTGATCCGTGCACAGAGATTCCGACTAAGAAATTCTGTTGACCAAGGGGAAGGTGTTAAGCACCCCTCGATCCCGTGGTTCGACCACGGTCGCTTGGTGGAGCATATCAGCTAATTTGACATTACAAATGTATAAACCACACAAAAAAACAAAAAACATAAAGCAATCAATCAAACACACGAAACAAAACAAATCCAAAATAAAGTGTTCAATCCAATTATACAGTCCAAAAATAAATTAAAAAATGCAAAAAATAAATCCTATTCTAAGCTACCCTAATCCTGAACTACGCTCCCGTGCTTTACCCGATACCTCGGGCCTTGATCACGAACCTCTTTCAAAGACATAATACATCGGGGCATTCTCCGGTGAATAAATACATGAAACCTCGGGGCATTCCCCGGAAAATGAATACAATTGATCCAAATGTGGTAAATAAAACCATTCAATACATAGTCCCAACATTTCAACAATCTACAACTTCTAAATTTTGCCTACCCGAGCCTACTATTTGCCTATCATATCGCAATTCTATCACGCTCAATAACATCAATGCATCAAAATTAATGAATATTCATTTTTATCAATCCCCAACGTCTAACTCCCAAATCAATGATTAACTTAAATCTTCAACTACCAATTCAATTTTCAATTTGGAATCCAACATTAACCGACACACAATTCAAGTGATCGATTAACCAACATCCGTAATCCAAACAACACCAAATCAACTAGAGCAAGATTCACACTATATAAATTCACCACACAACGTATTAAAAATTTAAAATTACTCGAGAACGGGATGAAGAATAGATCTTAATGTCGCTTTTGATGAATATTATTCGACGAAATAAAGAAGACCCGTCTCCAATAACTTCGACTAAATCCTCAACGACGAATCTATCCCAACTCGGTATCGATAAACAAGTAACCCGAAACTGACCACAATAAACCAACTGAGATCGAAACAGAAATCACCACCAAAACACCAAAACAAGGAGCTACGGATACCAAGAACTAGAATTTCAAATAAAAACCAGTAGAAAATTAATGAGGCCAGATCTCTGGTGAGTTTAAACCACAACAGAAATGGTCAACTTCTAGGAATGTAATGTTTTTTCGGCCAGATTTATCCCAGAAAAATCAAGAATTATAAAGAAATTTTAGTAAATTTCAGAATCGTGGTGGGTTTTTAGCCCGTAGAATCGGAAAATGACCAAAATAGTCTATTCCGGTGCCGAGTTCGCCGGAAAACTCGAACCCACTATTCACCCTTGCGATCTCCTCTCTCTCACTCTCTTTCTTCGCTACTCTCTCTCTCTCCGTTTCTCTCGATGTTACTCTACCTATCTCCGCTCTCTCTCTTAATCCCTTTTTCTGTATGTATGCATGCAATTTAGTGTGTGTAGGTGTGAGAGGTGTGCGTGTTATTGGTATTGTGTGTGCGATTGTTGCCTCTTGTTGTGCATAGAGAAGAAAAGAGAAGAAAAAGATGAAGTATTTTTCGTGGGTTTCAATTTCCTATCTCTATTCTGTATTGGCCTCCCTGTTTCTGTGTGAAGTGCGTGTGTATATTGTGAATTCCAATGAGTGAGAATTGTGTGGTAGTGGGGTAGGGTAGGTGGGGTAGTGAGGTGGGGGTATGGGTAGGGTGTGATGTGGTTTATTTTGATTGGGTAGGTTTTTAGGATAAGATAAAATTAGCTAGGGTTTTTTATTTTTGTCATTTTGTGGAAGGATTATTACATGGTTGAGGGTACACGGTAGGATAAGGTAAAAATGAGTAGATTGGGCTTTGGGAGGGACAAAATTACGTGTCTACATCATGCCTCTCTTTGCATGTAAACACAAAGCGTTTTCATACAAAGAAGTAGACAACGAGACATAAATTTGACCCGACCATTATTCAAAGGGAAGAAACAAAAGAAAGAAGAACAACCGAGTTGGAGAGTCAAGTGAGGTCCCGTCGAGGCTCCGGTCCGCGACTCTGTCATTACATCAAAAATAAAAATTATAAGTTAAAAACATAAATGAAATTACAAAATTCTATCTATACAGCTTCTCTGGACTCTTGACTTGAGTTCCATCACCCTATTCTTCAGGCGGGCTCCTGACTTGCAATTTCTTCAACTTGTTGATTGGCTTTCAATTTCTTAAACATGTTGTTTGACTTTCAACTTCTTCACCTTTTTGTTTGACTTTCAACTTCTTGACCTTGTTTCTTGACTCTCAATGTATTTGCCCTGTGCTTCGGGTGGGCTCCTGACTTGTTATTTTCGACTTTCGATTTCTTCACCTTGTTGCTTGGCTTTCAACTTTCGCACCCTGTTCTTCAGGCAGATTCCTGACTTTCAATATTCATCACCCTGTTCTTCAAGCTGACTCCTGACTTGCAATTTCATCACTTTGTTCTTCAGGCGGACTCATGACTTGCAATTTTCTCACCCTGTTCTTCATGCGGGCTCCTGAAACTAAAATCAAAACTAGAATGAAAATTCCCAAACAAAGATTATGATAAAGAAAGATTTTATTTTTCTAAAAGTAAAATTCTATTTTTCAGAAGGGTCCTGAACGGAAAGTAAAGTCCCATTTTCGAGGAGGGTCCTGAACAGAAAGTAAAATCCCATTTTTTAGAAGGGTCCTGAATAGACAGTAAAGTCCCATTTTCCAGGAGGGGTCTGAACAGAAAGTGAAATCCCATTTTTCAGGAGGGTCCTGAACATAAAGTAAAGTCCCATTTTTCGGGAGGGTCCTGAACATAAAGTAAAATCTCATTTTTCAGGAGGGTCCTGAACAGAAAATAAAGTCCCATTTTTCAGGACGGTCCTGAACAGAAAGTAAAGTAAGTCCTATTTTTCAGGAGGGTCCTGAACATAAAGTAAAATTCCATTTTTAAGAAGGGTCCTGAACAGAAAGTAAAGTCCTATTTTCTAGGAGGGTCCTGAACAAAAAGTAAAATCACATTTTTCAGGAGGGTCCTGGACATAAAGTAAAGTCCCATTTTTCAGGAGGGTCCTGAACATAAAGTAAAGTTCTATTTTTCAGGAGGGTCCTGAAAAGAAAGTAAAGTCCCATTTTCTATAAGGGTCCTGAACAGAAAGTAAGATTCCATTTTTCAGGAGGGTCCTGAACAGAAAGTAAAGTCCCATTTTCCAGGAGGGTCCTGAACAGAAAGTACAATCCCATTTTTCAGGAGGGTCCTGAATAGAAAGTAAAGTCCCATTTTTCAGGAGGGTCCTGAACATAAAGTAAAGTCCCATTTTTCAGGAGGGTCCTAAACAGAAAGTAAAGTCCCATTTTTCAGGAGGGTCCTGAATAAAAAGTAAATTCCCATTTTTCATGAGGGTCCTGAACAGAAAGTAAAGTCCCATTTTTCAGGAGGGTCCTGAACAGAAAGTGAAATCCCATTATTCAGGAGGGTCCTGAACAAAAAGTAAGATCCCATTTTTCAGGAGGGTACTGAACAGAAAGTAAAGTCCCATTTTCCAGGAGGGTCCTGAACAGAAAGTAAAGTCCCATTTTTCAGGAGGGTCCTGAACAGAAAGTAAAGTCCCATTTTCCCGGAAGGTCCTGAACATAAAGTAAAGTCCCATTTTTCATGAGGGTCCTGAACAGAAAGTAAAGTCCTATTTTCCAGGAGGGTCCTGAACAGAAAGTAAGATCCCATTTTTCAGGAGGCTCCTGAACATAAACTAAAGTCCCATTTTCCAGGAGGTTCCTGAACTGAAAGTAAAATTTCATTTTTCAGGAGGGTCCTGAACATAAAGTAAAATCCCATTTTCCAGGAGGGTCCTGAACATAAAGTAAAGTCTCATTTTTCAGGAGGGTCCTGAATAGAAATTAAAATCCCATTTATCAAGAGGGTCCTGAACAGAAAGTAAGATCCCATTTTTAGGAGGGTCCTAAACAAAAAGTAAAGTCTCATTTTCTAGGAGTGTCCTGAACAGAAAGTAAAATCCCATTTTTCAGGAGGGTCCTGAACATAAAGTAAATCCCATTTTTCAGGAGGGTCCTGAACAGAAAGTAAAGTCCCATTTTTCAGGAGGATCCTAAACAGAAAGTAAAGTCCCATTTTTCAGGAGGGTCCTGAACAGAAAGTAAAGTCCCATTTTTCAGGAGGGTCCTGAACAGAAAGTAAAAGCTCATTTTTTAGGAGGGTCCTGAACATAAAGTAAAATTCCATTTTTTAGGAGGGTCCTGAACATAAAGTAAAGTCCTATTTTTCAGGAGGGTCTTGAATAGAAAGTAAAATCTCATTTTTCAGGAGGGTCCTGAACATAAAGTAAAATCCCCAAATATTCTTTCCAAAAGGTAGCTGAACTTTTTGAACAAAACTTTGCCCCTGTTTCATCAAAGAAAATTTGTCAGTTAAAACTTAGTGGTGGATTGCAGCACTTGGCTATCCTAACACCTGCTCCAATTTTCATTCCCTTCATTTTATTTCAGATTGCTGGCACTTATCTTTGCTTTGTCGAGTCAT
The DNA here is from genome assembly GCA_030864215.1 of Capsicum pubescens. Lineage (NCBI taxonomy): Eukaryota > Viridiplantae > Streptophyta > Magnoliopsida > Solanales > Solanaceae > Capsicum > Capsicum pubescens. Next base: position 310,461,458 of record CM061543.1, on the reverse strand, counting down.
TGACCCAAACTCAGATGATTAAGAGTGGCTCTGAAATAAACACAGTATATGTTCTTTGCTATACTTCTCAGATAAACCCTTTAAACTTTGGTATTTTCTTGAGTTCCCAGGTCTTCCTGTTGACAAAACTTTCTGCATGTCCTTTTTTGGCTCACAATCATGTTTGTTTCATGTGCTGGCCTTTTGTCTTGCTTTGTGCAATTGAAGAAGCTGGTAGCCAGTTTTGAAATCTTTTCTCACTTGTTTTGACATGGACTTGACTAAACAACAAAAGAAAAATGACATCAATTTTTGTTTTATTTGGATAACTGACTCAAGAAAATAAAAATATAACTAAAGAAAAGAAAGAAACGACAATGAATGTCCCCATTGAAAAAGATGAAAGAAAAGTTTATCTGAAAATGACAGTCAACTCTAATGATTATGACATGCATATCGAATTAAACTGCCTGATATTTTCATCCCAAACTTTCTACCAATTGTTGTTGAGTTAATGACCTCGAAATTGAGTTGTTTCCTTAGGTCAATTGCATTTAATACCTCATTCGGCTAGTGGCGCCTTGAAGGATTTTTGCCAACAAGCCTTTCTCATTTTATTTTTTCCAGCTCACCATTGTCTTATGGTGTCCGTGAGGGTTTTTCACCAATGAGACTCTCTTATTTTTATTTGTCTCAACTCATCATCGTCTTACAGTGCCCGTGAGGGTTTTCACTATAAGACTCTCATTGTTATCTGTCTCATCTTACCATCATCTTACGGTGCTCGTGAGGGTTTTCACCAATAAGACTCTCTCATTTTCATTTCTCTCCTGATTCCTTATGCCGAAGAAGACAAGTAGCTCCCCAAATGCGTCATCACATCCATTAGATGCTTGGCCTTAACATTCTCAAAGATTGATCTGAAGGTCTTTCTTTGGTTGTAGCTTGACTTTTGGATAGGGCTAGAAAGAAAGGATGGCATGGGGCCAAAATGATACTTGAAGTGGGGTAGGACTTACAACTTTTGGAATCGACTCAAACAATGTGGATTAACTCATGCACCAGTTTCTTTTGACTAGGCAATTCTAAACTGTTTATTTGGTTGGACCGAGCCCGGAGTAGGGCAGCCTACGTATCTCACCCTCGATAGAGGAGAATCAGGTCACGCGTAGTTCTGGCAGCTTATTCTTTTTCTTGATTTTGATTACTTCTTTTTTTTTTTTGTTTCCCTTTTTCTCTTGTTGACTCTTTTTCTCTTTGGATTTTTCTGACTCTATTTATCTTGACACTTTTTTTTTCTTTTTGGACACATTTTTTTCACTCTTCTTTTTTTAAAAAAACTTTTCTGACTCTAGTCTTTTACCAACACTTTTTTTTTACTTTGCTGACTCTATCTTGATTCCAAAAGAGAGGTATGAAAGAAAATAGAACTAAAGCTTAAATGGGGTAAACAAAGGATGACACAATATTTGAATAGCAGAGTAAAATGCCTTCGTCATATCAATCCTTGAAGATGCTAGTACATAGCATGCAATGTGAAAATGCCTAATCAATATCACTTATGACATGTTTTACAACACTAACTTTTCCCGAGCATGTGTGCCCTCTCTTCTTCTACACTTGTCAAACATACAACTCCACCTTTGTTGTACATCTCTCTCATTGAATGACTCATGCTTTCGTGGAGTTGATTTTCCTGTCCCTCGAAATCACACATCCGCTATTCGACCTAATTGAGCTATGTTTTTCAATCGATGACCAAGTTATTCTTGTAATTCTCAAAATAATTTCCTTAATTTTCAAAGAAGGTTTGAACTTGTCACCAAATGTCTCAGCACTCTATCTATTTTCTCAGATGCTCTCTTTTTCTAACTTTAACCCCCTGATTCAATTTTCATGCTTAAACTGAATTTTAAGATTAGACTGAAAATTCCATTAGCATGTCATATCACTAGAGTCAACATAAAATGTAATGTGTAAAGAAAACAAACAAACAACACATATTTAAAACACAAAGGAAAAAGGGATACTTTATTTAATTAAAATAAAAGATAGAAGAGTTTGAACATAACGACAAATGGACAAGACAAGATAGATCCCGAATTACAACCCTAAAATAATTGGGATAACAAAAAATAAAACAAAACAAACTACCAGACCTCTTCCTTGTAGGGAGAGGGGTGACTTCTCAATTGCTCAGCCTGACATCTTAGCCACTGGTTTGCATATCAGCATGACTAGAGTTTTCCTCACTGTCAGTGTTATGCACCATAATCAATTTGTCTTGAATCATCTTTTCAATATCTCTTTTCAAAGCACGACAATCTTCAATACTGTGACCCTGAACATCAGAATGATATGCACATCGTACATTAGGATCAAAACTTCTTGAATGCAGGTCAGGAGTATACCCAAGGAGAGGAGTGATCATTCCCTTCTGTACCAATCTCTGGAATAAACTGGCATGCGACTCTCCAATTGGTGTGAACTTATCCCTCAATTTCTACCTCATTTCATTGTTTAACTTGGATCGAACATCGGGCCTAGAAGGGATTTGGTATGTTTGTGGAATTGGAGGATGACTTTGAGGAGTTGGTGCGCGCCATTATGGGTAAAGAGGGAGTTGAACATATGGTTGTGCGCAATATACTAGATATGGAGGTGGGTAAAAAGAGTATAATGGATTTTGGGAGTGATTATGGAGAGCTTGGGTATAAACTTGGGCTTGAGACTGACGGCAACGACGACGTCGTCTTCTTGGATGTGCCTGTTCTCCAAATACAATAGCAGTGTCATATTTCTCATTCTTCTTCCCTGCAGTTTCCCTTAATTGATTATAATATTGTCCCAAATGTTTCATGGATTCCTCATGCCCATCTTGCTCCTCAAATTTCGACATCTCAAAGATTGGAGGAAGGTTAGTGCTTGAATTCATGCCCCAGTCTTTGTATGAAACATCTTCATAGCCCATAAGTCCAGGAGAATTTTTCATATCATTTTCTATACTCTTAACTTTCCCAACCATTTTCTCTAGCTCTTCTAGCATGCTGGGCTTCTTAGTAAAATATTTTGGTGGTCCACTTAATTTAATGGTAGGCTCAAGAGTATAACAATGATCATCAAGAGTATTGAATGTGGATTCACTAGTGGACTGGGGAAACACAATCGTTGGATTGATAGCCAAAGTGGAAGTCTTAGTAAAAGGTTGAGCAACAAAAGCACAGGCGGTATATGGTGCTGTGAATGTGGTAGACTTATACTGAGGAGCTAAAGAAAGAGTGGTGGAAGTATTGAGGTGCATTTGATGTGGAATGAATTCTAAGGCATGCTGTGGTGCATCAACAACAGTAGGAAACTGACTTTGCGATTCTAGTGGAAGACTTAAGATATTTGCAGGGTCAAAAATGGGGAACGGAGGTGGAGGCAGCCCACTGTCCCAAACTCGGTACATTTCCATCATTTGTTGTCTCAGTCTCAAATTCTCTTCCTTTAAACTCTCAATTTCCTGACTCTTTGTTTCATCCATGGTGTCACTCTCTATATCCTTGTTGGACACAACTAAACCTTCTTTGGATTTGGTGTGATATAGAGGACCAGCCATGAAGTCACAAACCAACCACCTTAAGCTAACTGAACAAAAGGCAACAAATATGTTAAAGTTCAACCTTTTTCAAAACCTCTTTTTTTGTTTTTTGAAAAGATTACCGAACCCAAGAAGGGCGCCTACGTATCTCACATCCCGAAAGAGGAGAATCAGGTGTGCGTAGTTCATGAAGTCTTGCCAAAATGGCCAATTAAACTCTTTTTCTTGAAACTTTAAGAAGAAAAGAAAATAACAAATTGTTAAAATAATTGATGATTTTTTTTTGAATTTTTCAAGTTTAACATCCCTATACAAAATGAAACCTATGATCAAAGAAAAATCTTTTTGGGTTTTCGATTTTTGAATTTCATGCGAAAATGAAACTTGAACCTTTTAAAGGAAAATCTTTTTGTAGTTTTTTTTTATTGATGCATAGACACCTACTCTAAATGAAGAGTGAAGAAAAAACAATATTTTTGGATTTTTGAAATAAGATCCCCGAACCAACAATAGGTTGCCTACGTATCTCACATCCCGAAAGAGGAAAATTAGGGGTGCGTAGTTCGTCCAGATTGGACAATTAAGGATTAATTAACAAACTACACCAAACTTGAGAGACACGACCAAAGACTAACGATGAAAAATGTCAATAAAATCTTTTTTGGAGTTTTCAACTTGATACTTCAAATAAAAATGACACCAATAATTATGAAAGAAAAAATCTTTTTGGTATTTTCATTACATGAAATGTACAAATTTCTACCATTTTTTGAATTTTATAAAAAGCTCCTATTAAAAGAAATCTTTTTTGAATTTTTCAAATTATGAAAGCTTATTAAAGAAACAAAAAAAAATCTTTTTGATATTTTTGTCTTTGACAAAATGAGTGCAAAAGGTAAAAAAAAAAATATTTTTGAATTTTTGGATTGTGAAAAACAAAAGCGATAAAGAATTCTAAAAACTACGAAACTCATTTTTTTACTTGTCGACTCACTTGTTTTTTTCAAACACACCTTATTTCTAACACATGTTTTCTACGAATCAGTCCATCAAATGATCAAGTTACCCTCAAAGATTCAACATTTAGCACATAGGGATGCTTTAAAGGTGAGTCTCCTACAAAGGGCCACGTGGATCCCACTAGGTCTCAATATGATGCAGATAAGCATGACCTAAAGACTGACCTACGTTGGGGTTCACTAACAAGGCTGTTCGGGGGAGCGTATTGACGATAGTGGCTGCTTTGGCTGTCCACCTACTCCATACCAGCCGACGGCTCCCCCTCCTAAAATAAGAGTGACTCAACTATAGGTCGTGTACACAACGTGTACTACAGAACTTGTTGCAGAAAGAATTGACTCGGGTATGCACATGATGTCAGTTATAAAGCGGTAACACATAAGAGAAAAACTATAAACAAAGAGCATGTAGGCACTCAACAATGATAAAATAAACAACAAACAATAACACAAATAATATTTACACACCCATAATGTCAAACTAAGCCGATATAACTCCAAAACAAATAAGCTCAAATTTTGAAAAGTCCCCAACAGAGTCGCCAGAGCTGTCACACCCCTTTTTTACAACCAAAAAGATCATATTTTAAGTTTTGAAAGGGTTTTTATGATTAAAGTAACAAAAATGAAAAATAAAATGTTTCAAAAAGGATTATTTATATTCAAAACTCAGAGTCGCCACTTAGCATAATTCGGGTGTGCCAAGCTCCTTTGAAAATCCTTTTTCAAAACGGTTTTGACTCTAAAACTGATCCGCGCACAGAGATTCCGACTAAGGAATTCTGTTGACCGAGGGGAAGGTGTTAGGCTCCCCTCGATCCCATGGTTCGACCACGGTCGCTTGGTGGAGCATATCAGCTAATTTGACATTACAAATGTATAAACCACACAAAAAAACAAAAAAAACATAAAGCAATCAATCAAACACACGAAACAAAATAAATCCAAAATATAGTGTTCAGTCCAATTATACAGTCCAAAAATAAATAAAAAATGCGAAAAATAAATTCTATTCTAAGCTACCCTAATCCTGAACTATGCTCCCGTCCTTTACCCGATACCTCGGGTCTTGATCACGAACCTCCTTCGAAGACATAATACATCGGGGCATTCCCCGGTGAATAAATACATGAAACCTCGGGGCATTCCCCGTCCAAATAAATACAATTGATCCAAATGTGGTAAATAAAACCATTCAACACATAGCCCCAACATTTCAACAATCTACAACTTCTAAATTTTGCCTACCCGAGCCTACTATTTGCCTATCATATCGTAATTCTATCACACTCAATAACATCAATGCATCAAAATTAATGAATATTCATTTTTATCAATCCCCAACGTCCAACCCCCAAATCAATGATTAACTTAAATCTTCAACTACCAATTCAATTTTCAATTTGGAATCCAACATTAACCGACACGCAATTCAAGTGATCGATTAACCAACATCCGTAATCCAAAAAACACCAAATCAAATAGAGCAAGATTCACACAATATCAATTCGCCACACAACGTTTTAAAAATTTAAAATTACTCGACAACGGGATAAAGAATGGACCTTAATATCGCTTTTGATGAATATTATTCAACGAAATAAAGAAAACCCGTCTCCGATAACTTTGACTCAAGCCTCAATGACGAATATATCCCAACTCGGTATCTATAAACAAGTAACCCAAAACTGACCACAATAAACCAACTGAGATCAAAACAGAAATCACCACCGAAACACCGAAACAAGGAACTGCGGATACCAAGAAGTAGAAAATAAAAACTAGTAGAAAATTAACGAGGCCGAAGCTATGGCGAGTTTAAACCACAGAAGAAAGGGTCAACTTCTATGAATGTAATGTTTTCCGACCAGATTCGTCCCAGAAAAACCAAGAAATATAAAGAGATTTTAGGAAATTTCAGAATCGTGGTGGTTTTTTAGATCGTAGAACCGGAAAACAACCAAAACAGTCTATTCCGGCACCGAGTTCACCGCAAAACTTGAACCCACTATTCATTTTTGCGATCTTCTTTCTCTCTCTCTCTCTCTTTCTTCGCTACTCTTTCTCTCTCCAGTTCTCTCGCTGTTACTCAACCCATCTCCTCTCTCTCTTTTAATCCCTTTTTTTGTATCTGTGCGTGCGATTTAGGGTGTGTAGGTGTGAGAGGGGTATGTGTTCTTGGTATTGTGTGTGCGATTGTTGCCTCTTGTTGTGCGTGGAGAAGAAAAGAGTAGAAAAAGATGAAGTATTTTTCGTGGGTTTCAATTCCCTATCTCTATTCTGTATTGGCCTCTCTGTTTCTGTGTGAAGTACGTGTGTATATTGTGAATTCCAATAAGTGAGAATTGTGTGGTAGTGGGGTAGGGTAGGTGGGGTAGTGAGGTGGGGATAGGCGTAGGGTGTGATGTGGTTCATTTTGATTGGGTAGGTTGTTAGAATAAGATAAAATTAGCTAGGGGTTGTTATTTTTGTCATTTTGTGAAGGGATTATTACATGGTTGAGGGTATACGGTAGGATAAGGTAAAAATGAGTAGATTGGGATTTGGGAGAGACAAAATTACGTGTCTACAAGGACTAACTAAACAACATGAGATAACAGAGAATGAATGCATGAAAACTGTAATATCTGAGAATGCACGACCAAGCATAAGCATACTTCTGAAATAATCTGTAAACTGAAAGACTGAAATATGTATGCTTTTTTCAAGAAAACCTGAACTAAATATATAATGAATATTGTACTGAGATTATGTGAGGTATCATCTAATCGAAATACCCTAATCTGAGCTAATTGGGGTCCAACCTGTAACCCCAGTTGGAAGGGTGTCAGTACCATGCCACGGGTACTAACATTAGATGTGTGGATCCACTAGACTGGTGTCCCGAAGGAATAATGAGTCACCCTCAACTGGCAGGTGCTCTAATGAGATATGTGTCACCCTCAACTGGCAGGTAAATACTTTGTCAACCTTCAACTGGAAGGTATACATCTCTAACGTACGCTGGTTATGTAATTCTAGAACTTGAGGATTGCTACTAAGGGTCACACCCTCTATTGTCAGGTGATCCCTCATTCCTGAGTTCTCTCAGTGCAAAATGCTACTCTCAACTGAACTGACACTGATACTGGGATAGACTGAACTAGACTGAACATTATTACATAACTGATAGTGCTCATCATAATTATAAACGTGTAAGTATACATATAAGAGTCATGGATTAGTACTTGAAAAGCTGAATTCATGAAAATCACTTAGGTATCATGTGTTCATAACCCACCAGCACTGAATGGAATTAACAATAATGCCATATAAAATCTTTAAAACCATAGTAGGGGATCATTGCTCAAAATCCAGCACTTAGGCATTCCATCAAACACATGAGAGTCATGAACTTAAGCATAGGAATGGGTAAAGAATGCGAGAATAACATGATTACAATACTAAAATCATAACTTAGGGATTTAACGTGAAGATTACAACATTTAAAACATGTAATGTCTCATCCCACTTGAAAAAAAATTATAAACCCGTAATCGAATTAATATGAAATTCATGGAGATATTTGAACATAAACATGAAAATTCATAATTTAAAACCAAAAAGAGATTCTTGGACTCCATGGGTGAAAGGAACCCATGGATGAATGTCATACATACCTCACTAGATGATTTCGTGAAGATTCTTGGGAGTTTCTTGAGGTTTGAAGCTTGACTTCCTTGATTACTTAAGTAAGGGTTAGGATTTGTTCCTTGATTAAATGAGACATTTGTAGGAACCTGTAGAGTTGTTATATCATTACTTGTTATTAGATATTGATCTTCCAAAGGATAAATATGGTGAGGTGATTGAGGCTGCTTCTTGAGTTCCTTAAAAGGAAATATCTCTTCCCTGAATATCACATCTCTACACACAAAAAAAGTGTTAGCAGACATATCATATACTACATATCCCTTCTGAGTGCTATAATACCCCATCATAACATCTATGTTTGCTCTAGTCATGAGCTTATCACTTTCATTCAGTACTTTAGTATAGCAAAGACACCCCATTACTCTTAGATGATCACAATTTGGTGTTGTGCCATATAGCTTTTCATAAGGACTCAGAAAGTGAATGACTAAACTAGGCAGTCTGTTTATGATATATACTACAGTTAGAACACAGTATCCCTAGAACCTTATTGGAATTTCATCTTGAAATCTCATAGCTCTTGTTACCTCAAGTATGTGCCTGTGTTTCCTCCTAGCAACACCATTTTGCTAAGGGGAATATGGACATGTAGTTTGATGTACTATGCCATATTCTTGAAACATTTTCTTACATACTGAGTTGACAAACTCAGTACCATTATCAGTCCTTATTACTTTGATAGTCTTTTCAAACTGAGTTTTGACATACACAAGGAAGTGTTGTATTTGAATGCAGACATCAGACTTAAGCTTTAACAGAAATATCTAAGTAAATCTTGAGAAATCATCAACCACTATTAGAAAGTATATGTTTCCATTCATAGGTTGAACTTTGTAAGGTCCCCACACATTCATGTACACAAGATCAAAACAACATGTACTTTGACTACTAGTAGAAAGAAAAGGTAACCTAGTTTGTTTAGCACTAGGACAAATACTACATTATTTTAGTCTATCTTTTATCACTTGGACCTCATGAGATACAACTCTCTTCAAAACATTTTTTGATGCATTTCCCAACCTTTGATGCCAAAAATCTACCTCATCCTGAGTTCTTTCCATAGCTGGTTTACTAGTTGCTTTAGTTACTACTGCAACCTCTTTCCTTGACTGATCTCCAAGCACATATAGTCCTCCATCAAGATTACTAATCCCCCTCACCTTTCCAGTACAAAGATCCTGGAAAACACAGAAATGAGGAAGGAAATTCACTGAGAAATTCCACTCCTTAGTCACTTGTGACACTGATAGAAGACTACATGTAAACTGTGGAATATGATATACATCTGTGATGTTATTTCCTTCTGACAAGCAACTAGTTCCTACATGAGTGACCATTGTAGTGTCACCATTTGGTAGATATACCTTGTTTGGTTTGTCCAACTCTATAACACTCTTGTTAAGTAACAGGTTTGAGTCCCCAACCATATGGTTAGTAGCACCAGTATATATGATCCATTTCTGAGAATCAAAAGAGGCTAAATAAGCAGAAATATTTGCACTTGTTACATTTGCAGAATCACAAGGTGTGTTGCCAGAGTTGTTTTTGTTGATCATTTGCAAGATTTGCTCATATTGTTCCTTAGTTAATGCAGCATTTCCCATCTGACTCAGTTTCTTCAGCTGACTCTCAGATACTAGAGACTGTCCTGTATCTTTAGTAGCCCATTTCTGCATAGACTGATCTGCACACTGATCATAACCATTCTGATCCATTGCATACTCATGAAGATCCACAGACACATTGTAAGCTGAGTTGGTTTCTTCATGCTTGAACTTCTTCTTGGCCTTGTAATCTTGAGGATATCCAACCAACATCCAGTAGTTTTCCTTAGTATGCCCCTTCAGTTTATAGAAATCACACTGCAGATTGAAGTTTTTCTTGAACTTCTGATTGTTGCTTCCACCTGGACCATTTCTTGCATACATAGCTATCTCAAGGTTCTTATCATTAACTGCAGGACTGATCCCCAAGATTCCAGGCTGGCTTTCAATAGATTTATGGCTTTCATCTCTTATGACCATTGCATAAGCTTGGTTAACACTTGGGAGAGGGGTCATAAGCAAGATTTGACTCCTTGCTTGAGTGTAGGTCTCATTCAGACCCATAAAGAACTGAAATAGTTTCAGTTTCTATAAATGCAGTACATACTCCTTTGATTTCTCACACTCACACCCTGGTGCAGGCACAAGAGCCTCAAATTCTTCCCACAGATCCTTTAATTTAGAGAAATACACAAACACTAAGGTAGTTCCTTGAGACAATATGGCTATATCTTTGTGAAGATTAAAGGTCCTTGCTCCATTAACTTTGTTAAACCTTTCGGATAGCTCATTCCACACTACACTAGCCACAGATGCATACATGATTCCACCTAGCAATTCTTTAGAAACTGCATTCATAATTTAAGCTATTACAATTGCATTGACTCTTTCCCAGTGATTACCTATCTCATTTGAGAACTTCTCTTTAGAGCATGTTCCTTCAACCATGCCTAACTTATTCCTCCCTAGTTGATACAAAAGATCAAACTTACAACAAGGAATCAAGAGAACAACAAGAACAATATCACTAGAGAATCAAAGGCCCCACTCGGCTTCTCTAGGTTTTCAAGGCAACAACGACAATATTCAATAAGATAGATAAATAACACAAGATTGCAATAACTATAGTTAATCGAAATAGCCCCACACGGCTTCACTATATCAAGATACAAACAACAAGATTACAAAATGATGGATAGTAACTTAACACAAAATATCCTAGAATCTAAGAACCCTAACATGAAGATTAGGACCCTAAGACTAAAATATATTTACACCAAATTCTTACTTGAATCAAGAGGAACTCATGAACCTCAAGACCCCCAAGTTTCTAGCCAAAGAACAACAAAAGTGTTACTACACTTTGTTGTCTAGTTTTGGGTTCACTCTCAAGAACAAGAGAGAGAAGTTCTCAAAATATTACAAGACTTGTGTTTCTTCCATAATAAAAATGAACTAAGTCCAAGAAATAGCCCTATTATTGTCTATTTATAGTACTCCACAAAATGAAAGGAAAATGATCATTCTAGCGTTGGTCTTGGGTGGCTTTGGAGTGTAATAAACTTACACTTCAAAGACCCTCTTCACACTTCAGAACATGGAATCCCTTAGATGAATTAATTACACACTTACACACGGCAATTTGCATGAACATGGCTTGGAGTTTTTGTAACTCCCGAGCTTGGCTACGTGTGAATGGTCTTGATCTAGTTGCACTTGTATCACTAGTAAAGCTATACACATGGATCTAAAGCAGATTGAGAAGTTCTCTAACTCCTGTTAATTGAAAAGATATGATTTGGATTCCACTTACATCAAAGGGACTAAGAAAGAGAGGATGATTATAATCCAATGAACTGGGAGTAGCTCTCTTGTTTCAGCAACATTCACAGGAGCAGTTTGATTGTCCATTGTAGTAGCTTTGTAACCTTTGATTGCAGACTTCTTGATCTTGGTTTAATACACTAAAATCGACCTTTCTCTACTAGTTTTCTAGTGAGTAATGGTTCTGATACCATGTAATTATACAAGATAGCAGTAGGCTTCTTGTTTATTCAACAATGGAAAAAGTACAGAGTATTATAGTTGTAGGAGAAGAGAGAAAGAAAGAGAACTGAGAGAGAAAGAAGATGAGGGAGAAGAGAATCAGCTTGTTTCATTATTCTTCAATGTGTATAGTCATATACATTTATAGGCTAGAGATTAGGCTAACTAACTAACAAACTAGCCGTTAGCACTTATGTAACTAACTGAAAACAGTTATAGCAGAAAAAACAACTAGTCTATTATTGCTTCTTCTAGATCCGTCTCCACTCTCTTCTTCATACTTCAGCACATCCTTCATGGCACAAATCAGTTCGAGTGTATCTCACATGAATTGTCATGTTGGATGTGTGTGCCTACTTGTTCAACTTTATACAAGTTTAAGTGCCTACTAGAGAATACCCTAAATTTAGGGCATAGACGCCAGCTGAGGCCAAGTTAAAGTGCATGTTTATGTATTATGCTTTAATAAAATTACAAGAATGAAGGCTAATCAACTAATCGTTCAATGGAAGATATGAAAACAGGATGCTGAATGGTAGCAATCGACTGCACAACAACCGCAACAACTATTAGGAGAAAAGAATACAATAGACACAGAATACGAATAACAATCAACAACCGGATGAATCACGTAAAGAACATAGAGCTTATTGTAATTACCAAGAAAGAAGTTTTGTGAAGACAGGAAAATGACATACCTCTGAGCTGCTGAAATGGTGTATGTGATCAAGTTAGCAAGTAATAATAAAGATCGAACGAGTTGACTTTATAGAATGAGACATGAAAAATTCAATAATAAACGATTCAAGTAATTTAATGTATATATGGTTATATGTCACCTTCACAGTAACTGGGATTGAAAGAGATCTGAGACTAATAAGTCAATGAAATCATAGGCCAGATTGAGATTAATAACTCAATATATCCTTATCAACACTTAGATAAAACTAGTGGAAGCATTAATAAAATAGATAGTTAACCAGTATGTTTCATCAAATGTTGAGATAAGCATCCAGTACTCCCTTGAATTATGGTCAAAGTTGCTACGACACGCTCCCTTGACTAGATCTTATCAAGTTCTTTTTTTTTCTTGTGCTATTCTAGTTTTATTTCATTATTAATTTTTTTGATTCAAGTTCGTTAGTTTTATTTGAGTAGTCCTTCTTTCAAGAGTCACAAGGATCCATTTCTCCACAAGCATAGATAACCTTGAATTGATTGAGCAAAGCTAGTAACACTATCGATTAGGAAAGAAGTCATAGAAGGTGAGTTGAGAAATCATTTAAAGAGTGACGTGAGGCTTTTATTACTAACTTGTTTGCTAGGTTTGTAAGTACAAAAGGTGATATAAGGGAGAATGAGATCCATAGCTTCGAATTATTGTGGAGATGATATTAGTTACTATGTTTGTAGCGACATGAGCTGAGTATAGGATCTTTGAGTGATTATGATCAAGGTAATGAAACTCGTAAGTACGACGATGAACCCCATGAAGGATATGATGGTCCAAATGATTATGATCGACATGGATATACACCCTACAATATGGGGTAAAAATAAATTGGTACCCTTTTTTTGGCATTGAGTCTGTTTCATGTTCAGGTCAGTTATGTTGCTACAAATGAATTTGCACTTTGATGTCATAATCTATTAATCTCTAACTCTTTGAATTTGGTTAAATATTAGGGAAATAATAATATTTAACAGCGCCTAGAACATATAACTACCAGTTACTAATAAACACGTATAAAATTTTATTTTTGAAATTCTCTTCAAACTATCTCGACCGACACTCGGACATGCTCAGTCAATCAGAAAAACACGCGATGGGAAAAGCAGTGGAAGGGCTCCTCGCTAAATAAAACTTCCCTATGCAACTTCATTTTGTATTAAACTAGCTCTGCAAATTCGCTGATAGTTTATCAGAAACAATCTTTCTACCCCCAAAAAGATAGGGGTAAGGTATGCGTACACCCCACCCTCCCGATACCCCACTTGTAGGATTTTCTAACTTTCCTAGAAAGTCGGACCATAAAATTAAAGGGTCATAATTGAAAAGTCTTCTTTACTTTCTTCAACTTCTCTCCAAGTCAGAAAGACAAACAAATTGAAATGGACCTTGGTTGTCCCCTGTATACTTGGAGGAAAAAGATACTCCCTTTGTTTCAAAAGAATGACCTACGTGCTTTCCTTTTTAATCAGTTTAAAATAGAATGACTTCTTTCCTTTTTCTTGCAATACTTTGATTTCTACTTTCCATGTGACATATTTGTATAGATAACTAAGAGTTGTCTGCTGATAAATTGACATTTTGGTATATTTGGCATAACTTTAATCTAAAACCATATGATTCAAAAGTCTTTTTTACTTTCTTAAACTTCATGCTAAGTCAAAACAGGTCATTCTTTTTTAAACGAAGGGAGGAACATTTTTATCCGAGACGATCAGCAGTATCCTTAACCAGAAAATTACAAGGTGGCAGTACGTATGATAATTTGTTGAGGTAGATTTTCAGATGGTCACTCAACTAATAGTTTTTAACTCAGAAATATGAGTAATTAAGGGAAACTAACCTATTACTTCTGTCGAATATCATTGCGTTGATCTCCAAGAATATACCATCAAACATACACAATATAAATTACTCCATGAAGGAGAAGAAGTGCACAACAATAAGAATTAACAAGCTAGAAGACATTACAACATAAATTTATCGAATCAAACTCCCCATATTGGATAGAAACCGATTGAATACTCTTGTTGCTCGTCCTCTCCTTGTCTTCTTTTTTTCCAAAAGCTGCTCCAAGAATCCATTATACTTATACGAGATTAAGCCTTCTTACTCTTGCGTCTTGCTATAACTGTTATGAATGGACAACAGTAAGCAATATGATAAGCAAAAGAAATAACAAGATGAACATACAGATTTACGTGGAAACCCTTGACGGGAAAAACCACGAGTAGAGGCAGAGGAATTTGACTATAATGGATGGAGAATACAATGAGGAGAATGACGTATTTAAAATGACCAAAAACGACCCACTAAATCACACTTATATAATATGGGCGTACAAATAAATTCTAAGCCCCAAAATCACAGACCCCACAAAAAATCACAAACATGGGTCGCACCGTGAACTTTTACGGGCCGGATCAACAAAATTCGGGTCACAAACTATAACAATAACAAAGCAATATAAATTAGAAATATAAAATCTCCCATTTACAAACAAATCATGTCAATTGAAGTCTAGAAATGTCAAGAATATTTAGCTCATGAGTACATCATTATATATTTTCTGAAAAGTTACTTATAAAAGATTTCTAACACTAATCTTGAAAGTAACATATATCTTTTAAAACTCAAGAGGAAGCCTCCAAAACAACACAAGTGGTATATATGTTAGAGGAATTGTTACAAAGAAATCAGTGAAACAAGCTACACCGAATCCCGTAGCAAACTCGAAAATAAAATGCAAAGACAACACCTTGAAATGTGAGTTCATATTAAATTTTCTTTTTCACAATTCAGTAAAATTTATTCCACTATATCAAAAATAAATGTCAATAATACTTGTCCATTTTGAAACCAATGAATAATTTACCCATTTTATCTTTAGCATTGATACAGATTTAATAATTAATTGATCTCATTAATATTGAAGGGGTTACAGCTGTATATATAGAGAACTGAAGAATAACTAATTACAGAATAACCCAGATGTATTTAATAATTATATATGTAGTCTATTATCCCCCCGCAAGCTGATCAGCGGTAACGAGGGGCAGCTTGGAGCAGAGAGACTGAAAAGGCTGTAACGGAAGAGGCTTGGTGAGAATATCAGCAAGCTGGTCAGTAGATGGGACATAGTGCGTGGCCATCGCTCCTGCAAGTACCTCATCGCGAACAAAGTGACAGTCAGACCCAACATGCTTCATACGATCATGAAGGACTGGATTTTTGGTAACACAAATAGTGGACTGATTGTCACAATAAATCTGTGGTTTCGTCGGGGGAATGCCAAGTGCATCCGTAAGGTATCGTAACCACATGGCTTCAGCAACACCCGCAGCCATGGCACGATATTCTGCTTCTATGGAGGAACGGGACACTCGCGTTTGCTTCTTGGTGCACCAGGAAATCAGATTCGGTCCCATCATAACAATATATCCAGTAGTGGACTTTCGATCATCTTTGTCGTTAGCCCAATCCGAATCAGAAAAAAACAGATATATCAAACGAGCCCTTTTGAAATAAAATTCCACAGTGAAGAGTACCTTGAAGATAGCGCAGAATGCGTTTCAAGGCCTGAAAGTGTTGTTCTGTGGGAGCATGCATTGATTGGGAGACTCGATTGACTGCATATTGGATGTCCGGACGAGTAACAGCAAGATAATGAAGTCCACCGACGAGGCTCCGATATAGTGTAGGATCGGCAAAGGGAGTATTCGGCCCTGGGGATTGGCGGACTGCCATGGGAGTGACCGCGGGTTTGCAGTCTGTCATTCCAGCCCGATTTAGAAGTTCAAGGGTATATTTTGTCTGATGCATCAATATGGTTCCCGATTTGCGGATGAGTTCGAGGCCAAGAAAGAACTCCAGAGGACCGAGGTCCTTAAGTTTGAAGTCACGATGCATAGCTTCAGTAATTTCAGTGATGAGTGATGACGAGCTGCCTGTAATAACAATATCATCCACATAGATAAGAATGATGACTGTCCCTCGAGAACAGTGAAGGGTGAAGAGGCTGTTGTCATGATGGTAGGTGCGAAAACCAAGACCCTGCAGAAAAGTAGAGAGACGTGTGTACCAGGCACGAGGGGCCTGTTTCAGGCCATACAGTGATTTGCAAAGCTTGCAAACATAGTGAGGACGGTTGGGATTAACATATCCCGGTGGCTGAACCATATAGATTTCTTCCTCAAGATGACCATGAAGAAAGGCATTGCTGACGTCTAGCTGATGAAGCGGCCAATCATAGTGAAGAGCAAGAGACAAGACCAGACGAATAGTCTGTTGCTTAACAACAGGGCTGAAGGTCTCCTTATAATCCACACCATACTCCTGATGATACCCTTTTGCAACCAGACGTGCTTTATAGCGAGAAAGAGATCCATCTGAATTTCGTTTGATGCGAAACACCCATTTGCACCCAATAGACTTTCGGTTACTAGGCAGAGGTACCAAATCCCATGTACGTTGTTCATTCAGAGCCTGAAATTCCTCATCCATAGCTTGGCACCAGAAACTATTTTTGGAGGCTTGGTTGTAGGTAGTAGGCTCAGTTGTGGGATGTGCATCAAAGGGTATTTGAGTGTGGTAGGCTTTGGGTTTGAAGGTACCGGCCTTGGCTCGGGTTGTCATAGGATGAGTGTTGAGTGGAGGGTGATTAGGAAGGGGTGGTGGAGTTGTATGATGCGTGCGCGGGGGTTGGGTGGGGCTGCCGTGGGAGCTGGGATGTGCAGCGGTGGATGGGGTGGCTGTATGTGTGTTAGGAGTATGATGTAGGGAAGTGGTGGGTTGTGTGGCAGTCGGCTGGGTGTTCGGGTGAGAGGTTTGGGGTTTCGGGTGGGTAGTGGTGTAGTGGGGTACCGGGTTAGGTGCCGAGTGAGCCGGAGCATGAGCGTGAGAAAAGGACGGAAATAATGGCACAACGCCAAGTGGATTGGGGGAGTATGGAGTGGAGGAAAGACTTGTGTAAGGAAATTGTTCCTCCACAAAACGAACATGACGGGAAACATATGTTTTCTGAGATACAGGATCGAAACATTTGTAACCTTTGATAGTGGGATGATAGCCTAGAAAGACACAAGGGGTGGACCGAGGTTGAAGTTTATGTTGAGTGTGCGGACGCAACCAGGGATAAACTAGACACCCAAACGGGCGGAGATGGATATAGTCGGGTGGATGATTGTAGAGACGGGCATATGGAGTGGAGTTGGAGAGAGTGTGAGTGGGCATGCGATTTATGAGGTAGTTGGCAGTAGCAAGGGCATCAACCCAAAAGGAAACAGGTAAGGTGGAATCATGGAGGAGCGCAACAACTGTTTCTATTAGGTGACGGTGTTTGCGCTCAGCAACGCCATTTTGTTCAGGGGTATATGGACATGAAGTGTGATGAAGAGCCCCTAGATTTTGAAGAAAAACACCAAATGCATTGTTGACAAATTCTTTGCCATTGTCACTTCGAAAAATTTTGATTTTGGCATTAAATTGATTTTGAACCATTCGGTCAAAGTTTACAAAAATAGTATAAGCTTCGGATTTAAATTTCAGAGGATAAAGCCAAGTGAATTTACTGTAATCATCAACAAAACAGATATAATAACGAAAACCTTGAACAGAAGGAACTGAGGTTGGACCCCAAACATCAGAATGAATTAATTGAAATGGCGCAGTGGCCTTGTGTTCAGACAGTGAAAAAGGTAAACGACAAGATTTAGACACTGAACAGGACTCGCAATGTAATTTTTTTGAAAAATTAAAACCTAAGGAAGATAAAATGGATTTGGTGATGGCGGATGATGGGTGCCCAAGCCGGCGATGCCAGGTTGACGAGAGAATGGCTTGACTCACAACAGACGGAGACCTGGATGGAAGAGTGTATAGCCCATGCTCACAGCGGCCCGTGTACCGCACCCGGTTCGTGGTATTGTCCACTATCTGGAAATTGGTGTCATTAAAAATGAGGGTGCAGTTATTTTCTTTAGTAAAGCGATAAACAGATAAAAGATTGGATGTGAGGGAAGGGACGTGGTGAAGGGTTGAGAGATGAAATTTACCATTTGGGGTATAGACATACCTAGAGCCGGTGTTTGTGATGGGAAGGGATTGACCATTGCCTACTGTAATAGTTTCTGAGCCATGATACGGATGAGGAGCTTGAAGTTGTGAATAATCCGACGTCACATGGGTGTTAGCACCTGTGTCTAGATACCAATCGCCAGATTGAGCGTTTGTGGACGCATGCATCGCCCTTGATCCTCCGGACTGGCTATTTACATTCTGCGAGTCATCATAACGATACCAGCAATTAGCCGCAGAATGGCCCCGTTTAGCACAAATTTGGCACGTCGGAAGATCTCGTGTGGGCATCCGCTGGTTTCCTCGTCCCTGTCCGCGGCCTGACTGGAAGCCGTCCCTCGGTGGAGGCCCGCCTCTGCCTTGTTGCCCGGTGTTTCGACGGTCACCGCCGCCGCTGCCTCGCCCTTGGTTACGGCGATCGTCACCGCGACCCCTGGCCGAGCCTCCGCTGCCAGCCGAGTAAAGAGCCGTGACGCCAGGGGTGGAACTGGCTTCTCTGAGCAGTAATTTGTGTTCCATGTCTAGATTCAATTCTTCTGCATTAAGCCATCCAGACAGTTGATTCAGAGTGATTTCGACAGGCGAGAGGCGAATATGCTGTTTGAGAGAGGAATAGCCAGCCGGAAGACCACGTATCACGGCATTCACCACGTCTCGTTCAGGAATAATCTCGTTCACAGCATCTAGGTCAGACAGAATAGAGGCCACATCATCAAGGTATTGAGTCATCGTCTTCGTTCCCTTCCGAAGAGTATGCAATTTGTCACGCAACTGAAAAATATGAGCCGTGGACACAGAGTTGTACCTTGTGGCTAGTGCGTCCCAAAGTGAAGCCGATGTGAGAAAACCCCGGGCGTGTTTGTGCACAGAGGGGCTAATAACTGCGAGAAGACAGGCTCGGATCTGAGTGTCTACGATCATCCACGGAAGGTAGTCGGGATTTGGGAGCTTGACGCCGTCCTTCTCGGCTGTCTCGGGCTGCGGCTTCTACGCACCGTCAATCCATCCGAGCAGCAAGTTGGCTGCGAGGGCGGTGCGGACGTTAAGTGCCCAGGCCGGGTAGTTGTTGTCAGATAATTTTTCGGGGATGAGATTGTGGAGATTCCTGAGCAGTAATTTTACTCCAGACGGTAATTTTGACAGAGGATCAATAACCTTGTCCATGGCGCCGACCTACGGCGGAGGAGGGAGGCCGTGCGGCGTGGTGTAGACGGTGGCGGCGGCGCACACACGTCGGAAAAGAGGAGAGATTAGGGTTTGGGCGGAAGAAGAAACCCTAGCTTTGATACCATGATACAGATTTAATAATTAATTGATCTCATTAATATTGAAGGGGTTACAGCTGTATATATAGAGAACTGAAGAATAACTAATTACAGAATAACCCAGATGTATTTAATAATTATATATGTAGTCTATTGAGCATTAAATACGATTCATTATCCAATGTGTTTTCCAAAGCATTAGATTTATTAGATTCAATGGGTAATATGGTAAAACTAGACCTATCTTTTACTATTTCTTAACTTATATGTCAAGTTAATAGTGGAAAACTATTCATAGACGGAGGTAGTAACAATTAGACCTAATGTGCTCACAGCTAGCAAGCATAAACTAAAGTACCAAAATTGCTCAAAAATATATTGAAGGGGACATTTTGAACTACCCTCAAATATAAGAGATATTCTTGTTAATTTCTCTTACATTTTAAGTAAGTTTTTACCAAATTTTGTCAAAGTTATTTTTGTAAAAGAATATGGGGCAAAGCTAAAAAACTTGTATACGACTTGACTTGTGGAAATGAGAAACAGTGTGTAACCTTGATAAATGCTATATACTTACATGGATGGGAGATACAAACGTCCACGGGGTTGTTTCCGATTTGTTCTTGTTCTTTTTGAATTCATGCAGCAGATTCCCCAAGTTCGGGAAGACACATTGTTAACTCAATCAGTTGTAGTGAGTGGATATCTGCAAACTCAATGGGTATCTCTTTCAAAAAATATAAATTGCTAAGCATGAGGCCCTCAAGGACAGGAAAATTGTCATCTGTGGATTTCCAATACTTGAGAAAATTATCTTCAATTAGCAAAAGCTTCAATCGAGTAAATCCCCTGACAATTGGATGCCATTCTTCACCATTACAAGCGTGAACCATCAGCTTCAGCACCTCAAGGTTAGGAAATTCAGCTATGATGTCCAAGTACGACCAACTTATCAAAGTTCTTTCCAACTTCAGCTTCTTGAGCGTTGCAGTAAAAGCTTTTGCACTTGCTGGAAAAAGGGGAAAGCAATATATAAAACTCAATGTTTCAAGTTGCTGCAAATGGAAAATATTGTTGAGAAGCCCATTAGAATCAATCTCATTTCCTCCACGGATTCCTAATTTTTTGACATTCTGAATCCCCATAATAACCTCCTTCGTCCAACAACGTGGAGACAAGTAAGAAATAGTTTGTAAGTTTGAAAAATCCAAGTGCCTTCCTTTGTCAACAGATACACTTGGGCGATCTGGCAAATAAAAGCTGGGCAGTTTAAGATGCCTTAATTGCATTAGTCCCCAAATTTCCTCAGGAAAAGTCATTAAAACTGATCGACCAGGCGGCCCTTGAACTATTAATGTCTGCAGATTCCATAACCTGCAAATTTCTGGAGGTATGTCAAGTTTCCTACGGTGGAGCAAAGCTAGGTACCTCAACCAGATGAGGCTTAGTATCTGTAGAGGGAAATAATCAATCTCTACGTGTCTCAACTCCAAAACTTTGAGTAATTTGAAATGAATAAACTCTGATTTGGGATCAGGAGAAAAAATTGAACCCTCAAGATGAAAAGAGAAAATAGAACGGTTGGTTTCGAAAGATCGTTGTTGTCATGATCTCTCAAATGAAGATCTACAGGGGTAAGAAGAGCCCTATAAAGACCATAGGGATAGTAATCAATTTTATCACCAGTCACGCGTTTAAAGTGCTGCATTTTTTGCATACTGAGATATCGACATTCTGAATCTGATACGCCAAGCACAATGTCGTTCATAATAAAAATATTCTCCCTTTGAATTTCTCTCACACACAGGTCATATATTAGATCATGAACCTTACATGATCTAAGTTTTGTTCCATCTAGACTTTTCTTGCAGACGAGGACTAGACATCTATCGACAAACTCTTGCAAACACTTCTCAGCCTCTCCTTCCAAATCATTTTCCAACTTCAGGAAACCCTAATCCATCCATAATCTCATCAAATTCTTCGCTGGTATCTCACCGTCTTCTGGAAAAAATCCGAAATGCAGAAGACATGTTTTTAGATCGCTAGTCAAGTGATTGTAACTCAACCCAAGCACATGTGATCTTTGTTCATCAGGATCATTTGTGATGAACGACGTGACATCTTTGTCAACACTTCCCCAATCTTCTATTGCCCTTTTAGATTTGAGAAGCCCAGCAACCACGACAATAGTTAGTGGTAACCCGTGACATTTTTCTGCAATTTTCTTCCCAATAGTCTCAAACTCAGATGACAATGCTTCATTTGAATATGCTGCACTTTTAAAAAGGTTCCAACTCTTATTCTTATCCATGAAGTTCATCTGCATAGAAAGATTCTTTGTACCAGCATCGCGAGCTACTTCGCTGTTACAGGTAGTCAACAGTATTCGACTCCCTGCGTTGTCTTCATTTGGAAAGCATCGTCTCACGCCATCCCACACTTCACAACTCCAGATATCATCCAAGACAATTAAGTACCTTTTTATCTTTAAACTTTTCTGCAGCATGTCTGCTAGCTCTACTTCAACTTTTGTTTTAACAGTGTCATCCATTTTGATCGTCGATTGCAGAAGGCTCAGTAAATTTCCTTTATGTTGTGCTGTTGAGATACAGTAGCCCAGGAACGAACATCAAAATGCCGTAGAATTGATTCATTATAGTAAACTTCTTTCACTAAGGTTGTTTTACCTATGCCTCCTATCCCGATAATCGGGATGACTTTGGGTTCCCCAGAGTAGCTTCCAGTCAGATCTTCTAACAAGCGTTCCTTTTGATCATCACGTCCAACCATATTATTGTTAACATTCAGAATATTGTTTGTTGAACTTGAAAAATCATGAACCAATGATTCCTTTGATACTTGTTTGCCTTTATCTTGAATCTTTGTTGACTCTTTCCAGACATGATCAATGTCCTTTGCTAATTGTTGAAGGCTTTTACGAAACTTTCGGCATGTCCATATATTCGAGATTCCTTTGAAAATTTTTGAGCCAATGATTCCTATGATGCTTTTATTTTCTCTCAGTACAGTTTCTATTAGTCTCAGTTGAATTGTGTATTCAACAGCACTTGCAACTTCTTTTACCTCTACTTCAAAATCCATCATTTCTCCAAAAACATTATTTTTCTCAAAGTTCTTGACAAATACTTCTAGGGAACTAACTTTTTCACGAAGAGCGCAAAGTTCTTCTCTGTGATCACAGATTAGAGATTGCATCGGCGAATTGGATGTCAAAAGCGATTCTATTGTTCTCATAAGATAAGCCATAGTTGCATGAGCCATATCTACTGTATTCTCATTTCTTTTATTTTAGGTTATGACCTGAAAGCTGCAGGTTGCAAGAGGTCAATGGTATTACAAATAATGAGATACACAGATTTGCTAAAAAGGCACGCATAAACTATATAAGATTAGGTAATGCATGTTAGAGTATGGGCCCTACTGATTTCTCGATTCTACTATTTGCCTATCTGTGGAATAGGTAAGTAAATGCAGTTCACAGAAGAGAGAGCTGAGCACAGTGTTTTTACGTGGAAAACACCCGGCTCAAGAAAGGTGTAAAAAAACACGACCTGTACCTCTATAGGATTTAACCCCAACTTCACTAAAACTCTTGAGCCTCAACAATCAAACAATTACAAGGCTTCTTATAACTTAGGAATTAAAACTTCTAATTCCTATCACTACAAAAACACAAATCTCACCCAAGATAAGTGTTACCAAATCTTCGAGTTCCCCAACATGAAGACAAATACTTCTATCTCAGTTTATAGATCACTGAGTACAAGATCTATGACACGTTACAATTAAAAGAACCTACCTATTACAATTGATCTATGACTTAAGAAGTATAGATTAGGTTCTCCTTCAACTGGGCGAACTTGTTTTCTTGATTGTTGACTGTCTCCTTTTTGTGCACACCGTGCATTGATCTTTTCCCTTGTATTTATAGCAACCCTGATTGAAACCTTCAGTTGATCTCCTTTCCTTACTTGAATTGGATTGCCTTTTCCTTCTTTTAGTTTCTGCCGCCTTTCCTTGTTTCCTAGTTTGAATTGGACTTCCTTGATGTCCTTCCTATCTTGAATTGGATTGCCTTAACTCTTTTGGATTTGAACTTGTTTCATCCTGTCCGCCTTGTAGGATGTTCATGCTAATCAGTCGACAGTAGTAGATTCACTTATGTGGAACATGTTGCATGGAACATGTTGTGGAACCTATTTCATTCACTGTGTTAATCATCAAACCTTCATTTTTCTTTTCCTAACAAATTCCCCCTTTCTGATGATGATAAATTCAACACCTCAGCATCCTTTATTCAACCCTGACATACTCAGTAATGAACTATGACTAGAAGATCACAGAGAATGAAACATGGTTAGTCATTGAGTTATAAGTGTTGCATAGTCTATTCTTCCCCCTTTTGACATCATCGAAAAGCTGATTCAATAAGTAAAAAATCGTTTAATAATTCATGGCCATTGAGGCAATCACTAAGACAATAAAAATTCAGAATAATAAAACATGAATACAACAAGATAAATCAGGAGCAGGACATGTGAAAACAACTAAGACCATTTCATTCATGATGTGACTTATATTAACTAGCAGCACCCTAATAGAAAACAAGTCATTTAAGGAAAGGAACAAAAAGTTGGTCTTTGATATCAGAAACCAAGGCTAAAGGGATGAAGAAGAGGGAATTAGAGAGGTGAGTTTCCTAATCACATCAGCATTTTCAGCTCTTTCTCTTTCCATTAGTGAGGTTAGGGAAGCAATTTGAGCTTGAAGAATCCCGTTTTTCTCTTCATGAGCAGCTTGTGTTGTCTCCAATGCAACTTGTGCAGCTTCGACCTCACCCTGTTTATCAGCCAGTGCATTCCTTAGTCTCTGCATGGGATTATCCACATTCCTCATGGAACCAGGTAGCATCATATGATTCACACCTCCTATGATGTCTTTCACAGTCTGTGAAGACCATACTTGAACAGTTACCCTAAACTCCTCAAGGATAGAGGTAAGACAGAATTCATAAGGAAGTGCATGCCCATTTTTCTCCTTGATGAGAACCCTTTGCATGTGCTTCAGAATAAGTCGAGGTAGATCAATTCTTACTTCAGTATCCAATAATTCCATGTGAGTGAGATCCAAAAAAACTAGCCACATTCCTTCTCTTCTTTCTAGAAATGATCATCTTGTGTACTACATCCAAATAGAGCTGATGAAGGGGGGACATGTCTCTCTTAAAAACCCTTTGATGATGAATCAGATGAGGATTCCCAAAGAACTTTCTACAAATTTCAAGAGCAAAAGTAAGGTTGTCCAGGGGTGGCCAATTTCCCTTGATATAGTGACCCCAACCCCCAGAAGGAATATGTAGAATCCTAGCAATATCAGCAATCTAAAGGTTCATAGTAACCTTTGTCACAGTAGTAGAAAATAACTCACTTATGCCCATCCCATTTGTATAGAACTCATAGACTTCAGGTTTGCCAAATTTCCTCTGAATATCTCCCTGATGAAACAATAGAGACCATCCTTAGAACTCTAATTTTCTCATCATAGTTTGCATGTCAGCTCCTCCAAACCCACCGATAACTCTCCCTCTAGTTAATTGGAATTTTCGGATGTAAAGATTATGAGCCTCAGGAGTATCTTGATGAGAAGATGGTACAGGACCCTTATAGTCAGAGTCCAACTCAGCAGTGGTGTCTGGATGGTACTCAGAGTCAGAGGAATCATAGGGAACAGGTTTCCTGACATGTTTCTTTGATCTGGAAAAGGCCTTAGAAGGTGAAACTTTTGAGGATATGGGAGCCTTGACCTTTGGAGTGGACTTAGAGGTGAATTTCTTGGGTGCATATTTTAGAGAAGTTTTGTGAGATGGAAATACTTTGGTAGTTTTAGCCATGATAGTCTTAGTCTTCTTGACTGAACAAAGAAGAATATTAGGGGATGATGCATGAGGAGGTGAGGGATCAGAGATTGCGACCTGTTTCTTTTTGCTTGCTTGAAGTGCTTCAGTCAAGGAAGCATCTTCACGCTTCTTCTTTCCTCTAGTATGAGGAGTTCAAAGTACAGAGACAGTTGGAGAGGGTTTCCAAGGAACTACGTTATCAACAAAAATAGACGAGGGTTTTCTCTGTGGTTGAGATCTGGATTTTTTGGGAATCAAGTCTGCTTTGGGAAGGTCGTCTCTGTCACTAGGGTTTTCATCAATTTCAACAATGTTAAGTGGGATGGGTGGAGGAAGAAGAAGGGATTTCATGAAGGCTGAAGAAGGTGAAGGAATTTTGGAGAAAGGATTTTGGAGATGACGGAACGCAGCAAAGTTGGTCAATTCGTGGGAGATTTGCGGAGGGATGATGGAAGGTAAAGTGATGTTTGGGTGAAGGATAATGGATTTTATGAGGTTCTTGGTAGGGTTTTTGGATGATGAAGATTAAGAGGATGAAGGAGAAACCATAATGGAACAAGATATTTTTCTTGATTTGGAGAATGGAGTTAAGATAGACTCAAGAAGCTTATTTAAAGGAAAAACTTTAGAGGAAGTTGAAGAGGCGGATAACTGTATGTGGCAAAGGAGTAATGATTGAGAAGTCTGAACTGATGGGAAAGGAAGGAGCAGTTTTTAAAATAGAGCAGATCCCTTGATTTTTGGAGGTTTAAATGGAACTGAAGGGACCATGTAAATAACTTGTTTCTTAATAAGGTACTGTAAGATAAATTTAGTCATACCTGAAGGAATTGGTTACAATTGCCTCAGTGCTCCAGCTTTTCTGCAAAATCAACATAATCATGAGTCAACATATTCTAATTTTTGGACTTAGGATACATTTTTAATGTGTGAGACTTAATTAATCAACATTCACTTATAAAACAACCTATTCTAATCAAGCATTGAGGGAGACTTATGCAAGTTTAATCATCCCCAAGGCTAACCTATTTTTTTTAAAATGTTCTCTACTTAAAGCCTTAGTGAAGATGTCAGCAATTTGTTCCTCAGTATAACAAAACATGATTAATATAAGACCTTTTTCAACATTATCTCTAAGAAAGTGATGTCTAATATCAATATGCTTAGTTCTTTTATGTTGAACAGGAGTTTTGGTTATGTTTATGGTACTTGTCTTATCACAAAAAAAGGGGACACACCCTACATCAATACCAAAGTCCTTAAGTTGTTTCTTAATCCATAGAAATTGAGCACAACAGGAACCTACAGCAACATATTCAGCTTCAGCAGTTGACAAGGCTACTGAATTTTGCTTCTTAGTGGACCATGTAATCAAACATGTTCCAAGAAAGTGTGTCATGCCAGTAGTACTTTTCCTGTCCACCAAGTAACCTGCATAATCAGCATCTGAGTGTCCCACCAAACTAAAGTTACCACCTTTAGGGTACCACAATCCAAGATCAGTGGTTCCTTTCAAGTATCTGAGAATTCTTTTCACATATTTTAAATGAGACGCTTTTGGTTTTTCTTGGAATCTAGCACACAGTCCTACACTGAACACCATATCAGGCCTTCTTGCTGTGAGATATAATAATGAGCCAATCATTCCTCTATATAATTTTTGCTCAACATCTGATCCTGCTTCATCCAAGTCTAATTTTGTGGCAGTGGCAATAGGAGTGATGATCTCTTTTGCTTCCTCCATGGAGAACCTTTTAAGAAGCTCTTTAGCATACTTCTGTTGGTGAACCATTGTCCCAAAGGCTGACTGCTTTATTTGCAAACCCAAGAAGTAATTCAGCTCCCCCATCATGCTCATCTCAAATTCACTACTCATGAGTTTGGCAAATTCATGGGTCATACTCATATTTGTTGATCCCAAAATAATATCATCCACATATATCTGTACAATCAACAAGTCCTTCCCATTTGATTTCAAAAAAAGAGTGTTGTCAATTTTATCTCTGGTATGACTATGTTCCAACAGGAATTTTTATAGTCTTTCATACCAAGATCTTGGATCTTGTTTCAATCCATACAAGGCTTTGTCCAATCTGTATACATAATCAGGAAACTCCTTACTTTCAAAACCTGGAGGTTGTTTAACATACACCTCCTCCTTGAGACTGCTATTTAGGAATGCACTCTTCACATCCATCTGATAAAGGATAAACTCCATGTAGGCAGCAAAAGCAACAAGTAGTTTTATAGCTTCAAGTCTAGCTACAGGTTCAAAAGTCTCATCAAGGTCAATTCCTTCTTCCTGATTGTATCCCTGGACCACCAATCTTGCCTTGCTTCTTGTGACTATTCCATGCTCATCAACTTTGTTTCTGTAGATCAAATTAGTCCCAATTACTGATCTGTCTTTTGGGAAAGGAAACTGATTCAACTCTTCTTGCATGGCTATGATCCAGTCAGAATCAAGCAATGCTTCAGTTACCTTCTTAGGTTCAATTTCTGATAGAAATGCCTTGAAGGCACACATATTTCTCAATCCAGACCTTGTGGTAATCCCAGATGTAATATTAGTAAGTACATTCTCAATAGGGTATGATCCTTGATACTTGTATCCTTTTGGGATCAACCCTAGTGAGCTTCTAAGATTACTGTTGATGTTCTGAATGGGGCTATTTTGAGGCTCAGTTCCCCCTGTCATTGTGACTTTAGCTTTAGTTCCCCTGTCAAGGTGTCTCCATGTTTGATAGCTCCAGTGGATGAACCGGGTGACATTTCCTGTTCGTCAGTGTCACTTCCTTCCTGCAGGTTAGTCTTAACACAGGATTCATCACAGATTACATACATGCTTTCTTCAACACAGAATCCTATAAGATTTACTATTAATTGAGTATCCTAGAAAGATTCCCTCATCACTTTTTGCATCAAATTTTCCCAAATTATCCTTTCCATTATTGTGAATAAAACATTTACAACCAAAAGTTCTAAAGTGAGAAATATTTGGCTTTCTTCCTCTTAGTAATTCATAGGGAGTTTTATCTAACATAGGCCTGATCATGCATCTATTTATGATGTATGCAGCAGTACTCATTGCCTCAGCCCATAGGTTTTGAGCAATGTCAGCTGTGAGCATCATTTTTTTAGCCATGTCTTCCAGGGTTCTATTTTTCCTTTCCACCACTCCATTTTGTTGTGGAGTTCTGGGAGCTGAGAAGTTATGATCTACACCATTTGCTGAACAAAATTTTAAGAATTTTACATTCTCAAATTTTGTACCATGGTCAGACCTTATGGAAACTAAAGAAGAGCCCAGTTTCTTTTCAATTTTCTTAATAAAGATTTCAAAAGAACCAAAGGCATCTTTCTTAGAGGCTTGAAACAATGTCCATGTGAATCGGGAATAATCATCAATAATAACAAAAACATACCTTTTTCCACCTCTGCTTTGAACTCTCATGGGTCCACATAAGTCCATATGAACCAGGTCAAGACACTTGGTAGTGCTAACATGGTTCTTTGACTTAAACAAAGATCTTACCTGCTTCCCCCTTACACATGCACTGCATAACTTTTCCTTTTTAAACATGGTTTTGGGTAATCCCAATTCCATGTATTTGGAAGAAAGTATGTTTAATTGTTTTAGACTTGCATGACCAAGTCTTTTGTGCCAAAGGAGGGGATCATTTTCTATAGCACTTAGATAGGTCATCTCAGATCCTGGTAATGCCATATTATCAGCTTTGTATATATTTTTGTATCTCTTTGTAGTGAGCACCACTTCTTTGGTGTCCATTCTTTTGACTTTGACCCCTGCAGCAGTAAAAATAACTTTATTACCTTTGTCACACAACTGTGAAATACTTGCTTTAGTCCATAAACAAGATAGACATCTTCCAATGTGTTTGATTCAGATGAGCCAATCTTCCCTACTCCAGTAATGATTCCCCTTTTCCCATTACCAAACAAAACTCCTCCTCCATCTATTTTGGAGAGTGAAAGGAACTTTCTCTTATCATCAGTCATGTATCTTGAGCAAGCACTATCTAAGTACCAGTGCTTTTTGCTTTCTTTCACTTTTTCTTGCAATAGAAATCAATGGTTAGACTTAGGAACCCAGACTAACTTGGGTCCTATTTTATGAGTGAAAGGATGAATCAAATTTCTTTTAGTCCATGCGGGTAACATGCATCTCAACCTGTTTCTCTTACCAGAACTGGATTTGTTCCTTTTGGTCTGAGAAACTTTCCATGGCAGGTTTTGACTATTAGATTTGCTTTTTGTAGCTACTGGGCATTCAGTAGTGAGATGTCCAAGGTTACCACAGATATAGCACAAATCTTGGGGTACATCAAAATTTTTGTGGAATCCTAATCCAGCCGTTTCATTGTACATTCTTTCACCCAGCTTATGAACAATTCTTGAGGAATTTGTCCATCTATTTGCCCTTTCAAGATCAAGTTTTAGTGTTGAAACTTCTTGATTCAGCTTGTTTATTTTTTCAGTTAAATCATAGCATTCTTGTTTGTATCTAATTACCTCAAGTTCAGAATTTTCTTGATCTTTACTCATGGGCCTTTTTCCATTATCAGTTAAAGTTAGTATGAGGAGTTCAGATTTAAGTCCATTGTTTGAAGTTTCTAGTTCTGCAATCTGTTTCTTAAGTGAGCTGTTTTCTTTGTCAACAGTTCCTGTGTAAGACTTCAAATCAATGAGATCAAATTTTAGGCTTGCAAAACTGTTGAACAATTCATCCCTATCATAGGTTAACTCTTGGAAATCATCAATCAAGGCACTCATTAGGGAAACAAGTTTCGATTTTGAAAACAATCGCAGTTTTTCTTTAAGATCAAGTATACTTACCTCAGAATCATTTTCTTCTTCATCTAAGTCTGAATCTCCAAAAGGAATAAATGCAGTTTAATCAACTTCATCTGAATCAAATCCCCAAGCTGCTATCATTGCATGTTGTTCTTTTCTTTTTGTCTTTTCTTTTAATTCCTTCTCTTCTCTTTCCTTCTTCCATTCTATTTCCCATACTGGACAGTCTCTGATCTAATGATCACTGTTGCCACACTTGTAACAGCCATTTGGATTGTTATTGGATCGTCTCTTAACACCTGTTCCTTTCTTCTTCTTGAAGAATTTGTTGAAGTTTTTGGTTATGAAGGCAACTTGCTCCTTATCAAGCTCAATTTCTTCATCACTATCAGAAGCCTTTAATGCCAAGACTTTCTCAGGAGGTGTTTGTTCTTTGGTTCCATCAACTTTTATCTCATAAGTTCTAAGGTTTCTAACTAATTCATCCAAGGTCATTCCAGCAAGATCCTTGTTTGCTTCCCTGATTGTTGTTACCTTAACATGCCATTTTGACTTAGGTAATACTCTTAATACCTTCTCAACTTGTTCTTCCTCAGAAATTACTTTTCCCAGGGAAGTAAGTTCATTGATTAAGGTGGTAAGCCTTGTCATCATCTCATGCAGGGATTCCTTCTCCTTCATCTTGAAGGCCTCATACTCAGTAAAAAGGAGAGAAATCCAGAATTTTCTTACCTGAGAAGTGCCTTCATGAGCATTCACCAGTGAATCCCAGATCTGTTTTGCAGTGGTGCAGGTTGATATCCTGTTGTATTCAGCTGGTCCTAAGCCACAAACCAGGATATTTTTTGCCTTTGCATTTTTCTTCAAGGCCAACAAGTCATTAGGGGTAAACTCACTTCTCACCTTTTTGACCGGTTCTCCATCAACTAACTTCATTGGAATAGTAGGACCTTCAGTGATCCTATCCCATAACTCATAGTCTTCTCCTTGAATGAACACCTCCATCCTTTTTTTCCCACTAGATAAAGTGAGTCAAATCAAAGAGTGGAGGTCTAGTAGTTGACTGTCCTTCACTGTGACCAGTAGGAGGTACGGAATTCATCATGTTGATCTTTTCCTAGGTTCTAGGCTTATATAAGATAACCTCGCTCTGATACCACTTGTTAAAGGATGGGCCCTACAGATTTCTCGATTCTTCTGTTTGCCTATCTGTGGAACAGGTAAGTAAATGCAGTTCGCAGAAGAGAAAGCTGAACACAGTATTTTTATGTGGAAAACACCCGGCTCAAGAAAGGTGTAAAAAAACACGACCTGTACCTCTATAGTATTTAACCCCAACTTTACTAAAACTCTTGAGCCTCAACAATCAAACAATTACAAGGCTTCTTGTAACTTAGGAATTAAAACTTCTAATTCCTATCACTACAAAAACACAAATCTCACCCAAGATAAGTGTTCCCAAATCTTCAAGTTCCCCAACTTGAAGACAAATACTTCTATCTCAGTTTATAGATCACTGATTACAAGAACTATGACACGTTACAATTAAAAGAACCTACCTATTACAACTGATCTACGACTTAAGAAGTATAGATTAGCTTCTCTTTCAACTGGGCGAACTTGTTTGCTTGATTGTTGACTGTCTCCTTTTTGTGCACACCATGCTTTGATCTTTTCCCTTGTATTTATAGCAACCCTGATTGAAACCTTCAGTTGATCTCCTTTCCTTACTTGAATTGGATTACCTTTTTCGTCTTTTAATTTCTGCCGCCTTTCCTTGTTTCCTAGTTTGTATTGTACTGCCTTGATGTCCTTCCTATCTTGACTTGGATTGCCTTCACTCTTTTGGATTTGTACTTATTTCATCCTGTCCGCCTTGTAGGATGTTCATGCTAATCAGTCGACAGTAGTAGATTCACTTGTGTGGAACATGTTGTGGAACCTGTTTCATTCACTGTGTTCATCATCAAAACTTCATTTTTCTTTTCCTAACAATGTATTTTCCTTAATCATAGCTATCACAGGGTAACAGTGAGTTTAGTCCCAAACTCAGTATCTTTAGCTCATTTAATGCGTAAAAATAATTTAACTCCCAGTACGCTCCGGTTTGCTTACTTAGGTATTGTTTTCTATGTTGCTTGGACTCTTTTAAAAATTTGCCACACCCGTGTCAGATCCTTAAAAACTGCACAACTTTTGAAGGATCCAACACGCAATCAACGTTATTTTTGAGGAGTTCGGGCAACATAAATATATATATAGTACAAAAAGCTAAGCTATACATTGATAAGCCACTACAAGTGTTGTTTTGCTCTAAAGCTTTAATTAATGAGAGAGTAATTAA
Organism: Capsicum pubescens; assembly: GCA_030864215.1. NCBI lineage: Eukaryota > Viridiplantae > Streptophyta > Magnoliopsida > Solanales > Solanaceae > Capsicum > Capsicum pubescens. Next base: position 310,428,445 of record CM061543.1, on the reverse strand, counting down.
GGGAAACTAACCTTTTAATGGCAGATCATATAGCTTCAAAATCACTGCAAGAAATATTTGAGAAAAGGATAGAAGAAATGACAATATCATTAAACAAATGTGTAAAGAACAAACGATAGAATTTGAGTGGCTGAAATGATATCTACAGAATTTATCAGCCCAAACAGTCCCTTAACTTTACATAGTAGGTTCACTTAGGTCCCTGTAATATAATGTTGAACATAAATGGTCCTTTATCTTTGCAAAAAAAGGTGCACTTTGAAAAAAATGTAGTTCTTTATACACATAGTGGGATCTAGGGAGGGTAGAGCGTACGCAAACCTTACCGCTATCTCAGAGGTAGAGACGATGTTTCTGATAGACACTTCGCTAAAGATAAACAGTTCAAAGCAGACGAGATATAGATGCCCCTTATTTAAAAGGGAAAAGGCTCAAATATGCCACTGGACTATCATAAATGGCTCATTTATGCCATCCGTTAAAAGTTGGGCTCATTCATGCCATCGCAGTAACAAAACTGGCCCATCCATGCCATTACTTTTAACAACCAGTTTTTAGAAAACAGCTTTGCCACGTGGCAACATACTAGAGGTCCACGTCATTTATAAAAAAAATATATATATTTATAAAAAAAAATTAAAATATTTATAAAAAAGTTTTTATAATTTTTTATTTAATTTTTTAAAAAAATGGTGTTGGTTACGAAGTTTATAGATTACATATTTCTATGCTTTTATTTATCAAATAATGAATAATAAATTTTGCATATAACTAATGTTCATGTTTTTTCTGGATTCTTATTTTTAAAAATAATTATATATATATTTGACCAATCTTCTAGGTATTTATTTATACATGAACCCAAAATATTCAAACCTGAAATTCTAGTTCATCATAATCATTGCTAGTCCTTATATGCAATGATAATAAAAGACGAAACCATATTCTTGTCATATTTTGCCAAATGAAAAAGGTGACCATATTAAAATGATCAATTCAAAGACCTTAAATGGTTAATCCTTCTTAACACTTCGAAAAGTACATGATAGAGAAAGAAAAAGAATGCAAAAATGTGAACAATTTCTTCCGTTGGTGCATTCTCTTTTCATTACTTTTCTCTACCTCTTTGTGTGTATGCGTGCAAAATGTATGTAGTAAAGTATTGTGTGTGGATGTGTACGTTATCATTTATTCTTGTTTGATAATCATTTATATGCATGCATGCATGGATCATATATTATATCAAATCTCACTTCAAATTTAATCATAACAAAGATTTGAATACTCTAGTATTACAACAACAAATGTAAAATAAGAGCAACTCCACTTCATAATATTGGAATTGAATTTCGCATAATCGTGATATTATATTATTCAAAGAAAGGTAAAGGGTTACCTTTTGGAAAAATAGTTGCCAACAAAAGAAAGAAGAAGCTGCGAACTCGAAACCACGAACCAAACCTCAAACCCCAACTCGTTGTCTACCCGTTTATGTTATTTGCTTTTTGTTTCTGTCAAATGTTACTCCCTTTTCTTCTTAACTCTTCTCTTTTCTTATTTTTCTCTCCCAGTCCATGTTTCTTTTTCAAGGTTCCTCTCCCTTTCTTCCTGTTTTTGTCCTTTTTGTTTCCCTAATCCTCCCTATTCGTTCCCCTTATCTTTGTGTTTTTCTATGTCCCCCTTTGTGTCTGTGTGAGTGTACTATATAATGTATAAGGTTGGGAAGTTGAGGGAGTTGAGAGGTTGAGGAAAAGGTGAAGATGATTGGGGTAGTTTTCTTTAGGATAAGATTTTTTTTATAAATAAATAATGTATAAGGTTGGGAAGTTGACGGAATTTTAAAAAAAAATAAAAAAATATTTATAATAAAAAAAAATTATAATTTTTTTTTAAAAATGACATGAACCTCTAATATGCTGCCACGTGGAAAAGCTGTTTTCTAAAAGCCGGTTGTTAAAAGTAATGGCATGGATGAGCCAGTTTTGTAACGGCGATGGCATGAATGAGCCCAACTTTTAACGGATGGCATAAATGAGCCATTTCTGATAGTTCAGTGGCATATTTGAGCCTTTTCCCTATTTAAAATATAGAGAAATTACATCTCCTTGGAAAACAGAGAATAATGCTAAAACATGGTAATGTAACGGTAAAATTTATAGTTTAAACAGTAACATCTATGATGAAATCTTGAACTTCAATCCTTCTAGCTATATTCCGAAATGAAATTTCAGTAATTGCTTTTAAAACTAAAACAAGAGAATCACCATAGAAATGCACATTTCCATTCATTTAATAAATAACGTTACCAAATAAAATGAGTGTACAATCGTGTTAACCATTGTGAGCTCATGAACTCAAAAATTTAGTAATTCCCAACTGAGTAATATTACTAAAAATTCTATCAACTCAAAAATATGTTACAACATGAAAGAGATCACATCTCCTTGGAAGCCACACGTTGCTTGAAGCCGATCAGGTAATTTATTAGTCTTTATATGATCTCCGGCAATCCTCTTCAGCTAGCTTCTGGATTGAGTTAGGCCTAAGGTCCATTTCTTTATCTCATCACATAAATAATCAAGAAGTGAATTAGAATTTCAGCTGATATAACAATACATGAGGGAGATACAACAAATGAGCTTGTAAGGCAATATTCTTGTTAATCACTGTCGCAGAGCGGCTAACAAGTCGCACTGTATTTTGCAGTTGCTATGCCAGTATTAACCAGTCCTTACCTGTCAGAGCCAGCCTTAATGCTACCTAAATGATCATTGAAAGGCTTAAGAGAGGTCTGGAAGGACAAATCAAAGAGAAGGATGGTTCGTAGATCAGTATGACCTTCAGCGTGAAGTGGTCGGGTTCACTCCTTTTCGAGGAAGGGATTCAATGTATTCGGCAAAACTCAGTAGCTTTATCTTATTTAGTGTGTGAAAATATTTTTAACTCCCAAAAAAAGATTACGGTTCAGAACCCATAGACTAAATATCCTGGCTCCGCTTTGCTTAGTAATGTTTTTATCCTAAATATACAGACTTGTACTATATATCTATGTTGCTGGAACTCTTTAAAAAGGTTGTCACACCTGTGTCTACTCCTCAAAAAATATACCACTTTTGAAGGATCTAACACACAATGTTGAATAGTATGTTCACTTAGGTCCCTGATATATCAGTAGGAAATGGGAAATCCCCCGAATGATGAATCCTTACAGATATTGAGGGAACTCCCTCGAATGATGAATCTTTGCAGATTCCAGTTCATAAATTTATTTTTAAGTGGCTCTTTCAATAAACATATTAAGTAAGAGAACTATATTCGTGCCACCAAAAACGAAATGCGTGTCTTTTGGAATTTCATTCATTGGTTGAGGGAACTTATGCCTTTTCGTTAAATTCTTCTTTCGAATAAATAGATCACAGAAATCAATTCAAGAACACAAGTTACTTCTATCGAATATCATTGAGTTGATCCCCAAGAAAATACCGTCAAACATACACAATATAAATTGCTCCATGAAGGAGAAAAAGTACACAACAACAAGAATTAACAAGCTAGAAGACATTACAACATAAATTTATCGAATCCAACTCCCCATATTGGATAGAAACCGACTGAATACTTGTCACGACCCGAGCCGAGGCCCTAGACGTGACGGGCATCCTGAACCATGAAGGCCCAAGCGCCCTTCTCTATCTGGCAATCATATACACCATTCATGTGCTAAAAGGAAATGTGGAAATACATAGAAAACGGAATCATGGACAACTTTTGTTTCAAACTACTCAATACTAAAATGAGTCCATAAAGATCAAAAACATCTAACACTAGTCTGCGAAATCTCTACTAACTGAAAATAACCTCTATCTGAAGACTGCGACAAGGCCCCCAGTCGGACCATAAATCAAAATAAAATAACAATGACTTAAACATTAGGCCTTCCGGAATAAGGGAGGCTCATCAACTGCAAATCTCTGACCAATCAATCTACGGCTTAGAGGGACCCCGGGATTGTGTCTCAGATCCTTAAATATAGGGGGTCAATACAAAAGTATTGGTATGTGAAACAACTCAAAATAACATGTTTTTATACAAAATAGATGAGAGCATATCGTAATAACAGTGTACATTATATAAGTAAAAATACATGGGCATGTTTAATAAATTTCAAATCAATTCTTGACAACCTTGACTCACTCTTTGGTATTCTTCTGAGCTAGTCGGTACACCCTACAAATTTAAAATTTCACAGGCTATGTGGAACCCGCCCTTAACTCGGCGGTCGAGCCTCCAATCCAAGTAGCCTCCAGGATTTGGAGATGGTGGTACCCCCATGCGAGCACACCGCAGGAATCCCCTCATGTGAGATGTCCTAATCACTTTTATTATCCTCCCATGTAGGATACAATATTATAGGACCCGTATCGGCAACTACGGTTTTCAGCGATGAGACCTTACACTCAAATGCCTTCTTCGGGAAACCTACTAGCTCTCTTAAGCCCAACTTTTTGTTCTTGAAAGTAGACATGTTCATATTTTTAAAACATACAAAACTCTTTCCATTAAGGGCAAGTAATCACCGGGTATCATCATACCCTGACTTGCAAGTCAATATCATATCAAATTCATAGCCCATCATATTCAAAACATGCACATGACCACCCAAGATTCATAACATCACAATAGAGTCATCACTTTGAAATCTCAAGAACATTTAGGCATTTATCCTCTCTTTGCAGGACATAAAACATATGGTGATCATGTCAATTTATTTAATCAAATGCAATTTTTTCTCTTTAAAGCAAGTATATAGTTATAAAAAGAAACTCCCTCTCATCATCTATATACCATGTCAAACACCATGATATTGAGAGGATCACTTTCAAATCTTAAGGCATGCATTTCAAATCATCCACAAAGAAAAATGTAAATTTGAGTTCGCAACAAGGGAGGGAATTCATACTCATGCTCTCAATCAATCTTAAAAGTATACAAAATCATATATACATATAGTTATAATTCAATTTCCATGAAAAGTGATTCAATTCAACATTTGTTTTCATCCAAAACAGTCCCATGATGTGAAATTTCCAAAAGTCATATTGAATACTTTGTTATAAATCATAATCGGGGATCTTTAATCTTGCTAAAACATTTAAACTTATGCCCAAGGTTTTTAGAGTAGTCCCACATACCTTGATTGCGAAGAATCATGAAGAAATTTCCAAAAGATTTGACCTTTAAGCTTGATTTTCCAAACCCTAGTTGTTTTCTCCTCTTGTGTTCTTGAAAGATGAATTAGGGATCTTAAGAGAGTTTTAAACGTTACTAATACGCTTAATTTTGTTTAAGGATGATTAAGGATGGAATTTGGGTGAGGCAATATGACTAAAGTGATCCTAGGCCCTTTAGGAATTGAAATAATGCGTAAAACCACTTTAGATTCGCGTTAGGTTTTGTGTCGGGGCGCAGTCGATGCGACGCGTCAAGATCGCATCGGCTTACTGCCTCACACGGAAAATGCCATCACTTTTCGTTCGGTTATTGGATTTTTGCGAAATTGGTATCGTTGGAAATCTAATTCAATCATCTACAATTTGGTGGGTCTTGAGATGAAAAATTCTATGTGTATCGAAAGTTATACACGTTCAAAGTAGACCATTGTAGAATCGAATATCCAACTTTGGATGAATGAATGACTCTTAGCTCAACTTTGCTCTAAGTGATTTTTATGAACACTTTTCGACACATAATCACTTCATACACTAGGAGAAGGATCATGGCACATGAATTTAAATATAAACCATGGAATTAGATTTTACACACGTGAGAACGACGGTTCGATTTCTAACTCAAAAATGTGTGGTGTTACATTATTTCCCCCTTGGGATCATTCATCCCCGAATGATGGGTAGGGACCTTTTGAGGCTCTAAAAGTGTAGAATAAAGAACGTAGTCTCACATTGAACATTTTTTGTTGACAAAATATGAAAAGGCACCAAACAAGCTTCATGATAACCCCTAGCGAAACGTGTAAGCACGAAATATGAGGCAATGAGATTTTACGTAGGGATGATCTTGCACATTAGCTCTATGAACAATAATCATCACAACATGAGGCATGAGTTAATTTGGTGATAACAGGACTGAGTTACATCAGTACTAACCATGAAATAAGATTTTGTGGAAGATAGGGATAGAAATAGTCTCTACCTCTCATGATACAACAAATAGACTTAGCTCAAAGGCACTACTCATCTATGTCCCAACATTAAATAACATACTTTGTCCTTTCCATCTTACAATTCTCCCATCACACATCTAACCATAAGAGTTTGAGTTCGACTAATCAGTACTTATATGTTGAAGCCTAACTTGGAGTTAAAAGGTGATAACTTATGCTACGGGACACTGTACTTTACACCCCTTTAAGAATATTTCTTCACCTTATCAATATCATCAAACACCCTTGGATTTTAATTAAGAGGGTACTAACCACATAGCACATAGATTTGTGTTTTCGTCAATCACAACGTACAAGCTAATCATTACTACACCAACTTCATGGATCTACCCACCAAGACCAACAATTGTTATTACTCTCATAATTATTTTCGCCATATTTCTCCTTCTTAACTATTTCACACAACAAAATTCCTCTCCTTCTTTTTCCTTTCACCTATAACCTTAGCTCAAGAATCACATCAAATTTTTCACCTTCAAGAATATCTACTCCCCTACCTAAAACATCACTACACTTCCATAACCACCATCATACTAACATACGGAGGGTCATTGAGGGACCCAAGTATAAATGTCATGAATGGAAGTAACATTATTAGGCCATAACTTATACTTATTGCACTACTCAAGGAGGGACATGAAATGAAGATACGATAAAATAGACACGAAGTTCTCCGTATATCAATTGTCTAGATCATAAGTAGAGAGTCGTTCAAAAAACCACAATACAACATAAATTCTAAGGATAGAGCCCAGTGAGAAAATATTGGTGCACATATTGAGATAAAATGAGGGAAAGAGAGTAAATTACCCTCTTAGACCTAGAAATCACTAAGACAAACTGGGCACCCAACGCGTTAAGCGACGCACCGCGTCAGTCCCTTCTGATGCGATTCCTGGCGCAACGCGTTGACATCTTATTGTCCCACTATTTTGGTCATCCAAACATGCCTCAAACATCGTCTAAAAAATCCAATACTTTCCTGAGACACCCCCTTTTCACCCTTAATCATGAATCAACTCAAAAATATATGTCTCAATTCGGGAAGATCAATTTGAAAATCATGGAAGTTAAGAGATCATAAATATGACTAAGTCTTTTACCAATTAGAAAACTTCTAAAGTTGTCAGCTCTCTATACATGCAGCCAAGAGTGGTATTGAGTCGAGAATGCTACGGAAGTGTTACATTACAACTAAGACAAAGATTTTCGCTTGAAGTGATTGCTCCTCATTTAAGGAACTGAGATTTGCCATGTGTTTGCATAAACTTTATAACTTTGGCTAAACCCATCATAGGATGAATCGGTGACGTATAGAAACATATTTCCTTAGGACCAAGCATGCTGAGTGACATAGATTTTCATGGATCACGAACAACATAACATATGGCTTGAATACATGAAAGACTGGATTACTGAGAGACATAATTACTTCTAGTTTGGAGGTCATACCATGAACATAAGTCCATAGAGTACTCGAACCGTAGGCATAGGCATGACTTGAACAAATGACGTAATACATTAGTAGGATACTCTCCTAAATTAAACTAGGAGGATTATGCTTGAGTAGAAATAGGTTTATCATGGTTTCTCACCACTACTTGCCATGCTGAGAACATTCAAAAACTACTTTAATTCACCATCTCCCCCTTTGATCAAAGTCACAATCCTAGACTTACGGACATATCCCCACATCAAAATCTATAGCCACAACTCTCAACATAAAAGAGACATCACCACACACTTAAAATCTAAACTCTCCCTGAAGAACTATACTCTAAAGGCCTTGTTTTTTTGTAAATGCTATTTTTAACTTCTTCTAGCCTCTATAGCCATCACTCTACAACTCCCACTCTGATGAGTGCACGTATCCACACTCCTTATAAAAAAAAAGGTAACAGTATATACATGAACACAAACTCCTCTCATTAATCTCTAATACAAAGACACTAAATTATTTTCTAGGATATCCCCTTTTAGGGACACTAATCATAATTTCTTATAACTCCCAATGTCATTAACTTACGACTAACATTTTCATGGGCATAGACATCCACTCTTCTAAACACTTAACGCTCCATCTTCAATTCCTTAGAATACTATTATTACACCTCTAATCACATAACCTACAACTTCACAAAATCTGCAAGACTACACCAAGGGCGCATAATGCCTACCTATTATTTCCTCAATTCAACTCTAAAGAGCACCATACAACAACTTCCCAAACATCTCGAAACTACAAGATTCAATAATTAAATCTAGGTACATAAAACACTTATACACATAAAACTTTATTTAGCAACCTGCTAACACCAGGGGTTCAACTTATTCTTATATGACTATCACTCTTATCATCTTGATGACTCAACCACAATTCATCATTTTTAACACTAGTCCTCCAGTGTGTGTGTGTGTGTGTATATATATATATCACCATTTATTCACTCCCTTTTTCACAAATTGCCAACCTAGGCCATTTCACACGTCACATCAAGCCTACTAATTAATTTCCAAAAAACATGCATCATCAATCTCGAGCTACTATTCTCACCACTACACCCCACATCTAAAGTTCAAGCCTATTGTATATCCTCAATTAAATACCACCGGTAAAGCATGCCACATACTACACTATTCCATCAAATTGGGATATCAACCCAAATATTTCACTTCACTTAACTACTACCTACAATCACAACCCCTCCATGACATCGCTATTACAATTTAAAATCCACTACATACCTTCTCACATGAAGTACTAGTTTACTACTAAAGAAGAGACCACCAAAGGGGGTAAAGTCACATAATAGAATTAGTCGATCTTAATCCTATAACATAACCCATTTCAATCTTATCAACATATTCTACTTTCTCACATCTTACTTACTTACCTAACTATGAATCACAATGATCTTAAAAATTCAATAAACACTTATGAGTCTATACCTACAACTTATAAACTAATCTACCCCTTTCCATTCACAGCCTATAAATGATTTCTACAACAACCATAACCATCCATTCTGAGATCCTTCCCTATTCTAAATACATAATAATCACATCTTGTATCTTCCTTCATAGACTACCATACAATCTACAAATATTGCTACACCTTAGTCTATCACTATAACACATTAGTCCATCACTATACAATGGAAACCCACTCCTCAATCCACGATTATACAACTAAAACTATTTATTTACGCAAAGTTACCCTCACTATGACTTCTAACATTGTGACTTCCTATCACTAACTTCTTGGCCAATCTCTCTACCTATAGGTCATGACACTTTAACATACACTACTACTGGGGTGAAAATACAGTTCCAACATTCTACTACACATTATTACCCTTACGGAAGACATCTGCAATAAGAATTTTGAAAGGCGACTGGATAGACTTTGTACCGCAGGCTGAAAAGCACGATTTCATCAGAATAAAGACATACAATCAAATCAATACACCTTGAAGTACTAATGGACTTCTCTCAAGTACTTATGCTTTTTCATAACTTTATAGATAATTCAATCAGAGAGAACCACATTGTTGGGGGAGCTAGACTCTTACACTTGTATCGCCTCGACAGTGAGGCATGACCCATGAAATTAGAGTAAGGAAGGAATTTGGATAACTTTATTATGAACGACGTTATAGCACGAACTAGAGTATGAAAGAATAAGAAATAGCTCCTAAATGCCCGGTAGCCTCCTGATTATAAGTGTGGTGCACGACACACCCATAAGCAAGAGTCTACTAGACACAATTTTGCAGACACCCTAGTACCATGAACCATGCTCTGATACCAATTTTGTTACGACCCGAGACGAGGCCCTAGCCGTGATGGACATCCCGAACCATGAAGGTCTGAGTGCCCTTCTTTATCTGGAAATCATATACACCATTCATGTACTACAAGGAAATGCGGAAATACATAGAAAACAGAATCATGGTCAACTTTTTTTTAAAACTATTCAATACTTAAATGAGTTCATAAAGATCAAAAACATCTAACACTAGTCTGTGAAATCTCTACTAACAGAAAATAACCTCTGTCTGAAGACTGAGACAAGCCCCCTATTCGGACCATAAATCAAAATAAAATAACAATGACTTAAACATTAGGCCTTCCAGAATAAAGGAGGCTCACCAACTGTAAATCTCTGACCAATCAATCTACAGCTTAGAGGGACCCCAGGATTACGTCTCAGATCCTGGGATTGATGAACAGTCAGTTACATTAGAAAGAAGACTCAAAGATCTTTAATTTAATATATAGTACGTCACCTAACTCATTATATGATATTCAAGGAGTATTGGTCATTAAAAGTTGACCAAAGTAAGAGCGTTAACTAAAACTCAATCGGTAGAAAAGCTCGTCAACTTTGAGTTAGGAGATTTTTATGACTTAAGATGATTAATATGGACTTTGTTACCAGTCTTTTGTGGTCTCAAAATCAGTATGATTCTATTGATTCATTGTGGATAGAATAACCAAGTCTGCTCACTTCTTACCTGTAAGAACCAAGTACTTAGGAGAGGATTATGCCAAGTTGTTCATCCAGGAGATAGTTAAGTTGCATGGCCCCATATTCCATTATTTTCTATCAAGGTATGCAATTCTCCTCTTATTTTTGACATTCATTTCAGAAAGGGTTAGGTACACAGGTAAACCTTAGCACTGTCTTTCGCCTTCAGATAGATGGGCAGGTGTAACGTACTATTTAGACACTGGAGGATATTCTAAGGGAATGTGTAATTCATTTTAAAGGAATTTGGGTGGATCATCTTCATCTTATTGAATTTGCGCATAATAATACCTATTATTCCAGCATCCAAATAGCCCCTTTGAGGCTCTTTATGTTAGAAGTTGTTGGTTTCTGATTGGATGGTTTGAGGTGGGTAAGACCAGGTTATTTGGGCCTAATTTGGTACATCAGGCAATAGAGAAAGTGAAGGTATTACAATAATGACTTAGGACCACTCAGAGTGGACAAAAGTCTTATGCAGACGTAAGATGAAAGGAACTGGAGTTTGCAGTAGACGATTGGGTGTTCTTGAAGTTTTTTCCTATGAAAGGAGTCATGAGATTTGGAAAGAAAGGGAATCTTAGTCCTTATTTCATTGGTTCATATCAAATCCTTAGGAGAGTCAAAAATGTTTCTTATGAATTGGAATTACCGACAAACTTGGCTTTAGTTCATCCTATTTTTCATATGTTCATGCTCAAAAAGTGTTTCGGTGATCCTTCTTTAGTGGTGCCTATAAAGGATATAGGGGTTAAAAATTCGTTGTCCTATGAGGAAATCCCTATCAGAATCTTGGATAGGAAAGTTCAGAGGTTATGGACTAAGGAAATAGCTTCGGTGAAGGTGCTATGGATGAATCAAAAGGTAAAAAAAGCTACATGAAAATCAGAAGAGGATATGAAAGCTAAGTACCCATTCTTGTTTAAAACATTGGACGAAAGTGCTTAAGGTACAAATCATATTCTTTATCTTTGTTCATTTTGAATTGTTCTTGAGTTCCTTTGTTTCCTTTCATACATTGTGCTAAATGCATCCAGATCTCTTATTCAAGGACTAATGATCCTAAGAAGGGGGAGAATGTAACACCCTGGGTGTCACGAGGTTTAAGTCACAAGAAAATGAGCATAACCATGGTAACCCTATAGATTTTTCAATGAATTTAATTTGTTACCTCCTTAGTGTTAATGATAATTTTTGAGTGGAATCCTGATGAGGGAGGATAATGACACCCATAGGAAGTGTTTTAAAATTTTTAGACTGCATTTCAGGGCTTATCAGGGTCTACGATGATGGTGTGCCATGGAGGGGTGGAACACGCTTATATGGAACCAGTGAAGGTTCACGATAAAAGTGTACCATGCTCTTGTCGCACCACGATAAGGGCATACGATGACCTTAGGCTGGTGCAATAAGGGTATGTAACGCCCAAGGGTCCAAAACGTTAATTCTTGTTCTTTTAGGTTTGGGATGGGGATTTTTGATCCTTTATCCTTTTAAACGACCTTAAATGTCCTTTTACCCTTATTTTCCATCTGTTATTAGAAACGATCAATATACTTCCTCCTCTCAATTCCCAAGAAAGTCAGTTAGGTTTTTTCCCAAGGATTTCACTCCCTGTGCTCTGAATTCATGTCATTCTCAAAATTCTTTAGTCACTAAGGCATGTTGAACACTCTCTACTTTAATTACTATTCTAAAGTGTGAATTTTGCATTGTTTTACTGATTTTATTGTTGTTCTAAAGTTGGGCTTGAGAATTGTCATTATACATATTGAATATCAATTTTTTTCACTTTTTGCATGTTATTTCTAACCACTTGTGAAAGGTTTTGATGATTTGAACAAAATGGTTGAAAGAATGCATTTAATTAGATGAATTTGGGAATATTGAACATTATTAATGATTGAGGTTATGAATTTCAAACCCTTTGAAAAAGCTTTGCATTAAGATGATGAACCAAGATGATACCCCATCTTTTTGGAATAGCGAAAGAGTTGAATTTCGTGATTTTCTTTGAGATTCTTATGTAATTTAATGATGAATATGACTATGATTTTGAATGATGGGGATAAGAAGTCGTTAGAGTTTTATGATAATATTTTCTTAACGTGATATGAACGGCTTGCAAGTCTTGGTATGTTGATATCAATATGAATATGTCTAATGAACGACTTCATGATTAATGTTATGTAAAAAAATATCTTAATTAGGCTCTAAAGAAAATTTCATTGCTTCACCATGAAGGCGTAAGTCCTCATAACCAACGTCTGAAACCTATGATTTCCGGCATAGGAATGTCTTACTTTAACTGGATGACCAGAGAGTATCCTCAAAATAAGGATACTCCTTAACATGAGGACAATATGCCTGGTGACTCAGTCTATTGTTGGCTCTTTCCTAACCCTCATTATGTGAGGCCAACATGTACTGGAGCCCTGCCGGTTGGGAAGTTCTAGACTCATATAGACTGTGAGTAAAGAGATAACGATAAAAGTTATGTAGTTAGGTGTAACACCCCGTATTTCAGGCTAGAATAAAAACCATGACTCTAATGCGTTGATAATCCCAGAGCCTTAAATCCTATGCCAATTTGACATGTTTATGTAGTATGTGAATCCATTTGAGCATGAATTTAGACCATAGAGGTCCTTCAACTCAAGGACGAGTTGAAACTATTTTGATCGATTAAGTTTTAGTGGACGTTGTGATTTGTGTCAGTTTCCATCGACCATAACTCTTTGTATATGTCGAATTAGAGAGATACTACTATGTGTCAAATGATATATCTTTGAGTTAACTTTCCAACGATACCAATTTCGCTAAAATCCGACACCCGAGCAAGAAGTTAGGGCCTTTCAAAGTAGTATGCGTCGCCTAACCAATCGCACATGGCCACTGGAAAGCATATGCGGCGCCTATGTAAATATAGGCGATATCATATGCGGCGCCTATGTAAATATTGGAGATATCATATGCGGCGCCTATGTAAATATATGCGATATCATATGCGTAGCATATCTTATGGTTTCAAGTGACTTAAACACTCCGTTTTTGGGACAAAATGGTCCTTTTCCCACCCTTATTCAGCCATAAACACGAAATTCAGTCCCCAATTCTCCAAAATACATCCACATTCATCTAAAAATTCTCAAGAACACTCCCAAGGGTTTCAAACTAAAAACCCAAATAAATCAAGACTCAACCGTGGGTTTTCAAACTTGATTAGAGATTCGGAATCCCCAATCCACAGGCTTCAAGAAGCACCCATTATTTTCCAAAATAGAGGTACGCGGGGTTTTCCTAAATTCTCATGGGCATAGAAAAATCATGTTTTAGAATGGGGTTTTTGAATCTATGTATATATTCATGTATTAAATGTTTTAACATCATTGTTTTGGTATTTTGACCTTTCCCAAAGTGATTTGAGAATATGAATGTATGAAATCATGTATTTAAGAATGAATTCTTGTTGAGAGCATGATTTTCGGTGAATTCCCTCTGATTATGAATCTTTTAGATTTCTCATAGCATAAGAATTGTTTTGCAATGCATCCTTGAAAAGCACTATATGAAATGATTGAACTCTTGTTATGATTTAAAGGTGGTTTTAAATCACTAAAGAGGGAATATAGCATGAATATTTAACGTTCATAATGCATGTAATGAAAGAGTGCATGGATTTGCTAAAGGCACTAGACCACCATATGTTGATGAAGTTCTTGCATGATTTTGACTTGATTTTCGAAACACGAAATCTTCTATATCAGTTGCATGTTTTTGGTGGTCTAAATTATGCTTTAAATGAAAGATTTAGCTTAATGTATTATGGCTCAGAAATCATGACTTGCAAGTCTTGGTATGACGATAACAATTCAGACCAATGCCATATCAGACTCAGACTAATAGACATTTCAGACTATCATGATTTTAGACATTCAGAATGTTGCATGTACAGAAAAGCTTAAAAATGGGCATACAGAGATGTTAGGTGGTTCCCTGAAGAGGGATTGAGTTCAAGCAACTCATTGCCTAAAACCGTGGTTTGCCGGCCTGGGTATATTATTATACGCTGACTTAAGTGTCATGTGGCGTATCAGATTCAGGAACTCCAACTCTTGTGGCATACTCGGGTTGGAGGCTTCCCCGCCGAGTCAATGGAGGATTTCATATTGCCCGTGGAATATCAGACTTGTAGGGGATACCACCTAATTCAGAAGTAATACATAGATCAGAGTTTGAGATTTACAGACAGGTTACATGTTTTCAGAAGGTGCCCATATGTTTTTCAGAAACTATTTTATGCATAATGTTTGATGAACATTTTCTCTCACGTATTATATATATATATATATATGTTCAATTACTCTATTTTGGATTGCTTCACATGCCAGTACAATTGTGCTAACCCCCCCTTCCTCCTAGGTACTGAGGCGCAGTCTAGGGGTCTAGATCCTCAGTAGAGTCTACAGACAGAGAGTTCAGTTAGTGAGCCTTCTTTTCTTCAGAAGGCCTAGTCATTTAGGTATTTATTTCAGTATGGTTTTTGGTCTGCTGGAGGCCTTGTCCTAGTTATTCAGATAGTATGTCAGTAGAGATTTTGCAGACTGTTGCAGATGTTTATTAAATATTGTTGTATATGTTTTTAGGCCTTTAACTGTTTTAAATTGTTGACCATGTTTTCGTATTATTGTTTCTATTCCGTATTATTTTGATCATATGAATTATGTGCATGATTACCAGATAGACAGAGGGCATTCCGGGCCTTCGGGTTCAGGAATGCTCGTCACGGCCAGGGCCCCGGTTCGGGTCGTGACATTAGGATTAAGTTTTAACTGAGCATGTATCATATCCCTTTCCCTTACTCTGGCATCCTATTACAGTTATGATTATTGAACATATGCTTTATGACTGTTTTTGGTAAATTATGTATTTTATTTGTCTCCTTGGTTTGTATACCAATACACGTCGTACTAACCATCTTCGGACGCTACATCATTTCATGATGTATATTTGAAGGAATTTTTTGTAACCTTGTGCAGCATTAGTTGGCTCGATATCTCTATTGCACAGCTGTTGAAATGGTTTTCATAACCCAAGACTACCCCTAGTCGTAATACGTTGCTTGGAACCATAAGTGATCCTAAGCTAACCCATGAACTGGCATACTGCTTGAGCAACTGATTTAATATGTATAACAAAACTTAATTTGCTGAGAGGAAGCATAATCATGAAAAGTCTAAATAAAGTTAATGCTGACACAGTTTACATCATGATAAAACTGAAGAAAGAAATTACATGACTGACTCTGACTGATATCTATGAAGTATTTACTATACTGACTATAGATAGCTGGGATATGCCTCCAACTACCACTAATCAATACATATGGAAAATAAAAAATGTAGTACATGATCTACAACTGTCTGGAGTTCTCAAAATAGGAGAACTTACCACTGCTGGATGAAAGCTGCAAACTGTCTGACCCTGGTGTAAGAGCTACATATGGTACCTATATTTTGAAGGATGTAGCCACAAACACATATATGTGGTCAGTACGTTGGAATGTACAGAGTATATGGAGACATGCACTAAATCATGAAACTATTTCAAGCATGTTGTAAAATTGAGGATATAAGTTATTCGCTGAAATATACATTTGAAACATGACTATACGTGAAAACTGTAAATCATAGAAAATTCATAAATCATGAGCTGAAAATAATTCTGCAAGCTAGGTGGCGGTAGAAACATAAATGTTGTAAGCAATTCTCTTGTATGGCCGAATATGTTGTAAAAGTTGTACTGAGGATGATGTATGAATACTTGGTCTGAAACTATATGGTGGAAACTGACTTAACTCAAAGGTATGAATATACAAATATACTGAGCATGAATAAATAAACATACAAAACCATCATAACATGTACTAAGTAGATCTGATCAACTGAATGACTAATGTCTGTGTGACCGACAACTAAAATTTAAGTAAGGGATAACTATCATCGGTATGTTGAGTAGCGAATATATGAATACTAATCATGTTAAACTGAACTGTACTTAGTCTGAATAACTAGAATAAAACTGTGGGGTACTGTGCAGATGAGATAAGGATTAACTGAACCACATGAGATAACAGAGAATGAATGCATGAAAATTATAATATTTGAGAATGTGAGACCAAGCATAAGCATATTTCTAAAATAATCTGTAAACTGAAAGACTGAAATATGTATGCTTTGGTCAACAAAACCTAAATTGAATATATAATGAATATTTTACTGAGATTGTGTGAGGTATCATCTAACCGACATGCCCCAATCTGAGCTAATCGGGGTCCAACCTGTAACCCCAGTTGGAAGGGTGTCAGTACCATGCCATGGATACTAACATTGGATGTGTGGATCCACTTGACTGGTGTCCTGAAGGACTAATGAGTTACCCTCAACTGGCATGTGCTCTAATGAGATATGTGTCACCCTCAACTGGTAGGTAAATACTTTGTCAACCCTCAAATGGAAGGTATACATCTCTATCCTACGCTGGTTATGTAATTCTAGAACTCGGGGATTGCTACTAAGGGTCACACCCTCTACTGTCAGGTGAGCCCTCATCCCTGAGTTTGCTCGGTGATAAATCCTACTCCCAACAGAACTGGCACTAATACCGGGATAGACTGAAGTAGACTGAACATTATTACATAACTGATAGTGCTCATCATAATTATAAACATGTAAGTATACATATAAGAGTCATGGATTAACTGTCTGAATACTTGAAAAGCTGAATTCATGTAAATCACATAGGTATCATGTGTTCATAACCCACCAGCACTGAATGGAATTAACAATAATGCCATATAAAAGATTTAAAACCATAGTAGGGGATCATTGCTCAAAATACAACACTTAGGCATTCCATCAAACACATGAGAGTCATGAACTTAAGCATGGGAATGGGTAAAGCATGCGAGAATAACATGATTACAAGTCTAAAATCATAACTTAGGGATTTAACGTGAAGATTACAACATTTAAAACATGTAATGGCTCATCCCACTTGAAAAAGATTTATAAACATAACCCGTAATTGAATTAATATGAAATTCATGGAGAGCCATTCAAACATGAATGGCTCACTCAAACTCGAACGATAGGAAAGCTTTCAACTCGTCCTTGAGTTAGGGGACCTCTATGATCTCAATTCATGCTCAAATAGGTTCCCACACTACATAATTGATTAACATGCCAAATTTGCATAGGATTTATGACTTTTGGATCATCTACGCTTAGAAATGACGGTTTTCGTTCTAGCTCGAAATGCGGGGTGTTACACATGGTCATTCTGAATTTAATTTAAAGATAGTAATTAAAACCCAACAACAACTAAGAAATGTCTGAACCAGTCTGCAAAATCTCTAATACCTGATAAAATGACAATTGTCTGAAAACTGGGACAAGGCCCCAGTGGACCCAAATCTAAATAGCTAACATAATCTGTAATAAACAAGCCTTCTGGAATAAAGCTTACCACTGTACATGTCTCTTTAGTCTGGAATCTCTACTGCTTATCCGAACCTCTAGATTGAGCCTCATACCCTGAGAGGTAGGGGTCATTACAGTTGTACTGGTGCACAGAGCAAATCTAAAATAATACTTTATATTCGACATATATGAGAGCGATCTAAAATAGCTCATAAATACATCATATAGAGAGAATCACATGGGCATATTTAAAAGACTCTATAAAATCATCTGGACTTTGTGACACTCTTTATTTTACTTCTGTGCTAGGTGGTATACCCTACAACTCTTAAATTCCACGAGTTATATCGAATCTGCCCTTAACTCGACAGCCAAGCCCCCAACCCAAGTTTGCCGCAAGGGTTGGAGTCTCTGTCTCTGTACGCCACAGGGCACTAGGCCAGCGTAAAATCCCTCGTGGGGGAATAAAGAACCCGTATCGGAAAAACACATTTTTGGGCTAAGAGTTACTTGAACTCAAGCCTTCTTCGGGCAACCACTAAACACTCTTTATGCCCATTTTTAACTCTTTAAAACATGAATTCTCTGAAAACAAACTCTGAAAACTCTAACTATGTTATGGCATACACACTTATGGTATCCTCATACCATTGGCTTGCAATTCGCATCTCTGAGCCATTGATAATACATTAAAATTTTGTTTTCAAATCATAAGGTTTGGGACCACCATATTAATAAATCAAAGCAAAGTTCCCAATCACATGCAAATTCTTTCTTTTTAATGCAAAACCTAATTATATCAAGAAAACACCCTCTCATCATTCTCTAAATCATGTTCAAATTCTATGACATTGAGAAAACTACTTCCAAATCATAAAACATGCATTTCAACTCTTTTCCGACAAGATCATAACTTTAATTCATCACAAGAGAGGGATTTCGTAATTCGTGCTCTCAAACAATCTTCAATCTCAATTTTCATACATATATATATAGTCATATAAATCAATTTAAGGGGAAAGGCCAAAAGGCCAAAACAACAATATCACTAAAACATGAAGCATAATTAAAAATCATGGATTCGAAAACCCCTTTCTAAATTCATGCTTGATAAACTTTAAACCATATTTGAAAGTTTTAATAAGACCATGTAGTTTTAGGATAAACCCCACGTACCTTATGTTGTTTAGGAGGAAGAGCGGATTTCAAATTTCACCTTAATTCTTGAAACTATTGACTTGCAAGGATGGGTACGAGGGTTCTCAATTTGATGTTAAGGGAGTTATTTTTTTATCAAAATCTACCTAAAGTTCTGATATGGTATTTTAAATTTTGTGTTTGGGGCGTATTAGGATAAGGGGAAATGACCCAGTTGCCCTTAAACACACGGATTTTAAAAGCTGAAACAATTGGGCATCGATGTTGTAGGCGACGCGGTGGGTCATGGGAAGCGACGCAATAATCGACGCATCACGCCTCTACCGTGTCGAGCCTTAGTACTTTTCCTGCACAAAGATTGACCAACGCGATGGGTGACGCGGCGCGCCAAGATCGCGTTTGTCCACTGTTTTGGAACACCGAACAAGGTCCAAACGTGGTCTGAAAAATCCAAAACTTGTCCGGGAACACCTATTGACCTTCCGGATCATGAACTAGCTAACATACCAACTGTTGAGGGTCGGGAATGTCGGAAATACAATCATCAAGGATTTGGAGCTCAAAATGACTAAGTCCCTTTTTACACTTAGAGTATTTTCAAGTTGCTAGCCTCTCACACATGCCTGTAGGTGACATCAAGTCGAACAAAACTACGGGGTGTTACAATGCAGTAGGTCGATGTTAGTTGGTTAAAATGGACTCCGTGAATTTTGAATGGCATAAATCATAGTCAATTGAAATGTGAATGTGCTTGATCAAACTAACTAAAGACGCAGAGGTTCTTGAATGTTGGATAAATGATGCATCCAAAAAAAAATGAAACTAGCAACGTGCATTTGATAGGCTATGCGTTCTTTATTCCTTTCATTTTCTGCATCCATTCAGATTGCACCAATTACGGGTCTGGAAGAGCGGTCCCGTTTCTTGGAAATCTGCTATACGTACTACAATTTCTCTTATGTATAGACTTCGTTTGTACAAAAAATTATTGATTTTATGTATAAAAAGGCCATCAAACAATACAACAAGTGTGATTGTCTGGTATTCGTAAATCTAATAGGACAGAAGCTTTTTGTAATGTTGCTGAAACATATTTATCTACGCATACCAGGTAATTCTCCACATAATATAGCAGTTACAATGTTAATATTTAGATTTCTATTCATACATGTTCGTATGAATCACATACCATTGGGGCATCTTCTTTGAGTAGTCAGAGCACCATAGTACAAGGTAATTTCATGTTGTTAAAATCTATGTTAATCTATTTGAAAGTATATAGAGTTAACAAATTAATGAATTTTTATGAGATTTGTGGTCTGTTTATGTCATAAAACATGTGTGTCAAAGATATTTGAAATTTGTCGTTTCAATGACTTACATTGTATTGAATATCGACAATTGGTCCCCTGATTTTGATCCCATCATGATCATATGCCTTGAAAATAACTGCTAATACAAACAGTCCATCTGAAGCTTGATGTTGGTAAAGAAGGTTTTTTTTTATTTTGAATATAGGCATACATCTTTGTAAATTTAAATATGAAAATGATTGAAGAAACTACAAAATAATGCATAGGTTATTGAACGTAGGATAGATAACGCAGTTGACAGGTTATGTGTCCTTTATTCCTTTAGAGTCCTCACTCAGTCGGATTGCACCACGTACGCCTCCAGAATAATGGTCCCCACTAGTTTTGAGCACAAATATGATATATAAACATATCACAATGTTGCTATATGCAGACTTCTATTCAACAACTATTTAATTGTATTAAAAATATGAAGTATATGTGTCACGACCCGAACCGGGGCCCTGGCCGTGACGGGTATCCCAAATCGTGGAGGCTCGAGCGCCTCTTTTCTATTTGGCAATCACGAACACCATTCACATACAATAAATAGAAATGCAAAAATAAACAGACGGAATCATGGTCATATTCTGAGTTCAATTTTACAACACGGAATGAAATCAATAGACATCTAGATAATATCCATCTCAGTCTGCGAAATCTCTTATACATCAGAATATAATAACTTGACTATAATTGGGACAAGGCCCCCAGTCAGACCCAAAACTAAAAATGCAAAACAATACTCTAGCAATGGGCCTTTCGAAATAAAGAAGGCTCACCAACTGCACACTTCGGTCTAAAGATTCTACGGTTTGGTGGGACCCCTACACTGAGCCTCAGACCCTAAAATATAAGGGGTCAATACAAACGTACTGGTATGTGAAACAACTCAAAATAGCATGCATTTAATACAAAATAGATGAAAGCATTTCATAAAAATAATGACCATAATACGTAAGTAAAATACATGGGCATACTTTAGTGATCTCCAAAACACTTCTTTGAAACCATGACTCACTCTTTGTTATTCTTCTGAGCTAGTTGGTACACCCTACAAATCTGAAATTCTATGGGCTATGTAGAACCCGGCCTTGACTCAGCGGCCAAGCCTCCAATCCAAGTAGCCGCCAGGATTGGAGTGGTGATACCCCCCATGTGAGCACACCGCAGGAAATCCCCCTATGTGAGATGTCCTAAAAATGACATATCATGTAGGATCATATATCATAAGTCCCGTATCGGCAACTACGGTTTCCGGCGACGAGCCCTTGTGCTCAAACACCTTCTTCGGGTAACCTACTAGCTCTCTTAAGTCCAAATTTTAGTTCTTTAACGAAAACACATTCATACTTTTCAAACATTCAACACTATCTTATTAAGGGCATGGAATCATCGGGTATCGTCATACCCTGACTTGTAAGTCAATCAAATCACGTCACATCATGTCGCATCCCTTTTCACTTATTATCATATTCATGACCATCCTAGCTTTTAAACATAAGATGAGAGAGAGTTATGAAATAGACTTTTCATTCAAATATTTTCCAAAACATTCTCCTCCCAATTGTAAAATCAATTGGTGGTCACCTCATATTTGTAATTACTTAAAATCCAAGAAAGATTGTTAATTTGACACAACGAGCATTTATCTTGTGAAAACACATTCCCAACATGTCATAAACAGTACCACTCCATGATCATTAAACAAGCACTCACCCATTAGTTTTTCATTTAGAAAGTTCATGCCTTTAAACAACCCATAACAATATAAATCGAAAATATCATGATAAAAGAGGGGGTTTTGATTATTCATTCTCTCATTCAAACTTTCATTGCACCCCAAAACATAAATATATTGTTATATTCAAAATTCACGATAGACAATTCAAGACAACATACAATTTCTTCAAAACAACTTCATGACATATACTTTTCAAACAATTTCAAACCCTTTCTTTATAAATATGATTGGAGATCTTTAATGTAATAAAAACAATAGAAAAATTATTCCCATGAGGTTTCGAGAAGTCCCACATACCTTAGATTATAAGATTTGAAAAATGAAACCCAAATCTTGATCCATTTCTTGAAGTCTTGAACTTAAGGATTGATTCTTGATTTCTTGTTCTTGGAGAAAACCCTAGTTTGATCTTATTTTTTAGAGTGGAAAGAGGATCTTGATGTTGTAAAACTGATAATATTTGAGTAAATAATGTTTAGGGAGTTATTTAATTAGTGTGGGAGGTTTCTGGGAAGGGAAAGTACCAAAATACCCCGCTAAAAACGTACTTTTCTTGATTCGGCCTCGATTGACACCTCTCTGGAAAATGACCATAATTTTTTATCCTGATATCGGATTAAGTATAAAATGGTGGAGTTGGAAAGAGGACTCAAAGAACTTTAATTTGATATATAGTATGCCATCTAATTTGTTATATACAAAAAGTTATGGTCGGTGGAAATTGACCCAAGTTTAGACGCTCACCAAAACTCAATCGATAGGAAAGATTTCAACTCGTCCTTGAGTTAGGGGATTTTGTGACCTCAATTCATATTCAAAGGCATTCAAACATTATAGGATTGATCATCACGCATATATTAACACAGAATCATTGGGTTCGGGTCTATACGTGTAGAAAAGACGGTTCAAACTTTAGCCCGAAAGGGCGGGGTGTTACATTATCTCCCCATTGGGATCATTCGTCCCCGAATGATGGAAAGGAACTTGTTGAAGCTCTAAAGGTATGGAATAAGGAACGTAACCTCGCATTGAACGCTTTTCCTCAATAAAACTTGCAAAGACATCAAAAGAGCTTCATGATAACCCCTAGTGAAATGCGTAAGCACGAACCATGAGGTAATGAAATTTTACATAGGGATGACCTTGCACATGAGTTCTATGAATCTTTATCATCACAACATAAGGCATAAGTTTATTTGGTGATAATAGGTCTGATTTACCTTGGTACAATCATGAGATGGGATTTCGCGGAAGATAGAATTTAAAAGCATTCTCCACTCACTAGATACAACAAATGGATCTTAAACTTAGAGAAACTATTCATCTATGCCCCTACATTAATTAAAATACTACATACCTTCCAACTTAATATTCACCCATCACATATCTAAACACAATAGTTTGTGTCCCGCCGTATAATACTTCTATGTTGAAGCCCAACTCGAAGGAAAGAGGTACTAACTTCAACTACGGGACTCTGCACTCTACATCACATTAAGAAATCACCTCACCCTATCACTATAATCCAACAACCTCAAGTCTTAATTCAAGGAATACTGACCACACGGCACATTGATTTGTGTTTTCATCAGTCACAACATTTAAGCCTATCATTACTACACCCACTTCATGGATCTCCCAACTAAGACCAGCCAATTCAATCATTCTCACTAAGATTTTCACCACATAACTCCTTCTTAACTATCTCACGTAACGAAAGCCCATCTCGTTCTTCCCCTTCTCCTATAACCTTAGCTCTAGAAGTCACATCAAAATATCCGTCTTCAAAAACATCTACTCCCCCACTCAACACACTACCACGCTTTCACAGCCACCGTTATACTCACACACGGAGGGTCATTGAGGGACCCAAGCCTAAACATCATGAATGGATGTAACACTCGTTAATTAATAACTTATACTTATTGAACTACTCAAGGAGGGACATGAAGTGAAGATACGATAGAATAAACACGGAGTGCTTCAGATATCAAGTGTCTGGATCATAAGTAAAGGATCGTTCGGCATAACCACAACACAACTTGATTTTTTAGGACATACTACGGTGAGAAACATGGGTACACATATCTCATGATTTGTATAAGATAAGGTCGTATTTCATAAAGACAATATTGAGACAAAGATTGATACTTGAAGCTATTGCTTCTCATTTTCAGAGCTGAGATAGTCATAAGTTCGCACAACGTTATCGCTTTGGCTAATTCCTGCATGAAATGATTCAGTGACATACAAAAATATGTTTTCTTAGGACCAAGCATGCTGTGAGACATAGGTTTGGATCATGAGAAACATAACATATGGTTTGAATACTTGGAATATTAGATCTCTGAGGGACATTATTGCTCCTTGTTTGGATAGCGGAACATGACATGAGTCACATAGAGATCTCAAACCTTAGGCATAGTCAAGACATGAATACATAAGACATTGGTAGAAGTCCATTCAAATAGAAGTAGGAGGAGCTTGATTGAACAGGAATTGATTTAACATGATTCTTACTTGAAACTTGACACCAAAAAAAAAAATTTGGAACTACTTTAATCCATCATCTCCCCCTAAGATCAAAGTCACACTCCTAGACCTGAGAATATAACCTCTCATCAATCTATAACAACAGTTCTCAATACAATAGGTGATATCGGTATACACAAGAACACAAACTTCCTTCAAGAATTTTTCATAAAGACACTAAATTCTTTCTGGGTCATCCCCCTTCAGGGATACTAATTAGAACTTCCTCTAACCCCAAAGTCACCAACTTATGACTAACATTATTATGGGCATGGAAATCCATGCATCTAAACACTTAACACTCTATCTTCAACTTCTTAGAATACTCGCAATACACCTCTAATCACATAACTTACGACTTAAACTTAAGGATCTATTCTTGATTTCTTGTTCTTGGAGGAAACCCTAGTTTGATCTTATTTTTTAGAGTGAAAAGAGGATCTTGATGTTGTAAAACTGATAATATTTGAGTAAATAACGTTTAGGGTGTTATTTAATTTGTGTGAGAGGTTTCTGGGAATGGAAAGTACCAAAATACCCCGCTAAAGACGTACTTTTTGTGCGATTCGGCCTCTACTGACAAAGAATCATTGTGTTCCGGTCTATACGTGTAGAAAAGACGGTTCAAACAAGGGCGGGTTTTTACAATTTTGTAGTCATTTCGACCTTAGTGCATGGTGCACAGTCGACCAAGATTATGACGAGAAGGAGGTGTTAGTAAAACTTTTTAATCAAGTTACTGGCTCAGCGTTGAAGTTCAGTGAGGATATTGATGTTGCTGATATGCTACGGAGACAACTGTTTGGAAAGAGGTACCTAATTGTGTTAGATGACATGTGGGATACTACTACATGGGATGATTTAACAAGACCTTTCCCCTTAAGTTGAGAAAGGAAGTAGAATTCTTTTGATGACCCGGCAAAAGGAAGTGGCATTTCATGGAAAGGGCAACACTGATCCTCTTAACCTTCGATTGCTAAAACTAGAAGAAAGTTGGGAGTTATTAGAGATTTTTCCTGATGAACTACTGGAAGTTGGAAAGGAAATAGCCCAAAATTGTAAAGGACTTCCTTTGGTGGTTGATCTGATTGCTGAAGTCATTGCAGGGAGGAAAATGACAAAGTCTGTGTCGCTTGAAGTTCGAAATAATTTGAATTCCTTTATTTTGAACAGTGAAGTTGATGTGATGAAGGTTATACAATTAAGTTATGGCCATTTACCTCATCACATGAAGCCATGCTTAATTTACCTTGCATCTTTTCCAAAGGACAGAGCAGTAAATAGCGATCTGTTGAAAATGTATTGGTGTGCTGAAGGGCTTGTTGAACAAACAGGGATAAAGAGTGTTGAAGAAGTGATGGAGGTTTATTTGGATAATTTAATTTCCAGTAGCTTGGTAATTGCTTTCAATGAGATAGGTGATCGCCCAACTTGCCAAATTCATGATCTTGTACACGACTTTTGTTTGATAAAAGCAAGAGAGGAAAAGTTGTTTGGCCCGAAAAGTTCATGTGCTCCATCTTCTTCTTCAGATCTGATGCCACGTATAGTGAACATTGTTTATAATAAGGAGCACTTTGGGCCTAGCAATTTCGTCCTGCTCGATTCAAAAATGAAAACGAATTCTGGTAAACACCTCTATTCTTTGTTAATATTTGGAGCGGAGATGGAAGATCGTCTTTCTGATTTATGTCACCTAAGAGACTTGAGGCTTCTTAGAGTGTTGCACCTGGATCCCTCTTTTATGATGGTGAAAGATTCTTTGCTGAATGAAATATGCATGTTGAGTCATTTAGGGTTCTTACAGTTTGGGACAGAAGTTAAATCTCTACCTTCATCTTTCTCAAACCTCTAGAACCTAGAAACACTGTCTGTTGAAAATGAAGGATCAATCTTGGTACTACTACCAAGTATTTGGTATCTTGTAAAGTTGCGAGTGTTGATCATGACTACTTGTTCTTTCTTTGATATGGATACAGATAAACCAATGCTGATTACAGAGGACTCAAAATTAGAGAACTTGAGAATATTAGGGAAACTCATACTTTCCTATTCGAAAGATACAGAAGATATTTTAAAAAGGTCTCCGAATCTTCAAGAGCTTATATTTGTTCTCAAGGAATCATGGGATTATTGAACGGAGCAATATTGGTTCCCGAAATTGGATTTCCTAGCAGAACTAAAAGTCCTTAGTGTAGAATTTGAAAGTTCAAACCCAAAAGACAGTGGGCCCTCTGTAGCGTCAAATTGGACATGGGATTTTCATTTTCCTTCCAATTTGAAAATATTGAAGTTGTTTAACTTTCCTCTGACATCCGATTCACTATCAACAATAGCGAGACTGCCCAATCTTGACGAGTTGTTCGTTACGAGAACAATCATCCAGGGGGAGGAATGGAACATACGGGAGGAAGACACCTTTGAGAATCTGAACTATCTGTTTGTGAACTTTCATCACACTAAGCTTAAGGTAATTAGGAAAATCAGTAGGGCTTTTGTGTGTGTAAATTAACGTACTGGGATAGTGTTATGAATGAAAATGCTGAGGTGGAGACCAACGTGGCTAAACCAATTGTACCAGCTAGGCGAAGCACTCGTGTGAAGAGACGGCCAAAAAAATTAGCTGATTTCAATTAAAGGGTGGGTAAAACATGTGAAGTAATCTGAGAGCATGTGAGCTGCAGAAGTTTGTTATAAAGGAAGTGGTAGGTTGTTTGTTATTGAAAATTCTCTGAGTCTCTCATAGCCTACTGTCTGCTATTGATAGCCTCTCTACTATACGAATGTTATCCTATATCTAATTTTTGCTCAAGTTTTTGTAAATCTTTCAGTAAAATACATCATTACAAAAATGTGAAAACTCTTCAGGTACTGAAGTCATTCAGAAATTTCAATGCAACAGGAAGTGGGATCTTTGTGTGCAAGGAGTTATAATTGTCTTGCAGGCTGGCAGAATCGCCAATCGATAGGCATTTTGATTGGAAGTGCATCAGTTAGTGTTAGTAAAATCCTCTTGTGCCCATTAATGCATCGATGGATGGAAATTGAATGAGTCCATGGTAAGTCCAGGTTAATTCTTTTCCAATTTTTGATACTCTCTTTTCATCACTAATATCTTCTAACAGTGGTGTCATTTCTGCAGGTGGCACCTTTAAATCAGTTAAGTATAGAATTGATGAGCTTTGGCAGACAAATTCAAAAATTAACTTAATGAGGTGAAGTTTGAGGAGTCACCAGATGTCGTTTCCAACTCTAAGGTGGCAAGCACATACTATGCGAAGGGCGATTTTAAGCTCATTGTGTTTTTTCCATGTTTGTTCCAAAAATACACGAGATGCAAATGGTTAGTGTTCCAAGAACTGCTATCTTCCCTTCGTTGTGTTTTTTCCAAGTTTGTTATCCGTGTTGTTTTACAATTGTTGCCTCTGGTTTGTCAATAAGTATCATATGTAAGTATGTTGTTGCTCAGTGACTTTGAACAATAAATGATCGTCTTAAACTTTTGTTTTCGCCAGTTTCTTTCTCCTTTTCCCTTTGCTAAATTTATCTTCAGTTTCATAATTTGGACTAATCATATTGGAGTCTTTATGTTGAAAACATTTATAGAACTGTTGTAGTGCTTCGGAAGTACAATTTTGACAATGTGAAGTTACTTTGTAACATAACGGATCTTTGAATGAAGAATCAACGGAAGGGTAATTTCTGGTGCAACTTCACTTGTAATGCAGAAAACTCAAATCCTTCACCCTCTTTATCTACCGAGTGGCGTGTCTACTAGTGCATATTGAGCAACAAGTTGATGCACATGTGATGAAAGAAAAAGAAGCTCAGTATGATGAATTTGAGATATTGCTGCACAGGCTGCTACTCCTGCTTCAACTGTTATCATGCCCCGTAGTTGATGCACTAGCCTCCGAGGGATATATTGCTCAGGCATCTTCCTAAATCATCTAAGAGGAATAAGAAGGTTACGGCTTCCACAAGATCCAGCAGGCTGTGATAATGACCATGTATATTTAACTTATGTGTAAAGGCAAAGACCAAGATCATCAAGTTACTTTGAAGCCAACAAGATCTGTTAAAAATATGTTATAAAACCTATGATTATTGTAATATATTTGATTTTATCTTATGTCAGTAAAACACTTTGATGATTATAGCATATGTGATTTTCTTCTAGTTGGTGTTTTTATAAGCTTGTTAGTGAATGGTTTGTCCCCTCGCCAGGGTTAATAAAAGTAACTAGTTGGTTGACAATTGTTTGGATTAAAAAAAGGGGTAAAGGCTCAATTATGCCATCAAACTAGCAAAACTGGCTTATTTATGCCGTTCGTTAAAAGTTTGGCTCGTTTATGCCATCACCGTTACAAAACAGGTTCATACATGTCATTAATTGTTAACAATGGTTTTTCAAAAACAGTTTTGACGCCTATCATATTACTAGAGGTCCACATCGTTAATTAAAATAACGGAAAAAGGCTCAGATATGCCATCGAACTATCAGAAATGGCTCATCTGTGTCATTCCTTAAAAGTTTTTCTCGTTTATGTCATCTTCCTTATAAAACAGGTTCATCCATTCCATTACTTGTTAACTGTGGTACACTGCATGAATCAACACATTGAAGGTCCACGTATGTGCCATGTAGGCACTAAGGTTTTCAAAAATACGGTTTTAATTAGTCCGGGGGTAATACAACCCTCCTTAAGTTCGGGTGTGTCTCAGCAATTTCGTTTATAATTCAAGGTAGAAACAGTGCATTTACTCTTGTTTAATTAGTTGCTTTTAATTTTGTTGGTGGTGGGCTTTCAAGTTCATCTGTAGCCAAGTTGAATAAATAAACAATCTGCCCATGTGAATGCTTATCTCAATACCACCAACTAATCATGAAGCATTCACACACAGCAGCAGAATTAACAATTGAATAAGAAAACTAACATGATAATGATTATTAAGACAATCCAAAAGTCAATTAGTTGTATTTTAATAATCTTTGAATGGTAAATCTGGATCTACCTACCTATTTCATTTTACACTTGATTTACCAAAGTACTGCAACTGCTCTGACAAAATCATTTTGATCCCATAGATAGCATACTCTATTTGCCATTGTTCAAGATTATTTCTCAAACAAGGGCTTCTACTTCTGAAATTCAAAAAGTGTAAAGGTAAGATCATGTTGAAAGTCTCTGTGTTTTTTCTGTTCTAGTTTTTTCTACCTAGGTTTTCATTTGTCATTACGACTCAAAGATATAACAAAAAGTTTTTCTTTTGATTTTATTTACAACATAATATCATGATGTGGGTAAAAATTCTTGATTATTTCTAGTGATTTCTTCTCATTTGTTCTAGACTTGTTGAGTAGAATAAAGCTAGAGTTACCCGGTACTTTGTTGGTGGGAGGTGAAAGGTATCCCGTGGAATTAGTTGAGGTGCACGCAAGCTAGCCCGGACACCACAGTTATCAAAAAAAGAAACTTGACTATTTGTAATATTATTCAGACTCATTTTACATTACGAGTCAAAAATATAACAAAAAGGTTTTTCTTATGATTTTATTGGTAGCATAATTACACAATCCCATAAAAGGGGAAATCTGGTGCATAAAGCATCTAGCATTAGCAGGGTCGGGGGAAGGGCCCGTGGCTTGAACGGCTTGAACCTGTGTCTTATAGGTCATATGGGGAAAACTTTAACGTTGCTCGTAGGCGTAATACATAAATCAGTTACTACTCTTGATACATAATGTACAGTGTGAAGCCTTTTGACTACTTCATCAGCCTATTACTTCAACTTGTCTCACAAAAATATGTCAAAAGGTACGACAATGTTGAAGGTCTCTTAATCAGAGGTCTCGGGGCATGGTCGAATGAATGAGAATTTAGACTTTAGTTTGAGTTTGATGATTGAATGCAATGGTTCGCCTAGCGGGTTGTGGCTTATTAGGTGCCAGTCCTCGCTTCAAAATTTGGGTCGTGACATGATCCCTACCAGAGTTGTTAGGTCAATAATATGAACTCAACCCTTTCGACAAAATTGTAGGACAACATCATCTACTTTCACAAGCTATCAATCTCCCCAAGTCTAAGTCAACTTGTAATATGAATAGAAGGGAGAATGCCGCTGACAAAGAAAAGCGCTACCAATATCTCTTTTTTTTTTTATTGAGTCAAAGACCAGCGCTAAGTCCTGCCGAGCAATCGCTTTCAAAACCCTTTTATACGGCAAGCTGCGGTGGGTCCCATAGTTTTCTATTTCAGATAGGGGGTCTAAGTAAGTGTCCAAGGATAATGGCTTCCCAAATGGATAGAAGAGTTCCCCCCTAATTTTGTGTTTTTTCTCAAAAAGAGACGCGTCTTGCACTCTGTCTTTAGTTATGTTTGGAATTGAGCCTCGAGAATACTGGAGGAAATATGCTCGAACGAATTCTGATTTCATTTCCCCGTATGGAGCACTGAGTTACT
The DNA here is from genome assembly GCA_030864215.1 of Capsicum pubescens. Classification (NCBI taxonomy): domain Eukaryota; kingdom Viridiplantae; phylum Streptophyta; class Magnoliopsida; order Solanales; family Solanaceae; genus Capsicum; species Capsicum pubescens. Next base: position 310,396,942 of record CM061543.1, on the reverse strand, counting down.
TATGTTACAGTCTTCAGCAGGCAGGCTGCACTCTAGGCTTCTAGGAAGGGTCGCTAGACCAGCAGCCAGACCAAGAATGAACGTGTAATGATGGTGATTCCACACCAGGCTCAATAAATAATTGAATGATCCTGCAGAAAGGGGATCCTAAACTAAAAAGGAGTCCATGACTCCCTTTTATTAGAGCGTATAAGGGGAGGTCAAATAACAACAAAAGCAGCAGAAGATCCTGCAGTAGTATATTCGGTTGTTTTGCTTGCGATGGAATATATTCAAGCATCCGGGCCAGTAGATCCACAGCTTAGTTGCTTTTGTAGTTTATATGTTTCCCTATGTTGATCCGACGCAACTTACTGGTGATAGTTGCAGTAGTACATGTTTTCGCAATTGATTAAGAAGACTAAGATGATAATGGTTATTAAAAAGACTTGAATAGTCAATGAATTGTACGATTAGTTGTTGATTTCTATTTGATTCTTCTTTATTTTTCTGGTCTTTCAAGTTAATTTGCCAATTACTTTAGCTACTCTCATGAAAAATCTTCTGAATTCCATAGCTTACTTTCTTCACCGTTGTTCAAAACTACTATTTGTATACCTTATAGCCCATTCCAGCTCTTGTTGTGAATATTTAACCAATGAAGGAGCCTGCGTCATATGTCTGCTGAGTATGGACACCTGAAAAATAGGTGCTCAACATTTTCATCAGCAACCTCACCTTGCAGACATTCAGTAGTAGTATGATACGATAGACACTTGGAACTATTTGTGAATATTATGTAGTAATGAGTATATATGATACGATCCTGTTTCATCAAGACATCAATCTTAAGCTAATTAGAAAAAAAATGAGTTTGGGGAGGGGGGGGGCTAATAGGAACTTCGGGTATAGTTTAAGGGTATACTTGTGCTTTATCTCTTTAGAAAACTTAGAAATTTTATAACGGCATAATACATAAACAGGACCTTTAACTTGACATTAAATTATAACTATGACCTTTAACTGTACCAATGCACAAGTAGGCCCTTTTAAAGAAAGAGAGAATAGCTGGTAGTGAACGATGATTTTTATTGATCCTACGTATTGGCTTTTATAGCCTGTGTATTACATGTAACAAAGAGACCTACTAGAATACAATCCTAAATATACAAAGCTGATAAGTACAAAAATAACTAGAATACAATCCTAACTATACAAAGCTGATAAGTGCAAAAAATAACAAGTCCTAAACAAAACAAGAGTCCTAAAATAAATAAGTTAGCCGTTATTACGCCCCCGCAAGTTGGCGTCAAGGTCTGCTACGCCCAACTTGGAAAATGTTTACTGAAAAGTGCGCAGGGAAGAGGCTTTGTAAGAAGATCAGCAACTTGATCAGCAGCATGTAGATGTGCAACCTCAATCTGTTTGCTCTCAACCTGCTCACGGACAAAGTGGAAGTCGATGGCCACATGCTTCATGCGGCTATGGAAGACAGGATTGGCACAAATATAAGTGGTGCTAATATTGTCACAGAGAACTCTTGGAACAGCAGTCAGAGGAAACTGAAGCTCCCCAAGAAGATGGGTGAGCCAGTTAGTTTCAGAAACAGTAGCAGCAACTGCCCGATATTCTGCCTCCGTTGTAGAACGAGAAACTGAACGCTGCTTCTTCGAAGACCATGAAATAGGAGAACGACCAACATAGATAATATAACCTGTGGTGGAGGTGCGATCTTGAGGATCCCCTGCCCAGTCTGAATCAGAGTACGCAAACAGTCTACGATCACTCTCCTTAGCAATGAGTACACCAAATGAAGTAGTTGAATGAAGATAGCGGAGTAGTCGTTTAAGAGAAACCCAATGAGACATAAGCAGTTGATGCATAGCCTGTGACAACTTGCTGACAGAAAAAGCAATGTCCGGACGAGTGAAAGAAAGGTAGTGAAGCTTACCAATAATGCGCCGATATAAGGAACCATCGACTAAATTATCATCAGGTGAGGGATCAAAAACAACATTAGATGTCATAGGCGTGGAAACACCTTTGCAATTATCCATAGCTACCTCATGTAATAGGAACTTCGGGTATAGTTTAAGGGTATACTTGTGCTTTATCTCTTTAGAAAACTTAGAAATTTTATAACGGCATAATACATAAACAGGACCTTTAACTTGACATTAAATTATAACTATGACCTTTAACTGTACCAATGCACAAGTAGGCCCTTTTAAAGAAAGAGAGAATAGCTGGTAGTGAACGATGATTTTTATTGATCCTACGTATTGGCTTTTATAGCCTGTGTATTACATGTAACAAAGAGACCTACTAGAATACAATCCTAAATATACAAAGCTGATAAGTACAAAAATAACTAGAATACAATCCTAACTATACAAAGCTGATAAGTGCAAAAAATAACAAGTCCTAAACAAAACAAGAGTCCTAAAATAAATAAGTTAGCCGTTATTACGCCCCCGCAAGTTGGCGTCAAGGTCTGCTACGCCCAACTTGGAAAATGTTTACTGAAAAGTGCGCAGGGAAGAGGCTTTGTAAGAAGATCAGCAACTTGATCAGCAGCATGTAGATGTGCAACCTCAATCTGTTTGCTCTCAACCTGCTCACGGACAAAGTGGAAGTCGATGGCCACATGCTTCATGCGGCTATGGAAGACAGGATTGGCACAAATATAAGTGGTGCTAATATTGTCACAGAGAACTCTTGGAACAGCAGTCAGAGGAAACTGAAGCTCCCCAAGAAGATGGGTGAGCCAGTTAGTTTCAGAAACAGTAGCAGCAACTGCCCGATATTCTGCCTCCGTTGTAGAACGAGAAACTGAACGCTGCTTCTTCGAAGACCATGAAATAGGAGAACGACCAACATAGATAATATAACCTGTGGTGGAGGTGCGATCTTGAGGATCCCCTGCCCAGTCTGAATCAGAGTACGCAAACAGTCTACGATCACTCTCCTTAGCAATGAGTACACCAAATGAAGTAGTTGAATGAAGATAGCGGAGTAGTCGTTTAAGAGAAACCCAATGAGACATAAGCAGTTGATGCATAGCCTGTGACAACTTGCTGACAGAAAAAGCAATGTCCGGACGAGTGAAAGAAAGGTAGTGAAGCTTACCAATAATGCGCCGATATAAGGAACCATCGACTAAATTATCATCAGGTGAGGGATCAAAAACAACATTAGATGTCATAGGCGTGGAAACACCTTTGCAATTATCCATAGCTACCTCATGTAGAAGATCCATGGTGTACTTCTCTTGAGAAAGCAAGAGACCAGCAGAAGTACGAATTACCTCAACACCGAGAAAGTAATGAAGAGGCCCCAAGTCCTTCAGTGAAAAACGTTGGGAAAGTGCCTCAATGATAGAACAAACACCTTGTTTGTGATTACCGGTTACTAAGATATCATCAACATAAACTAAAATATATACAATGAACCTAAACTTATGCATAATGAAAAGCGAGGAATCAGAATGTGATTTAACAAAACCCAAAGTAATGAGATAGTTTTTCAATTCAGTGTACCAAGCACGAGGAGCCTGTTTGAGACCATAAATTGCTTTTTGAAGACGACATACGTGGGTAGGATTTCTAGAATCCTCAAATCCAGGTGGCTGACGCATGTAAACTTCTTCATTAAGATGACCCTTCAAGAAGGCATTGTTAACATCCAATTGATGAACAGGCCAGTCAAGTTGAGTAGCAATAGTCAGGACAAGACGGACAGTATCAGGCTTGACTACCGGACTGAAGGTGGAATGATAATCAAGTCCTGGACGTTGAGTAAATCCCTTGGCAACCAAACGAGCCTTGTACCTATCAACAGAACCGTCAGGTTTATGTTTAATGCGAAATAGCCACTTACAATCCACCACGTTTTTGGAAGAATCACATGGAACCAAATCCCAAGTATGGTTGTGAACAAGAGCATCAAATTCAGCTTGCATTGCAGAATTCCATTGGGGAGTTAGCTTAGCTTGCTTATAGGTTGTGGGGATTTTTGGAGATGGTGTAGTGGTTGTGAGAAACTAACGAGGTTTCAGGCTATTAGTCTGTGAGCGGGTGGCCATTGGGTGTACTTTGGTGGCTGGCTGGGTTGGTCGGGATTGGGTTGGTGTGTCAGGTTGAGTAGGAGGAGCTATTGGTTGGGGCGGGGGGAAAGCCATTTGTGGCTGATTTTGTGCCGGAGCAGATGGATTATGAGGAGGATGTGGAGTTTGGCTAGTAATGGGTGGTTTTTCTCGTCTGCAATACGTGATAAGTGGCCGTGAGGGCAATGTTTGAGATGCTGAAGAAGCAGAAGTAGTCTGTTTTTGTGGGACTTGTGTAGTGGGTGAAAGAGTGGATGTTGAGATTTGAGAAGGAATGTTACCTGATTGTGGAGGGACGCCATCTGAAGCGGAGGAGATAGTTTGCAGGCGTTGAGTGGCCGTGGACAACGTAGTTACTAGCAGGGGGGAGTTCATAGAAGGAATGTGAAATTGAATGAGTGTCCTCCTTGGGTTGTTCAACAGAAATAGTATCCCAAGAAACATTAACTTTATTTTTAAAACTGGAAAATATATTTTGAAAAGGAAAATTGTCTTCCAAAAAGGTCACATCCCTAGATAAATATAATTTGGAGTTAACTGGATCAAAACACTGATGGCTGTAATATTTATTAGAAAATCCTAAATAAACACATGGTGTGGATCAAGGTTCCAATTTATTATGGGAATAAGGTTTGAGCCATGGGTAGCATAAGCATCCGAAAACCTTGATGGAATTATAATTAGGCACGGCCTGAAATAGGATTTCAAAAGGTGATTTATTTTGGAGATTGGGTGTAGACATCCTATTGATCAAATAAACAGCTTGATGACAGGCATAACTCCAACAAATTGAAGGTAAGGATGCTTGGTGTAGTAAAGTGCGGGCTGTCTCGATGACATGCCGATGTCGGCGTTCAACTAAAGCTACCCTTTGTGGTGTATATGGGGGGAACACTAAGTGTTCAATTCCATGTATTTTTAGATAGGAATCTAATTTTTGAAATTCACCACCACCATCAGTATATAAGGATAAAATTTTTGTTTGAAAATGTCTTTCAAGCATGGGATGTAAAGTTTTGCAGATTTCCAGAACTTCTGTTTTAGCTTTGAGTGTGAATAACCACATATATCTTGAAAATTGATCGACAAATAAAACATAGTATCGTTTTTTGTCAATCGATATTACCGGAGACAGCCCCCACAAATCACCGTAAATTAAATTTAATGAACTAACACTGTGCAAAGAACCTTTTGAAAAAAGCATCCTGTGGCTTTTATTAGAATAGCATGAACTACAAACAGTATTAGTTTTGGAACCAACAACTGGAATGGAAAAATCATGCAAAAATTTATTTAAAACTTGATGATTAGGGTGGCCTAATCGTTGATGCCACAGGTTGTATGAAACAGCAACGTTGCATTTTGGTGGACCATCAACATCCCCCGGTGTCCACTCATACAGCCCGTTTTTACTCCATCCTCGAGCCAATGGCGCCCCCGTAGTCAGATCCTTCACAAGATAAGAGAAAGGAAAAAATTCAATAGATGAGTTATTATCTTGACAAAACTTAGAGACAGAGATTAGATTATTTTTAATATCCGGAGAGCAAAGGATATGTTGAAGCTGGAATTGGTGATTTGATGCATTAAAATTCACATTACCAGTATGAGAGATTGGAATGGTATTACCATTACCCATGACGATTTCATCCGAACCATGGTAGTTTTGCGTAGTGGCTAGACTCTGTGTGTCTGAGGCCATATGGTGGGTTGCACCACTGTCAATGATCCATGGAGTTGACTGATTTTGGAGGCTTACAGCATAATTAGCACGCGCTTGAAGATGATTGTGAGAGCGAGTCTGACATACACGAGCAGTATGACCTCTACGATCACAGAGTTGGCAGTAGAGGTTGTTGTTGGAAAACTGCTGTTGATTATTACGCCGAGGTTGCTGATTGTCACGCCAGGACTGGTAATTATTTTGTTGGTTTGGCGCATTTGATCTTCAATTATTGTTCTGGTGATTGGTGGAGCCTTGACGCGTAGGACTGGAAGTAGTTCCCTTAGCAATGTTCACAGTGATTGGAACAGAAGGTGTCTTTTTGGCATCCGGATGCTGCAGCAAAAGCTCATGATCAAGGAGCTTTTCATATAGTTCTTCATAGGGGATTGTTGAATCTCGAGCACAGATAGCGGCTGAAAGTTCTCAAAATTCAGATCCAAGCCCAGCGAGAATCTTGACAATCAATTTTTCATTGGATACGGGGGATCCAGCAGTGGAAAGTTCATCACAAAGAGACCGAACTTGATGGAGATAGTCAGCAATAGGGCGGGAGTCTTTGGAAACGCGGGCTAGACGATCTCTAAGACTAAAAATACGAGTTTGAGACTTATTTGCATAAGCAGTATGCAAGGCGTCCCAAGCGACTTTAGCATTTGTAGCAGAAGCGACTGTACTGCCAATGGCCGCATCTACAGTTGCCAAGATAGCATTTTGTATAAGCTGATCTTGTTGAAACTAGGAAACAAAATCAGGATTGGGTACCTCTACGTTGTTTTCAAATATAGTTTTGGATGGGGTTGGTATCGACCCATCAAGATGACCAAAGAAGTTGTGTCCACGCATAAGCATGGACACCTGCGCCTTCCACAATGAAAAGTTATGGCTACCAGCAAGTTTGATGGGAAGTTGAGTAACCGGATTGAACTGGACAACAGTCTTTGAATTGGAGATGTTGTCGGCTTTGACGATGCTTGTATTTGGGTCCATTTAGGTGTGAGGTGTTTCAGCCGGGAAAAATAGAACAGGAAAGGAAAAAAAAAAAGGATCAAGCTTGTTAAAGCTATAGAGCTTTGATACCATAAAGAAAGAGAGAATAGCTGGTAGTGAACGATGATTTTTATTGATCCTACGTTTTGGTTTTTATAGCCTGTGTATTACATGTAACAAAGAGACCTACTAGAATACAATCCTAAATATATAAAGCTGATAAGTACAAAAATAACTAGAATACAATCCTAAATATACAAAGCTGATAAGTACAAAAAATAACAAGAGTCCTAAACAAAACAAAAGTCCTAAAATAAATAAGTTAGCCGTTATTACCTTTAACTATACAAAAACTGAACAAAAAAACACTTTAATCTTACCTGGAAAAATGCGTGTATACACTCAAAGCCATGCGCGTCAGAGTTAGAATTGGAGTGTTTTTTTGTTCAGTTTTTGTATAGTTAAAAGGCCTATTTGTGCACTGGCAAAGTTAAAGGTCATACTTATAATGTGTCTTTTTTATTAGGTGGCAGCATCTGAGTGAATTACTAATCCATGTAGGAGCGATTGAGTTTCACGCATGTAAGTTGTAGAATTGGAGTGTTTTTTTTTTCAGTTTTTATATAGTTAAAGGCCTACTGGTGCACTGGCAAAGTTAAAGGTCATAGTTATAATTTGGTGTCAAGTTAAATGTCTTGTTTATGTATTATGCCTTTTATAAATACTACTTATTTGTATTTGATAAAATGTGCATTTTGTGCTATGAAATTTTATGCTACTTTATTCTGCTGATAAACTTTTTACCCTCAGAATTTGAAAGGAAGAAAATTTGAAAGACGCCTACAGTCATGGAAAATGAAGGAGAAAGAGAAAACAACTCTGTGGTAAGTCATACTCGCTCCGTTCCTAAATAATTGTTGTTTCAGTTTGGCTACACCCTTAAGAAACTATTCATTTCTGGAAAACAAAGGTGTTTTTACTAACTTTAATCTTAATAGTTTCTTGAAAAAGATGTCACTATTTTAAGCACAAAACTGTTGATAAACCCCACAGTCGTACAAACCAATGTATAAAGTTTTCATTCCTGATATGAAATTTTATGAAAGACATCAAGTTAATGGGTTTGTTTATTTCCTTGATATTATAATAAATATAGAAAATAAACAAAACATTGGTTTGGTCATGTGGCAGGTGTCATTTTCTGCTCTTCGTAAGGACGTTGTCAACGTTATGGATTTCATGGAGAGGTTAAAGAATGAAGAAGATCATAATGCTGTTGGCATGGCTGATCAAATTAAAGAGCTGAAACTTGAGCTGGCATTTATTTGTACGTACGTCCAGCTTTCTCATTGTGATTTGGAAGAGTTTAAAGATGAAATGAGTGATTCAAGACAAGAGGTTGAGAATCTGCTTCGGCCAATTTTGGATGAGGTTGACAACGACGTCGGGTGTGAACACAACATGGATCATGTCCTTCCTAGCGTCATGGATAATATCGATGAATGTACCACTTCGTGTCATCATTCTACATCAAGTGCCATGATGACTGACGAGCAGTCGAACTTCCTCCTCCTGAAATACATTGTTGGGTTGAGAAATTAGAACTGTCCGTATGTCATAAGCTTTCAGAGATTCCGCCTAATTTTGGGGATATTGGTTCATTAAAAATTATCAAACTTGACGAGAGCCCTCAACTTGAAGATTCAGCTCGGAAGATTAAGGAATATGTTGAGTATATGATGGGAGGGGAGCTTGAGGTCCTTGGCCCGAATAATATCCCATTATTTAATTAGCTTGAAGAATTCTGTGGGGGAAGCCTTGAGCACCACCATAACAGGTTCTTTTCTATTACATATGCGTGCTGTTCTGATTCTTCTCTATATGTCTGTTTGTGAATAATACTAAGTCTAAATTTAGCAAGTATTTGCTGTTTTGTTTCTTCGTCTCATTTACATGTATAAAAATTTACATCTGGACCCGACGTTGGTAACTCAAAAATAGAAGTATCAAATCTAGCTATATTCTTGTATTCTTTACTTCTATGAGTTTTTACGCTCCTTTCTTCAGTTTTCTTGTATTCTTACTTCTTCGACCTAATAAAGTTTTATGCACATTTTATACATCAGATCATGAGAACATTGAAAGGAATAGAAGGGGAAGTTACTTTGTTATTGACTACTGAAAAGTACAATCATGGAAATAGGAAAAGAAAATGAAAACAAATAACTCATCGGTACGTCAAACAATAGTCATCCATTGTTTAAAGAAATGTTATTCAAAAGTTCAAAATCTGAATCATAAATAATAAAAGTTTATTTCCTTCCAACTCCTCAGGTAATAATGTTACTGAGAAATTCCAATGCAACAACAAGTTTGATACTCGCATGCAAAGAGTTTGAATTGTGATGCAGGGTGGTAGAATTCACACGCACCAAGAATCAGCCATGTGATGAAAGAAAAGGAAGCTCAATGTGATAAATTTCGCCGATATCGCTGCACAGGCTGCAATCTTATTCCAACTGTTATCATACCCCGTAGTTGATGCACTAGCCCCGGCCCCGAGGGATATATCGACCGAAGCGGTGAGAAACTTGCCCAGACCCATCTCTCCGGGCATCTTCCTAAATCATCTAAGAGGAATAAGAAGGTTACAACTTCCACAAGATCCAGCAGGCTGTGATAATGACCATGTATATTTAACTTATGTGCAAAGGCAAAGAGCAAGATCATCAAGTTACTTTGAAGCCAATAAGATTTATTAAAAATATGTTGTAGACCCTATGATGATTGTAAAATATTTGATTTTCTCTTATGTCAGTAAAACTCTTTGATGATTATAGCATATGTGAATTTCTTCTAGGTGTTTTATTAACTAGTTGGTTGACAATTGTCCCCTCACCAGGATTAATAAAAGTAACTAGTTGGTTGACAATTGTTTGATTTTTAAAGAGATCTAAAAGGGAAAACATAGCTTTCAATTTTATGACTTACAGCAGGCATATCTATCTATATCTAATAAGAGAGGCAAAATCCCTATGTGTCAACACTAGAAAAATCCTATTTTAAAAAAATAAAAATCTATCTATAAATTTTTTTAAAAAAATAATTAAAAATAAAAAATCTATCTATATCTGCTATTAACTGCCCCTATATAAACTGCACGTTAACTACCCATAGAATAAATACACGCTTTTAAGCCTCTTTTGTAGCAACTGAAATACATGTTAACTACTTGAAATGTAGCCTTTGGAAAGCAAGGCTTCAGACAATTTTGAAAACCATTGCCTGGATGCCTGCTTAAGGCCATAGAGAGACTTTCTGAAACGACAAACCAAGGGGGATGTAGAAGAGGAAGCAGAAGGACTGACATCAAGCCCAAGAGGAACTTTCATATAAACTTCCTCATGTAGATCACCATGTAGAAGGTTAAAGGGTCCTTGGTCCCTTTATATGGTCTTGGGCAATCCTCCCCTCATGAGCTAGCTTTTGAGGTTGAGTTAGCCCCAAGGTCCATTTCTTTATCAAGAACTTATCCACTGATTCTAGAATCTAGGTGCACATAGAATTCCACACCACATTTTGAAATTTGAACATAACTGGAACAGAAGCTGAGTTTGTACTATACATTTTCTCTAGTTCAATGCTTTTATGTTGTCCCATTCCATTTTGTGTTTTGTTCATCTGTAAACAATCTACTAGCGATGCATGTTTAAAGGAAAGTATATTGGTTTGTTGGAAAAATTCGAACAACAGAACTGAGAGAGGGTATATTTGTTTGTCTTTTCTTGTGCCCGGGACGGACTAATCACTGGGACAGAAAAAGTAGTAAATTTCAGACATTGAAGTATGTAACACTCACCGAATAAAAGAAAACAAAGGAAATGAGGATTAAATTATTTAGTAGGTACAATAAGTACAACGGAAGGTAAAAAAGGAAATAATATTCTCTATGGAGACAAAAAAAAAAAAACTCTTCCCATCGTGTTGGCGGACAAAGTTACTTGATATCTATTGTTGGTGAAAGGTTGCAGGTATTACATGAATTTAGTCGAGGTGCGCGAAAACTGGGCCGAACATCACAATTATTAAAAATAATATTCTTAGCTTTTGACCAAAAAAAAAAAAACACTTTTCAGGTGGGTAGCGTTACCTGATATTAGTTGTTGTTGGTGAGAGGTTGTAGGTATCCCATAGATTTTAGTGGAGGTGCACGAAAGATAGCACGAACACCACGGTTATCAAAAGAAATATTCTTTGTGGATACAAGAAGAAAACACTTTTTCCATGTGTCCTAGTTTTGGCAGACATAGTTACACGACATCTAGTTACATGATATTTGATGCTGGTGGGAGGTTGCAACTATTATGTGTACTTAATCAAAGTGCGGGAAAGTTGGCCCGGATACCACCACAATTTACAGATCACATATATATTGTCAATATACAAGAGATTGACGTGCAAACAATTGATTAAGTCCAAGCCAATGATTTGTATATTTAATATTATTGTTTAATTGATTGCTTTTAGTTTTGTTGGTGGTGGTCTTTCAAGTTCATCTGTAGCCAAGTTGAATAAATAAACAATCTGCCCATGTGAATACTTATCTCAACAGCACCAACTCATCATGAAGCATTTACAGAAATGAGCAGAATTAACAATTGAATCAGAAGACTAAGATGATAATGATTATTAAAACAATCCAAAAGTCAATGAGTAGTATTTTAATAATCTCTGAATTTTAAATCTGGATCTACCTAGCTATTTCATTCTTCTTTCATCTACACTTCATTTAGCAAACTACTTCAACTCCTCTGACAAAATCTTTGTGATCCCATAGATAGCATACTATCTTTGCCACTGTTCAAGATTATTTCTCAAACAAGGGCTGAACTTCAAACCGCGAAAAGGTAAGATCACGTTGAAAGTATCTTGTTTTTTCTTTTGATTTTATTTACAACATACTAATATGATGTGGAGAGATCCCTTATGTTTTTGGTTTTTAGATGTGTGATCCTAATTTATTGGAAGGAGAAGAAGGATTATAAGAAGAAACAGAATGAATTCTGGTGGAATTGATGGTTAAAAAATTAATATTGGCCGTTAAAAAGTCTCTTCCGTGAAAATTCTTGATTATTTCTAGTGATTTCTTCTCATCTGTTCTAGCCTTGGTGAGTAGAATAAAACTAGAGTTACCCGATACTTGTTGGTGAGAGGCGAAAGGTATTATGTAGAATTAGATAAGGTTCGTGTAGGCTAGCCTGGACACCGCGGTTATCAAAAAAAGAAACTTTTTATTTCTAATATTTGGATCCACTGTGTTTAGTATTATTATTTCTTATGCCTGGCTATGACTACAAAAGTCAATGAGTTGTATTCTAATAATGTTGAGTTGTAAATCTAGATCTAGCTAGTTGATTCTTCTTTCAATTACTTCTTTTACAAAATTACTTAAACTACTCTGACAAAATCTTTTTGATTCTATATATAGCTTACTCTCTTTGCCATTGGTCAACACTATTTCTCAAACAAGGACTTCTATCTCTAAACTTCAGACCGTAAAAAGGTTACATCTTGTTCAAAGTCTCTTGTTTTTCCATCTGCCGGTGGAAACCTACCAGGGATTTCATTTTACATTATGAGTCAAAGATATAACAAAAAGGTTTTTCTTGTGATTTTTTTGGCAGCATAATTACACGATCGATCCCGTAAAAAGGATAAACTGGTGCATAAAGCATCCAACGTTAGCAGGGTCAAGGGAAGGGCCATGGCTTCTTCCACGGCTCGAACCTGTGACTTATAGGTCATATGGAGACAACTTTAATGATGCTCGAAGGCTGAATCTATAAATCAGTTACTACTCTTGATACATAATGCAAAGTGTGATGCCTTTTGACTACTTCTTCAGCCTATTACTTCAAGTTGTCTCACAAAAATATGTCAAAAGGTAAGACTACGGTGAAGGTATCTTAAACAGTGGTCTCGGGATGTGATGGGATGAATGAGAATTCAGACTTTAATTTGAGTTTGATAATTGAATGCAATGGTTCGCCTAACGGGTTGTGGCTAGTTAGATGTCGGTCCTAGCTTCAGAATTCGGGGTCGTGACATGATCCCCACCATAGTCATTAGGTCAATAGTATATATGTGACTCAGCCCTATCAATAAAATTGTAGGACAACATCATCTATATTCACAAGCTAACAAACTCCACAAATCTAAGTCAACTTATAATATGAATATTAGGTAGACGTACATGTGTTCACAATTAATTTAGTATCATTATTTATTAGAATATGTTATAAACTCTATGATGATTGTGGCATATTTGAATTTTCTTATACGTTGTAAAACTCTTTGATGGTTATTCCATATGTGATTTCTTCTAGTTGGTATTTTTATATGCTTTTAGTGAATGGTTTGTCCCTCACTAGGATTAATAAAAGTAACTATTTGGTTGACATTTGTTTGGATAAGATTTTTTTTTACTTTTTGATTTGTTTTTTAAAGAGAAAAGGGGGAAATATAGCATTCAATTTCATGATTTAGAGCTGACATATTCCTCGTTAAAAAAGTGGTGCATATATACCTTTGTCGTTTAATAAATACTACATTTAATACCTTTTTTTTGTTAATAGACCTATATCGACTGAATAAAAAAAAATTCTAAATGATCGACGACTCGGGTCGGGATGAACGCAATACCAATGTCATGCAATTGCAAAGACTCGATTGAATTTGTAGTTGACTCTGCGATCTCATTCATTCATACCTAGTTCCACCTAAATCAATTGCAATGAAATCTGTTGCAATAAATGACTAAGCTGTTGAAAATTTTCAAACAGGTACATCTATGTTGCAACAGATGACATATCTGATTTAATTATCAAATAGATATTTGCATCTGTTGTGATACATGACTGAGTTATTGCAAATTTTCAAACAGATATTTATATTTGTTGTAACAAATGACATATCTGATTTTATTAATTATCAAATGAACATTTTCATCTGTTGTCACAGATGACTGAGCTGTTGGGATTTTTAAGCAGATACTTATATCTGTTGTAACAGATGACTGAGCTGTTCGGATTTCTAAACAGATATTTATATATGTTGCAACAGATGGCATATCTGTTTGAAAATCTGTTTTTCTCTTTTAATTTTAAAGCAAAAAGCTTCTGGTCCGAGTAGATAATATCAAGTAGTAGTACTTACTACTAAAGGCGGTAAAAAATGTTTCTTGGATATCTCAAAAGTGAGTTCATTGAGCAGTCTTGTCTTGTCTTTTCAATGTCAGTAGTCTTAGTCTTCCTCGTGCCCCTCAAATTATTAATGAAATTAATGAATATTGAAAACCCCCACGTCTACGTACACAATACATTTATAGAAATTATCTCATCTCTTCCTTCAGCTGTAGTTTATTTTATTCAACTCTCATTTTTTTCTCTCTCCTCTTTAGGGTCACAGCCTTTTTTCTCACTTTTCTCTTCTCTTCTCATAAAGATCTTTTCAAATCTAAACCCATCCATATCTTTTCTCGACTTAAATTTTTGTTTTGATCCCCTTTTTGATATTAAGGTATGGTTCATAATTGCTCTTTCATTCTTGTCTTCTTCTTTGCAAGTTATTTACATCTGTTTTTTTATTTAATTACTATTTACCCATATCATATTTATTAAAAAAAAATTAAGGAACTTGTATGTGTTGAATAAATAATTCGAGAATTTTTATTACAATATGAGAAAAAAAGTCATCTGTTGGGAGAAGTTTAAAAGCCTTGTTGGTAGTATCATTTTTTTATGTATTTTGTTTGTTTCATTATTGTTGATACAGTTATTGATGTTGTTGGTGGGGTTGGAGTTGTTGGAACTTATGGTGTGGTGTTGTTGATAGTTCTGGAACAAAGGATGTTGCTTCTTTGTTGTTGATGATATTGTTGGAACAAATGTTGTTGTAGTTTTTTTGTTGATGTTTATGTTGTTGTTGATGTTGCAACAGATGGAAAAACTGTTGGAACAAATAAAACCACCAGAAAGGCTGGTTTGATGTATTCCATCAGACTCCACATCTGTTGCAACAGACTTCACATCTGTTGCAACAAACTCCACATCTGATGCAACAGATGGATAATGTTCTTTTTGTGACATCAATTTTTTTCCTCTTCTTTGTAGATATAAGGAACTGACAGTTGATCAACTTTTGACGGACTATTGCAAGAGGCTGTTGTAAAGATGGGATCGAAGGAATAAGCTGCTTACAGATGAAACCACTTCATATGTGGGAGGTATGTACTACTTATAATGTTATCATAGAAACACACACAGAGTGCACTGATTTTATGAATGATGTTTTTACTGATTAGTCATAGATCGTTCAAATAAAATGTCTGTAATTTTACAGTTAAGTTTGGTAGGTTCGAACTGATAAGGCTGAGGGTCCATGAATATGGTTCTGATAGCCTGTTAAGATTTAATGTCGGTTGTTGCTCATGTTTATTTGTCAAGCATTGTGAAGGGATCTAGTTTTTGTGTCGTTGTAAAGAGATTCAATAGCGATTGGACTAACTTTTAGGGTAGATTGGACCCTTAGAGGGCCTTCGAAGCTTAGCATTGCATCTAACAAGAAAGGAAAACCAATATAGTTATTACCCTGGCCAAAATTTATATGGCTGGGTTGCTCGCTCGGGGTGATGATTATATGCCAGAATGTGCGGTAGGAGAATGCTTTCGAAGGAAAATGGGTGGTTGATGGAAGACTATATCATCTGAGAGCTAATTGAAGAAGAGACATAGTGTAGAAAGTAACTTCTAACGAATCTGGCCGGTGGAATTATCTTAATAGATGTGAGATCTGAATCAAGTGCAAATATGAAAGTGTATCCGGTAATGTAATTTCATCTGTTGTGTCTCTGAAAGAAAAACAATGCATCTGAACACTTTGCTAGGGAGTTGCGTGGTCGGGATTATCACCTAGATAGAAAATAGGAGAAGACCAACAAAGAAGCCTTATGGGCATCGAGGGTTGAAATGATGTACAACAAGTCTAGAAAACTTATGCCAACAGCAACTGCAGTTAAAATAAGGAATCTAAGCGAAGGCGGCAAATTTCTGAATTTTAAATTTCATCCTATGCTTTCTTGTTTGTGTTTTCGATCAGGTCCACTGTCATTGACCTGATCGGAACCACAAACGAGATTGAAAGGAAAATAGAGTATCATTGTTTCCTTAGCAATATAGCTATAATTGATTGTGTTTTCTTGCCTTGACATGCTTTCAACATTCCTTGGAGAAGATCAGATGTTTGCTGTAGTATGTGAATCCTGATAATTTTTAAGCTTGCCTCCAGCTTGTTGATTCTGTATTCAAGCTGGTCGTTGCCGTCTTCGAAGTTGGTAAGGAGTTCCTCATCTCTTGTGAGCTCGATCAGGAACACTACCTTCAAAGTTGTGGCATTCTAGAAGCCTTTCAGAACACTTTCTTCAGAAGTCTTAAAGGATACATGGAGAGTCTCTGTGTTTGTTTTAGGTCAAAATATGTTGATGCACGTTGAAGATGTGGTCCCAACAGTTGAACAACACACTTTATCGAGCGTTGCTCCATGCATCTTGCTTAACCAATTAGATAAATTAGTAAGCATGGAGTTACATAGCGTGTGATCTAAACCGGCTCTACCAAGCCTATCAAATGTTACGTAACTCTAAGATCATTACTCTATCAAAAAAATATGACCGAGTTAGTGCACAAATCCAATGAGATCAATCTCTAAGCCTTTCTGCTAATCGCTCTTCTCCAATATAGATGACAAGATATCTGCTATGCAAAAGTCTACACCATCGCCAGACATATTTGCCTGGGAGCAATTCTTCTGAAGATATCTGTTGATGTCTTCTGAAGAATTGCTCCCAGGCAAGCATGTCTGGCGATGGTGTAGACTTTTGCATAGCAGATATCTTGTCATCTATATTGGAGAAGAGTGATCAGCAGAAAGGCTGATAGATTGGGATTTTTTTATTTGTGCACTAACTCGGGCATATTGTTTTGATAGGGTAATGAGCTCGGAGTTACATAACGTTTGATAGGCTTGGTAGAGTCGGTTTAAATCACATGCTACATAACTACATGCTTACTAATTTATCAAATTGGTTGAGCAAGATGCATGGAGCAACGCTCGATAAAAGTGTGTTGTTCAACTGTTGGGACCACATCTTTAACGTCCTTCAACACATTTTAACCTAAAACAAACACAGCGACCCTTCATGTATCCTTTAAGGTTTTTGAAGAAAGTGTTCTAAAGGTCTTCTAGAATGCCACAACTTTGAAGGTAGTGTTCCTGATCGAGCTCACAAGAGACGAGAAACTCCTTACAATTTCGAAGACAGTAACGACCAGCTTGAATACAGAATCAACAAGCTGGAGGCAAGCTTGAAAATTATCGGGATTCACATACTACATCAATCATTTAATCTTCTCCGAGGAATGTTGAAAGCATGTTAAGGCAAGAAAACACAATCAATTAATCCATATTTCTAAGGAAGTAATTATACTCTATTTTTCTTTCAATCTCGTTTATGGTTCCGATCAGGTCAACGGCAGTGGACCTGATCGGAAATACAAACAAAAAGGCATGGGATGAAATTTAAAATTCGTAAATTGTCGCCTTCACTTAGTTTCCTTATTTTAACTGTAGTTGTTGTTGGCGTAAGTTTTCTAGACTTGCTGAACATCATTTCTACCCTCGATGCCCGTGAGGCTTCTTTGTTGGCCTTCTCCTATTTTCTACCTAGGTGATGATCCCAACCATGCAGCTCCCTAGCAAAGTGTCCATCTGCATTGTTTTTCTTTCAGAGACACAACAGACGAAATTACATTATCGGATACACTTTCATATTTGCACTTGATTCAGATTTCGCATCTGTTAAGATAATTCCATCATCCAGATTCGTTAGAAGTTACTTTCTACCCTATGTCTCTTCTTCAATTAGATCTCAGATGATATAGTCTTCCATCAACCACCCATTTTCCCTCGAAAGCATTCTCCTACCGCACCTTCTGGCATATAATCATCACCCAGAGCGAGCAACCCAACTATATAAATTTTGGCCAGGGCAATAACTATATTGGTTTTCCATTCTTGTTCGATGCAGTACGAGGCTTCGAGGGCCCTCTAAGGGTCCAATGCACACTTAAAGTTAAGTTCAATCTCTATTGGTTCTCTGCAATGACGACAAATATTGATCCCTTCTCAAAACTTGACATGTATAAACACGAGCACCAACCGTCAGTAATTCGTAACAGGGTATCTGCACCATCTTCATAAGGTCCTCAGCCTTATCAATTTCGAACCCATCAAACTTAACGGTAAATGCAGGATCTTGTTTGAATGATCAATGACTAATCGGTTAAAAACTGCATTCACAAAAACATTGTACTTTGTGTGTGTTGTCCCGGTAACCTTATCAGTAATACATACTTAACTCCCACACATATGATAGTGGATCCATCTGCACGCACCTTATTCTTCCTAGCCCATCTATGGCTTAAATTGAATAAACAGATGACTAGCTTATTGCAACAGATGACACATCTGTTTATATTGTCAAACAATTGGAGACATTTGTTACGACAGTTGATCAACCTGTTGCAGAAATCAAACAGATATATACATCTATTGCAAAAGATTGTCAGTATGTTGTAAGTTATCTAACAGAAAGAATATATTTTGCAATAGATTGTCCATCTGTTAGATTTATTTTAAAGTAATTTTCTTTTCTTTTCGAGATACAATAATTTATAAATAGGTCCCTCCTTACAAATATGGATGATCCAAATTCGTACAAGAATATTCATATCGAGTCCTTGCGTGAACTTCAAAGGCAGTTTGATGAACTCCAGAGAGATTTGGCTGACTTCGGAGCAAGGCTGCCAGATTAAAAATGTCTGATTGACAATAATAATAATAGTAGTAATAATAATTAGGTAATGTTTTTTATTTTAGCGATTATTTTCCTCCTTTTGTATATAAAATCTACCCAAGGGATTCAAAAATCTATGAACATTCATTTCATTTTGTTGTCTACTTTGAATTTTTAATTCTTATTTAGTATTTAATAATAATCATTCTGTTTATTCCTTGTTCTCAACATGTCGACGGTAGGTGGTAGGGATTGAGCAGCAATTTGTGTCAACAGTTAGAGGTTAATCTGCTACGACAGATTGATCATATGTTGCACCTGGCGGTTATTAATAAAAAGGGCTATTGTTGTTATTGAGAGGGTGAAAAGAAAAAGACATGACTTTCCGTTCCAATTATTCAATATGAAAAATATTTCGTAAATAAATAATAAGGAAATAAATGATAAACACAATTTATAACCACAATTTTAATAACTGATCGTGACTTTTCACCATTTTTTTTTGAATTTATTTTTTAAATTATTTATTATATAATAAAATGGTTATTATTTTATTAAGGAATTTGAAAAGGTCTTTTTTTATTTATAAAATAAAAAAGTAAGCAAATTTGGATTAATGATATGATGATATAGTTATTTTTTTAAAAAAAAGTAGATTATATGTTGCAACAATTAAATTATCTGATGCAACAGGTTCACTATGGTTGCAACAGATGATATATTTGTTGTCACAGATGATTTATCTGATGCAACCTATATCGAGTCACAACTCAATAAAAGCGGTTATTGAAAAGAACTGGGAGGCCATGAATGAACTTCGGAATGAACTTCTGAATCAAGTTCGTGATCTGCAATGGAAACTGGGAGGAGTTAGATCAAGAATGCTCCGCGAGATACGCAGGCTAAGGAGGGCCTTGCTACTTCCGTTGAAGATTGGCCGGCTAGCAATGATGATGGTGATAATAATAATAATAATAATTAGACTATTATTTTTCTTTTAGTCTATTATATGTATTTTTATTTATTTTTATTTAATAAATAAATTATGTTTGATTTTTGACGTTTTAATCCATATTTAATTTTCATTCTGTCTTTTATCTTCTCAACAAACATGTCGACGATTCGACGTAAAAAGGAATAATTTAGAATCCAGTAGCAATAGCAAGATTTATCTGTTGGGTTTGTGGCAGGGGTGGATTTGTGTTGTTTCAAAAAGATTAATCATTCGTTGCAACAGATAATTAGTCTGGTGCAACAGATAAACATTCTGATGCAACAGATAATTAGTCTGGTGCAACATATAAACATCCTAATACAATAGATAATACGTCTGATGCAACAGATAATACGATGATGCAACAGATAAACAGTCTGATGCAACAGATAAATCTTCTGATGCAACAGATTACTCATCTGATGCACCAGATCATTGATCTGTTTAAATTGTGGGCACTTATGCTGGATTCATAATCGGGGTTCTATCCATTATTGGAAAAATAAAAGTGTACCCAGATGACAAATACGAATAAAAATCATAATTTTACTTACCAAAGTCACCTATGAAATAATGCCAAAGTGGAAAGTGATGTAGTAAACAAAATTTGACCTAAGAAATTGGTCAGATCGCAGCAGTAGCATTGTACCAACAACAACAACAATAAATGGTCGACAAGAAGAAGATGAAGATGATAATGAAGTAGAAGATGATGATAATGAAGCAGAAGATGGTGAATAAAGCAGCAAAAACAGAAACAATTAACAACAAAAATCACTAAGAGAGAGAAAACAACAATGGATGAGAAGAGAGTGAAAGGCGCCTTTTTTTCCCTCCGTTTCCCGTTATTTTAGGTATACATTGGGATCAAAGTGTAAATGTAAAAAATTGTGGGTTATTTTCAAACTTCCCTAACTTTCTTAATACATAATAAAGTAATTGTCACTTCCAACTAATAATTAAGACTTGTGTCACCTACACCTCATTTTAAAACTTTTTTGTCAACTGTGGCCCAAACCCCCATGTAAGATTCGTTAATCACCAAAGTGGTCGAATTTTTACGAAATTAATTCCAAAATAAAGGTTAAGTTTAAATTAATTACCCATTAATTTTGATGCTTATAAATGATCTAACAATTATGGGTAAATTAAAAGTTTTGGTTATAAGACATTTGTAGATCACCCAAAGGTTGATTGTTTGTTCGTATGACCAATAAATATTAAGGAGATAATTTTGATATATCGCTAATTTTATTTATTTATCCAAAGATAATAAATATTATTAATTGATGCATTAAATATTATCAATTTGTGTTGAATATACTTTTAAGCATCATTACGTTTAAAGTTGTATTTTGATGCTTCGCCCAAAGGAGAACATCAATGTACATTTAAGAAAGTAAATTATTTCTAAATTTGATAATATGTTTAAACTCATAACTCAAAGCATTAACAAATGAGCATGTTCTATTTGCAGCATTTGCTCTTCATTCGCATTCTGCCTCTGTTATGAATTTTAACGGACTTAACTTTTTAGATTGGTGCGAACAGATCAAATTTCATCCTGGGGTTTTAGATCTTGATGTTGCACTTTACTCTGAGAAGCCAACTGCTATTACTGAAGCTAGCAGTGATGAAGAAAAATCCTATTATAAGCACTGGGATCGGTCTAACAGATTAGTCCCAATGTTCATGCGAATGAATATTGCGGGCAATAGTAAGACTACTTTTCCCAAAACTGAAAGTGCAAAAGAACTTCTGAAACTTGTGGAAGAGTCTTCCCAAACTGCTGATAAGTCTCTTGTTGGGACACTAATGGGTACTTTGACTACCATAAAGTTTGATGGTTCATGTACTATGCATAAGCATGTCATTGAAATGACAAACATAGCAGCAAGACTTAAGTCATTAGAAATGGAAGTGGAACAGAAATTCCTTATGTAGTTCATCATCAACTCATTACCGTCTGAGTATGGTCCTTTCCAAATGAACTACAACACCATGAAAGACAAATAGAACGTGCATGAATTACATGGTATGTTAGTTCAAGAGGAAACGAGGCTGAAGAATCAAGGAACCCACTCCATTAATTATGTAAATCATCAAGGAGCTGAAAAGAAAGGAAAGAAGCATGGTAAAGGACAACAGAAGCAACTTAATGTTAATAAGTCCTCATCTCAAGTACGTAACAAAGGAAACAAGAATGGAAAGTGTTATTTCTGTGGAAAATCTGGACACTTCCAGAAAGATTGCTTGAAACGTAAGGCATGGTTTGAGAAGAAAGGCAAGACTTGTGCTTTTACATGTCTCGAATCAAATTTAACTAAAGTTCCTTCTAATACTTGGTGGATTGACTCTGGTTGTACTGTTCATGTTTCTAATACTATGCAGGGATTCCTTACAATCCAAACCATAAACAAGAATGAAAGATTTATTTACATGGGGAATAGAGTGAAGGCTCCAGTTGAAGCTGTCGGGACTTATCGTCTGATTCTCGATACTGGACGTCACTTAGATTTAGTTGAATCTTATTATGTTCCTTCTCTTTCGAGAAATTTAGTTTCTTTGTCTAAGTTGGATAAGACTGGATATTCTTTTAATTTTGGTAATGGATGTTTTAGTTTGTGTAAACGTAATTATCTCATTGGTACTGGTACTCTTTGTGATAATTTATACAAACTAAATCTTGATAATTTGTTTGCCGAAACACTCTTAAATTTGCATCATAATGTTGGAACCAAACGAAGTTTGATGAATGAACAATCTACTTACTTGTGGCATAAACGTTTAGGTCATATATCTAAAGAAAGGCTGAAAAGATTAGTTAAGAATGAAATTCTTCCAGATTGAGATTTTACTGACCTTAATATTTGTGTAGATTGTATTAAAGGAAAACAAACAAGATACACAAAGAAAGGAGCCACAAGAAGCACACAGCTTCTTGAAATTATACACACTAATATATGTGGTCCTTTTGATATCACATCTTTCAATAAAGAAAAATATTTTATCACTATTATTGATGACTTTTCACGTTATGGATATATCTATTTGTTGCATGAAAAATCTCAAGCGATTAATGCCTAAGAGGTATTTATTACTGAGGTTGAAAGACAATTAGATAGAAAGGTGAAAATAATCAGGTCTGATAGAAGTGGTGAATATTATGGAAGATATGATGAAAGTGGACAACGCCCAGGTCCATTTGCTAAATTCCTCAAAAATCGTGACATATGTGCTCAATACACAACGCCTGGCACACCACAACAAAATGGTGTGGCAGAAAGGCGTAATCGTACATTAATGGATATGGTTAGGAGTATGTTAAGTAATTCATCGTTACCTCCTTCGTTATGGATATATGCTATAAGAACTGTCATTTACTTGATAAATAGGGTTCCTAGTAAAGCAGTTCCAAAGACACCTTTTGAATTGTGGACTGGTAGGAAACCTAGTTTGAGGCACCTGCATGTTTGGGGTTGCCCGGCAGAAGTTAGAGTATACAATCCACAAGAAAAGAAACTAGATTCAAGAAAAATCAGTGGTTTCTTCATTGGTTATCCAGAAAAATCAAATGGGTATAGATTTTACTGTCCTAATCATAGTACGAGAATAGTTGAAACTGAAAACGCTAGATTCATTGAGAATGGCGAAGTTAGTGGGAGTGAAGAATACCATGTACTTCTTTTAAATCTGTTGTTCCTGAAGCTGTTGTACAACAAAGTAATCAACAAGAACAACAAATTAATATTCCTACTAATGAAGCCATAATTGATGAACCTGTAGTAGATGAACCACAAGAAGTAGCATCAAGAAGATCTCAAAGAAAAAGGAGATCTGCTATTTTTGATGATTATTTGGTATATCTACATTAGTCAGAAACTGACTTGGGAATTGATGATGATTCAGTTTCATTTTCACAAGTCATTGAAAGCAACAATTCTGATAAATGGATAAATGCTATGAAATATGAGTTGAAATCTATGGAACAGAATGAAGTTTGGGACCTTGTTGAATTACCCGAAGGTTGCAAAAGAGTTGGGTATAAATGGGTCTTTAAGACCAAACGCGACTCAACTAGCAATATTGAACGTCACAAGGCCAGACTTGTTGCCAAATGTTTCACTCAAAAGGATGGCATTAACTATAAAGATACGTTTTCACCTGTCTCTAGAAAAGATTCACTCAGAATTATAATGGCCTTGGTAGCTTATTATGACTTAGAGTTACATCAAATGGATGTGAAAACAGCCTTTCTGAATGGAAATTTGAAGGAAGAAGTTTATATGAATCAACCTGAGGGGTTTTCTATTAAAGAAAAGGAACACATGGTGTGTAAACTTAAGAAGTCAATATACGAACTTAACCAAGCTTCCCAACAATGGTATCTTAAGTTTAATGAAACGATTGTGACCTTTAGATTTAAAGAAAACATTGTTGATCTGTGTATATATTTGAAGATCAGTGGGAGTAAGTTTATTATGTTAGTCTTGTATGTTGATAACATTTTGCTTGCTGCTAATGATCTTGGTTTGTTGTACGATACCAAGAAATATCTCTCTAATAACTTTGAAATGAAAGATATGGGTGAGGCATCCTATGTGATTGGAATAGAAATATTTCGAGATAGATCACAAGGATTATTGGGATTGTCTCAGAAAACCAATATTCATAAAGTACTAGAGAGATTTTGAATGGAAAAATGCTCATCAAGTCCCGTTCCAATTCAGAAAGGCGATAAGTTTAGTCTCAATCAATATCCAAAGAATGACTTGAAACGAAAGCAAATGAAAGATATTCCTTATGCTTCAATAGTTGGGAGTCTTATGTATGCCCAAACATGTACAAGACCAGACATCAGTTTTGCTATTGGGATGCTGGGCCGATATCAAAGTAATCCTGGAATGGATCACTGGAAGGATGCAAAGAAAGTGTTGTGATACTTACAAGGAACGAAAGATCATATGTTCACTTATAGAAGATCTGATCATCTAGATGTGATTGGATATTCAGATTCAGATTATGCTGGTTGTGTGGATACAAGAAAATCCACATTTGAATATTTGTTTCTGTTAGCTGGAGGAGAAATATCCTAGAAGAGTGCGAAGCAGTCTATTATAGCTGCATCCGCTATGGAAGCTGAGTTTGTGTCATACTTTGAGGCCATAGTCCAGGCTAATTGGCTACGGAATTTTATTTCAGGACTTGGACTAGCCGACAATATACCCAAGCCGCTGAAAATTTATTGTGATAATACCGCCGCAGTTTTCTTCTCTAAAAACGATAAGTATTCGAAAGGTGCTAAGCATATGGAATTGAAATACTTTTCGGTTAAAGAAGAAGTTCAGAAACATAAAGTGTCAATTGAACATATTAGCACCAAGCTTATGATTGATGATCCTTTGACGAAAGGATTAACACCCAAAACATTTGTTAAACATGTTGAAAGGATGGGTCTTATTGATAGCAATGAATGATTTTATGTAAAGACTTTATTATGTTTATGTAATTGACACTTTGAGCTCAAATTATATATGTTTCTATTGTTACCTGTTTTCTCTTGTATACATAATATTGTGAATAATAATGTTTTCTCTTGTATACATAATATTGTGAATAATAATGACAGGTTCTGACTTAGATAAAGTTTTCTAAGTATTATCGTTGGACCCATTATGTATTTGAAAGGTTATGTTGGATAATAGACTAATATTATGGTACATGGAAGGAACTATGTCAAGTAAAGTGACGTACAACCGCCAAGACTCATTTTAGTTGATTTATTTAACGATGAAAAATGATGTTGGATTTAAGGTTAATAGTGCACATGATTGACGTACATATTAAACCATTAAATTAACATTGTATGTGCCAAGTGGGAGAATGTAAATTTCTATGGCCCACATAGATTCTCTGAACAGGTTCCAAATACGCGTGGTGAAGTTAGTTGTTTTATCACATGTAATAAGATACGTTTTCTGAATATCCTTCTTCAACCTCTATAATTACGTCTTCTCTTTCTTATCAAATGAAGAGTGTGTCTTCCTGAAAATGACTTGCGAATTTGCAATATAGAATTTGGTTTTGTCGTTTCTTGAATAAACATTTTTGTATTCCTTAAATATTATGCATGCAATATTGTTTAAGGAGGACTTTTTATGCTTCAAATATCTCTTTCTAATTTTCTGCATAACGTGTCACTTACCAGATAACTACATCAAGCTCAATTTAGTCATTGATTAGACTGGTATGGCGTCCATGCAGAGATTGTCTGTGTTGTTGTGTTGTTGTAAGTGAGCATTGGGATGAGCTGAACCGTTTAAAGCCTGCATACAAGGAGGTAATCAGATGACGATGACAAATTTGAAATTACACAATAGCTGTCTATTGATGAAGTGGTTGTGGAGATATGCTAATGAAGATCAAGCATTGTGAAAGGAGATGATCATGAATAAATATGGACAAACAAGTCAACGGTGGACCGACAAAGTGGTCAGCACTTACAGTGTATCAATTTGCAGGGCTATCAGGAATTCATGGGCTAGTCTTGACAAACATGTTGCCTTTGATGACTATTTTCCCTGATTTATTTTCCATATGCAGCATCCCTGAAGCCACTGTGGCAAATTCTTGGACTCCTCGAGGGTGGAATATTTGCATTAGAGGGATTCTAAATGACTGGGAAATTGATAGGTTGGTTATGTAAATTTCTATGACTCACATAATTAATTTATTTACTGGTTTAATAATAATTGAATAAGTTAAATTCTAAATATGTATGGGGAAGTTACATTAAACTACTGACTAATCTGTTAGTAGGATAATTACTCAGTCTTAGTAGGATAATTACTTACTGTTAGTGCATAATTATTGTATCCACTAATCACGTTGATGGAACGTGAAAACATAACTGACTATTCCCTGTTTTATAAAAGGGGTCCTCTCTCTGCCAAAAGAGGAATAAGCTTCATCATATTTTATTCTGTAAAGTAAGGCAAAGAGTGAGAAACAGTATTCTGTTCTTGGTTAAATAAGTGTGCTTCCGCTAAACTCTGCCAACAGGAAATCATGGAGAATTCAGGTAAGTAATTCATTATTGAATTACTGTAACTTTGTTTATGTGAAAATCATGTAGTTCCACGTTTCTAAATAATTGCTAGGATTATTTATGTTAGATTGTTTAAGCTATACAATCTGTTAAATCCTTACAGGTTGGTCTTCTTAAAGGAAGTAGATAAGTTCGGAGGCACTTCCCCAATCCCTTATGAAGTCAAGTGGAAACATAACAGTGATGTGAGGTTTATTTCAACGGTGTGTATATATTGGAAGTTTTGGGGCAACCAGGTGACAGAACAGGTCCATGGACCAAGGTGTGGAAATGTCTGGTCCAATTCAAAATCAGGTGATTCACTTGATTAGTGACCAGTACCTGTATCACTCATGAGGCAAACAATCAATTGTTTCTGCAATATAAAGTGACAGCCCATCTGTATTCACTCTTCTTAAACTTCAATGGTAATAACTGAACTTATGTCAGAACACACAATAGATCTTCTAAGCTGCAGGATCACGAGAGGGGTAGCAAATCCTCGAAGAGATGGAAGAGCAGTTCATTATGTATTTGGTGGACAGTGTGGAAGGAAAAAATGGTGATTCTATTGTATATTTTCATTTTTAGTGTTAAAAAACAAATATATGGGATGCAGATCAATTGGTAGATCTTTTAAGTTCTCTGTAATTAGCTTTGGTTTGAAAGTTGTTTAATATTGCAGTTTCATCTTGTTCCATGGGATTGACATAAATTACACAAATCTCATACTATATTACGTAATATCCCTTACTTTTTTAAAAATTTACATAAAATCTCATTTTTTAACTTTACTCTTGATACATATCAAGAAAACCCCACATCCTATTTTTACTCCACCATTAACTCATTCAAGATTTACTTCCCTAAAATATTTCCCTAATTATTAATAATTAAATCATCTTCTTTTTTGATTTTTTTCTCCTCCATTAATGCATGCAACTTTTTTTCCCTCTCCTAAAATCTCTCTCATTTTAAAAAAAAAAATCTATTGATACATAGATAAATTTATTTAGTTATGCATATATGTTTATTTTTTTAATGGCGATTCATATGAATGATAAATATGATATCATTATATGGGTATTATGGTGATTCATATGATAGATACATTTTGTATGATTTTAACGGGTGATACATATGATATTAATTGATGATACGTATTGTATTATGGTGATTCATATGGTAGATACAATTATTTATTTCAATTATTGGGTGATTCATATGATATTAATAGGTGATATATATGGTATTATGGTTATTCATATGATAGATACAATTATTTATTTCAATTATTGGGTGATTCATATATATGGTATTATGGTGATTCATATGGTAGATATAATTATTTATTTCAATTATTGGGTGATTCATATGTTATTAATGAAAGGTAATGGTGTAGTCAGTGTAGGAAACAAAAGTAATATTTTTTTAAAAAAGAGACTAAAAGCATAATTGAAACATAATTAAACTTAAATCTAAAAAAAGCAGACTAAAATTAAAGACGAAATTAAAGACGAAAAAAGAGAAACATAATTAAAACACTTAAATTAAATCTAAGAAAAGAGAAAAATTAGATATTTTTCCTTAAATAAAAGAATACAATGAATAAAAGAGAATCTATTATTTCCTTAAATAAATATCTTGTTAGTTTCAAATATATCACTTTTTTATATGTATCACCATATAACATATGTATCACCATTTCAAAAACCGGGATAAAATATAATTAACAAAATAGTCGGAATTTTATGTAATATCACTTAAAGATTCAGAGATTTATGTAAGTTACTCATTAAAATTTGTTCCAACTAGTGTTTTAAAAAGCAGTTTTGGGGCTCGTTCTAGGACAGGCTCTGCCAAAACATCTCGAGGCATAGGAAAGGCTTAGTCTTGTGAGGCTTATGCACGCCCTAAGCATGCTTAACACCTGACACTTGGAGCTCCCTAACAAATCTTCAACAATTTATGTGTCGAATTTCTTTAATTGACATTATTGACCATTTAATTCTTTAATAAATAAATGATGCTCCGTAGTTTTTTTCATCTATAGAAATAAGAAGATTGAGAATAACTCAAATAACAAGTCATTGTATTGCATATTTACTATTTGAAAGTACCGTGAGAGTAAATATTATTTAACATTTCTTTTAAAAATACTCAAGTATCCGAATTTTACATCTTCACTTATCAATGGTACTCTTTATATTATTTTCATATGTCTCAAAATTATCATACTTTATCATTTGTAATAGTTTCAAAATAATTGCTATTTGAAAGTAAATTATTATGTTTTATTATCTAAAAATTACCGTTAGGATACTAATAAAGTTTAGTAATTATTTTTTTTAGGTATGTATATTGTGTAGTATGATAGTAGTATCTTTTACAAAAATGTGATTTTTTTATTAATTGAAAGTTTAGATGTTAAAGTTGATTTACACCTCATAGTAATTAATATAGCATTTTTTAATTTATACTTGCAAAATTATATTAGAAATTTTATTTTTTTATGAGTTAGTTTAGTAAAAATTTTAATTGTTTTAACAATTATTATTTTTAATTTTTACTTTATAACACTATTTTACTATATTATAAATTAAAAATTTAAGTTGAATTAGTTTTCTCTTCTTAGAAGTTGAAATTTTACAACATTCATGCTTTCGAGGCATAAGGGATAATTAATTATAGAATTGATTTTAAGATGAGTTTATTTCATAGTTAGTTGGGATAAAATTATGATAGTATTATCAAATAGTAGTTATTTCAAATTGTAGTGTTATTTTTATCCCTTATTAAATTTAAAATAACAATCATAAATATGCCAACTATTTTGTGAAGGATAAAATATTCATTTTTTGGAATATAGTATTATTTTTATTCCGTATTGAATTTGAAATAACTACTATCAAACTAATTAATTCGAAAAAACTTGTTGCTAACCAAACGAGCCCTAATAGAGTATTTATTAGTCTTCACTCTCAGGTGGTGTTTTAAAAAGCAGTTTGGGACTCATAATGAGGCGAGGCGTAACTAAAAACGTCTGAGGTGTTGTAAATATGAAATAAATAGTTGATAAATAGAAATAATGAGATCATTTTTCCTCTACTAAATTAAATCCAAATTATGCTTTGTGAAAAAAATTGAAATTTCATGTCACGAAAACACTGATTTTATGATTTATCTCATTCTCCTAAATAAGAAGTGGGAGTGGAGTTGCTCAAGCAGACTCCCCTCCGTTGTCATGTCTATTTGCCGTCATTTCACCTGCTTGCTTCGCAATTTTACTATATCATCCTTAGTTAATTATTATATGTCATTTATGTATTTAAAAAATTAATAATATTTAATTAAGAATAAAATAGATATTTATAACATGTCTGCTTCAGCTGCTTCAATCGTAATTTTATTATATCACTCCTAATTAATTATTATAAGTCATCTAAGTATTAAACATTAATAATATTTTATGTTAAATTAACTTGACGTCAAAAGTACTTTTATAGTAATTTTGTTATATAACTTCTAATTAATTATTATAAGTCATTTAAGACATGTCTGCTTTGCTATTTCAATCATGAATTTATTATATCATCGATAATTAATTATTATGACCATCTAAGGATTTTATCATTTAAATTGGAATACAGGAAAAATATATAAATCACAATAATGAAAAAATAAATTATTTTAAAAAATATAATAGACTATCAACGCTACAAAAGTTTGGACAAGGAGAATAACTTATATTAGTTGAAAATTATATAAAGAGTATTATAAATTATAATAGTTAACAACTTAAAATATCTAAAAAATAATTAATCTGTTATATGTATCAAAAAAATACATAAAAATATATTAATCACAATAATTAACAACTTAAAAAATTTAAAAGATATAAAATATTTGGTTGACTCTCGAAATTATATCAGTGTCGCTTAAATTGAAATAGAGAAAAAGAAATTATAATTCTCAATAATTAAAAACTTGATTTTTTTTTAAAATATAATTGACTATCAATGCCTCAGAATTTGGACAAGGAGAGTAACATATATTATTTAAAAATTACATAAAAGGTATTCTAAATTACAACAGTTAACTAACTTAAAATATTTTATTATATATTTGATAATTACTATTTGAAAAGTAATATAAATCACAATAATTAACAACTGTAAATATTTAAAAAAAAAACATAAAAAATTTAATTGTCTTTCGAAATTATATGGATGTCATATTAACAACTTAAAATATTCTTATACAAATTTCATTAATTTAAATATAATAATGTCTAATTAAGAATTTATCAATTAAACAAATAAAAGTTTTAATTAAATAATAAAATTATACATAACATAGAATTTTCGAAGATTAATATTGGGCCCGTGCGTAGCACGGCTTAGCCAACTAGTATAAGAAGAGACAGTGCACTAGGTGAAACAGACATGTCTCCATCGACATGTCTGCTTGGCTAAGGGGAATATCGTAATTTCACGTTACTTTCTCCATAATTTTATTATATCATCCCTAATTAATTATTATATGTCATTTATATACTTAAAAAATTAATAAAATTTAATTAAAAAAAGTAAAATAGACATTTATGACATGTCTGCTTCAGCTGCTTCAACCGTAATTTTACTATATCACTCCTAATTAATTATTATAAGTCATTTGTGTATTACAAAATTAATGATATTTAATAAAAAAAGTTAAAATAGACATAAAATGATAAATTAACTCCTGGAGTTTTAAATTAACTTGACGTCTTATATAATGCCCGCTTAATTTTTTTTCACAAGCATTTTTATAGCAATTTACTTGGCTACTTCAATCGTGATATTAAAAAAAAGAAAAATAGACATTTAGGATATGTCTGTTTTAGCAGCTTCAACCGTAATTTTACCACATCGCTCCGAATTAATTATTATATGTCATATAAGAATTAAAAAATAATATTAATAATATTTAATAAAAAATATTATTTATCTTACTAAATTATATTAAAAATATTACAAATAAAAATAATAAACTTAAAATATTTTATTATATATCTGATAAGTAGTACTATGTGAAAAGTAATATAAATCACAGTAATTAACAATTGTAAATATTTTTAAAAAAATAAAAAAATGATTGATTATCGAAATTATAAGGATATCATGTTAACAACTTAAAACATTCTTATACAAATTTCATTAATCTAAATATAATAATACATGCATAACTAGGAATTTATCCACAAAACAAATAAAGATTCTAATTAAATGATAGGATTATACATAACGTAAAAACTTTAATGATCAAACATTGGGCCGTGCATAGCACGGCATAGCCAACTAGTAATTTTATATTACACACATGAAATAGCATATCTAACCTTTTAATTTTAAATAAACAAAATTGAGGATATTGCCACTTTTCCCTTAACTAAATTAATTAGGGCAAAATTAAGAAAGGAAAAAATACATAAAGTAGCATACTTAAGTATTAAATTATAAAAAATAGCAACACTTTTATCAAATTACATTTATAGCATATGTATTTGTATGTATTTGTATTTTTGTAGCAGCAGTTTGCAAAAATACATATAAATACATATGCTACAAAATGTAATTTGATACAAGCGTTGCTATTTTTTGTAATTTAATAATTAAGTATGCTTAAGACTATGATTAATATGAAGCCATTACTATGCTGTCATTTCTCTTTTCCGAGAAATGAGGAAATTGGATATTCCAATTAATGAATTCATCTTGAATAATGTAATTAACAATTATTGTTTGATGCATCGTGTTGATTGTGCATTTTCGTTGTTACCCATTCACTTGAAAAGTGGCATTCCATTTAATGTTGTCACCTTTACCACTCTTATAAGGGGATTATTTGCTGAAAATAAAGTCACAGATGCAGTTGTCTTGTTCAAAAATTTGGTGAGGGAGAAGATCTGTGAGCCGAATGAAGTCATGTATGCAACCGTCATGAATGGACTCAGCAAAAGGGGACATACTGAGAAGACTTTAAGTTTGCTTCGTTTAATGGAACAAGGGAACACTAAGCCCAACATATATATCTACAGTGTTGTTATTGATGCCTTCTGCAAAGATAGAAACTTAGATGCTGCTATCAGCATTCTGAACGAGATGAAACAGAAAGGCATTCCTCCGGACATAGTCACATATAATTCATTAATTGATGGTTTGTGTAAGCTTGGTCAGTGGGAAAAGGTTAAGACTTTATTCTCTGAGATGGTGAATCTTAATATTTATCCAAATGTGCACACCTTCAGCATACTGATAGATGGACTATGCAAAGAAGGGAAAGTTGAAGATGCCGAGGAAGTAATGAAACACATGGTCGGAAAGGGTGTAGAGCCTGATATAATCACCTACAATGCGATAATGGATGGATATTGTTTGCGTGGTCAAGTGGATAGAGCAAGGAGAGTTTTTGATGTCTTGATAGATAACGGCATTGAGCCTAACATTTTTAGCTATAACATACTAATAAATGGATACTGTAAGAAAAAAGAAGTGGCCAAGGCCATGCAATTGCTTGGTGAAATTTCTCAAAGGGGATCAAAACCTAATACTGTTACCTACAATACTATCTTGCAAGGTCTGTTTGTTGTTGGAAGAATTGGTGATGCAAAAAAAATCTTTGATGAGATGCTACAAGTGGGGCTCACACCTGATATATGCACTCATACCACGTTGCTCAATGGTTATTTTAAGTATGGACTCGTTGGAGAAGCTATGTTACTCTTTAATGAGTTGGCAAGAAAGGGGGAATATAATGATATTGTGTTTTACTGTATTGTCATTAATGGATTGTGCAAAAATAGTAAACTCGACGAAGCTCATGCTATTTTTGAGAAGCTTTCTTCCATTGGATTGCTTCCGGATGTGAGAACATACACTATAATGATAAATGGGTTTTGTCTTGAAGGGTTGTTTGATGAAGTTAAAGGTATTCTACGAAAAATGAAAGACAATGGTTGTCCTACAAACAATGCAACTTACAATGTTATTATGCAAGGATTTCTCAGGTGCAATAAAATTAGTGAAATGACATCTTTCATGAAGGAAATGGTTGAAAGGGGCTTCTCGTTTGATGCAACTACAACTCGACTTTTGATAAACATTGCAAGGGAAAATCCTTCCGTCCTTGACATGATACCAGAGCTTCACTCCAAAAATAAGAAGTGAATATATCTTTCAGTTGGTTTATTTGGTCATTATACAATTTTCTTTTGTCCCTGCATGAGAAATGGCATCCAATGCAGTTGCAAAAGGTGATGACAATTAAAGCATTGCTAATCATAGACACCATTAAAATTTTAGATGATAATTTATTATTCTAAACTTCAAGAACATGTTAAAATTACACAAAAAAGCCTTCTCAATTAGCAATGATTTATCAAAAATATATATATTATAATTTATTATTGTAAACATAAAATACATACGAAAAAATAAAAAATTTATCTCAAATTGCAAGCATAGTTATCTCACCAAAAATCTATCTCAATTGGCAATTGTTTATCTATTATTGTAAATTTCAAAAACATATTAAAATTTGATTGTCTATTAAAATAACTTGATAAATTATTATTGTAAATTTCAAGAACATACATAAATAAAAAAAAAAAAAAGAACTTCTCAATCAACAATTGCTTATCAAAAATAATGATAATTTGTTGTTATAAACATTAAGAAAATACTAAAATATAAAACAAACTTACCTCAAATTACAAGTAAATTTATCTTCAATCGTAAATACTATCAATTTCACAAGTAAATTTTCGTACACCTTTTTCTTTCCTACAATTTTGACGTACCCTAAAATATAAATATTTTTGTGAATTCCTAAATATAGTCAAACTCCAAAATATATGATAAATTTTCTACACGTTTTTTTTTTTTTTTTTTCCTCCCTACGTTTCTGGTGTTTTTTTTTCTTTTGTCACCAACAAAATTTAAAAATATAAATATTTCTGAGACTCCAAAATATATTGAATGACAAAATCTTAAATATATGATAGGTTTTCCTAACCTATTTCTACAACGTTTTTTTTTTTTTTACAAATCCTAAATGTATGGTAGGTTTTCCTATTACCGTTTTTATAAGTAATTTGACTTCTAAAAGGAAAGATTTTATCATAAATATATTTAATTAATTTTTGATTCTTAAATATTAGGAAAAATTAGCGAAAAGATGATTTTGTCTGAAGGAGAGACTTTTAATGAAGGGCAAAAAGTTCAAACGTGATTTATAAATATTTTTGTGAATTCCTAAATATAGTCAAACTCCAAAATATATGATAATTTTTTCCTACTTCTACACGTTTTTCTTTTTTTTTTTTCCTCCCTACATATCTGGTGTTTTTTTCTTTTTCTTTTGTCACCAACAAAATTTAAAAATATAAATATTTCTGAGACTCCAAAATATATTGAAAGACAAAATCTTAAATATATGATAGGTTTTCCTAACCTATTTCTACAAGTTTTTTTTTTCTTTTTACAAATCCTAAATGTATGGTAGTAATTTAACTTATAAAAGGAAAGATTTTATCATAAATATATTTAATTAATTTTTACTTCTTAAATATTAGGAAAAAATAATGAAAAGACCATTTTGTCTAAAGGAGAGACTTTTAATGAAGGACAAAAAGTTCAAACGTGATTTATAAGGTCCTTCACACTTTTAAGATAATAGAGATAGAGATTATAAATGTAGATAGATTATAGATTATATAGATATAGATATAGATATAGATATAGATATAGATATAGATATAGATATAGATATAGATATAGATATAGATATAGATATAGATATAGATATAGATATAGATATAGATTACAGAGAAACAAAATTTAAATTATCTGTTGAACTTATTTCATAATTTGTTCTTTTTTATGAGCTTGATAATTCTGGTTTTTCATAAGTTATTCTTTTCGTTGTACTTATTCTATCATTTATTATTTCTAAATTTTCTTCTATATCTATGTCTCTATAGCTATAATCATTATTATCTATTATTTTTACAAATTGTTCGAATGGACTTTCTATTTGTATTTTGTTAATCTTATTTTTTTCCTGTTATTTTATGTTTTGTTGTTAATACATATAAATTTTTGCATCTTGCTGTAAATATTTTACTTCCTGGGGTTAATTCTATTCCTGATATTTTCCATTATAATACTAATGATTTATCTATATTTTTATCTGTTACTGCTACTGAATAATTCGCACTTATTATAAATTTAAATTTTTGGTATATTAAATTTCCTTTTATGGCAGTTATTATACTTTTTTCTATAGGTTTTATAATTCTATCATCTGCTAAATATAATTCTATTGGTGTATCTATTCTTTCTCTAAAACATGCTTTTATTAATATCTCTGTACCTCCAAGGTGTACATATTTTATTGGGTCTCTATTTTTTATATCGTTTATCTCTTTATTAATTATTCTTTTTGTTACTAGTGGTATACTAGCTTTACATTTTGCATATCTACAGTCTATTACATGTTCCTTTTGGCTTACTACATAATATTCTTCTTTTTTCCTAGTAAATATATTTTTTATTGTTGGTATTTTAAATATTTTTTCTACACTTAAGTCTAATTCTTTTCCTTTTATTTCATCAAATATGTTACTGTCAAATATTATTTTTGGTCTGTTCCTTCATCATTTAAATATTCTTCCTTTATTATTATTTTTATATCTTCTTCAGTCATTTGGTTCGTTTATATATCTTCTTCAGTCATTTGATTCATCTATTTCACTATCTATTTCATTATCTGTTTCATTTTCTGAAATTTCATATATACTATCCTCACTCTCTAATTCATAATCTATATAATCTATCTGCATATATTATGTATTTTCTATTTTTATTTCTGATATTTGTTTATTTTTTGGATTCTTAGGTAATTTACAATCTCTAGCTAAATGTCCTAATTTTCCACAATTATAACAAGTACATTCTTTTATAGATTTCTTTTTTCTATATGGTCTTTTGTGTTTATAATTTTTTACATAATATCTTTTTCTTGGTTTCTTGTATTTATATTTTGATTTTTTATATTTCTTATGTCTTTTTCTTTTCTTATAATATCTTTCTTCACATCCGAATTGAGGTGTTATTTTATCTTTGCAACATGTTAAATTTCTTATCAATGTTTTTTCCATTTTTAATTCTTCTCTATATTTTTCACATAAGTTTCTATACCATTGTTGTAAAAATTTTATCTTTGCTCCTAGAGTATCTACTATTTTTGCTTCTTCCCAACTCTTTATTATTTTTGAACTAAATAGTTCGGGTAATTTATTAAAATATAATTTCCTTATTTCTTTACTTTCTTCTATATTATATGCTCCTTTATACTAATATTCTTTAAATGCGCAAGTATATTCATTTATGTAACACATATTACATATTGCTAATTTTAGCATTAAATTCCTATTTGTATCTTTTTCTTCATTTTGTTCTTCTTCTATTGTTGTCATACTACCAAATTCATCTTTTATAGTTGTTTCATATTTTTTTAATAATTCTATAGGTGTTAGTTTAGTTGTTGTTGATGATGTTCCTTCTGTAGGTTTATCAGTTCTTCCTAATATTTTTTTGCTATTTTCAGTTAAATTTGAAAACCATAATTTCACTGTTCCTATTAGTGTTCTCTCTATATATTTTGGTGCATTTGTTACGTTTATATTATTATCTAATAATTGCTTTCTCATATATCCTATCCATAATTGTATTATTTTTTCTGTATCTATTACACAGTCTAAGTCTAAAAAGTTATAATTTGTTTAACTATTTGTTTTGGTGTCCATTTGTCATATTCTTTCTTTAGATTATATCTTTTAAACTTATTCTTATAATATGTAGGTTTTCTTATTTCTGATGTACTAGGTATTATATTTTGATCTTCTTTTTTATCAAGAGTATTTATTTCTGTGTTGATATTTTTCTAAGTTTTCTTCATTAATTACTTCTTGTTTTTCATTGATTTCTAAATTTTTTGTATTTGTTAATATTTCTGTATATGTTTCACTATCTTCTGAATCATAATTATCTGTCTCTTCAACATCTATATTATTTATTTCTAATTCCTTGTTTTTTATTTCTTTATTGTTTATTTCTAATTTTTCTTTAAATTGATTTATTTCGTTTAGTAATTTTTGTTCTTTATCTTTTTCTTCCTTTTCTTTTTGTCTTTCTTCATACAAATCTTTTAACATTTGTAGTTCTTTTTCTAATTCAGCAATCCTACTACTTTTAGTTTCTTCTATTTTTCGTATTTCTTCTGTAGTTTGTTGTTTTATTTTTTCTATTTCCTTTTTTCTATCTATTTCTTCATTTTCCCTTTCTATTCTTACCATAGCTGTCAATTTATCTTCTAGTTTTAATTCTTCTTTTTCTAACATTAAATATAAATGTTCACCTATTTTCTTATATCTTCTTCCTAGATTAGAAAATACTATTTTTATTTTTAATCCTTCGTGATTTTCATATATTTTTTCATCTATTATAAATTCTTCTTTGTTCATTTTATTGTAAATAGTTCATGTTGATATATATATTCTAAACTATCTATTTGTGATTCTAAATTTGATATTTCATCTTTTTGTGCATTTATTGAGTTTTTACTAACTCCGGCAAATATATTATAATGTAGTCTTTCTATTCTTATTTTTAATTCTTTACGTTTTTCAGAAATAATTTGTTTTAATTCTTTGTATTTTTGTACTTTATTCATTTAAACCATATTTATAATATTTTGATGGATATCTAAATCTGATTTTATCATAATTAGGTGGTATGTGTCCCATTCTTCTAGATTTTAAATGGATTATTAATTTTGCTTCAATACTAGATATTAAGGTAATTAGGTAGGCTAATCTTTGTGGGTTTTCTTTTGTTTTATTTAGACTTATATATTCTGAATAATTACTAATTAAAGATTCTTTAATTTTTCTAAAAGCTTCTCTATTTTTAAATGGTCTTCTCATAATTAATCAATATAAATTAATCTCAAATAAATCCAATCTAAATTCAAACATATATGCTGCTTCTGTATTTTTTAAATAACTGTGCTCTGATACCAATTGTAGGGGGGTGCGGATTAGGCGCGGTAACTTTAGTAGATGATAAATACTTATTAAACCACTTCCAAATACAAAGATACTTTTCATTCGTTGGCTGAAGATAGATGATTCAGTGTGCAAATACAATGCTATTATTCCCTTACGCTCTTATTCAACAACCTTTTCAGTGAAGGGTAAAGTTGGAATACACCTTAATTTTGAGAATGAGGTTAAGTGTTTAGATGACGTTGTTTTTCAAAACAAAGTAGTGGAGTAGTTTTTTAAAATGTTATGACTTCTTAACCTTGGCAATACTAATATTGTTATTGTTAAAAGAAAACAAGTAATGGTACTATTTTTTAACAAAAATTAAATTACTACACACAAAATAATTTTAAAACAGATTGTTAAAAAACTAATACTCCTATTTTTTATTCTAATCTA
This sequence comes from Capsicum pubescens, assembly GCA_030864215.1. NCBI lineage: Eukaryota > Viridiplantae > Streptophyta > Magnoliopsida > Solanales > Solanaceae > Capsicum > Capsicum pubescens. The sequence goes on along the minus strand of CM061543.1, from coordinate 310,357,606 downwards.
TATTTTTTAAAATTGGGAAGTTACCAATTCAAATATAACTCCCCATTTTTACGTTCCTTTGCAAGAATGACGTTACTTTTAAAATAAAACTACTAAAGCATCATACAGTATAAGCTCGATAAATTAATAACCTCGCTAAAATAATAATTTTCTTCGGTCCCGAGTCGGGATCAACGTGGTAAATTAATAATTCGCTAAATTTATAAGATAATACAAAAAAAAAATTCATATAGGTCTCATTTGATATATAAATTAATAATTCATCTGTATCAAAATATTTCATACATAATACATAAGTAAACTAAACAGGTTTCTGAAAATATGAATCTAATGTTGTTTGTTTCTTCTTGAAATCAATATCACCTTGAATCTCATCTCTAACCCTTCTTACTGCATTAAGAATATCAGGTGTAGTCTTCTCATATTGCAAAAGGAAGTGATGTAAGGTGATTGTTGCTTTCAGAGCATCTTTGCGCGAAACTTGTTCTAATTCCACACTATCATCTTCCACTTCATCTTCTTTATGTGTTTCCATAACACTCTCAATTATTTGTTCATCCGTAGGTAGCTCAAAACTCGTATCATTTTCTCCCGGATAATTCAAAACATCTTCAGCATTCATTGCATTTCGATACTTCAATCCATTGATTAGATTCTGCAATTGTTGTAAGCCATCATTATTCAACTGTTCTTGATTTTTCGAGGATTCATCATCTAACAACCTAAGTTTACAATGCTTAAAACAATTTGCAATTGTACTTGAGTTGACATCCATTTTCCATGCCGAGATTGCAAGATTCATTGCATCTAAAACATTAATCTTTTCTGGATTTGAGATCCCAATTTCATAACCCTCCTAAAGATTTCGATAAAATCGCCTACGATAATGCATCTTAAAAGCTCTTATGATCCCTGCATCACAAGGCTGAATCTTTGATATTGTGTTAGGTGGTAAAAAAAATAATTCAACATTTCTCAAACCTTCGACATTTTTTGGATGAGCAGGACAATTATCAACAATTAAAAGAATTTTCCTGCCGTCCATTTTTGCATCAAGTTGTTGAACATATTCTTGGAATAGAATCCCAGTCATCCATGCTCTTTTATTGGCTCGATATTTACAATCCATGCTTCCCAAATTCACATTCTTGAAACAACGTGGTTTTAAATACTTCCCAATGATCCATAAAGGAATTTTCTCAGAACCATCCTCATTACAGCAAATAACAACTGTAAGTCTTTCTTTATCTTGTTTCTTACCTTCAAGTTGCTTCGTTGCAAGAGAATGATCTGGTTGTAGCCTAAAGAACAATCCAGTTTCATCCATATTGAAAACATCTTTCTTAGCAAACTGATCAAGTTTCTCTCTGATGGATTGTAAATTGCTCTCCATGGCCTCCATATTAACTGATCCACTTTCTCTAAAACGACGATATTGCTTGATACCGTGTCTTGATTTGAAACGCTCTAGCCAGCCTTGAGAAAAATAAAAATCAGGTGTATCGATGGGATACATCTTTTTTAGAAGCTCTTTTCCCTTCGTTACAATTAGTTCCCCATTCATATTAACACGCTCTTGGTAATGAATAAACCACTCGAACAGAGCCTTCTCTAATTCTGGAAATTTGGCAGTTTTATGTCTTTTAGCCTCATCTTTTGGAATGTCGGCTGCTGATAGATACTCTGCTGACCTCTTGATCGTGTTTGATATTGTGGCTTGACTCACTTGCAAATTAAACTTCTCTAACACCCATTGTTGCAATTGCTTTTGAGTGCATGCTAGATTTTGTTGTTTATACTCACACAGTTCTCTACGTATACCATTAGTCATGGTTGATTTTTTAACACCTTTGAGATGAGAAGCCATTTTTTTTGTTTTTTGATTTGAAGACTTGCATAATACATCTATTTATATAGTAACTTAGTTAATGTATGTACGTGTAACTACATTAATAATTGAGTGGATTTATACATTTTAATGAATGTAGGTACATGTAACTACATTAATAATTAAGTGGATTTATATATTTTATTAAGATATACATAGAATATTGAAAATGTATCAGCAAAAATACATGAATTTGGTTAAGTATGCATAATTAATAGTCAATGTAGAAATTAGTTTTCACGTACACCTAGGTACATTCATAATATGGACCCAAAAAGTATATAATTTATAAATTAATAATTATTAATTTATACGATTAATTAATACCTCGCTAAATTAATAAAATTTGACGGTCCCAACAATATTAATTTATCGAGGTTATACTGTATCTCTTTGTTGGACTTTTGTTTTTCAGCATTTTCCTTCTTCAGGAAAATTGTCTTTTCTTTCAATTAACTTAAAAACTTATTTTCCTCTTACAATCAAAACCCTAATTCCTTCTTTAAGCTTCTCTCTTTTTTGTAACCAAATAAAAAATAATAAATTTCATTTGCTTTTTAGAAGAAGGTGCAACAACAAAGGTTGAAATTTAAAATTTGCAGAACCTCTAATTACTTGATTTCCTCTTCTATTAGACCTTAGTCGATTTGTTTTCTCAATTAGTTCTGCTAAATATAGTCGTAATGGATTCAGGAAATCATCATCTTTACTCTGTTGGATTTAACAGATGAGAGGGAAAGTCTGATGATGCTGGTATACATTGTGATTCAACGCTTACATTTTGGAACAACACTACCAATATCCATATAAATAAGGATTCTTCGTGAATCTTCTGAAGTTGATCACATGATACGTCGTTCTGCCTCTAAAGAATTTCTTTACTTGATTCTTGCTCTAGCTTTTGTTGTACTAATATATTTTCTCTTTCCTTTATTTCTTATCAAATCTTATGTTAGGTCCACAAAAAGTCAAGTGGCTTGATTCTTTTTATTAACTCCAAACTAGGCAAGGCGATGATAGTAAGTAAAGAACAAATATATACAAGTGAATAGCCTAAATTTCAAAACAAATATAATTCTTTTTTTTTTCGTTTAGATACATCTCTGGTGCAGTACCTATTTTGTTTTAATCACACAGTTTTTAACTCAATTCTTATGGCGGAACCAATCAGTTGAGGGCGCTACTTGAAAAGCCGAGGCAGACATGCGAGCCAAGTACCCACACCACTTCTCCGTGAGTTCAGATCAAGTCAAAGGTATTCTTCTTCTTTAATTCAGCTCTTTTCTAATCAAAATTTCAGCTGTGCATCTATCCTTATTAAGTTCATGCATTCTCTAAAGTATTCAAGTGTTTAGAAAGACATAGAGTCAGTTTAGCGAGTTCTTCCAACTTTATGTACTCAGTTTCCTCCGTGCTCATAGCTTAACTAGCAACATTCGTGGACGAATGTTTCCAAGGAGGAGATATTGTAATACCCCAAATTTTTCCTAAGATTAATTTCTCCTCGAGAAGTTTAAGGAGTGACATCCTAAGTGAGTATCGTTTTAACCATATAGAATTTCCCTAATTTCGACTTTTTATCACATGGAAAATTCGATAAGATTTTCGTCGATATAAGATTCGCCCAAATCCGATACCCGGGCAAGAAGTTATGGCTAATTTAAGTCCTAGTCGTAAAACAACGTCATTTTAGTGCTTGGCGCGTCGCGGAGAGGGTCTATTTGACAATTGTAAATTTCCAGTGGAACTCCGCGATAGTGGCGTGTCGCCCTGAAGTTTCAGATCCCAACCAGCGGGGCAACGCAATAACACCGCATCACGGTGACTCCCAGAATCCCGTTTGGCAATTTCCAGTGAGCCATCGCGATAGTGGCGCGTTGTGGTAGCCCATAAAATCGGGTTTTCCAGTTCAATTTTTTCAGCTTCGTACATAAGTTAAAAAAGGCACTTTGGACTTTTTTCAAGCCTCTTAAACTGTAATTGACACTTTGAGCTCAAATTATATATGTTTCTATTGTTACCTGTTTTCTCTTGTATACATAATATTGTGAATAATAATGACAGGTTCTGACTTAGATAAAGTTTTCTAAGTATTATCGTTGGACCCATTATGTATTTGAAAGGTTATGTTGGATAATAGACTAATATTATGGTACATGGAAGGAACTATGTCAAGTAAAGTGACGTACAACCGCCAAGACTCATTTTAGTTGATTTATTTAACGATGAAAAATGATGTTGGATTTAAGGTTAATAGTGCACATGATTGACGTACATATTAAACCATTAAATTAACATTGTATGTGCCAAGTGGGAGAATGTAAATTTCTATGGCCCACATAGATTCTCTGAACAGGTTCCAAATACGCGTGGTGAAGTTAGTTGTTTTATCACATGTAATAAGATACGTTTTCTGAATATCCTTCTTCAACCTCTATAATTACGTCTTCTCTTTCTTATCAAATGAAGAGTGTGTCTTCCTGAAAATGACTTGCGAATTTGCAATATAGAATTTGGTTTTGTCGTTTCTTGAATAAACATTTTTGTATTCCTTAAATATTATGCATGCAATATTCTTTAAGGAGGACTTTTTATGCTTCAAATATCTCTTTCTAATTTTCTGCATAACGTGTCACTTACCAGATAACTACATCAAGCTCAATTTAGTCATTGATTAGACTGGTATGGCGTCCATGCAGAGATTGTCTGTGCTGTTGTGTTGTTGTAAGTGAGCATTGGGATGAGCTGAACCGTTTAAAGCCTGCATACAAGGAGGTAATCAGATGACGATGACAAATTTGAAATTACACAATAGCTGTCTATTGATGAAGTGGTTGTGGAGATATGCTAATGAAGATCAAGCATTGTGAAAGGAGGTGATCATGAATAAATATGGACAAACAAGTCAACGGTGGATCGATAATGAGGCGAGGCGAGGCGTCTTCACTCTCAGGTGGTGTTTTAAAAAGCAGTTTGGGACTCATAATGAGGCGAGGCGTAACTAAAAACGTCTGAGGTGTTGTAAATATGAAATAAATAGTTGATAAATAGAAATAATGAGATCATTTTTCCTCTACTAAATTAAATCCAAATTATGCTTTGTGAAAAAAATTGAAATTTCATGTCACGAAAACACTGATTTTATGATTTATCTCATTCTCCTAAATAAGAAGTGGGAGTGGAGTTGCTCAAGCAGACTCCCCTCCGTTGTCATGTCTATTTGCCGTCATTTCACCTGCTTGCTCCGTAATTTTACTATATCATCCTTAGTTAATTATTATATGTCATTTATGTATTTAAAAAATTAATAATATTTAATTAAAAATAAAATAGATATTTATAACATCTCTGCTTCAGCTGCTTCAATCGTAATTTTATTATATCACTCCTAATTAATTATTATAAGTCATCTAAGTATTAAACATTAATAATATTTTATGTTAAATTAACTTGACGTCAAAAGTACTTTTATAGTAATTTTGGTATATAACTTCTAATTAATTATTATAAGTCATTTAAGACATGTCTGCTTTGTTATTTCAATCATGAATTTATTATATCATCGATAATTAATTATTATGACCATCTAAGGATTGTATCATTTAAATTGGAATTCAGGAAAAAAATATAAATCACAATAATTAAAAAATAAATTATTTTAAAAAATATAATAGACTATCAACGCCACAAAAGTTTGGACAAGCAGAATAACTTATATTAGTTGAAAATTATATAAAGAGTATTATAAATTATAATAGTTAACAACTTAAAATATCTAAAAAATAATTAATCTGTTATATGTATCAAAAAAATACATAAAAATATATTAATCACAATAATTAACAACTTAAAAAATTTAAAAGATATAAAATATTTGGTTGACTCTCGAAATTATATCAGTGTCGCTTAAATTGAAATAGAGAAAAAGAAATTATAATTCTCAATAATTAAAAACTTGAATTGTTTTTAAAATATAATTGACTATCAATGCCTCAGAATTTGGACAAGGAGAGTAACATATATTATTTAAAAATTACATAAAAGGTATTCTAAATTACAACAGTTAACTAACTTAAAATATTTTATTATATATTTGATAATTACTATTTGAAAAGTAATATAAATCACAATAATTAACAATTGTAAATATTTAAAAAAAAAACATAAAAAATTTAATTGTCTTTCGAAATTATATGGATGTCATATTAACAACTTAAAATATTCTTATACAAATTTCATTAATTTAAATATAATAATGTCTAATTAAGAATTTATCAATCAAACAAATAAAAGTTTTAATTAAAAATTTAAGTTGAATTAGTTTTCTCTTCTTAGAAGTTGAAATTTTACAACATTCATGCTTTCGAGGCATAAGGGATAATTAATTATAGAATTGATTTTAAGATGAGTTTATTTCATATTTAGTTGGGATAAAATTATGATAGTATTATCAAATAGTAGTTATTTCAAATTGTAGTGTTATTTTTATCCCTTATTAAATTTAAAATAACAATCATAAATATGCCAACTATTTTGTGAAGGATAAAATATTCATTTTTCGAAATTATATGGATGTCATATTAACAACTTAAAATATTAATATACAAATTTCATTAATTTAAATATAATAATGTCTAATTAAGAATTTATCAATCAAACAAATAAAAGTTTTAATTAAATAATAAAATTATACATAACATAGAATTTTCGAAGATTAATATTGGGCCCGTGCGTAGCACGGCTTAGCCAACTAGTATAAGAAGAGACAGTGCACTAGGTAAAACAGACATGTCTCCGTCGACATGTCTGCTTGGCTAAGGGGAATATCGTAATTTCACGTTACTTGCTCCATAATTTTATTATATCATCCCTAATTAATTATTATAGATCATTTATATACTTAAAAAATTAATAAAATTTAATTAAAAAAGTAAAATAGACATTTATGACATGTCTGCTTCAGCTGCTTCAACCGTAATTTTACTATATCACTCCTAATTAATTATTATAAGTCATTTGTGTATTACAAAATTAATGATATTTAATAAAAAAGTTAAAATAGACATAAAATGATAAATTAACTCCTGGAGTTTTAAATTAATTTGACGTCTTATATAATGCCCGCTTAATTTTTTTTTCACAAGTATTTTTATAGCAATTTACTTGGCTACTTCAATCGTGATATTAAAAAAAAAAGAAAAATAGACATTTATGATATGTCTGTTTTAGCAGCTTCAATCGTAATTTTACCACATCGCTCCTAATTAATTATTATATGTCATATAAGAATTAAAAAATAATATCAATAATATTTAATAAAAAAAATTATTTATCTTACTAAATTATATTAAAAATAATAAACTTAAAATATTTTATTATATATCTGATAAGTACTATGTGAAAAGTAATATAAATCACAATAATTAACGACTGTAAATATATTTTTAAAAATAAAAAAATGATTGATTATCGAAATTATAGGGATATCATGTTAACAACTTAAAATATTCTTATACAAATTTTATTAATCTAAATATAATAATACATGCATAACTAAATGATAGGATTATACATAACGTAAAAACTTTAATGATCAAACATTGGGCCGTGCATAGCACGGCATAGCCAACTAGTAATTTTATATTACACACATGAAATAGCATATCTAACCTTTTAATTTTAAATAAACAAAATTGAGGATATTGCCACTTTTCCCTTAACTAAATTAATTTGGGCAAAATTAAGAAAGAAAAAAATACATAAAGAAGCATACTTAAGTATTAAATTATAAAAAATAGCAACACTTTTATCAAATTACATTTATAGCATATGTATTTGTATGTATTTGTATTTTTGTAGCAGCAGTTTGCAAAAATACATATAAATACATACGCTACAAAATGTAATTTGATAAAAGCGTTGCTATTTTCTGTAATTTAATAATTAAGTATGCTTAAGACGATGATTAATATGAAGCCATTACTATGCTGTCATTTCTCTTTTCCGAGAAATGAGGAAATTGGATATTCCAATTAATGAATTCATCTTGAGTAATGTAATTAACAATTATTGTTTGATGCATCGTGTTGATTGTGCATTTTCGTTGTTACCCATTCACTTGAAAAGTGGCATTCCATTTAATGTTGTCACCTTTACCACTTTTATAAGGGGATTATTTGTTGAAAATAAAGTCACAGATGCAGTTGTCTTGTTCAAAAATTTGGTGAGGGAGAAGATCTGTGAGCCGAATGAAGTCATGTATGCAACCGTCATGAATGGACTCAGCAAAAGGGGACATACTGAGAAGACTTTAAGTTTGCTTCGTTTAATGGAACAAGGGAACACTAAGCCCAACATATATATCTACAGTGTTGTTATTGATGCCTTCTGCAAAGATAGAAACTTAGATGCTGCTATCAGCATTCTGAACGAGATGAAACAGAAAGGCATTCCTCCGGACATAGTCACATATAATTCATTAATTGATGGTTTGTGTAAGCTTTGTCAGTGGGAAAAGGTTAAGACTTTATTCTCTGAGATGGTGAATCTTAATATTTATCCAAATGTGCACACCTTCAGCATACTGATAGATGGACTATGCAAAGAAGGGAAAGTTGAAGATGCCGAGGAAGTAATGAAACACATGGTCGGAAAGGGTGTAGAGCCTGATATAATCACCTACAATGCGATAATGGATGGATATTGTTTGCGTGGTCAAGTGGATAGAGCAAGGAGAGTTTTTGATGTCTTGATAGATAACGGCATTGAGCCTAACATTTTTAGCTATAACATACTAATAAATGGATACTGTAAGAAAAAAGAAGTGGCCAAGGCCATGCAATTGCTTGGTGAAATTTCTCAAAGGGGATCAAAACCTAATACTGTTACCTACAATACTATCTTGCAAGGTCTGTTTGTTGTTGGAAGAATTGGTGATGCAAAAAAAATCTTTGATGAGATGCTACAAGTGGGGCTCACACCTGATATATGCACTCATGCCACGTTGCTCAATGGTTATTTTAAGTATGGACTCGTTGGAGAAGCTATGTTACTCTTTAATGAGTTGGCAAGAAAGGGGGAATATAATGATATTGTGTTTTACTGTGTTGTCATTAATGGATTGTGCAAAAATAGTAAACTCGACGAAGCTCATGCTATTTTTGAGAAGCTTTCTTCCATTGGATTGCTTCCGGATGTGAGAACATACACTGTAATGATAAATGGGTTTTGTCTTGAAGGGTTGTTTGATGAAGTTAAAGGTATTCTACGAAAAATGGAAGACAATGGTTGTCCTCCAAACAATGCAACTTACAATGTTATTATGCAAGGATTTCTCAGGTGCAATAAAATTAGTGAAATGGCATCTTTCATGAAGGAAATGGTTGAAAGGGGCTTCTCGTTTGATGCAACTACAACTCGACTTTTGATAAACATTGCAAGGGAAAATCCTTCCGTCCTTGACATGATACCAGAGCTTCACTCCAAAAATAAGAAGTGAATATATCTTTCAGTTGGTTTATTTGGTCATTATACAATTTTCTTTTGTGCCTGCATGAGAAATGGCATTCAATGCAGTTGCAAAAGGTGATGACAATTAAAGCATTGCTAATCATAGACACCATTAAAATTTTAGATGATAATTTATTATTCTAAACTTTAAGAACATGTTAAAATTGCACAAAAAAGCCTTCTCAATTAGCAATGATTTATCAAAAATATATATATGATAATTTATTATTGTAAACATAAAATACATACGAAAAAATAAAAATTTTATCTCAAATTGCAAGCATAGTTATCTCACCAAAAATCTATCTCAATTGGCAATTGTTTATCTATTATTGTAAATTTCAAAAACATATTAAAATTTGATTGTCTATTAAAATAACTTGATAAATTATTATTGTAAATTTCAAGAACATACATAAATAAATAAAAAAAGAACTTCTCAATCAACAATTGCTTATCAAAAATAATGATAATTTGTTATTATAAACATTAAGAAAATACTAAAATATAAAACAAACTTACCTCAAATTACAAGTAAATTTATCTTCAATCGTAAATACTATCAATTTCACAAGTAAATTTTCGTACACCTTTTTCTTTCCTACAATTTTGACGTACCCTAAAATATAAATATTTTTGTGAATTCCTAAATATAGTCAAACTCCAAAATATATGATAAATTTTCTACACGTTTTTTTTTTTTTTTTTCCTCCCTACGTTTCTGGTGTTTTTTTTTTCTTTTGTCACCAACAAAATTTAAAAATATAAATATTTCTGAGACTCCAAAATATATTGAATGACAAAATCTTAAATATATGATAGGTTTTCCTAACCTATTTCTACAACGTTTTTTTTTTTTTTACAAATCCTAAATGTATGGTAGGTTTTCCTATTACCGTTTTTATAAGTAATTTGACTTCTAAAAGGAAAGATTTTATCATAAATATATTTAATTAATTTTTGATTCTTAAATATTAGGAAAAATTAGCGAAAAGATGATTTTGTCTGAAGGAGAGGCTTTTAATGAAGGGCAAAAAGTTCAAACGTGATTTATAAATATTTTTGTGAATTCCTAAATATAGTCAAACTCCAAAATATATGATAATTTTTTCCTACTTCTACACGTTTTTCTTTTTTTTTTTTCCTCCCTACATATCTGGTGTTTTTTTCTTTTTCTTTTGTCACCAACAAAATTTAAAAATATAAATATTTCTGAGACTCCAAAATATATTGAAAGACAAAATCTTAAATATATGATAGGTTTTCCTAACCTATTTCTACAAGTTTTTTTTTTCTTTTTACAAATCCTAAATGTATGGTAGTAATTTAACTTATAAAAGGAAAGATTTTATCATAAATATATTTAATTAATTTTTACTTCTTAAATATTAGGAAAAAATAATGAAAAGACCATTTTGTCTAAAGGAGAGACTTTTAATGAAGGACAAAAAGTTCAAACGTGATTTATAAGGTCCTTCACACTTTTAAGATAATAGAGATAGAGATTATAAATGTAGATAGATTATAGATATAGATATAGATATAGATATAGATATAGATATAGATATAGATATAGATATAGATATAGATATAGATATAGATATAGATATAGATATAGATATAGATATAGATATAGATATAGATATAGATATAGATATAGATATAGATATAGATATAGATATAGATATAGATATAGATATAGATATAGATATAGATATAGATATAGATATAGATATAGATATAGCTATAGATATGGCGGACTGTCAAGGCCAGAATTCCTAGGAATTTACAGGTTAATCCATCGTTGGATTAATTGTCATAGGCATTAAAGGATTAACCAGAAAAAATCTGGGATCTAAAGTATTAATAACTATATATGATGATCGATGGTAAAATTTTGTTTAATTGATGTTTATAAATAAATTCTCTATAATATTGTCGTTGGATCTCTCTAATATTCTCGACGTACCTTATGGGCATTTACTGGCCAAGTTGATAAGCTCTATTTTTAATTCTTATTTTAATCCAATTTATTATTCTAGTTTTATGTTCGAGGTCACCTTCGCAACCTTGTATTTCCCTATGGATTTTTTCTGCCAATCTATAAGCTCTTTTAGATTTGTTAATAGATGGATTTCATATTAGGTTGTCTCCTACATATTCTAGATAATATATTATTATTTCCTATCCTGTTTTCTGAGAAACTAGCTCTGTGTCTGTCTTGGTTTCTTTCGTCGGTTCCCCGTCTATTTGATAAAAGGTCCATTTTTGTGGTTTTCTTTTTATGATTTTGCGTTCGTGTACTGGGGTTAGCTCTATTCGTTTTAATTGGTTAACTAATTCGTCTATTTCAGAAGTAGTTTTTGGTTGTTCTTCTTGGGTTTGTTTACCTTTTATTAGAATATCTATCTTTTTATGTAATTCAGGTAGTTCTGGTTCCTTTGGTGTTGTAATTATTTCTTTATCTTTGATTAAACTATCTACTTTTTTATGCAAGTCTAATAATAGTTCTATTATTGTATTATTTTATTTTAGTAAGACTTTATCTGTTATGCTTGAGGGGATATACCTGGATAATCCCTCTGGTTCACTATGATGTATTCTTGATTTTTCTAGTGCTTTTATATAGTTTTTATCTTCTTCACTACTCATGAAAGTGAAATTTCTTCTAATCTGCTTGCTATTTCTTGCAAGTCTTTAATTTCTTTGGTTATATTTTCAACCTGTTCTATAAGCTTTACTATTAATTGTGTAGTTTTTACTTCTAATTCTTTAGGTTTTTCTATTAATGTTTTTATTAGTTTTTCAATTTCTATTTTAGTAGGTATTTGCTTAGCTTTGCCTGATATTTTAATCTATTGCTGATTTCTTGTTCTATTATTGTCACTTTCATGAAATAGCCCCAAACTTATAGGCTATTTCAATAAAATATGTTGAACAATTATAAACTTATAGGCTATTTCAATAAAATATGTTGAACAATTATAGGCTATTTCAATAAAATATTTTGAACTAAAATCACTGATTTTTATAATTTTTGTGTAAAAATCCTACTCAGTACTCCCTCTCTCTCATAGTTTCTTCATTTTTGTAGTTCTTATGGTTTATATTTTCCCCAAATTTTTGATTTTTTATTTTTATTTTTTTTTTATTTTTATTTTTTATTTACCCTGTTCATCTCTTCCTCTTAATCTATATTCTTAACACTTTACTTCTTTAACCACACCCCGGAATATTTTTGTCTGGCAACTAACCTTCGTCCATAGCAGACAAGCGAACAACCACCCACTAATACAGAAGGACGACACCCCTTTAACTCAGAAAGATTTGTACCAGAACAGGATATTAATCCTTCAGTTTCAAATTCAGACGAAGACAATAATTCCCAGTTTTCCGTCATAGAAGAACAGTGATCACAGAAAATTATCTTTCCAGTGTCTTTTTGTATATTGTACTGGGGAATTTGGTTTGGATTTTGTCTAAGGGAAGGAGAAATATAGTAATTTGGTCCTAGGTGTCCTCTAGCGTAATTAGTTGCTTCAGTAAAATCGTTAAAACCTTTGAAAAGCGGGGTTTTAAAACCTTGTATGGAGTCTAAAACTTCTAGCCAAGTTTGGAAAATACCATTATTTTTTCCATGAATTACTACATAATATTTAAAACGAGGTTTATTCTTTTCAGACATATATTGGCATAAAGCATTCATAGAAGCCATAAAATGATTACGGCTTTGTTTATTGTATGAAATCCATAAATTGTCTACTAGGCATTTTTGGGGTCTATCTAAAACATAGTCTGGTCTTACTCTAAATGAGATATTGCTTTCTGGAAATGCAACTAAATTAAATGAACTTATCAAGTCTTACTAAAACAAAATAATACAATAATAGAACTATTATTAGACTTGCATAAAAAAGTAGATAGTTTAATCAAAGATAAAGAAATAATTACAACACCAAAGGAACCAGAACTACCTGAATTACATAAAAAGATAGATATTCTAATAAAAGGTAAACAAACCCAAGAAGAACAACCAAAAACTACTTCTGAAATAGACGAATTAGTTAACCAATTAAAACGAATAGAGCTAACCCCAGTACACGAACGCAAAATCATAAAAAGAAAACCAGGATGCTCTTCATCAAGAACCAAAGTAAACAGAACTAGGAAAACCTTAATAGCTAAAAGCAAAAACAAGACAATAGAAACTATAATCAAACAGACATTAGATAAATTTTTCAGTAGCCAGACTCAAGACAAATACATAAATGAGCAGACAAGCGAACAACCACCCACTAATACAGAAGGACGACACCCCTTTAACTCAGAAAGATTTGTACCAGAACAGGATATTAATCCTTCAGTTTCAAATTCAGACGAAGACAATAATTCCCAGTTCCAAGATGCACAGGACCCCTATGAAGAAGATGACTCAGGCATGAGTTTCGACTCAATAGCCCTGCACAACTTGGACACATAAGGACAAATTCAAGACAAGATAGACAAGAAAATATACAGTAACAATCTAGTCAGGTGGGGATGCCCACTTTGTGTCATGTAAATATCAGAGTCAGTATGAGTCAGTACGAGTGCTTCCTTTATCACTACTTTCTACAAAGAAAGAAAAACTGCAGAAGCACGCGTCAGATAAGGATTAAAGAAAAATTAATAACGCATGTGACGATGGGGCCCACAGCGCACCCGGCTTGCATTATTAAAATTTTTCCTTATCACTTATCTAAAAGTGTCGGCCCATTAGATGACGGCCACGTAGTAATCCTTATAACCACTCCTTTTTTTAATTTTGCCTATAAAAGGCTTGTATCAGGTAGAAACTAAGTAGAGTGAAAATCATCCCCAAACCTCTTAAATGTGTAAACCTCTCCACCCAAAAACAAAATCCAACCTTGTTCTCTTTGTATAAAAGTTGTAAACATTAAGCTGTTATTGAATAAAAGCTCTACGTTTTCATCAGATCTTTAGGGGATTCCCGAAAGGGAAACCTCTCCTCTATTTACTTCATGTAAGTTCTTGTTTATGAAATTTTTCCCCATAAAAAAAATATCTTTTATGTTTTTATGTTTATCTTCATGTTCAAGTTATTATACATAATGTAAATCAGTTGTTTTTTCTTTATAAAAATTTTTACCCCTAGTATATGGTTAGCCTCTTAATTTCTTAATAACAACGATGGATTAACCTGTAAATTCCTAGGAATTCTGGCCTTGACAGTCCGCCAAGTCTGCAGAATAGACATAGGACGAAGGTTAGTTGCCAGACAAAAATATTCCGGGGTGTGGTTAAAGAAGTAAAGTGTTAAGAATATAGATTAAGAGGAAGAGATGAACAGGGTAAATAAAAAATAAAAAAAAAATAAAAAATAAAAATCAAAAATTTGGGGAAAATATAAACCATAAGAACTACAAAAATGAAGAAACTATGAGAGAGAGGGAGTACTGAGTAGGATTTTTACACAAAAATTATAAAAATCAGTGATTTTAGTTCAAAACATTTTATTGAAATAGCCTATAATTGTTCAACATATTTTATTGAAATAGCCTATAAGTTTATATAGATATAGATATAGATATAGATATAGATATAGATATAGATATAGATATAGATATAGATATAGATATAGATATAGATATAGATATAGATATAGATATAGATATAGATATAGATATAGATATAGATATAGATATAGATATAGATATAGATATAGATATAGATATAGATATAGATATAGATATAGATATAGATATAGATATAGATATAGATATAGATTACAGAGAAACAAAATTTAAATTATCTGTTGAACTTATTTCATAATTTGTTCTTTTTTATGAGCTTGATGATTCTGGTTTTTCATAAGTTATTCTTTTCGTTGTACTAATTCTATCATTTATTATTTCTAAATTTTCTTCTATATCTATGTCTCTATAGCTATAATCATTATTATCTATTGTTTTTACAAATTGTTCGAATGGACTTTCTATTTGTATTTTGTTAATCTTATTTTTTCCTGTTATTTTATGTTTTGTTGTTAATACATATAAATTTTTGCATCTTGCTGTAAATATTTTACTTCCTGGGGTTAATTCTATTCCTGATATTTTCCATTATAATACTAATGATTTATCTATATTTTTATCTGTTACTGCTATTGAATAATTCGCACTTATTATAAATTTAAATTTTTGGTATATTAAATTTCCTTTTATGACAGTTATTATACTTTTTTCTATAGGTTTTATAATTCTATCATCTGCTAAATATAATTCTATTGGTGTATCTATTCCTTCTCTAAAACATGCTTTTATTAATATCTCTGTACCTCCAAGGTGTACATATTTTGTTGGGTCTCTACTTTTTATATCGTTTATCTCTTTATTAATTATTCTTTTTGTTACTAGTGGTATACTAGCTTTACCTTTTGCGTATCTACAGTCTATTACATGTTCTTTTTGGCTTACTACATAATATTCTTCTTTTTTCCTAGTAAATATATTTTTTATTGTTGGTATTTTAAATATTTTTTCTACACTTAAGTCTAATTCTTTTCCTTTTATTTCATCAAATATGTTACTGTCAAATATTATTTTTGGTCTGTTCCTTCATCATTTAAATATTCTTCCTTTATTATTATTTTTATATCTTCTTCAGTCATTTGGTTCGTTTATATATCTTCTTCAGTCATTTGATTCATCTATTTCATTATCTGTTTCATTTTCTGAAATTTCATATATACTATCCTCACTCTCTAATTCATAATCTATATAATCTATCTGCATATATTCTGTATTTTCTATTTTTATTTCTGATATTTGTTTATTTTTTGGATTCTTAGGTAATTTACAATCTCTAGCTAAATGTCCTAATTTTCCACAATTATAACAAGTACATTCTTTTATAGATTTCTTTTTTCTATATGGTCTTTTGTGTTTATAATTTTTTACATAATATCTTTTTCTTGGTTTCTTGTATTTATATTTTAATTTTTTATATTTCTTATATTTCTTATGTCTTTTTCTTTTCTTATAATATCTTTCTTCACATCCGAATTGAGGTGTTATTTTATCTTTGCAACATGCTAAATTTCTTATCAATGTTTTTTCCACTTTTAATTCTTCTTTATATCTTTCACATAAGTTTCTATACCATTGTTGTAAAAAATTTATCCTTGCTCCTAGAGTATCTACTATTTTTGCTTCTTCCCAACTCTTTATTACTTTTGAACTAAATGGTTCGGGTAATTTATTAAAATATAATTTCCTTATTTCTTTACTTTCTTCTATATTATATGCTCCTTTATACTACTATTCTTTAAATGCGCAAGTATATTCATCTATATAACACATATTACATATTGCTAATTTTAGCATTAAATTCCTATTTGTATCTTTTTCTTCATTTTGTTCTTCTTCTATTGTTGTCCTACTACCAAATTCATCTTTTATAGTTGTTTCATATTTTTTTAATAATTCTATAGGTGTTAGTTTAGTTGTTGTTGATGATGTTCCTTCTGTAGGTTTATCAGTTCTTCTTAATATTTTTTTGCTATTTTCAGTTAAATTTGAAAACCATAATTTCACTGTTCCTATTAGTGTTCTCTCTATATATTTTGGTGCATCTGTTACGTTTATATTATTATCTAATAATTGCTTTCTCATATATCCTATCCATAATTGTATTATTTTTTCTGTATCTATTACACAGTCTAAGTCTAAAAAGTTATAATTTGTTTAACTATTTGTTTTGGTGTCCATTTGTCATATTCTTTCTTTTAAACTTATTCTTATAATATGTAGGTTTTCTTATTTCTGATGTACTAGGTATTATATTTTGATCTTCTTTTTTATCAAGAGTATTTATTTTTGTGTTGATATTTTCTAAGTTTTCTTCATTAATTACTTCTTGTTTTTCATTGATTTCTAAAATTTTTGTATTTGTTAATATTTCTGTATATGTTTCACTATCTTCTGAATCATAATTATCTGTCTCTTCAACATCTATATTATTTATTTTTAATTCCTTGTTTTTTATTTCTTTATTGTTTATTTCTAATTTTTCTTTAAATTGATTTATTTCGTTTAGTAATTTTTGTTCTTTATCTTTTCCTTCCTTTTCTTTTTGTCTTTCTTCATACAAATCTTTTAACATTTGTAGTTCTTTTTCTAATTTAGCAATCCTACTATTTTTAGTTTCTTCTATTTTTTGTATTTCTTCTGTAGTTTGTTGTTTTATTTTTTCTATCTATTTCTTCATTTTCCCTTTCTATTCTTACCATAGCTGTCAATTTATCTTCTAGTTTTAATTCTTCTTTTTCTAACATTAAGTATAAATGTTCACCTATTTTCTTATATCTTCTTCCTAGATTAGAAAATACTATTTTTATTTTTAATCCTTCATGATTTTCATATATTTTTTCATCTATTATAAATTCTTCTTTGTTCATTTTATTGTAAATAGTTCATGTTGATATATATATAATCTAAACTATCTATTTGTAATTCTAAATTTGATATTTCATCTTTTTGTGCATGTATTGAGTTTTTACTAACTCCGGCAAATATATTATAATGCAGTCTTTCTATTCTTATTTTTAATTCTTTACGTTTTTCAGAAATAATTTATTTTAATTCTTTGTATTTTTGTACTTTATTCATTTAAACCATATTTATAATATTTTGGTGGATATCTAAATCTGATTTTATCATAATTAGGTGGTATGTGTCTCATTCTTCTAGATTTTAAATGGATTATTAATTTTGCT
Organism: Capsicum pubescens; assembly: GCA_030864215.1. Taxonomy (NCBI): domain Eukaryota; kingdom Viridiplantae; phylum Streptophyta; class Magnoliopsida; order Solanales; family Solanaceae; genus Capsicum; species Capsicum pubescens. The sequence continues at coordinate 310,339,433 of CM061543.1, read as the reverse complement.
TCAATACTAGATATTAAGGTAATTAGGTAGGCTAATCTTTGTGGGTTTTCTTTTGTTTTATTTAGACTTATATATTCTGAATAATTACTAATTAAAGATTCTTTAATTTTTCTAAAAGCTTCTCTATTTTTAAATGGTCTTCTCATAATTAATCAATATAAATTAATCTCAAATAAATCCAATCTAAATTCAAACATATATGCTGCTTCTGTATTTTTTAAATAACTGTGCTCTGATACCAATTGTAGGGGGGTGCGGATTAGGCGCGGTAACTTTAGTAGATGATAAATACTTATTAAACCACTTCCAAATACAAAGATACTTTTCATTCGTTGGCTGAAGATAGATGATTCAGTGTGCAAATACAATGTTATTATTCCCTTACGCTCTTATTCAACATCCTTTTCAGTGAAGGGTAAAGTTGGAATACACCTTAATTTTGAGAATGAGGTTAAGTGTTTAGATGACGTTGTTACTGTCTTCCACCGAATGGTCAGAATGAAGCCTCTTCCTTCTCTTCCTGTCTTCTGTCAATTGCTTAAGACTAAGCATTACTATGCTATTATTTCTCTTTTCAGAGAAATGCGGAAAATTGGATATTCCAATCTATATATTATTAAAAAGAGAGGACAAAGCCTTCACATTAAGTCAAGTGGCAACATAAGAATAAGCCACTTGGATCTTTAGGACAAAAAATTGGTTAAGTTAGTTGATAGTTAATAATTTGAAATTACTTTTTCTAAAAAAAAAAAAAAAAAAAAATTCGACAGTTTGTGAAATTGCACTTGAATTTATCTTCTATCAATTTGACAAGATCTCTCACCTTATCTATTTGAATTTTACATCTGATTACGTAATTATCCTTACTTTTGTTCAAAGTTTTATAAAATCATGTCATACTTTTAAAACAAAGTAGTGGAGTAGTTTTTTAAAATGTTATGACTTCTTAACCTTGGCAATACTAATATTGTTATTGTTAAAAGAAAACAAGTAATGGTACTATTTTTTAACAAAAATTAAATTACTACACACAAAATAATTTTAAAACAGATTGTTAAAAAACTAATACTCCTATTTTTTATTCTAATTTATATTTTTTTAAATTGGGAAGTTACCAATTCAAATATAACTCCCCATTTTTACGTTCCTTTCCAAGAATGACGTTGCTTTAAAATAAAACTACTAAAGCATCATATCTCTTTGTTGGACTTTTGTTTTTCAGCATTTTCCTTCTTCAGGAAAATTGTCTTTTCTTTCAATTAACTTAAAAACTTATTTTCCTCTTACAATCAAAACCCTAATTCCTTCTTTAAGCTTCTTTCTTTTTTGTAACCAAATAAAAAATAATAAATTGCATTTGCTTTTTAGTAGAAGGTGCAACAACAAAGGTTGAAATTTAAAATATGCAGAACCTCTAATTACTTGATTTCCTCTTCTATTAGACCTTAGTCGATTTGTTTTCTCAATTAGTTCTGCTAAATATCATCTTTACTCTGTTGGATTTAACAGATGAGAGGGAAAGTCTGATGATGCTGGTATACATTGTGATTCAGCACTTACATTTTGGAACAACACTACCAATATCCATATAAATAGGGATTCTTCGTGAATCTTCTGAAGTTGATCACATGATACGTCGTTCTGCCTCTAAAGAATTTCTTTACTTGATTCTTGCTCTAGCTTTTGTTGTACTAATATATTTTCTCTTTCCTTTGTTTCTTATCAAATCTTATGTTAGGTCCACAAAAAGTCAAGTGGCTTGATTCTTTTTATTAACTCCAAATTAGGCAAGGCGATGATAGTAAGTAAAGAACAAATATATACAAGTGAATAGCCTAAATTTCAAAACAAATATAACTTCTTTTTTTTCCGTTTAGATACATCTCTGGTGCAGTACCTATTTTGTTTTAATCACACAATTTTTAACTCAATTCTTATGACGGAACCAGTCAGTTGAGGGCGCTACTTGAAAAGCCGAGGCAGACATGCGAGCCAAGTACCCGCACCACTTCTCCGCGAGTTCAGATCAAGTCAAAGGTATTCTTCTTCTTTAATTCAGCTCTTTTCTAATCAAAATTTCAGTTGTGCATCTATCCTTATTAAGTTCATGCATTCTCTAAAGTATTCAAGAGTTTAGAAAGACATAGAGTCAGTTTAGCGAGTTCTTTCAGCTTTACGTACTCAGTTTCCTCCGTGCTCATAGCTTAACTAGCAACATTTGTAGACGAATGTTTCCAAGGAGGAGGTATTGTAATACCCCAAATTTTTCCTAAGATTAATTTCTCCTCGAGAAGTTTAAGGAGTGACATCCTAAGTGAGTATTGTTTTAACCATATAGAATTTCTCTAATTTCGACTTTTTATCACATGGGAAATTTGATAAGCTTTCCGTTGATATAAGATTGGCCCAAATCCGATACCCGGGCAAGAAGTTATGGCTAATTTAAGTCCTAGTCGTAAAACAGCGTCATTTTAGTGCTTGGCACGTCACGGAGAGGGTCTATTTGACAATTGTCAATTTCCACTGGAACTCTGCGATAGTGGCGCGTCGCCCTGAAGTTTCAGATCCCAACCAGTGAGGCAACGCGATAACACCGCATCACGGTGACCCCCAGAATCCCGTTTGGCAATTTCCAGTAAGCCACCGCGATAGTGGCGCGTCGCGGTAGCCCATAAAATCGGGTTTTCCAGTTCAATTTTTTCAGCTTCGTACAGAAGTTAAAAAAGGCACTTTGAACTTTTTTCAAGCCTCTTAAACTGTACAAACACCAAATTAAAGTCATTTACAAGCATTCTATAAAGTTTTTCTTAAGTTTTCTCTCAACAAAAACCCTAAGTACCCAAAACCTCTTCCAAGAATCTCAAGAATCCACCGTAGCTTTCACAAATTGAATTGAGATTCGAGGTTCCCAAGACAAAGGCTTCAAGAACCCTCACTCAAAGTAAGAAAAGAGAGTCTTAAGCAAGCTTTTTCATCTACAAGTCAGAATCTAAGGTATGTGGAGTTTGAACAAGGACACTCCTTTCGTCTTTGTGCCCAAAAGTTGTTTTAAATTACAAGAATATATGTTTTCACATGTTTTTCTTATAAAAATTGGAGTATGAGTTTGTACCCTTTGTTGTTGATCTTGAGATTATGATAATTTCCATGTTTTAGAAATTGAGATACATGAGTATGTTGAAATTTTAATGCATAATGCTGAAATTCCAGATTTCTATATGATTTATGAATCCTTATGATCTCTAGTATGCATTTTGATGAGTCTTAACTTGAGATTGAACTATGGGTCACTAAGCCCTACTTGAGAATTGCAATTTTATGAACTTTTGTGCTATAAACACCTATGATTTGAGTATTTTGAGATTATTGAGAAATATTTGACCTTTTTGGTCCTAATAGAGTTGGAATCCACATTGATGTTCTATTAAAGCAAATAGTAATACATTTTGGTCTTCAGTATAGACCCTTGAGTTATTTGAGGTGTATTTCCTAAGAGTTCTGACCTGAGTATGGGAGTAGTATTTAGCACCGAGTTGCGTATGATTTTGAGGTCTCATACCCCAGAACTACGTGCCACCGTAGGACTGAGATTTATGGGCCCGAGGTTGAGATAGTGATCACTGAGTTGAGGTTATACTCCCTGGCAAGAGTATGATGCCTCTCCCCAACGTGAGGTTTCTTCCTTAGGAGGATAAGACGTTGGACTCCATGTAGCTCACATGGTTTATGTCGGTTAGAAGAAACTCCTGAGTGTCCAAAGTTATATAATTCCAAGAGTCATAGAGCTCCCAAGTCTTAAAGTTTCAAAAAGTCTTGAGTCCTTGAGTTTCAAAGAAGTTTTACTCTCCATGAGATATGACAGTACCAGTATTTTGTTTATTTCATCTTCAAATAAGTTATTATATGTAGTAACAGGCTCAAAGGGTTAGCTTGGGGCTATTTCAAGGGAAGAATATGAATATTATATGAATAAGCTAATGTAATCAGAATTTTCAATAAAGTTTTGAAAGATTGAGTATTAGAATGCAAAAAGAGAATATATATTTACCATAATTATCAATACACAATTTAAGGGGAATATTGATTACAACCCTATAATTATGAAACTGATTTTAAATTATATCATTAAAAATGAATTTTAAAAATACAATTAAAATAATATATCTTTTAATAAGTTGCTATAACTTGTAACTAAATTGCTATTAATGCAATTATCTAAAAGTGTTGCTAAAATTTGTTATTTTAGATCTAATAATATTATAGGGGATAATTTTCTCTATTTTATATTACATACATGAAATAGCATATTCAGCCTTTTAAATAAACAAAATTGAAGATATTGTGCCACTTTTCCCTTTACTAAATTAAGAGGTACGTCTCCCATCCAAAATTAGGGCACACCAAAACAGAACCACTTTCACATACAGAGAGAGAGACTCCATTCCTCAGCTGAAGATGATAGCGAGGAATATTTTAGTGCGCAAATACAATGCTATTATTCCCTTACACTCTTATTCAACATCCTTTTCAGTGAAAGGTGAGTCAAAAAGGGTTTCGTAGCTTTTAGTGTTCTTTATGGCTTTTGTTTTTCACAATTCACAAATTCAAAAAGATTTTTTACCTTTTGCACTCATTTTGTCAAAAACAAAAACATCAAAAAGATTTTTCTTTGTTTCTTTAGTAAGCTTTCATAATTTGAAAATTTCAAAAAAGATTTCTTTCAATAGAAGTTTTTTATAAAAGAAATTTTTTAAAAATATGGTAGAAGTTTTGTACATTTCATGTAATGAAAATACCAAAAAGATTTTTCTTTCATAGTTGGTGTCATTTTTATGTGAATTGTCAAATTAAAAAACCCCAAGAAAGATTTTATCGGCATTTTTCATCATCTGTCTATGGTCGTATCTCTCAAGTCAGTTCAGTTCGTTATTTAATTCTAAATTGTCCAATCCGGATGAACTATGCACCCCTGATTCTCCTCTTTCGGGATGTGAGATACGTAGGCAGCCTATTGTTGGTTCGGGGATCATATTTAGAAAATTCAAAAAGATTTTCTTCACTGTTCACTTAGAGTAGGTGTTTCATATACATCTCTAAAAGAAAACTACAAAAAGATTTTTCTTTAATAGGTTCAAGGTCCATTTTTATATGAAATTTAAAACTGAAAACCCAAAAAGATTTTCTTTGGTAATCATAGATTTCACTTTGTATAGGGATGTTAAAGATGAAAAATTCAAAAATATTCTCGTCAATTCTTTTGACAAATTGTTATTTTCTTTTCTTCTTAAAGTTTCGAGTAAAAGAAAAAAAAAAGAAAACAAAGAGTTCAATTGGCCATTTTTGGCATGGCTTCACGAACTACGCACACCTGATTCTCCTCTCTCGGGAGTGAGATACGTAGGCGCCCTTCTTGGGTTCGGTGACCTTTTCAAAAAGAAAAAAAAAGAGATTTTGAGAAAGTGTTGAACTCTAACACATTTGCTATCTCCTGTTCAGTTAGTTTAAGGTGGTTGGTTTGTGGCATTGTGGTTGGTCCTCCATATTGCACCAAGTCACAGAGAACGTTATGGCCAACAAGGATACTGATTTTGTTGTCACTAATCAGATAGGGAGTTCGGGAAATGAGAATTTAGGATCTAATGAATAGATTCGGAAATTAAGGCAGCAAATGATAGAAATGCATCGAGCTTGGGCTAATGGGTTGCCGCCTCCTCCAGTTCCCACTGATAATCTGGAATATCTTTCTAGCTTGCCTCTCGTGTCACATACACAATATCTTATTTTTGTTGATATGCCACAACATGCATCAGGATCGACTCCTGGTCAATAATATCCAACCACTTCCAATGTTCATTTCCTCACTCCCCAATCCAAGACTACCATATACTCAGCTCCACCTGTTGCTCATGCTTTTGCGATGCCACCCCCACCTGAAGCTCCTACTTTTGATGTTCATCCACAAGTTGTGCCTCCATACTCTACAAGAGAGCCTGCATTAGATATTACTGGTGATCAGAATTACACTTCCAAACCTACATTCAAGTTGACTGATCTTTACGGTGACACTCACCTGCCTGAATTTCCTTCTAACACCGAGAATCCTGTTATGATAGAAGAACAAGAGGAAATGACCAAAAAATTGAGAAGTTTGGAATTGGCTATGAAGAACTTGCAAAGACTTGAGGGTTACAAAAGTGTCTCATATAAGGACTTATGCATGTTTCCAAGTGTCAACCTTCCCCCTGGCTTTAAAATGCCAAAGTTTAAGAAATATGATGGACATAGGGACCCAGTGGCACATTTGAGGCGCTATTGTAACTAATTAAGGGGTGTTGGAGGGAAGGTAGAACTGCCCATGGCTTATTTTGGGGAAAGTCTTTCAGGCCTAGCTTCGGAATGGTTTGTTGACCAAGACATTGAAAAGTGGATTAGTTGGGATGACTTAGCTAATGGATTTGTGCAACAATTTCAATACATTGTGGAGTTGATCCCTGACAAAAAATCCCTAACTAGTATAAAAAAGAAGAATACTGAGAGTTTTAAGGAGTATGCGATCAGATGGTGCGAACAAACTGCTAGAGTAAAACCGCCAATGAAAGAAAGAAAAATAGTGGAGGTGTTTATTCAAGCGCAGGATGAAACATATTATCAATACTTGTTACCTGCATTAGGCAAGTCATTTATTGAGGTCCTTAAAATGGGAGAGATGATAGAAGAAGGAATTAAGACTGGTCGCATTGTGAGTTTTGCAATATTGAAAGCGACAACTCAAGCAATTCAAAAGGGTTCAGGAAGTGTTGGGGACACAAAGAATGAGGAAGTTGCATCTTCTATTGTAGTTGGACAGCGGGCACAGTCAAGAAAACCCCGTTGTCGTCACTCTCAGGCTCAAACCCAAGTTCATGCCCAAGCTCCACATAATCACTCCCAAAATCCATTATACTCTGCTCCTCCACCTCCATATCCAGTATATAACACACAACCACATGTTCAACCCCCATCTTACCTACAGTGGAACACACCAACTCCTCAGAGTCGTCGTCTAACTCCACAAACATACCAAAACCCTTCTAAGCCTGATTTTCGATCCAAGCCAAACGATGAAATGAGGAAAAAGTCGAGAGATAGCTTCACACCAATTGGAGAGTCGTATGCCAGTTTATTTCAGAGATTGGTACAATGGGGCATGATCACTCCGCTCCTTGGGTGCACTCTTAATCGACGTTCAAGAAATTTTGATCCTAATATACGATGTGCATATCATTCTGATGCTCAGGGTCATAGTATTGAAGATTGTTGAGATTTGAAAAGAGAAATTGAAAAGATGATTCAAGATGGACCAATTATGGTGCAGAACATTGACAATGAGGGAAGCTCTAGTCATGCTTATATGCAAACCAGTGGCTAAGTTGTCAGGCTGAGCAATTGAGAAGTCACCCCCTACTAGGAAGAGGCCTGGTAGTTTGTTTTATTTTATTTTCTGTTATCTGAATTATTTCAGGGTTGTAGTTCGGGATCTATCTTGTTTTGTCCCTTTGTCGTTATGTTCAAACCCTTCTATCTTTCATTTTTATTAAATAAAGTGTCCCATTTTTCTTTGTGTTTTAAATATGTGTTGTTTGTTTGTTTTCTTTACATAGTACTTTTTATGTTGACTCTAGTGATATGATATGCTAGTGAAATTTACAGTCAGATCTTAAAATCCAGTTTAAGCATGATCATTGAATCAGAGGATTAAAGTTAGAAAAAGAGAGCATTTGAGAAAATAGATAGAGTGCTTGGGCATTTGGTGATCAAGTTGAAGCCTTCTTTGAAAATTAAGGCTATTATTTTGAGAATCGTGAGAATAACATGGTCATCAAATGAAAGACATATCTCAATTAGGTTAAGTAGTGAATGTTTGATCCTATGTCAAAAGGAACAGGAAGAAAATTAGCTCTACGAAGTCATGAGTCCTTCAGCATGAGGAATGTACAACAAAGTGGAGTTGTATGCTGGTCAAGTGTAGAAAAAGAAGTGGCACACATGCTCGAGGCAAGTTAGGGTTGTAAAATATTTCTTAAGTGATCTTGATCGTGCACTTTCGCATTACATGCTATGTACTAGCATTTTCAAGAATTGATATGACGAAGGCATTTTATTCTGCTATCCAAACATTGTGTCATCCTTTGTTTACCCCATTTGGGCCTTAGTGTTATTTTTTTTCATACCCCTCTTTTGGAATCAAGATAGAGTCAACAAAATTAAAAAAATGTGTTGAAAAAGAAAGTAAAGATGAGTGTCAAGAAAAATAAAGTCAGAAAAGTTCCAAAGAGAAAAAGAGTCAACAAAAGAAAAAAAAATAGAATCAAGTGAAAGAACAAGCTGCCAGAACTACGCATAACCTGATTCTCCTCTCTCGAGGGTGAGATACGTAGGCTGCCCTACTCAGGACTCGGTCCAACCAAATAAAAGTTTAGAATTGCCCAGTCAAAAGAAACTGGGGCATGAGTTAATCCTCATTGTTTGAGTCGATTCCGAAAGTTGTAAGTCCTATCCCATTCCAGGTGTCGTTTGGGCCTTATGCTATCTTTTCTTTCTAACCCTATCCAAAAGCCAAGTTACAACCAAAGAAAGACCTTCAGATCAATCTTTGAGAATGTTAAGGCTAAGCATACAATGGATATGATGACGCATTTTGGGAACTACTTGTCTTTCTCAACATAAGAAATCAAGAGAGAAATAAAAATGAGAGAGTCTTATTGGTGAAAAACCTCATGGGCACTGTAAGACGACTGTGAGTTGAGAGAAATAAGAATAAGAGAGTTTTATGGGTGAAAAATCCTCATGGACAACATAAAACAATAGTGAGTTGAAAAAAAAAATGGGATAGGCATGTTGGCGAAAACCCTTCAAGGCGCCACTAGCCGAATGAGGTCTCCGAATGCAATTGACCTAAGAAAGCAACTTAGTTTCAGGGTCATTACCTTAACAACAATTTGTGAGAATTTTAGGTGGAAAGATCAGGCAGTTTAATTCGATATGCATGACATAATCATTAGAGTTGACTGTCATTTTTAGATGAATTTTTCGTTTCTTTGTTTCAAATGGGGACATTCATTGTCTTTTCTTTCTTCTCTTTATTTTTGTTTTACCTCTCTTGAGTAAGTTATCCAAATAAAAATTGTCATTCTTTTCTTGTCTTTGAGTCAAGTTCGTGTCAAAACAAGTGAGAAAAGATTTTAAAACTGGCTACCAGCTTCTTCAATTGCACAAAGAAAGACAAAAAGACCAGCATATGAAAGGGACATGATTGTGAGCTTAAATAAGGCATGCAAAATTTTTGTCAATAGATAAGTCTGGTAGCTCATGGAAATACCAAGGTTTAAAGGGTTTATCTAAGAAGCACGGCAAAGCATAGATACTGTGTTTGTTTCAGAGTCACTCTTAATAATCTGAGTTTGGGTCAATGAAGCAGCAAGTCAATGACATATGCTAATGGTTTGAAGCAAGATTGAATGTGACCAGCGCAAGAGCAATTGCCTCGAAAGCTAAAACTACAAACCAACCACCATGGTTTAAACTCACAAGTTTTCTTTGATGAAACAGGAAACATATTACCTTCAAAGTAAGGACTTCAGAGCATAAATATCAAGGGATGCAATGCCTCACTTTTACAAATGCAGGAAGCAATGTTGCTGCACAGGTTTGATAGTCAAATCATGGTAAAAATTCATCATGCTATATCCCCCGGAGACACACTTTTTTGTCTAGGGATTTCAGTTTTTGTTTTCTAGGTGATACACTTCTTAAATTGAACCTTCACTCCTAAAAGATGTACCTTCTAGTCGAGTCATTCCATTTGACTCTTAGAAGACGTACCTTTTAGTCGAGTCGTCTCCCTTGATTCCTATAAGACGTACCTTTTAATCGAGTCATCCCCCATGATTCCTATAAGATGTACCTTTTAGCTGAGTCATTTACCTTGACCCCTAGAAGACGTATCTCTTAGTCGATTCATTCCCTTTGATTCCTAGAAGACGTACCTTTTAGTCGAGTCATTTTCTTTGATTCCTATAAGACGTACCTTTTAGTCGAGTCATCCCCTTTGATTCCTATAAGATATACCTTTTAGTCGAGTAATCTCCCTTGATTCCTAGAAGACGTACCTTTTAGTCGAGTCATTCCCTTGACCCCTAGAAGACATATCTTTTGGTCGAGTCATTCCCCGTGACTCCTATAAGACGTACCTTTTAGTCGATTCATTCCCTTGACCCCTAGAAGACGTACCTTTTAATCGAGTCATTCCCCATGATTCCTACAAGACGTACCTTTTAGTCGAGTCATTCCCTTGACCCCTAGAAGACGTACCTTTTAGTCGAGTCATTCCCCATGATTCCTACAAGACGTACTTTTTAGTTGAGTCATTCCCCCGTGACCCCTAGAAGACGTACCTTTTAGTCATCCCCTTGATTCCTATAAGACGTACCTTTTAGTCGAGTTATTCTCCTTGATTCCTATAATGATGTGACTTTCACAAAAGTCCTTTGATGATAAACTGGGGCAAAGTTTAATTCTTGTGTTTGGAACTTCATTTTTTTTTTTTGGCAAATGAAATCTCTTTATAATAATCTTGTTTGAGATAATTTTCTTTTTAGTTTTGATGTGATTTCAGGAGCCCGCCTGAAGAACAGGGTGATGAAATAGTAAGTGAGGAGCCCACCTGAAGAACAAGTGGATGAAATTGTAAGTCAGGAGCCCGCCTGAAGAATAGGGTGAGGAAATTACAAGTCAGGAGCCCGCCTGAAGAACAGGGTGATGAAATGGCAAGTCAGAAGCCCGCCCGAAGCACAGGGCGAATAAATGGAAAGTTAAGCAACAAGGTGAAGCAATTGAAAGTCAAGCAACAAGTTGAAGAAGTTGAAAACAAAGCAACAAGGTGAAAAGTTGAAAGTTAACAGATTGAAAAATTACAAGTCAGGAGCCCGCCTGGAGAACAGGGTGCAGAAATTGCAAGTCAGGAGCCCGCCTGAAGAATAGGGTAATGAAACTCAAGTAAAAAAGAAGCTGCATAAATAGGATTTTGTAATTTCATTTATGTTTTAACTTGTAATTTTCATTTCTGATGTAATAACAGAGCTGCGGATCGAAACCTCGACAGGACCTCACTCGACTCTCCAACTCGGTATAGTCCATCTCCCTCTAATCCTTTGAGATACCTGTCACTTGATTCCATTGTAACTTGGGTAGTTAGGAAGTCTTGAGTCAAGATTTGGTTGTCCTTCTTCCTTTTATTTCTTTCTTTGAATAATGATGTGGACAAAATTTTGTCTCTTCGTCTACTTCTTTGTCTGAAAACACTTCGTGTTTACATTCGAAGGGGACATGCTGTAGACACCTAATTTTGTCCCTCTCAAAACCCAATTTATCCATTTTTGACCTCACCGTACCGCGTACCTTCACCCATGTGATTATTCTTCTACCAAAAGATAAAATAACAACCCTTAACAAAATTCCTAACAATTTTTATCTTGTTTTAAACACCCTAACAACCTTTCCAATTAAAAAAAATACACCTCACAACTCACCACCCAATACCCCAATACCCCATCCACGTGACCCCCTTACATTTCTTCTTCACAAAGAAAAAGAACAATAAAAAAGGAGGGGGACCACCAGATATTGAGAGACAATTCCACATACACAGAATTCTCATTTTTGGAGAAAATGCATAGAAGGACTCCATTCTTTCTTCTCCAGTGAACTGCACTCATACACGACCCAGCTCCACCGAACAGAGTCAACATCATCTTGATCTCTTCGATTCACCAACGTACACCCACATACAAAACTCAGAAATTGACCAAATATACCACCTAGAAAAAAAGAGTAGATCGGGAGAGGGAGCAGTAGAGAGAGAGAGAGAGATTCGAGACTTCGTGTTGAATGGAAAAGGGGAATACGGGGATTTTGGGGTTTTCCGGCTGCTTCTCGCCGGAAAGACGTCACCATCGTCGAAACTTGAGTGGTTTTCTCTGTTCTCTGTTCTGTCGGAGCTCGTCAGAGCTCCAGCTAGGCAGAATTTATTGGTTCTCTTCTTGATTCTATTTTGGGGTTTATTGTTATCACTGGTTCTTTATTTCAAATTGAATTCACAATAATCTTCTCTATACCGAGTTGGATTCGTCGCGGTTGAGGTTATTTTATTAGAAGTTCCAAGTCCGGGTTTTCTTGAATATTATTATCGACGAAAATCAGTCATCGAAAGGTCCAATTCTATCTCTTCTCATTTTAGTTAGTCATATGTGTTTGATTTGTGTGAGATTTGGTTGAATATTGGGTGATATTGATTTGTTTTGCTCGACTTTGTTGAATAGATAGTTGTGGATTGTTGAAATAGTAATCTTGAATTTGTTGAAATTTGATGTTAAAAAGGAATGTGGGGGGTTGGAGGATAGGAATTGATAAAAATGAATATTGTTTAGTCTTGATTTATTGTCGTCGGTTATTTTGGAACAAATACGAAGGTCGAATGTGACAGTATCATGATTAGGCCATCAAATGAATAGGCAAAAGTTTAAGTTCGGGTAGGCAAATTTAGGAATGATGTTGGATTGAATGAGTGGAATGTTGAATGTGTTGAATGCTTTTCTAGTTTATCTCATGAAATTGAAATTGTATTCATTTACCGGGGACTGCCCCGAGGGAATTGTATTTATTCACCGGGGAATGTCCCGAAGTATTATGTATTTGAAGATAGCGCACGATCAAGGCCCGGAACGTCGGGTGGAGTTTAGTTCAAGAAGTAGTTTAGGATTAGTTTAAAATAGAGTAGGTTTACATTTTCGCATTTTTCATTTTTCGGGACTTATAAGCGGTCTGGACACTAAATTTTGGATTGTTTTGGTTTGTGTTTGTTTGTTTAATTGTTTGGGTGTTTTATGTGGTTTATACACTCTTAGCGTCATTAGCTGATACGCTCCATCAAGCGACTGTGGTCGAACCACGGGATCGAGGGGTGCCTAACACCTTTCCCTTGGTCAACAGAATTCCTTAACCGGAATCTCTGTTCGCAAACCAGTTTTAAAAGAGTCAAAACCGTTTTGAAAAAGGATATCCAAGGGTGACTTAGCACACCCGAACCATGTCAAGTGGAGACTCTGAGTTTTGAATACTAAAAAGTCCTTTTCGAAATAATTCTTCAGTTTGTCACTTTAATAATAAAAACTCTTTCAAACTTAAAAATATTTCTTTTTGGAGTTAAAAAAGGGGTGTGACAATGATTAATCCTGGCACCTCCAAATTTCTCAGAGGATCTAAGGATCTTATTGAAATCCCCCCCGACCTGCCAACTATTCCTCTCAGGGGAGATATAGTTGTCAGAAAAAAATGCAAGCTGGCCCCAAAGATCAATCTAGCTTGAAAGTCATTACTAGCATAGACGACAGTGATAAACCAAGAGGAAGGAGGAGAACTGACCTTAACCTTAGAATTTATGGCTTGACTAGAGATGGAGGTAGATGTTATAGAAACCATATCCTCTCTCTACATCATGACTAATCCACAAGAGTTGCCCATGGTTTCTGCTTGGAAGTGGTTCTGAAAACCAAGTTCATCACACAGGTCCTGGTGTTCTGACATCTTAGTTTCCAGGAGAGCAAGAATGAAAGGTTTGTGATGTTCACCATAGCTTTGCAATGCTTCCCGAATTCAGTATTTTTTGCTCCCCAAGCATTCCAAATAATACAATTATTCATTTTGGAGAAGAGTGGGTGTGGGGGGTCCATTGTACTCACATTTCCCTTCCCCTTTGGGTTGGAGGTGGATGTCATAGCACAGGCCTTTCTCTTCTTGTTTTGAGGGGTTAGCAGGATTGTGGGGGGCTCCTCTGCCCTGAGATTTGTAGGACTTAACCTTAAACCTAGATTTGCTAACTCTAAGGGAATCAGGATGATCAAAATTTTCTGAAAGGGCTCTGTGAACTTTTGCTTTAGAGGCTCTACTAGGTTGAGAATCTATGTTCTTGGAACCCTCAGTTGTGTGAGGAATTCCTCCCTGTCCCTATTGCTTGCTCTCAGGGCTTCCAAGGCATTCATTCTCTCTACCTCTCTAGGGTGAGATGTGGGGATGAGGTGTTCTGGGATGGAGCTAGAATCAGACTTGTGGTTGAAAGGAGGCCCCCTAAGGGGGGGATAAAAAGCTGGTCCCAGTCCGGTGGAGGGAAGAAAGGGAGGCTCAGACTGAGCTGATTGATGATGTTGGTTAATGCCTCCGTGCTCAGCTCCTCATGGGCTGGGGTGATGATTACATGAAACAGAGTGGCCATCTATACATTGGTCCCGTAAGACAGAAGGCCATGGTTCAGGATCGCCATAGTTAGTTGAGCCAAGTATTGGGGTTCTGGATGAGGAGGGTAATGGATTTGCCCTCCCATTCGAGGTGAAGAGGGACTGTTTGATTCGATAGGCATATTTCCAGCCAAGAAGTTGGGTGATGGTCTGGAGACAATGGGGTCGTGGTGAAGATGATTTGGTTGGTGTTGTGTGAGTCCATTTTTGCATTCAAATGGAGGCTCATACATAGTTTCCTCAGGATATAAAAGGTTGAATGCAATGTCCTGAGATAGGACATTCTCCATCCCATCAGTAGAAGAAGATAAAGAGTCTTCCACGGCCATCTAAGCATGCTCATCATTGCCTCTATCTACGTGGATCTTAAGTGTCCCACAGAGGGAGGCCTCTTTTCTTTTAATTTCCATTTGAGGGAAATAAGGAAAATTATTAGGGAAAGGGGTATTAAGAGGAGTGGGACCCATCAAAGTTGTGGCATTAGGATTAGAATAAGGAGGGTGGTTGGGCTCTGTAATAAAGAAGCTAGAGATTGGGCTCCGGAGGAAGCCATTTGTTGGGCCTGAGTATTAACTAGCCTAGTAACAACCCTGCCAGGGGCGTTGGTTATGATAGGCTCAGACTTGGAGGCTTCACCATGGACTGGCCCAGTGGGTTGACACCCAGATATGCGTCAGGGCGAGGTCTTCTTCGATGCCGCCTCCGCTTTCTCATGGTTAAGAGACTTACCTGGTACCTCATCGTGGGCCTTGGCCTTATCGATGGGTGATCCTCGGGGTGCGGGGAGTGGGTTTCTTTGCCCTGCTTTCTTCTTTCTGCTAAAGAATACAATTTTCCAGTCCTGTGCATGGATCTTCGTCGTCCTTGACTTCTCCTCCGGGGTTAAAGTGTTAATCTCAGTCATGGTTGTGTCAGCATTTCCCTCTGGGGGGTTTGTTTTCAAAGGATAAGAGCAAGAGGTGGTTGTGTGGCCTAGGCGACCACAGTTCTTGCACAAGAAACCCTCTCCCTCATAGATCAATGGTTGCATGTGGTGGTTAATGGTAATTGAAGCTTCCACCGGCATATTCAGGGGTATCTGGACATATATCCTGGCGTATCTTCCCCTTAACGCAACCGATATGCAA
This sequence comes from Capsicum pubescens, assembly GCA_030864215.1. Lineage (NCBI taxonomy): Eukaryota > Viridiplantae > Streptophyta > Magnoliopsida > Solanales > Solanaceae > Capsicum > Capsicum pubescens. The sequence continues at coordinate 310,323,979 of CM061543.1, read as the reverse complement.
GCATCTACCTTTAACAGAGTTCCTATATTCTTGCCGATTCTCTAAAGGATGGATGTATCGTATAACTCAGTAGGTAGCTGAGGGAGCCTGACCCAGATAATTATTGAGTCAATTTTAGACTCGCTAGGTACGAAATTTGGTTCCCACTTCCTGATAGAGATGAAACTTCTGGCGACAAACCATGGGCCTCCATGGAAGATTGTGGACTGGCTCTCCGGCCTTGATAGTTTAACTATGAAGAAACCCTTCCCTAAATCGATGAGGCATAATGATTCTAAGAGTTTCCACAGATCTCCCAGTTTCCTCTTGAGGTACTGATGGTTGAACTTCGTGTTTACCGGTTTGATGATAATGGAGTGTATCCAAGGTGCATAAAGTCTATGCTTTTCGTCTTCCGATAGCAAGATTTTTTTTGCATCGGTTACAGGGTCTTTGCCCTTGGCCGATCTTGGTTCAGACTGGTGATTAGGGATTTGGACTTTCCCTATTGTTATGTCCCTATATGATGTTGAGGCCTCCTCCATCTGAATTTCAGTAGGGGAGGTTTGTATAGGGGGATTAGGTAGAAAGGGTGGAGTCAGCTTTGGGTCCATGGTTGAAACCTTTCGAATGAGAAGAAGAAGGTGGTTAGAGAGATGCAGGACTTTCTCTCACTTATTATTTTGTGTTCACAAATATTAAGTCATGATGACTAAAACACAAGCAACAACTTAAATTTTTTTATAATGATAGTTTCTTATGCTAATAATTTTTATCGCTTAGATTTTTTATTGTAAAATATAAAAATATTAAATCATAGTCTAAAAATAAATTTTTAATATTGTAGCTTAGAATATAATTAAATATAATCTACACAGTTGCACATTAAATTATTTCTTTTATCGAATAAATTATGATTTTACTTTTTCTTTAAAATTCATATTCAAAAATAATATTCAAGAATTTTACATGTATTGTGAAATTTCTTTTAATTTTTAGGACAAATTAATAAAAAAAAAAATTGAATATTGAGTAAAAAAGTAAGAATATGAGAAAAAAAATCATATATCTCTAGATGTGAAAGTGCTTAACTTTAATCTTAAATTATAACCACTTTTAATATATTAGATTATAGATTATTTTAGAGTATTCTTCTAATATATCTTTTATTTATTTTAGCATAACAAGAGTTATCTATTCTATTTTTTATATTTTGAGATAAGAGAGAAGTAAACTCAATCGCTTATGCGTATAACATAAAAAATAATTTCACTCAAAGTCAAATTAGAGAAAAGTACAATAATTAAGTACAGCAAAAAAATTGTACACTAATTTTATTTTATTTTTGTGTGGGGGGGTGGGGGAGGGGGTTGAGAATATAAATTAGATAATACATATATTACTATTTATAAGTTTTAAATGGAAGAAATGGGGAGATGGTAGAATAAAAATATAATTTGTTTTAACAATCTGAATTTTTTAAATTATTGTAAACAATATGATAAAGAAAAATATTAAACATTAAAACTTATTTCGCAATTACGTTTTTGTTTTTCTCATATAAATTTGATTAGAGGTGGAGGGTGATGGTGATAGTGGATGGATAAAGGAAAAATATTAGCAATCTAATATCTTTAAAATGTGAATAATATCAATAAAAAATAAATACGAAACATAAATATTATTTTTACAGTTACATATTTTTTTTCATATGGATTTGGTTATAGGTGGGACGGGAGAAGATGGAGGGGTAGGGGGGAGGGGGATAACTTTTTTTTTTTACTTTTTATTATAAAAAATTGAGAGGGGAAAGAGTGGGGGTGGGGGTTGGGGGATGGAGGGGGTCAATTTTTTTTAATTTTTTTTTTTGCATGTCATTGAGAAATTATATGATAGTTGAACTTTTTGGAGGTAATATGATTTAACATGTTCGGATGAACATTTTAATTTAAAACAATTAATACTTTAATATTATCCGCGCATCGCACGGGTACGTATACTAGTTATTTCATATTACAGACATGAAATAGCATATCCAACCTTTTAAATAAACAAAATTGAGGATATTGTGCCTAGGGGTGTTCATGGGTTTGGTTAAAAATCAAACCGAACCGTAAACCGAACCAAATCGATTAAAAAAATCGACGTTTGGTTTAGTTTAGTTAGATTTGGTTTTAAATTTTAAAAAACCGATACTATTTGGTTTGGTTATGGTTTTACTTAAAAAATACTGTGAAAATAATCAAATCGAACCGATAAATTTTATATATATATCTATTATAGTTATTTATATATAATTTATAAATAAAATATTAATATTTTATTAAATTTAATCTAAAACTAAATTTTAATCCATGTGTAGCTGAATCAATACTTTAGCTCGATTGCCCAAAGCCCCAAACCCAAGCCCAACTCTACCTACTATTACTCCTACCTCACTTTTTCTTTTTCAGCTTTCACAATATGAATTACCATGGTCCCTGATTCAAATGACAGTTTTATGTCTCCTTGTTTGCTCAATCTTTTCCCTATATATGATTAGCTCACCTAGCTAGTCTATAAAATAAACATATAACTCAAATTTGTCAACTCTGTCTCTTTTTACAGTACACTGGCTCTATTTTACAATGTACATGTATGTTGTTGGATAATCTTAGTGCCTACAATACAAAGTTGGTGCTTTTCATCTCAATGTTGGTTTTGTTTAATGTGTTTGTTCTGATTTTTAAGAGTTTATAGTGTCATTTGTCCATCACTGTAAAATATTTCATGAGAAATTGTTCAATGTGATACTCTTTTCAATGGATTAAAAAAAGAGTTTATTCTAGAGATAGTTGGAGTAGGCTAGTCAATAATCGAAAAAATTAAAAAACCGAACCTAACCGACAAGAACTAAACCGACGGTTATTTTCTTTTTGTGGTTTGATTTAATTTTAAAAATTAAAAAACTGACTAAATTAATTTTGATTATAATTTTAACGATTAACCGATTCAAATCGACCATCACCACTCTTAATTGTGCCACTTTTTCCTTTACTAAATTAAGAGGTACTTCTCCCATCCAAAATTAGGGCACACCAAAACAGAACCACTTTCACATACAGAGAGAGAGAGACTCCATTCCTCAGCTGAAGATGATAGCCACTTGCAAATAGAGAGATACTTTTCATTCCTTGGCTGAAGATAGATGATGGCGAGGAATATTTCAGTGCGCAAATACAATGCTATTATTCCCTTACGCTCTTATTCAACATCCTTTTCAGTGAAAGGTAAAGTTGGAATACATATTAATTTTGAGAATGAGGTTAAGTGTTTAGATGATGCTGTTACTCTCTTCCACCGAATGGTCAGAATGAAGCCTCTTCCTTCTCTTCCTGTCTTCTGTCAATTGCTTAAGACTGTGATTGATATGAAGCATTACTATGCTGTCATTTCTCTTTTCCGAGAAATGCGGAAATTGGATATTCCAATTAATGAATTCATCTTGAGTAATGTGATTAACAATTATTGTTTGATGCATCGTGTTGATTGTGCATTTTCGTTGTTACCCATTCACTTGAAAAGTGGCATTCCATTTAATGTTGTCACCTTTACCACTCTTATAAGGGGATTATTTGCTGAAAATAAAGTCACAGATGCAGTTGTCTTGTTCAAAAAATTGGTGAGGGAGAAGATCTGTGAGCCCAATGAAGTCATGTATGGAACCGTCATAAATGGGCTCAGCAAAAGGGGTCATACTGAGAAGACTTTAAGTTTGCTCCGTTTAATGGAACAAGGGAACACTAAGCCCAACATATATATCTACAGTATTGTTATTGATGCCTTCTGCAAAGATAGAAACTTAGATGCTGCTATCAGCATTCTGAACGAGATGAAACAGAAAGGCATTCCTCCGGACATAGTCACATATAATTCATTAATTGATGGTTTGTGTAAGCTTGGTCAGTGGGAAAAGGTTAAGACTTTATTCTCTGAGATGGTGAATCTTAATATTTATCCAAATGTGCACACCTTCAGCATACTGATAGATGGACTATGCAAAGAAGGGAAAGTTGAAGATGCCGAGGAAGTAATGAAACACATGGTCGGAAAGGGTGTAGAGCCTGATATAATCACCTACAATGCGATAATGGATGGATATTGTTTGCGTGGTCAAGTGGATAGAGCAAGGAGAGTTTTTGATGTCTTGATAGATAACGGCATTGAGCCTAACATTTTTAGCTATAACATACTAATAAATGGATACTGTAAGAAAAAGGAAGTGGCCAAGGCCATGCAATTGCTTGGTGAAATTTCTCAAAGGGGATCAAAGCCGGATATTGTTACCTACAATACTATCCAGCAGGGTTTGTTTGATGTTGGAAGAATTGGCGATGCAAAAAAAATTTATGCCGAGATGCTATCTAGGGGGCCTGTACCTAATTCATCCACTCATCGTACATTGCTCAAAGGTTATTTTAGGTACCGACTTGTTGAAGAAGCTATGTCACTCTTTAATAAGTTGAAAATAAATAGAGAAGATACCGATATTGAACTTTACAATGTTGTCATTAATGGATTGTGTAAAAATGGTAAACTCGATAAAGCTCATGCTATTTTTGAAAAGCTTTCTTTGATCGGATTGCTTCCGGATGTGAGAACATACAATGTAATGATAAATGGATTTTGTCTACAAGGATTGTTAGATGAAGCTAAAAGTATGCTAAGAAAAATGAAGAAGAATAGTTGTTTGCCAGACAATGTCACTTACAATGTGTTTGTGCAAGGATTTCTCAGGTGGAGCAAATTTAGTGAAATGAGAACTTTTATGGTGGAAATGGCTGATAGGGGCTTCTCTTTTGATGCAAGTACAGCTGGATTTTTGGTAAACGTTGTAAGAGAGAATCCTTCTGTCCTTGACATGATACCAGAGCTTCACTCGAAAAATAAGTTTTGAATATTTTGTTTTGGTTGGTTTATTCGGCTATGCTATCACTGTGATACAATTTCCTTTCATCCCTACAAAAGAAATGGCACACAATGCAATTGCAAAAGGTGATGACAAATAGAGCATTGCTTGAGCTTTCTAGGCAGCCGTATTGAGGAGGTACATCAATTTAGATTACTCTTTTTTACCATTCTTCTTTTTCTTAGAATTCAAATGTTATTGCACTCTTAATATGAGAAAAAATGGTGACCAATAATGATCTTTTTAAAAAAGGAGTAATGGTGAGTTCCCCTATGTGTACACATTGTAAGTGTAGTAATATCATTTTCAGTGCTATTTAGTTATCTTCGGGAACATCAAAATGTTCATGTTTCTGAGTAACCCTCCCAAATATAAAAAACATTTGTGTTTTACAGTGTTGTCATTAATGGATTGTGCAAAAATAGAAAACTCAACGAAGCTCATGCTATTTTTGAGAAGCTTTCTTCCATTGGATTGCTTCCGGATGTGAGAACATACACTGTAATGATAAATGGGTTTTGTCTTGAAGGGTTGTTTGATGAAGTTAAAGGTATTCTAAGAAAAATGGAAGACAATGGTTGTCCTCCAAACAATGCAACTTACAATGTTATTGTGCAAGGATTTCTCAAGTGCAATAAAATTAGTGAAATGGCATCTTTCACGAAGGAAATGGTTGGAAGGGGCTTCTCGTTTGATGCAACTACAACTCAACTTTTGATAAACATTGCAAGGGAGAATCCTTCCGTCCTTGAATATATCTTTCAGTTGGTTTCTTTGGTTATTATACCATTTTCTTTTGTCCCTGTAATAGACTACATATATAATTATTAAATACATCTGGGTTATTCTGTAATTAGTTATTCTTCAGTTCTCTATATATACAGCTGTAACCCCTTCAATATTAAATGAGATCAATTAATTCTTAAATCTGTATCATGGTATCAAAGCTAGGGTTTCTTCTTCCGCCCAAACCCTAATCTCTCCTCTTTTCCGACGTGTGTGCGCCGCCGCCACCGTCTACACCACGCCGCACGGCCTCCCTCCTCCGCCGTAGGTCGGCGCCATGGACAAGGTTATTGATCCTCTGTCAAAATTACCGTCTGGAGTAAAATTACTGCTCAGGAATCTCCACAATCTCATCCCCGAAAAATTATCTGACAACAACTACCCGGCCTGGGCACTTAACGTCCGCACCGCCCTCGCAGCCAACTTGCTGCTCGGATGGATTGACGGTGCGTAGAAGCCGCAGCCCGAGACAGCCGAGAAGGACGGCGTCAAGCTCCCAAATCCCGACTACCTTCCGTGGATGATCGTAGACACTCAGATCCGAGCCTGTCTTCTCGCAGTTATTAGCCCCTCTGTGCACAAACACGCCCGAGGTTTTCTCACATCGGCTTCACTTTGGGACGCACTAGCCACAAGGTACAACTCTGTGTCCACGGCTCATATTTTTCAGTTGCGTGACAAATTGCATACTCTTCGGAAGGGAACGAAGACGATGACTCAATACCTTGATGATGTGGCCTCTATTCTGTCTGACCTAGATGCTGTGAACGAGATTATTCCTGAACGAGACGTGGTGAATGCCGTGATACGTGGTCTTCCGGCTGGCTATTCCTCTCTCAAACAGCATATTCGCCTCTCGCCTGTCGAAATCACTCTGAATCAACTGTCTGGATGGCTTAATGCAGAAGAATTGAATCTAGACATGGAACACAAATTACTGCTCGGAGAAGCCAGTTCCACCCCTGGCGTCACGGCTCTTTACTCGGCTGGCAGCGGAGGCTCGGCCAGGGGTCGCGGTGACGATCGCCGTAACCAAGGGCGAGGCAGCGGCGGCGGTGACCGTCGAAACACCGGGCAGCAAGGCAGAGGCGGGCCTCCACCGAGGGACGGCTTCCAGTCAGGCCGCGGACAGGGACGAGGAAACCAGCGGATGCCCACACGAGATCTTCCGACGTGCCAAATTTGTGCTAAACGGGGCCATTCTGCGGCTAATTGCTGGTATCGTTATGATGACTCGCAGAATGTAAATAGCCAGTCCGGAGGATCAAGGGCGATGCATGCGTCCACAAACGCTCAATCTGGCGATTGGTATCTAGACACAGGTGCTAACACCCATGTGACATCGGATTATTCACAACTTCAAGCTCCTCATCCGTATCATGGCTCAGAAACTATTACAGTAGGCAATGGTCAATCCCTTCCCATCACAAACACCGGCTCTGGGTATGTCTATACCCCAAATGGTAAATTTCATCTCTCAACCCTTCACCACGTCCCTTCCCTCACATCCAATCTTTTATCTGTTTATCGCTTTACTAAAGAAAATAACTGCACCCTCATTTTTAATGACACCAATTTCCAGATAGTGGACAATACCACGAACCGGGTGCGGTACACGGGCCGCTGTGAGCATGGGCTATACACTCTTCCATCCAGGTCTCCGTCTGTTGTGAGTCAAGCCATTCTCTCGTCAACCTGGCATCGCCGGCTTGGGCACCCATCATCCGCCATCACCAAATCCATTTTATCTTCCTTAGGTTTTAATTTTTCAGAAAAATTACATTGCGAGTCCTGTTCAGTGTCTAAATCTTGTCGTTTACCTTTTTCACTGTCTGAACACAAGGCCACTGCGCCATTTCAATTAATTCATTCTGATGTTTGGGGTCCAACCTCAGTTCCTTCTGTTCAAGGTTTTCGTTATTATATCTGTTTTGTTGATGATTACAGTAAATTCACTTGGCTTTATCCTCTGAAATTTAAATCCGAAGCTTATACTATTTTTGTAAACTTTGACCGAATGGTTCAAAATCAATTTAATGCCAAAATCAAAATTTTTCGAAGTGACAATGGCAAAGAATTTGTCAACAATGCATTTGGTGTTTTCCTTCAAAATCTAGGGGCTCTTCATCACACTTCATGTCCATATACCCCTGAACAAAATGGCGTTGCTGAGCGCAAACACCGTCACCTAATAGAAACAGTTGTTGCGCTCCTCCATGATTCCACCTTACCTGTTTCCTTTTGGGTTGATGCCCTTGCTACTGCCAACTACCTCATAAATCGCATGCCCACTCACACTCTCTCCAACTCCACTCCATATGCCCGTCTCTACAATCATCCACCCGACTATATCCATCTCCGCCCGTTTGGGTGTCTAGTTTATCCCTGGTTGCGTCCGCACACTCAACATAAACTTCAACCTCGGTCAACCCCTTGTGTCTTTCTAGGCTATCATCCCACTATCAAAGGTTACAAATGTTTCGATCCTGTATCTCAGAAAACATATGTTTCCCGTCATGTTCGTTTTGTGGAGGAACAATTTCCTTACACAAGTCTTTCCTCTACTCCATACTCCCCCAATCCACTTGGCGTTGTGCCATTATTTCCGTCCTTTTCTCACGCTCATGCTCCGGCTCACTCGGCACCTAACCCGGTACCCCACTACACCACTACCCACCCGAAACCCCAAACCTCCCACCCGAACACCCAGCCGACTGCCACACAACCCACCACTTCCCTACATCATACTCCTAACACACATACAGCCACCCCATCCACCGCTGCACATCCCAGCTCCCACGGCAGCCCCACCCAACCCCCGCTCACGCATCATACAACTCCACCACCCCTTCCTAATCACCCTCCACTCAACACTCATCCTATGACAACCCGAGCCAAGGCCGGTACCTTCAAACCCAAAGCCTACCACACTCAAATACCCTTTGATGCACATCCCACAACTGAGCCTACTACCTACAACCAAGCCTCCAAAAATAGTTTCTGGTGCCAAGCTATGGATGAGGAATTTCAGGCTCTGAATGAACAACGTACATGGGATTTGGTACCTCTGCCTAGTAACCGCAAGTCTATTGGGTGCAAATGGGTGTTTCGCATCAAACGAAATTCAGATGGATCCCTTTCTCGCTATAAAGCACGTCTGGTTGCAAAAGGGTATCATCAGGAGTATGGTGTGGATTATAAGGAGACCTTCAGCCCTGTTGTTAAGCAACAGACTATTCGTCTGGTCTTGTCTCTTGCTCTTCACTATGATTGGCCGCTTCATCAGCTAGACGTCAGCAATGCCTTTCTTCATGGTCATCTTGAGGAAGAAATCTATATGGTTCAGCCACCGGGATATGTTAATCCCAACCGTCCTCACTATGTTTGCAAGCTTCGCAAATCACTGTATGGCCTGAAACAGGCCCCTCGTGCCTGGTACACACGTCTCTCTACTTTTCTGCAGGGTCTTGGTTTTCGCACCTACCATCATGACAACAGCCTCTTCACCCTTCACTGTTCTCGAGGGACAGTCATCATTCTTATCTATGTGGATGATATTGTTATTACAGGCAGCTCGTCATCACTCATCACTGAAATTACTGAAGCTATGCATCGTGACTTCAAACTTAAGGACCTCGGTCCTCTGGAGTTCTTTCTTGGCCTCGAACTCATCCGCAAATCGGGAACCATATTGATGCATCAGACAAAATATACCCTTGAACTTCTAAATCGGGCTGGAATGACAGACTGCAAACCCGCGGTCACTCCCATGGCAGTCCGCCAATCCCCAGGGCCGAATACTCCCTTTGCCGATCCTACACTATATCGGAGCCTCGTCGGTGGACTTCATTATCTTGCTGTTACTCGTCCGGACATCCAATATGCAGTCAATCGAGTCTCCCAATCAATGCATGCTCCCACAGAACAACACTTTCAGGCCTTGAAACGCATTCTGCGCTATCTTCAAGGTACTCTTCACTGTGGAATTTTATTTCAAAAGGGCTCGTTTGATATATCTGTTTTTTCTGATTCGGATTGGGCTAACGACAAAGATGATCGAAAGTCCACTACTGGATATATTGTTATGATGGGACCGAATCTGATTTCCTGGTGCACCAAGAAGCAAACGCGAGTGTCCCGTTCCTCCACAGAAGCAGAATATCGTGCCATGGCTGCGGGTGTTGCTGAAGCCATGTGGTTACGATACCTTACGGATGCACTTGGCATTCCCCCGACGAAACCACAGATTTATTGTGACAATCAGTCCACTATTTGTGTTACCAAAAATCCAGTCCTTCATGATCGTATGAAGCATGTTGGGTCTGACTGTCACTTTGTTCGCGATGAGGTACTTGCAGGAGCAATGGCCACGCACTATGTCCCATCTACTGACCAGCTTGCTGATATTCTCACCAAGCCTCTTCCGTTACAGCCTTTTCAGTCTCTCTGCTCCAAGCTGCCCCTCGTTACCACTGATCAGCTTGCGGGGGGATAATAGACTACATATATAATTATTAAATACATCTGGGTTATTCTGTAATTAGTTATTCTTCAGTTCTCTATATATACAGCTGTAACCCCTTCAATATTAAATGAGATCAATTAATTCTTAAATCTGTATCACCCTGCATGAGAAATGGCATCCAATGCAGTTGCAGAAGTTTAAAAAATGGCAGTTAGAACACCACTTGAGCTTTCCGGGCAGGCTTCGGAGGAGGTAGATGTCAATGCACTCTTAATATGAGTAATAATATGAGATCCCTTTATGTGTCTATATTATAAGTTCAGTTTCCTTTTATGTACTATTATTTTCCATCACTTTGAGATTCAATAACAGCTGCCTGTAACATAGAAAATGTTATGGAAAATCTTTCTAACTCAACCCCTATAGTATGAATATTTGTAAGTTTCATGAAATTAAATAGAACTTGTTCAAATATGATAGGGTGTATATATATCTGATGTTTATGATTTTTCAGCTGACAATACAGATACGTGTAAATCTCTATTTTCTGCTGTCTAGTTTTGCAAGATGATTTATTGGATGCCGACATAAATAGTTGGTCATAGTTAGACATATGTAATGTATTGCATCCAAATGCTCTTTGTAATTTCTTTGTCCCCTCCTCTCTCTCATTAACTTTCTTGAATTTGATTACATCAGGAAAGTCATAGAACTGGGAAGATTATCCAAGTAACGGACATTGCGTACTTTATGACAGAAGAGGTAAATTTGTGGGCTCTTCTCATGTAAAAGAAATGTGCATCATTGAAATGGGCTCCCTGTCAGAAGCTATTCTAGTAGCTAGATCTGTAGTTAGATTGCAAGACATTCTTTTTCAATGAAGCCGAATGTGTTTTTGTGGGTTGCAGAACAAGTTCATCACGGTCGGACCAGAAACTAAATTATGAAAGGATTCAATGTGTTATTTTTTGCTTCATTTGTCAAACATCTAGCCTTAGTGAAAATAAGGTGAAATACTTCGCAACATAGTCTATCACCTTCCTGTACATTTTCAGTCTTACACCAAAAATCTGAAAACAATAGGGGCGAACCTATAGGAAATCCTTTGGTGCTCCAGCGAAGGTTAGGTATAACAATATAAAAAGGTATACAATTTTGTATAAGGTTTAGAAAAGCACCCACGAAGATAGCTGGGTGCTTTTGGTGGAACCGTAAAGCTTTGGTCGTCAATATATGTGTTCGAACCTTTCGAGCACCCACGATCCCGCATCCTGGGTCCTCCAGTGGTCAAAACTATATACATCTACATTTTAAATTACTAGTGTTCTCTTTTTCACCTTTCCTTTCCAGATCATAACAACTTGCTGGTCCTGTGTTCTGGAGCTATTTGATGTCATATACTTTTCCAATTCACCAACAGTTCTTTCAGATTTCCCAACATGGACCGTCTTAATTCAACTAATTTCAAAAACATGTACCAAAAAGGAGCTGTAAACTTCGTAACCTTCTTCACAGAGGATATACCTGTTGCAAATTATCATTCCTCTTCTTTATATGTTGTGTTGAGTCAAACATGTCTTTCTTGCCAGTAGCCATGTGAAGCATTCAACTTCAAGGGGCTTTGTCTCCAAGGGCATATATGACGTTGCCTACTACCTTGGGAGAATAACTTGTATCCTGATTTTCTCGGGAAAACGCTGGATTCTATTTGGTCTTGTCTGGTTCTGCTTTCAGCCCTTGGCATCCTTCAACAACTTGCAAAAATTGGCTCATTCCTCCCTTTTACAGTTCACTATACCTTCTATCTAAAGGTATGCTCTTGTTACAGAATTCTAGAGTTCAAAAGTTAGTTGATGGTGTTAAGCTACAGTAACTAGATTTCCGGAAGTTAGTTGGGACAGCTACAGTGTAGTTAGTTGGGACTGTTAGTAGTAATTAATTCTGTTAGATAGAATAAGTCGATCAAGCTGTATTTTAGATAAATAGTCATCGTAATTAGCATTTTACATTTATGATATGAAATATTCACAATCTTCTTCTTCTCCTAAAATCTATTCTCTCTATTTTTCTTCTTTTCCTCACTGATTGTATCCTCGAGCTTCTTCCTTTCAATCATTCGATTCTCGAGTAACAGTTCTATCCTTGAGGAGACAGATACATTTCTACTGTTACAAAGCTGAAAATCCTGGGAAATTGCTCCGTGAATGGCATGTTCCATGAATTCTTGGCCGAATAGGATTCTACCACCTCCCAGTTTAATTTGAATATGCTTTGGGAGTTTGTTCCAATGTTCCTGAGAATTATATATATGGTTTTCACCTGATTGGTGTTACCACATTGTATTCTGAACAGTAGACTACTGCCCTTTCTTCGTAACATGTCTTTAGTTTTACTGCTTGGAAGAGGGATGACTCATATTTGGTGTTCTGCTATTTCTCCAAGTTCGAATTTCATGCATCAATGTTCAGTTGGTTGGATTTGAACATGGTCTCTTGCAATAGGATTTGAAGTTTATGGGTTTTGAATTTGTCGCCGAACCCAATAGCTTGTCTTAGTTACTGGATTCACACTTAAATATTCATACATGTTTAATGAAATTCCTGACACAAGTAGTATGTGGTCTAAGCAAAAGCTATTGGTTTCGTCCGAACCCATAGCTAAATATTCTCTCTCCGCCTTTGTTCTCCGGATAACTAATGGACCTATTTGTTATGTTGCAGGTTCATATATTTGTTTATTGGTATTGGAGCCGTTGTAATAGCATCTTAATGTGGTTGCATTGGAGCAACAACAAAGAACGGTTGGAAAGCCTTATATTTATTTCATCAATATTTTGAAATGATAGGCGTTATGATGTTGGAGAACTTATGATTTGGATGATTAGGAACATTTTTAGTCAAATCTTGAGATCTTACCTGTATAGCTTTCTATTTCAAGTTTACCTTGATGAGTTTTGGATCATTTGGGCTTAATCCAGAGTCGGTAACATGTTACGGGTGATTTACAAGAATGGATGTGGAAGTGGATGGTCTTGAACTTTTGACCACACTTGTCCCATGTGCAAAACTTCAAGTTCAACAAGTTTTGACTTTCGCCTCGAAAGGTTTTTCCTTTGAGCAATTGGAGGTTAAAAGTTTCAAGACCACGTTTTTTTAAGGTCATCGGGTGTAATTCCTTCCGTGTCAAGGGGAGATGGATTGGATAACATTTTCTATTTATTGCCTTTTCAATTTCTCCTCTTACCCTTGTTGCGCTACACTTAGCAGCGTCAAAAGCTTGGTGTTGTACTAGTATTTCTTCTTTTCTTTATCTTGTAGTGTTTTTGTAACTAGTATTTCCTCTTTGATCAGCCATGAAAGTGAATCTATCATATGATTTTTTGTCGGTTATTACCTTCTTCACCGTTTCTTTTATCGTTTTATTTACTTCCAGTCTGAAAAATTGATCGCACAAGATGTTGAAGAGATGACGGGAGAAGACAAGCTTACAATCCTTGGCCCGAATAATATCCCGTTCTAAGAAAGTCTTGAGCACCACCAGAACAGGTTCTTCTCTATTATTTCACCATGTTACCCAGTAGGCTGAATTTTGTTACTGGGACCTACTTTGCTGGCATACAGGCTGATCCTGATGGAGTTCAGATAAATGTGCATTATGCTTTTGGGACGAAGTACCAGCTTATTTTTTCACTTATATGTCATGAACACCACAGCCTCATGTCTTTTATTTTAAGCCATGCTACAATTCGAATCCCAGATCTTGGTATGATGATCACGCAGTCTTACAAGTTGCAGCGGATGAGGGTAAGTTCTAGCTTGATTTTTCTTTTGTATAGATTTATACGTTTTTGATACTTTTGAGACTAGATACAATAACTGTGTTGTGATAAAATGGAAGAATTTATCATGGTTATTAATCATCTACCTTCATGAACATGTTGTCTGGTCGCAAAAGCAAAAATTTCCGAGAGAAAATTGTTGGTCTTAGACATGCGATACCATTCCTACATAGGAGTATCATTAAATGTAAAATGACAATGTTGGAATTAAAATCATACTAAATACAGAAAGATGTGCTCTTTTATTTAACAGGCTAAAAAGGAAGTAACACGCATAAATAGAAATGGAGAGAGTATATTTTCTTTGTAGATTACTCTTTTTCAAGTACTTTTGTCCTTACAGGTGAAAAAAGTTCTAATCTTAGTTTGCATCTGAATGTGACTGCAGGTGCGTGGTTATGTTGACGAAATCGGTCTTGAGGATATTGACACCTATTGTAAGGACCTTGAAACCTTAGGGAATTTCCTTATGCGCAAGAACCGAATGTATCCTTGACAGGGAGAGGCCTTGTAGATATCTCCGCGGGCTTCCCCAAGCTCCACTCAGTTCTATACTTCTGCCACAAAATGAGAAATGCGGCCTTAGTTACTATTGCAAGGGATTGCGACAACTTTCCCTTTCTGTCCTCCCTACAGATCATGTGTTCTATTTCATCAGGGCCTATACTAAGAATCTAGAGATGCTCTTCGTATATCTAGGCCTCCACAGTGTCCTCTCCTTGGAGATCAGAGACTGCTCCTTCGGCGGCAAGGCTGTTGGTCAATGCTGCAAGGCTGGAGACAATGCGGTATCTTTGGATGTCTTCTTGTTCGTTAAGTTATGGCGCATGTTTGCTGCTAGCTCAGAAGTTGCCAAGGGTTAGGGTCATCTGGACACGAGACCAGAAAGTTTCCTAACCGAGAAACTCTTCATATAAAGGACAGTGGCAGGAGGGAGAAGTTACTTGATATTGACTAGTGAAAAGTACGATCATCGGTACGTCATATCAGTTCACCTCCTAGTTGGTGTGCCGCTACTATGCCTCGAACTGTGAGTTTACTGGCGCTTCAACTGTAAGTCTCTCTTTGAAACATACATGGGGTTGCCGACTCTCTGCTATTGGGAAAGAAGGAAGTGAAATAGAAGGTCGACAACCTCTCTGCTATATGAAAGTTACCCTATTGCATTGGGAAATTCCAATGCAATAGGAAGTGGGATTTCTGCCCGCAAGGACTTATAATTGTCATGCATGCTGGTGGAATCAACCATCAATAAGCATTTGGTGTTTATTTAGCAAGAAGTTTAAATAGGTGTTGCTGTACAACATCTGGCCTCATGTGCAATAACAAGTTCTACTAAAAGTCCTCTTATGCCTATTAATACCTGGATTGATGGGAATTGAATGAGTCCAGGGTAATGAGATGCTAAGAATGTCACCTTTCCTGAAGGTTTATTCTTTTGCAATTTTGGATATTCTCATTTTCATCACTAATATCTTCTAACGGTGGTTTTTTTTTTCTGCAGGTGGCACCCTTAAGTCCACTAACCCTTAAGGTAATTTCTGGTGCAACTTCACTTGTAATGCAGAAAATTCAAATCCTCCAGCTTCTGTATCTACTGAGTGGCGTGGCTACTAGTGCATGTTGAGCAACAAGTTGATGCACATGTGATGAAAGAAAAGGAAGCTCAATGTGATAAATTCGCCGATATCGCTGCACAGGCTGCTATCTTGTTCCAACTGTTATCATACCCCGTAGTTGATGCACTAGCCCCGGCCCCGACGGGTATATCGCTCGGGCATCTTCCTAAATCATCTAAGAGGGATAAGAAGGTTACAACTTCCACAAGATCCAGCAGGCTGTGATAATGACCAGGTATATTTAACTTATGTGCAAAGGCAAAGAGCAAGATCATCAAGTTACTTTGAAGCCAACAAGATTTGTTAAAAATATGTTATAAACCCTATGATGATTGTAATATATTTGATTTTCTCTTATGTCAGTAAAACTCTTTGATGATTATAGCATATGTGATTTTCTTCTAGTTTTTTTTATATGCTTGTTAGTGAATGGTTTGTCCCTCACCAAGTTTAATAAAAGTAACTATTTGGTTGACATTTGTTTGGATTAAAACAAAATTAGACCTTTTGAGTTGTTTTTTAAAGTGAAAAGGGGGCAAATATAGGCTTCAATTTTATGATTTAGAGCAGACATATTTCCTGTTAAAAAAGTGGTGCATATATATCTTTGTCGTTTAATAAATTACACTAATTTTTTTTTGTTAACAGACCTATATCTACCGAATCAAAAAAGAAGTTCTAAACTGGTTTTAAAAGTATTTCAAATCATTAAAAAAAAAAAAAAACAGGATTTGAGTTTTTGAAATATAGACAAGAGGGAGTTGTTAGGATGATAAGTACGATCACTTTCAACCCAAAGGTTGTATGTTCAAGTTATTAACTTTATTTATTTACCTCTTGTTATTTACCTCTTGTTACTAGCTATTACAATTTGACTAAGTCTCTTATGTTTGGAGCATATTTAGGAATAGTTAGCTTTAGTTAGTTAGCTGTAGATAATGTGCAGATAGTGGCCTGAACTTTAGGTCTAGTTAGTTGTCTATTGTGTATTTAAAAGCTTGCAGCCAGAGTTAATAAAATTATCCTTTTAATCTCCTTCTCTGAATCTTTATATGGTATCAGAAGCCCCATAAGCTCCACCGAGTCAGATCCATTTCATTCTTCTTAATCTTTCTCATCTATGGCTCAAGTAAATGATGCTACTGATGCCAGTGGTTCTGTAGTTTCTACCACTACTCATGTGGTACAGTTTAATCCCGTTGCTCAGTTACCTATTAAACTACAAGGTAATCTCAACTTCTCAACATGGAACGCACAACTTGTAATGCTACTAAATGGGCATCAAATCATGGGACATCTTGAAGGAACCACAATTGCTCCATCACCTACTATTACCCAAAATGGTCTTATTGTACCAAATTCCAGTTATCAAATCTGGTTCTCTCAGGATCAATTGATCCAACAAGCAATGATGGCATCGGTCGATCCTACAATTGCTCCAACTATTCTACTAACAAAGCGTGGGAACTCCTTCACACTGCCTACGCCAACAAAAGCCATATTCGCATCTTCAGCTTACGAGATCAACTGCAAAACACCAAGAAGACTTCCAAAACCATTGCAGAATACCTGCAGGAGGTTCGTTCCCTCTCCGATGCTCTAAAAGTTTCTGGTTCACTTGTCAATGATGATGAACTTATTGTCAAAATTTTAAGTGTCCTTGGCCCCGAGTATCGTGAAATCTCTACAGCGATATGAGCACGAGACTCTCCTTTGAGCTTTGAAGAATTATTTCATAAGCTCACAGATCATGAGCTTTTCCTAAAACATTAAGATCTGGAAAAACCATCTATGATCACAGGTCCAACACGCCTCCGCAATTCAACAGGAACAATCCTCGCTTCAACAATTAACCATGGAAACCATCGCAGTCTTGACAATGGAATTCTAACAATCAGCAATCAAATTCCAACAATCAGCAAAACAGGCGACCACCTAAGTTCATAGGTTAAAAATGTTCATAGAAATTATTTAGAGCCAAGTTGAGCTAAGATCCTTTGATTCGCCCAAAACATGGCATTTGATTCTACAAGTATCTACTTTGAACATGTGTGATTTCTTATATACATATAATTTTACAGATCAAGACCCACCAAATTGTAAATTGAATTATCTTTCCAACGATACCAATTTTTCCTTAAACGGATACCCGAGCAAAAAGTTATGGTTATTTTCGTGAGTGAGGCAGTAAGGTCATGCGATTTGCATGCGACACATGCTCCATTTCGGAGAACTGGAGCATGCGATACACGCTCCATTTCGGAGCTACCCCTGAGATTTTCAGCTTTCAGTTTACACGTCCAGAGGGGTATTTGGGTAATTTTCCCACCCCTATATAGTCCAAAAACACGGGATTAACTCCCATTTACCCCCAAAATATACCAATTCTTATCAAAATCTTCTCAAGAACACATTAGGGTTTTCAATTGAGGATTCAAGTTCAAGCAAAATTCTCCATTAGTTTTCAAGGATCTTCCATCTAAGGTATGCATAGTGTTCATCCATGGATTCCTTTCATCCATGGAGATCAAGAATCAAGTTTTAAATCATGTATTGTGAATATTTTGTTGTGGTATGATTATGTTCATGTTGATGGTTGTTGTATGGTTTCAAGTTGGGATCTTTATGTATTTTCATGAAGCTATATTTGCATGTAAGTTGAAATCTATGAAATTAGTTGTTTATGATGTGTTGATTTGATCCTTAGGCCTATGCCTTAAATGGTGCATGTAAGATGTTTGATTAAATGTTTAAGAGAAACAAGAAACATGTATTATGAATCAATATGACCTAAAAGATGAATTCATACCATTAACCTTATGCTTGAATGGTTTTCATGCTATTGTTGTACAATCAATATGTTGTTGGAATGCCATGATGTTAAAGAGTATGACATTATGATCTTGATTATATGCATTCCCTCCCATGTATAAGATTATGAAAACCATGTGTAGTATGAAATTCCCAACTTATGGTATTATGAATTGTGGACTTTAGTCCTATGATCAAGAAGTGTCATATTATGTTAGTTTCCTTCTATCGAGTCCTGGGGGTACTTGTACCCAAAAAATATAGTTGTGTGCCTAGAGCCAGTGTCATGTTTTCATGATATCCTCAGTCAAGCCATGATCTATACAACTCAATTAGTCATGTGACTCAAGAAAGCTTAGTAATTCAATAATCTCTGTAGTAATTCGTCAGTCAACAGAACTCGATGAATTCAGTTCAGTTCAGTTCAGTCTAATCATGTTCAGTGTCGATTCAGATGGGAGTAGTAATTAGTACCGAGTGAACCCAAGGATGGGAACTCACTTGTCAGATTAGGGTGTGATTCTTAGAATCAATCCTTGTGTTCCAGAACTACGTAGCCAACGTAGGTTTGGACATCTTAACCTGTCAGATTAGGGTTGATGAGGTGACTTGACCTGTCAGATTAGGGTCCCACCGTTCTAATAAGAGTACCTGCCAGATTAGGGTACTCACAGCTTGTCCTTACCAGTGGCGCGGTATTAACACTCTTCCAATCAGGGCATAGATTGGACCTCAACCCAACTTTACTAGCTCATTTGGGGAATGTCGGTTAGATGACTACTTCCCACAGTTTCAGTATCAATCTCAGTAATAGAACTCAGATAGTTCTTCAGATTTTAGGACTATCAGATACGGTCAACTCAGATACAGTACGAAACTCTGCTAGTTCCATCAGATTCAGGACTGTCAGATACAGTCACTCATGTTATCAGTTATATCAGAACTCATGTTACTAGTATTCAAATTTAGTAATTATGTTATCACAAACTCTTTTAATAGTATATTAACTATACGAAACTCATGTTGTCAGTCTTCAGTTTCAGGACTATCAGATACAGTCAATCAGACCAGTTCTTCATAATCAGGACTGTCAGAAAACAGTCATTCTTTTATCAGTAATATAACATCAGTCCCTCAGTAGTCAGTAGACTCAGTTATCAGTATTAGTAAACTCAGATGTTAGTAAATCAGTACTCAGAAGTTAGTACCCAGTGTTAGTATGGTCTCAGTTACAGTTACGTAATTATGTATGTATTCTCACGTTTATGTATACAGTCATTTAGTATTGTTCATGCATATGAACCCCATGCATTCAGCCTACCTCACATGCATACCAGTACATTCAATCGTACTTACGTATTCGCGCTATGGTGTTTTATTCTATACTATAGGTTTAGAGGCCCGAGTTCCAGAGCATCAGTAGCATTCCAGGTTACAGCAGTTAGAGTTTGCAGTAAGTTCTCTTCATTTGAGGGCGATATGATTTTGTATTTATTTTAGTATCTCAGTTTAGCTTTCAATAGTTGGAGTTAGTTGGAGACATGTTCCGTCAACTCCTTATTCAGACAGTTTAGAGGCTTTCAGATGACTACAGTGTTTTAGACAGTTTATTACAGTTTTGTTTTGGTATTGTGATACCACATTATCAGTTATATTTTATCAGATGTTTTGAACCTTATGGCCTTTCAGCCTTTATTTCCGCATTTATACAATATATTATGCAGTGTTCAGGTACAGATATTAGTCATGGGTTAGCTTGTGATCTTTCGGGGCATGAGCACCGTGTAGCATTTCGGGTACCAGATTCGGGGCATAACTGTAACACCCTGCATTTCGGGCTTGAATAAAAACCATGACTCTGATGCATTGATAATCCCAGAGCCTTAAATCCTATGCCAATTTGGAATGTTTATGTAGTATGTGAATCCATTTGAGCATGATTTAGACCATAGAGGTCCTTCAACTCAAGGACAAGTTGAAACTATTTCGATCTATTAAGTTTTAGTGGATGTTGTAATTTGTGTCAGCTTTCATCGAGCATAACTCTCTGTATATGTAGAATTAGAGAGCCTACTATGTGTCAAATGATAGGTCTTCGAGTTAACTTTCCAACGATACCAATTTTGCTAAAATTCGACACCCGAGCAAGAAGTTATGGCCTTTCAAAGTAGTATGCGTCGCCTAACCAATTGCACATGGCCACTGGAAAGCATATGCGATAGCATATGCGGCGCCTATGTAAATATATGCGATATCATATGCGGCTCATATCTTATGGTTTCAAGTGACTTAAACACTCCGTTTTTGGGGCAAAATGGTCCTTTTCCCACCCTTATTCAGCCATAAACTCGAAATTCAGTCCCCAATTCTCCAAAATACATCCACATTCATCTAAAAATTCTCAAGAACACTCCCAAGGATTTCAAACTAAAAACCCAAATAAATCAAGACTCAACCGTGGGTTTTCAAAATTGATTAGAGATTCGGAATTTCCAATCCACAGGCGTCAAGAAGCACCCATTATATTCCAAAATAGAGGTACGCGGGTTTTCCTAAATTCTCATGGGCATAGAAAAATCATGTTTTAGAATGGGGTTTTTGAATCTATGTATATATTCATGTATTAAATGTTTTAACATCATTGTTTTGGTCTTTTGACCTTTCCCAAAGTGATTTGAGAATATGAATGTATGAAACCATGTATTTAAGAATGAATTCTTGTTGAGAGCATGATTTTTGGTGAATTCCCTCTTATTATGAATTTTTCAGATTTCTCATAGCATATGAATTGTTTTGCAATGCATCCTTGAAAAGCACTATATGAAATGATTGAACTCTTGTTATGATTTAAAGGTGGTTTTAAATCACTAAAGAGGGAATCTAGCATGAATGTTTAATGCTCATAATGCATGTAATGAAAGAGTGCATGGATTTGCTAAAGGCACTAGACCACCATATGTTGATGAAGTTTTTGCATGATTTTGACTTGAGTTTCGAAACACGAAATCTTCTATATCAGTTGCATGTTTTTGGTGGTCTAAATTATGCTTTAAATGAAAGGTTTAGCTTAATGTATTATGGCTCAGAAATCATGACTTGCAAGTCTTGGTATGACGATACCAATTCAGACCAATGTCATATCAGACTCAGACTAATAGACATTTCATACTATCATGATTTTAGACATTCAGAATGTTGCATGTACAGAAAAGGTTAAAAATGGGCATACAGAGATGTTAGGTGGTTCCCTGAAGAGGGCTTGAGTTCAAGAAACTCATTGCCTAAAACCGTGGGTTGCCGACCCGGGTATATTATTATACGCTGACGTAAGTGTCGTGTGGCGTATCAGATTCAGGAACTCCAACCCTTGCGGTATACTCGGGTTGGAGGCTTTCCCGTCGAGTCAACGGCGGATTCCATATCGCCCGTGGAATATCAGACTTGTAGAGGATACCACCTAACTCAGAAGTAATACACAGATCAGAGTTTGAGATTTACAGACAGGTTACATGTTTTCAGAAGGTGCCCATGTGTTTTTCAGAAACTGTTTTATGCATAATGTTTGATGAACATTTTCTCTCACGTATTATATATATATATGTTCAATTACTCTATTTTGGATTGCTTCGCGTGCCAGTACAATTGTGCTGACCTCCCCTTCCTCCCAGGTACTGAGGCGCAGTCTAGGGGTCTAGATCCTCAGTAGAGTCGACAAAAAGGGTTGACTCAGAGTTCAGTTGGTGAGCCTTTTTTGCTTCGGAAGGCCTAGTCATTTAGGTATTTATTTCAGTATGGTTTTTTATCTGCTGGGGTCCTTGTCCCAGTTATTCAGATAGAATGTCAGTAGAGATTTCGCAGACTGTTGCAAATGTTTATTAAATATTGTTGGGCATGTTTTCAGGCCTTTAACTGTTTTAAATTATTGACCATGTTTATGTATTATTGTGTCTATTACGTATTACTTTGATCATATGAATTATGTGCATGATTACCAGATAGACAGAGGGAATTCTGGGCCTTTGGGTTCGGGAATGCTCGTCACGGCCAGGGCCTCGATTCGGGTCGTGAAAAACTTGATATCAAAGCACGGTTCATGGTCCCAGGGTGTCTTCAAAATCGCGTCGGGTAGAGTCTTGTTTATGGGTGTGTAGCGTACCACACTTATAAGGAGAAGGCTACAAGGCGTTTAGGAATGTCTCTCTTTCTTCATGTTCTAGTTCGTGCTATAGAGTTAGAATGTTCCTCCTTCATGCTCTAATTCGTGCTATGGTGTCACCCATACGAAAAGAAAAGTTATCCTAATTTCTTCCTCACTCTGGTGTTTCCAGATATTCTCCGATTGTCTAGCAGAAATTTCAGAAGTCCCACAAAGGACGGGAGAGGAGTTCCCTAGTGTAAAATTGTGTCCTCGTTCTTATGAGGTGTTTAGTTAAGACAAGAGTAAGATGTGTATTCTTGAGTCATTGAATATTGTGTATCAAGCTTCTATCTCTTGTAATCTTGATATCAGTGTGTTGTTGAAAACAAAAGTCTAGTGAAGCCGCGTGAGGCCTATTTCGATTCACTAGCAACTTGTTGTTCATCTTGTTGTTCTTATGTTTGTTGGAACTGTAATTCCACCCGAGTAGTAGTATAAGTTAGAGTGTCGGTGTCATGACCTATTGGTAGTGAAATTAGACCAAAAAGTTTGTGATATGAAGTCATAAGGTTAGAGGTCAGAGTGAGGGTGACTTTTGTGATTAAATATTTATAGTTGAATAACCGTTGATTAAGAATGATTTACCCTTTCGTGGTGGTAGACTAATGTGGTGGTACTATTTATGGATTGTATGGTAGTCCATGGAGGAAGTGTTGACTCAGAATGTTATTTGTTTTCTTTCTTACAAAATAGAGAAAGAGCCCAGAGTGGATATTTAAGGTGGTTATAGAAACCCCTTATAGGCTATGAATGAAAATGGCTAGATTAGCCAGTAGGTTGTAAGTATAGACTCATTGTCATATGGGGTATATGAAGGTAGTCTAAATGCCCATTGGGGGTAAGTAAGTGTGATGTGAGAAAGCCGTATAAGTAGATAACATTGTATGGTTATAATATAAGCTTAAGGTTGATCATGTCTATTATGTGACCTTACCCCTTAACCTTCTTCTCATTGGTAGTTGTAAACTAATACTACTTGTGAGAAAGTATGTAGTATATTTTTGAAGTATTTGGGTAGAATATCCCAATTTGAAGGATTAGTATATTTATATTATGTTGCACTCTTCATTGGTTATAAATGATTGATGCTAGACTATAGGCTTGAATTTAAATGGTGTGGTGGTGAATAGTGGCAAGAGATTGATGATACATGTTTCGTGGGATTAGATTTGTAAGCTTGATGTGTTGAAATAGTACGTGCTAATGGATTATGACAAGGAAAACCGTAAGGTCATGATCGATTATTGTGGTTATGAAGTTCTAGTGTACTAGTGTTTCTTGATGTTTATTTCATAGTTTCTAAGTGAGGATTGTGTGTAAGGTTGGTTGTAAATCATGTTTAGCACTAAACATTAAGTTTGAAACAATTGATGGCCATGGAGGTAAATGTGATGATTTCTTGGTTAATGATACTAGTTATATGGAAGTGATCTATAGGCTTGAACAGTGTATGCAAGTACCTAAGTTTATTTGATTCGTAATGAAGTATGACGTTGTATATGTGATGTAGAAGTATGCCCAAGGTGGTATGAAGTTGTAGTATTTTTCTAAGGCTATTACATGTTGTGTGTGGCTACTGGTACCGTTGAGTTGCTACGTGGAAAAAGACTAGCTAGATGGTATATGGTGTTCTAAATAGCCAAGTTAAGGACCTTTGATTGATAACGTTGAGCCTTTTGATATGAGTTTGATTCTCCTGGTAGAGGAAAATAAGTTTGAAGTTGCTATGTTGGTAGACTATGATTGAAATAGAGTGGCTCGTTGAAGACTTGGTGATACCCATCAGATATGCATTCATTATGAAAATTCAGCCTATGAGTAGCTTTAGTCGTGTGTTCCATGCCTCGGTTATGCATGTCCGGCATAAGCATTTAAAACATCAGTAGTTCCAATCTTATAGTCATGTTTCCGATCAGTGTATTCTTTCTTAGGGAACATATCATGTCCGCGTTATCCCATACCCTTAAGACTTCGACATTCTATCCATCATTCGGGGACGAATGATCCCAAGGGGGAGATAATGTAACACCCCACATTTTGGGCTAGAATAAAAATCATGACTCTAATGCGTTGATAATCCCAGAGCCTTAAATCCTATACCAATTTGGCATGTTTATGTAGTATGTGAATCCATTTGATCATGAATTTAGACCATAGAGGTCCTTCAACTCAAGGACGAGTTGAAACTATTTCGATCGATTAAGTTTTAGTGGACGTTGTAATTTGTGTCAGCTTCCATCGACCATAACTCTCTGTATATGTCGAATTAGAGAGACTACTATGTGTCAAATGATAGGTCTTCGAGTTAACTTTCTAACGATACCAATTTTTCTAAAATCCGACACCTGAGCAAGAAGTTATGGCCTTTCAAAGTAGTATGCATCGCCTAACCAATCGCACATGGCCACTGGAAAGCATATGCGATAGCATATGCAGCGCCTATGTAAATATAGGTGATATCATATGCGGCGCCTATGTAAATATATGCGATATCAGATGCGGCGCCTATGTAAATATATGCGATATCATATGCGGCACATATCTTATGGTTTCAAGTGACTTTAACACTCCGTTTTTTGGGCAAAATGGTCCTTTTCCCACCCTTATTCAGCCATAAACACGAAATTCAGTCCCCAATTCTCCAAAATACATCCACATTCATCTAAAAATTCTCAAGAACACTCCCAAGGGTTTCAAACTAAAAACCCAAATAAATCAAGACTCAACCGTGGGTTTTCAAAATTGATTAGAGATTCGGAATCCCCAATCCACAGGCTTCAAGAAGCACCCATTATTTTCCGAAATAGAGGTACGCGGGGTTTTCCTAAATTCTCATGGGCATATAAAAAACATGTTTTAGAATGGAGTTTTTGAATCTATGTATATATTCATGTATTAAATGTTTTAACATCATTGTTTTGGTCTTTTGACCTTTCCCAAAATGATTTGAGAATATGAATGTATGAAACCATGTATTTAAGAATGAATTCTTATTGAGAGCATGATTTTCGGTGAATTCTCTCTTATTATGAATTTTTCAGATTTCTCATAGCATATGAATTGTTTTGCAATGCATCCTTGAAAAGCACTATATGAAATGATTGAACTCTTGTTATGATTTAAAGGTGATTTTAAATCACTAGAGGGAATCTAGAATGAATGTTTAATGTTCATAATGCATGTAATGAAAGAGTGCATGGATTTACTAAAGGCACTAGACCACCATATGTTGATGAAGTTTTTGCATGATTTTGACTTGAGTTTCGAAACACGAAATCTTCTATATCAGTTACATGTTTTTTGTGGTCTAAATTATGCTTTAAATGAAAGATTTAGCTTAATGTATTATGGCTCAGAAATCATGACTTGCAATTCTTGGTATGACAATACCAATTCAGACCAATGCCATATCAGACTCAAACTAATAGACATTTCAGACTATCATGATTTTAGACATTCAGAATGTTGCATGTACAGAAAAGGTTAAAAGTAGGCATACCGAGATGTTAGGTGGTTCCCTGAAGAGGTCTTGAGTTCAAACAACTCATTGCCTAAAATCGTGGGTTGCCGACCGGGGTATATTATTATATGCTGACTTAAGTGTCGTGTGACATATCAGATTCAGGAACTCTAACCCTTGTGGCATACTCGGGTTGGAGGCTTTCCCGCCGAGTCAATGGCGGATTCCATATCGCCCGTGGAATATCAGACTTGTAGAGGATACCACCTAACTCAGAAGTAATACACAGATCAGAGTTTGAGATTTACAGACAGGTTACATGTTTTCAGAAGTTTCCCATGTGTTTTTCAGAAACTGTTTTATGCATAATGTTTGATGAACATTTGCTCTCACAGATTATATATATATATATATATATATTTATATATATATATATGTTCAATTACTCTATTTTGGATTGCTTCGCGTGCCAGTACAATTGTGCTGACCCCCCCTTCCTCCCAGGTACTGAGGCGCAGTCTAGGGGTCTAGATCCTAAGTAGAGTCGACAGACAGGGTTGTCTCAGAGTTCAATTGGTGAGCCTTCTTTTCTTCGGAAGGCCTAGTCATTTAGGTATTTATTTCAGTATGGTTTTTGGTCTGTTGGTGGCCTTGTCCCAGTTATTCAGATAGTATGTCAGTAGAGATTTCGCAGACTGTTGCAGATGTTCATTAAATATTGTTGGGCATGTTTTTAGGCCTTTAACTGTTTTAAATTTTTTACCATGTTTCTGTATTATTGTGTCTATTCCGTATTGCTTTGATCATATGAATTATCTGCATGATTATCAGATAGACAGAGGGCGTTCTGAGCCTTCGGGTTCGAGAATGCTCGTCATAGCCAGGGCCCCGGTTCGGGTCGTGGGAGTAACAAAACTTGGTATAAGAACCTAAGGTTCAACAGTGTCCTAGGATGTCTGAAAAGCCGTATATAGTAGAGTCTTGTACATGGGTATATTGTGCACCACACTTATGTGCAAGAGGCTATGAGATGTTTTAGGAACAGTTTCCCTTCTTTCGTGTCTCAGATCGTGCTATAGAAAGGTTTCTTAAGAAACTCATGTCCATTCTCATCATGTTTCACTCATGTCAACTTCACCTCACCTTCAAGGTTACAAAATAGTGAAGCTCAATGTCCTAGAGATAGGGCTTTCTCAGACATTCCTTACAGACAGTTATGGGATTACCCGCAGACTCAAAAGTAACCCATCAGTCCTGTTATGTTCCAAAGTTGTCGAGATTTTATTCGTGATCATGAGAATTCATTCACAAACCCAAAATATAGATATGCCATCAGATCTTTTCTCAGAATCCTATGCAAGTATATGACTAAAGTTAGGAGCCTGAACCCAGGAGTTTAGCAGTAGAAGAGTTGGGATAGTATTATCTAGTTTGATCAGATTATGTACTCGTGGGG
The DNA here is from genome assembly GCA_030864215.1 of Capsicum pubescens. Classification (NCBI taxonomy): domain Eukaryota; kingdom Viridiplantae; phylum Streptophyta; class Magnoliopsida; order Solanales; family Solanaceae; genus Capsicum; species Capsicum pubescens. Next base: position 310,296,419 of record CM061543.1, on the reverse strand, counting down.
ATAGTTGTACCGAAGTAAATAAGTAGGCTTGAACAAGTGCTAGTAGGCAAGAATTTAAGTTTATTGACTTGAAATTAAGCATGAAGGTGGGGATATGCTATTAGTAGTATATGAGAAAACAGAAGCAGATGATGTGTTTAGTAAGGAAAACATGTGTTTAACAGAGTGTAAGTATGTGATTAAGATCACAGTTCAATCCAGAGTTTAGTAAGGTGTTCACAGACTTATGTTGTTGGCTTAGAGCTAAGGGGGAGATGATAGATCAAGTGACCAAGTCAGGCTCTTAGACTCCAGTAGTAGTGCCAGTATGTATAAAAAAATAGTAAGGGAAGACGATTCCCGACCCATCCTTGTCTCAGTGTAAAGTTTCGTACTCAAGTCAGCATGATGCCGACGCATGGTTTATATCTATGTTCCATGAACACAACTTATATTCACATGTTTTCCATAGAATCGTATGCGCTTCTAGTTTGCTCAATATTACGAATCATGCCTCATGAACGCAGAAACTCTAAACTCAGTTCATGCAGCTCATGACTCATGTACACATATCATGCTTTACAGTATACTCAGCTTCCATTACTCATGCTACACTCCCACTGATCAGATAAATTCAGACTATGTCATGAATATTCCCAGTTTATACCTTCTTGGTAAATTCATGTTGTTGATATTATATTCCTCAAGCTTCTGTTCAAGTGTTAAGTTCAGTCAGTATCCATTTATGCTTCAGGTCCTCCTGATTTAATCCTTTAGTAAGCTCTCCATATGGAACAGTGTAGCGATGAGCAGTTTCTTAGATGGGAGAGAGAAAATGTTTCGTGTTAAGAGAAGATTTTTGCATGCTTGATTTACATGAGGGTTTAGTTATAATGATATGCTTAAATATCGTATTAGTGTGCTAGTAATGGCTAGCCAGAGGTTGTACTTAGAAGCTGGGAAAGTACAGAGTGTAAGTGTACCTTCAGATCCTTGACTTATGTCAGTCCCCATCGCGTAGCTATCAAAATTCAGCTACCATCTCAGATACAGGCTTATAGTTAGTACACGGTAATCAGTGTTCAGTCTCAGAATTCAGTGCTTCAGTACTTCAGCACCATCCTAAATCTCAGATATCAGTATTCAACTATTCGGACCCAGCCTTTAGTTGCAGTATGAGTCCCAGTTCTAGTCTTAGTTATAATGTCAGTTTCAGTTCAATAATTAGATCAAAAGACTTAGTTCAATTTCAGACTTGCTTGACCATAGCGTACGAGTTGTCAGTAACTCAGTTAATAGTATTTCAGTACCTTAGTCTATGGAATGTTTCAAAATTAGGTCACACACTTGGTCTCGCATTCCCAAGTAATACAAGCTTCATGAATCCATGCTCAGTCACCTCATGCTACTCAGTTAGCCTTATCTCCTATGTATAACACTCTATAGACTCAGCCCAGCTATTTAGACTAAGTACAGTTCAGTCTTATAGACCCAGTGTTCAGCTATCAGACATTCAGTTAATCAGATAAGTTAGTATATTTATGTATTCGTGCTCAGCACCCATGTGAATCTTTTTTCAGTAGTCTCAGTTGCAGTGTATAAGGCTTAATCACTTTATCCTAGATAATGTTTCATAGGCCTTGCCCCTAATACAAGAATCCCAGTCATGTAGCGATCTCCTATTCTAATGTCCAACTCAGATCAGGCCAAAATTCGCTTTCTCCCTACAATCACTAGACCTCTATATAAAGAGTGTCATAGAAATTCTCTAGTCGAATATAAGTTTTCAGCATGAGTTAGTCCGCAAAACCAGTAATTCAGTTTAGAAATCAGACGGACAAGTTTGCATGGTTTGGGTTTCTGTCCCTTTCATTTAGGCGTATTATCTGAAATCTCATGAATGTAAACATTCTAAGATAGACTAACCAGGACGTTGCGTGTTCAGCTCAGTTTATGTATCATGCCTTAGTTTCAGACCCCAGATATTCAGTCACGATTCAGTTCCTAGGTGCCTTGTGCATTGCCTCAGTTTTCCTTAATATCTAAGCAAAGTCAGTTCGGCATTTTTAAAGGGACATAGTGTCCTAAGAGGGAGATACACTATAACCCCAGAACTTTCATGGCATAAACATGCCGCTCTTTTTTCTCTTAGTGAATCCAGTTTGGAGGAAGGGGTACTCATAAGTTGACCCTCTAGATCCAAATCTCAGTCGTAAGCCATGTACTCAATGGCTCAGTTTAGTTCATGATATTCAGTTACATTCTCATGTTTCTGCTCATGCATAATTAGTAATCAATTTCTGACTCATCAATATTTTTCTGTTTAAGGTAACAGTCTTCCTTGAACTCATTCAGTTTCATGTTTAGATTTCAGTTATAAACTTGGCATTCAGCATCATGAGCCGATTCCCATTACATATTCAATCATGCATTACTAAGTACCATTGCATATTCAGTCATGCATTCATATATCAGGTCAGTCAAGTAATCTGGCATTAAATAGGCATTCTCATTGTGAGAAACTCAGTCCATCAGAATATTCACTCATGCACTCATAAATCAGTTATCCATGCATTAGATATACATGAATTCAGCTTATCAGTCATGCATCAGATATGCATGTACAGTATGATATATTCAACTCTTCATTCATGTCAGTCATGAAATTATGTTTCAGTAGTGTATGTCTCATATGTACTTCAGTTTATTATCTCTCCCATCTCAATCCGTCTCATTTGAGGCCAAATGTTCCCAAAGGGGAGATAATGTAATAGCCCGTATTTTCAGGTTAGTCTTTGAACCGTTGTTTCTACATATATAAGTTATAATCCAAGTGATTCTCATGTGAATATAAGTTTCATGATCTTTATACTAGTGTGTGAAATGCTCATGAGATTAAAAATGTTCATAGAAATCATTTAGAGCCCAGTTGAGCTAAGATCCTTTGATTCGCCCAAAACTTGGCATTTGATTCTACAAGTATCTACTTTGAACATGTGTGAATTCATATATACATATAATTTTGCAGCTGAAGACCCACCGAATTGTAAATTGAATTATCTTTCCAACGATACCAATTTTTCCTTAAACGGATACCCGAACAAAAAGTTATGGTTATTTTCATGAGTGAGGCAGTAAGGTCATACGATTTGCATGCGATGCATACTCCATTCTAGAGCACTAGAGCATATGATGCACGCTCTATTTCGGAGCACTATAGAATGCGACGCATGTTCAAGTCCACCCCTGAGATTTTTAGCTTTCAGTTTACGCGTCCAGAGGGGTATTTGGGTAATTTTCCCACCCTTATATAGTCCCAAAACATGGAATTAACTCCTATTTACACCAAAATATACCAATTCTTCTCAAAATATTCTCAAGAACACATTAGGGTTTTTAATTGGGGATTCAAGTTCAAGCAAAATTCTCCATTAGTTTTCAAGGATCTTCCATCTAAGGTATGCATAGTGTTCATCCATGGATTCCTTTCATCCATGGAGCTCAAGAATCAAGTTTTAAATCATGTATTGTGAACATTTTTTTGTGGTATGATTATTACATGTTGATGGTTGTTGTAAGGTTTCAACTTGGGATCTTTATGTATTTTCATGAAGCTATATTTGCATGTAAGTTGAAATCTATGAAATTAGTTGTTTATGATGTGTTGACTTGATCCTTAGGCCTATGCCCAAAATGGTGCATTTAAGGTGTTTGATTAAATGTTTAAGAGAAACAAGAAACATGTATTATGAATCAATATGACCTAAAAGATGAATTCATACCATTAACCATATGCTTGAATGGTTTTCATGCTATTGTTGTACAATGAATATGTTGTTGGAATGCCATGATGTTAAGAGTATGAAATTATGATCCTGATTATATGCATTCCCTCCCATGTATAAGATTATGAGAACCATGTGTAGTATGAAATTCCCAACTTATGGTATTATGAATTGTGGACTTTAGTCCTATGATCAAGAAGTGTCATGTTATGTCAGTTTCCTTCTATCGAGTCCTGGGGGTACTCGTACCCAAAAAATATAGTTGTGTGCCTAGATCCAGTGTCATGTTTTCACGATATCCTCAGTCAAGCCATGATCCATACAACTCAGTTAGTCATGTGACTCAGGAAAGCTCAGTAATTCAATAATCTCTGTAGTAATCCGTCAGTCAAAGAAACTCGATGAATTCAGTTCATCTCAATCTAATCATGTTCAGATTCTATTCAGATGGGAGTAGTAATTAGTACCGAGTGAACCTAAGGATGGGAACTCACTTGTCATATTAAGGTGTGATTCTTATAAGCAATCTTTGTGTTCCAGAACTACGTAGCCAGCGCAGGTTGGGACATCTTAACCTGTCAGATTAGGGTTGATGAGGTGACTTGACCTTTTAGATTAGGGTCCCACCGTTCTCATTAGAGTACCTGCCAGAATAGGGTACTCCCAGCTTGTCCTTACTAGTGGCGTGGTATTGACACCCTTCCAATCAGGGCATAGATTAGACCCCAACCCAGCTTTACTAGCTCATTTGGGGGATATCGGTTAGATGACTACTTCCCACAGTTTCAGTATTAATCTCAGTAATAGAACTCAGATAGTTCTACAGATTTTAGGACTATCGGATACAGTCAACTCAGATATAGTATGGAACTGAGCTAGTTCCATCAGATTCAGGACTGTCAGATACAGTCACTCATGTTATCAGTTATATCAGAACTCATGTTACTAGTATTCATATTCAGTAATTATGTTATCACAAACTCTTTTAATAGTATATTAACTATACAAAACTCATGTTGACAGTCTTCAGTTTCAGGACTATCAAATACAGTCAATCAGACCAGTTCTTCATAATCAAAACTGTCAGAAATAGTCGTTCTTTTATCAGTAATATAACATCAGTCCCTCAGTATTCAGTAGACTCAGTTATCAGTATTAGTAAACTCAGAAGTCAGTAAATCAGTACTCAGAAGTTAGTACCCATTTCATTATGGTCTCAGTTACAGTTACGTAATAATGCATGTATTCTCACATTTATATATACAGTCATTTAGTATTGTTCATGCATATGAACCCCATGCATTCAGCCTACCTCACATGCATACCAGTACATTCAATCGTACTGATGTATTCGCGCTATGGTGTTTTATTCTATACTATAGGTTTAGAGGCGCGAGTTCCAGAGCGTAGTAGCATTCCAGGTTTAAGCAGTTAGAGTTTGCAGTGAGTTCTCTTCATTCGAGGGCGATATGATTATGTATTTATTTCAGTATCTCAGTTTAGCTTTCAATAGTTGGATTTAGTTTGAGGCATGTTCTATCAACTCCATATTCAGACAGTTTAGAGGCTTTCAGATGACTACAGTATTTTCAGACAGTTTATTACAGTTTTGTTTTAGTATTGTGATACCACACTATCAGTTATGTTTTATCAGTTGTTTTGAACCTTATGGACTTTTAACCTTTATTTCTGCATTTATACAATATATTATGCAGTGTTTAGGTACAAATATCAGTCATGGGTTAGCTTGTGGTCCTTCGGGGTCATGAGCACCGTGTAGCATTTTGGGTACCAGATTCGGGGTGTTACAAAACTTGGTATCAGAGCCTAAAGTTCAAAAGTGTCCTAGGAAGTCTGAAAAGCCTCATCTAGTAGAGTCTTGTACATGGGTATGTTGTGCACCACACTTATGTGCAAGAGGCTATGAGATGATTTAGGAACAATTTCCCTTATTTCGTGTCTCAGATCGTGCTATAGAAAGGTTTCTTAACAAAATTATGTACATTCTCATCATGTTTCACTCATGTCAACTTCACCTTACCTTCAAGGTAACAAAAATAGTGAAGCTCAATGTCCTAGAGATAGGGCTTTCTCAGACATTCCCTACAGACAGTTATGGGATTGCCCGCAGACTCAAAAGTAACCCATCAATCCTGTTATGTTCCAAAGTTTTCCAGATTTTATTCGTGATCATGAGAATTTATTCACAAACCCAAAATATAGATATGCCATCAGATCCCTTCTCAGAATCCTATGCTAGTATATGACTAGAGTTAGGAGCCTGAACCCAGGAGTTTAGCAGTAGAAAAGTTGGGATAGTATTATCCAGTTTGATCAGATTATGTATTCGTGGGGATAGTTGTACCAAAGTGAATAAGTAGGCTTGAACAAGTGCTAGTAGGCAAGAATTTAAGTTTATTGACTTGAAATTAAGCATGAAGGTGTTGATATGCTATTAGTAGTATATGATAAAACAGAAGCAGATGATGTGTTTAGTAAGGCAAGCATGTGTTTAACAGAGTGTAAGTATGTGATTAAGATCACAATTCTATCCAGAGTTTAGTAAGGTATTCACAGACTTATGTTGTTGGCTTAGAGCTAAGGGGGAGATGATAGATCAAGTGACCAAGTCAGGCTCTTAGACTCCAGTAGTAGTGCCAGTATGTATAATAAAATAGTAAGGGAAGACGATTCCCGATCCATCCTTGTATCAGTGTAAAGTTGCGTACACAAGTCAGTATGAAGCCTACGCATGTTTTATATCTGTGTTCCATGAACACAGCTTATATTCACACGTTTTCCATAGAATCGTATGCGCTTCTAGTTTGCTCAATATTACGAATCATGCCTCATGAACACAGAAACTCTAAACTCAGTTCATGCAGCTCATGACTCATGTACACATATCATGCTTTACAATATACTCAGCTTCCATTACTCATTCTACGCTCCCACTGATCAGATAAATTCAGACTATTTCATGAATATTCCCAGCTCATACCTTCTTGGTAAATTCATGTTGTTGATATTATATTCCTCAGGCTTCAGTTCAAGTGTTAAGTTCAGTCAGTATCCATTTATGCTTCAGGTCCTCCTGATTTAATCCTTTAGTAAGCTCTCCTTATGGAACAGTGTAGCAATAAGCAGTTTCTTAGATGGGAGAGAGAAAATGTTTCGTGTTAAGAGAAGATTATTGCATGCTTGATTTACACGAGGGTGTAGTTATAATTATAGGCTTAAATGTCGTATTAGTGGGCAAGTAAATGGCTAGCAAGAGGTTGTACTTAGAAGCTGGGAAAGTACAAAGTGTAAGTGTACATTCAGATCCTTGACTTATGTTAGTCCCAATCGCGTAGCTATCAAAATTCAGTTACCATCTCACATACAGTCTTAGTTTTCAGTACTCAGTAATCAGTGTTCAGACTCAGAATTCAGTACTTCAATACTTCAGCACCATCCTAAATCTCAGATATCAGTAGTGAACCATTCGGACCCAGCATTTAGTTGCAGTATGGGTCCTAGTTCCAGTCTTAGTTGTAATGTCAGTTTCAGTTCAGTAATTAGATCAAAAGACTCAGTTCAATTTCAGACTTGCTTGACCACAGCGTACGAGTTGTCAGTAACTCAGTTAATAGAATTTCAGTACCTCAGTCTATGAAATGTTTCCAAATTAGGTCACACGCTTGGTCTTGCATTCCTAAGTAATACAAGCTTCATGAATCCATGCTCAGTCACCTAATGCTACTCAGTTAGCCTTATCTCCTATGTATAACACTTTATAGTCTCAGCCCAGCTATTCAGACTAAGTACAGTTCAGTCTTACAGACCCAGTGTTCAGCTATCAGACATTCAGTTAATCAGATAAGTTAGTATATTTATACATTCGTGCTCAGTACCCACGTGAATCTTTTTTCATTAGTCTCAGTTGCAGTGTATAAGGATTAATCACTTTATCCTAGATAATGTTTCATTGGCCTTGCCCCCTAATACAAGAATACCAGTCATGTAGCAATCTCCTATTCTAATGTCCAACTCAGATCAGGCCAAGATTCACATTCTCCCTACAATCAGTAGACCTCAATATAAAGAGTGTTATAGAAATGCTCAAGTCGAGTATAAGTTTTCAGCATGAGTTAGTCCTCAAAACCAGTAATTCAGTTTAGCAATCAGACGGATAAGTTTGCATGGTTTGGGTTTTGATCCCTTCTATTTAGGCGTATTATCCGAAATCTAATAAATGTAACCATTCTAAGATAGACCAACCAGGCCGTTGCGTGTTCAACTCAGATCATATATCATGCCTTAGTTTCAGACCCCAGATATTTAGTCACGATTCAGTTCCTACGTGCCTTGTGCATTGCCTCAGTTTTCCTTAATATCTCAGCAAAGTCAGTTTGGCATACTTCAAGGGACATAGCGTCCCAAGGGTGAGCTACACTATAACCCCAGAACTTTCATGGCATAAACATGCCGCTCTTTTTTCTCTTAGTGAATACAGTTTGGAGAAAAGGGTACTCATAAGTTGACCCTCCAGCTCCAAATCTTAGTCGTAAGCCATGTACTCAATGACTCGGTTTAGTTCATGATATTCAGTTCATGTATCACGTTCTAGACTCAGTTACATTCTCATGTTTCTGCTCATGCATAATTAGTAATTAATTTCTGACTCATCAACATTTTTCTGTTTAAGGTAACAGTCTTCCTTGAACTCATTCAGTTTCCTGTTCAGATTTTAGTTATAAACATGGCATTCAGCATCATGAGTCAATTCCCATTACATATTCAATCATGCATTACTAAGTACCATTGCATATTCAGTCATGCATTCATATATCAGTTCAGTCAAGTAATCATGCATTAAATAGACATTCTCATTGTGAGAAACTCAGTTCATCAGAACATTCACTCATGCACTCATAAATCAGTTATCCATGCATCAGATATGCAAGAGTTCAGCTTATCAGTCATGCATCAAATATGCATGTACAGTATGATATATTCAACTCTTAAGTCATGTCTTTCATGAAATAATGTTTCAGTAGTGTATGTCTCATACGTACTTCAGTTTATTGTCTCTCCCATCTCAATTAGTCTCATTCGAGGACAAATGTTCCCAAAGGGGAGATAATGTAATAGCCCGTATTTTCAGGTTAGTCTTTGAACTGTTGTTTCTACATATATAAGTTATAATCCAAGTGATTTTCATGTGAATATAATTTTCATGATCTTTATAATAGTGTGTGAAATGCTCATGAGGTTAAAAATGTTCATAGAAATCATTTAGAGCAAAGTTGAGCTAAGATCCTTTGATTCGCCCAAAACTTGGCATTTGATTCTACAAGGATCTACTTTGAACATGTGTGACTTCTTATATACATATAATTTTGAATCTCAATACCCACCAAATTGTAAATTGAATTATCTTTCCAACGATACAAATTTTGCCTTAAACGGATACCCGAGCAAAAAGTTATAGTTATTTTCGTGAGTTAGGCAGTAAGGTCATGCGATTTGCATGTGACGCATGCTCCATTCTAGAGCACTGGAGCATGCAATGAACGTTCTATTTCGGAGCACTAGATCATGCGACGCATGCTCTAGTCCACCCCTGAGATTTTCAGCTTTCAGTTTAGGCATCCAGAGGGGTATTTGGGTAATTTTCCGACCCCTATATAGTCAAAAACCATGGAATTAACTCCCATTTACACCAAAACATACCAATTCTTCTCAAAATCTTCTCAAGAACACATTAGGGATTTCAATTGGGGATTCAAGTTCAAGCAAAATTCTCCATTAGTTTTCAAGGATCTTCCATCTGAGGTATGCATAGTGTTCATCCATGGATTCCTTTCATCCATGGAGCTCAAGAATCAAGTTTTAAATCATGTATTGTGAATATTTTTGTGTGGTATGATTATGTTCATGTTGATGGTTGTTATATGGTTTCAAGCTGGGATCTTTATGTATTTTCATGAAGCTATATTTGCATGTAAGTTGAAATCTATGAAATTAGTTGTTTATGATGTGTTGATTTGATCCTTAGGCCTATGCCCTAAATGGTGCATGTAAGGTGTTTGATTAAATGTTTAAGAGAAACAAGAAACATGTATTATGAATCACTATGACCTAAAAGATAAATTCATACCATTAACCTTATGCTTGAATGGTTTTCATGCTATTGTTGTACAATGAATATAATGTTGGAATGCCATGATGTTAAGAGTATGAAATTATGATCTTGATTATATTCATTCCCTCCCATGTATAAGATTATGAGAACCATGTGTAGTATGAAATTCCCTACTTATGGTATTATGAATTGTGGAATTTAGTCCTATGATCAAGAAGTGTCTTGTTATGTCAGCTTCCATTTATCGAGTCCTGAGGGTACTTGTACCCAAAAAATATAGTTGTGTGCCTATATCCAGTGACATGTTTTCACGATATCCTCAGTCAAGCCATGATCCATACAACTCAGTTAGTCATGTGACTCAGGAAAGCTCAGTAATTCAATAATCTCTGTAGTAATCTGTCAGTCAACGAAACACGATGAATTCAGTTCAATTAAGTCTAATCATGTTCAGTGTCTATTCAGATGGGAGTAGTAATTAGTACCGAGTGAAACCAAGGATGGGAACTCACTTGTCAGATTAGGATGTGATTCTTAGAAGCAATCCTTGTGTTCCAGAACTACGTAGCCAGCGTAGGTTGGGACATCTTAACCTGTCAGATTAGGGTTAATGAGGTGACTTGACCTGTTAGATTAGGGTCCCACGATTCTCATTAGAGTACCTGCTAGATTAGGGTACTCATAGATTGTCCTTACCAGTGGCACGGTATTGACACCCTTCCAATCAGGTCATAGATTGGACCCCAACCCAGCTTTACTAGCTCATTTGGGGCACGTTGGTTAGATGACTATTTCCCACAATTACAGTATCAATCTCAGTAATAGAACTCAGATAGTTCTACAGATTTTAGGACTATCGAATACAGTCAACTTAGATACAGTACAGAACTAAGCTAGTTCCATCAGATTTAGGACTGTCAGATACAGTCACTCATGTTATCAGTTATATCAGAACTCATGTTACTAGTATTCAAATTTAGTAATTATGTTATCACAAACTCTTTTAATAGTATATTAACTATACAAAACTCTTATTGTCAGTCTTCAGTTTTAGGACTATCAGATACAGTCAATCAAACCAGTTCTTCATAATCAGGACTGTCAGAAACAGTCATTCTTCTATCAGTTATATAACATCAGTCCCTTAGTATTCAGTAGACTCAGTTATCAGTATTAGTAAACTCAGATTTTAGTAAATCAGTACTCAGAAGTTAGTACCCAGTGTCAGTATGGTCTCAGTTACAGTTACGTAATCATGCATGTATTCTCACATTTATGTATACAGTCATTTAGTATTGTTCATGCATATGAACCCCATGCATTCAGCCTACCTCACATGCATACCAGTACTTTTAATCGTACTGATGTATTCACGCTATGGTGTTTTATTCTATACTATAGGTTTAGAGGCACGAGTTCCAGAGCGTCAGTAGCATTCTAGGTTTCAACAGTTAGAGTTTGTAGTGAGTTCTCTTCATTCGAGGGCGATATGATTATGTATTTATTTCAGTATCTCAGTTAAGCTTTCAATAGTTGGAGTTAGTTGGAGACATGTTCCGTCAACTCCTTATTCAGACAGTTTAGAGGCTTTCAGATGACTATAGTGTTTTTAGACAGTTAATTACAGTTTTTTTTTGGTATTGTGATACCACATTATCAGTTATGTTTATCAGATATTTTGAACCTTATGGCCTTTCAACCTTTATTTCCTCATTTAGAGAATATATTAAGCAGTGTTCAGGTACAGATATCAGTCATGGGTTAGCTTGGGGTCCTTCAGGGTCATAAGCACCTTGTAGCATTCTGGGTACCAGATTCGGGGCATTACTAAACTTGGTATCAGAGCCTAAGGCTCAACAGTGTCCTAGGAAGTCTGAAAAGTTGCATCTAGTAGAGTCTTGTACATGGGTATATTGTGCACCACACTTATGTGCAAGAGGCTATGGGATGATTTAGGAACAGTTTCTCTTCTTTCATGTCTCAAATCGTGCTATAGAAAGGTTTCTTAAGAAACTCATGTCCATTCTCATCATGTTTCACTCATGTCAACTTCACCTCACCTTCAAGGAAACCGAAATAGTGAAGCTCAATGTCCTAGTGATAGGGCTTTCTCAGACAGTCCCTACAGACAGTTATGGGATTGCCTGCAGACTCAAAAGTAACCCATCAATCCTGTTATGTTCCAAAGTTGTCCAGATTTTATTCGTGATCATGAGAATTCATTCACAAACCCAAAATATAGATATGCCATCAGATCCCTTCTCAGAATCCTATGCTACTATATGACTAGAGTTAGGAGCCTGAACCCAGGAGTTTAGCAGTAGAAGAGTTGGGATAGTATTATCCAGTTTGATCAGATTATGTACTCGTGGGGATAGTTGTACCAAAGTGAATAAGTAGGCTTGAACAAGTGCTAGTAGGCAAGAATTTAAGTTTTTTGACTTGAAATTAAGCATGAAGGTGTTGATATGCTATTAGTAGTATATGAGAAAACAGAAGCAGATGATGTTGTTTAGTAAGGCAAGCATGTGTTTAACAGAGTGTAAGTATGTGATTATGATTGCAGTTTAGTCCAGAGTATAGTAAGGTGTTCACTGACTTATGTTGTTGGCTTAGAGCTAAGGGGGAGATTAAAGATCAAGTGACCAAGTCAGGCTCTTAGACTCCAGTAGTAGTGCCAGAAAGAATAAAAAATAGTAAGGGAAGATGATTCCTGACCCATCCTTGTCTCACTGTAAAATTTCTTACTCAAGTCAGCATGATGCCGACGCATATTTTATATCTATGTTCCATAAACACAGCTTATATTCACACATTTTCCATAGAATTGTATGCGTTTCTAGTTTGCTCAATATTACGAATCATGCCTCATGAACATATAAACTCTAAACTCAGTTCATGTCGCTCATGACTCATGTATACATATCATGCTTTGCATTATACTCAGCTTCCATTACTTATGCTACGCTCCCAATGATGAGACAAATTCAGACTATGTCATGAATATTCCCAGTTCATACCTTCTTGGTAAATTCATGTTGTTGATGTTATATTCCTCAGGCTTCAGTGCAAGTGTTAAGTTCAGTCAGTATCCATTTATGCTTCAGGTCCTCCTGATTTAATCCTTTAGTAAGCTTTCCTTATGGAATAGTGTGGCGATGAGCAGTTTCTTAGATGGGAGAGAGAAAATGTTTCGTATTAAGAGAAGATTTTTCATGCTTGATTTACACGAGGGTGTAGTTATAATGATAGGCTTAAATGTCGTATTAGTGTGAAAGTAAATGGCTAGCAAGAGGTTGTACTTAGAAGCTGGGAAAGTACAGAGTGTAAGTGTACATTCAGATCCTTGACTTATGTCAGTCCCCATCACGTAGCTATCAAAATTCAGTAACTATCTCAGATATAGTCTTAGTATTCAGTACTCAGTAATCAGTGTTCAGTCTCAAAATTTAGTGCTTCAGTACTTCAGAACCATCCTAAATCTCAGATATCAGTATTCAACCATTCGGACCCAGCATTTAGTTGCAGTATGAGTCCCAGTTCCAGTCTTAGTTATAATGTCAGTTTTAGTTCAGTAATTAGATCAAAAGACTCAATTCAATTTCAGAATTGCTTGACCACAACGTACTAGTTGTCAGTAACTCAGTTAATAGTATTTCAGTACCTCAGTCTATGGAATGTTTCCAAATTTAGTCACACGCTTGGTCTCACATTCTCAAGTAATACAAGCTTCATGAATCCATGCTCAGTCACCTCATGCTACTTAGTTTGCCTTATCTCATATGTATAACACTCTATAGTCTCAGCCCAGCAATTCAAACTAAGTACAGATCAGTTTTACAGACCCAGTGTTTAGCTATCAGACATTTAGTTAATCAGATAAGTTAGTATATTTATGCATTCGTGCTCAACACCCACGTGAATCTTTTTTCAGTAGTCTCTGTTGCAGTGTATAAGGCTTAATCACTTTATCCTAGATAATGTTTCATAGGCCTTTCCCCCTAATACAAGAATCCCAGTCATGTAGCGATCTCCTATTCTAATGTCCAGCTCAGATCAAGCCAAGATTCACTTTCTCCCTACAATCACTAGACCTCTATAGAAAGAGTGTCATATAAATGCTCAAGTCGAGTATAAGTTTTCAGCATGAGTTAGTCCGCAAAACCAGTAATTCAGTTTAGCAATCAGACGGACAAGTTTGCATGGTTTGGGTTTCCGTCCCTTCCATTTAGGCGTATTATCCGAAATCTCATGAATGTAACCGTTCTAATATAGACCAACCAGGACGTTGCGTGTTCAGCTCATTTCATGTATCATACCTTAGTTTCAGACCCAGATATTCAGTCACGATTCATTTCCTAGGTGCCTTGTACATTGCCTCGGTTTTCCTTAATATCTCAGCAAAGTCAGTCCGGCATTCTTCAAGGGACATAGTGTCCCAAGGGGGAGATACATTATAACCCCAGAACTTTCATGGCATAAACATGCCGCTCTTTTTTCTCTTAGTGAATCCAGTTTGGAGGAAGGGGTACTCATAAGTTGACCCTCTAGATCCAAATCTCAGTCGTAAGCCATGTACTCAATGGCTCAGTTTAGATCATGATATTCAGTTCATGTATCACGTTCCATACTCAGTTACATTCTCATGTTTCTACTTATGCATAATTAGTAATCAATTTCTGACTCATCAGTATTTTCAGTTTAAGGTAACAGTCTTCCTTGAACTCATTCAGTTTCATGTTCAGATTTCAGTTATAAACTTGGCATTCAGCATCATGAGCCGATTCCCATTACATATTCAATCATGCATTACTAAGTACCATTGCATATTCAGTCATGCACTCATATATCAGTTCAGTCAAGTAATCATTCATTAAATAGACATTCTCATTGTGAGAAACTCAGTTCATCAGAACATTCACTCATGCACTCATAAATCAGTTATCCATGCATCAGATATGCAAGAGTTCAGCTTATCAGTCATGCATCAGATATGCATGTACAGTATGATATATTCAACTCTTAAGTCATGTCTGTCATGAAATAATGTTTCATTAGTGTATGTCTCATACGTGATTCTCATGTGAATATAAGTTTCATGATCTTTATACTAGTGTGTGAAATGCTCATGAGCTTAAACATGTTCATAGAAATCATTTAGAGCCAAGTTGAGCTAAGATTCTTTGATTCGTCCAAAACTTGGAATTTGATTCTACAAGGATCTACTTTGAACATGTGTGACTTCTTATATACATATAATTTTGCAGCTGAAGACCCACCAAATTGTAAATTGAATTATCTTTCCAACGATACGAATTTGGCCTTAAACGGATACCCGAGAAAAAAGTTATGGTTATTTTCGTGAGTGAGGCAGTAAGGTCATGCGATTTGCATGCGACGCATGCTCCATTCCAGAGCACTGGAGCATGTGATGCACGCTCCATTTTGGAGCACTAGAGCATGCGACGCATGCTCTAGTCCACCTCTGAGATTTTCAGCTTTCAGTTTATGCGTCCAGAGGGGTAATTGGGTAATTTTCCCACCCCTATATAGTCCGAAAACATGGAATTAACTCCCATTTACACCAAAATATACCAATTCTTCTCAAAATATTCTTAAGAACACATTAGGATTTTCAATTGGGGATTCAAGTTCAAGCAAAATTCTCCATTAGTTTTCAAGGATCTTCCATCTAAGATATGCATAGTGTTCATCCATGGAGCTGAAGAATCAAGTTTCAAATCATGTATTGTGAATATTTTGGTGTGGTATGATTATGTTCATGTTGATGGTTGTTGTATGGTTCCAAGTTGGGATCTTTATGTATTTTCATGAAGCTATATTTGCATGTAAGTTGAAATCTATGAAATTAGTTGTTTATGATGTGTTGATTTGATCCTTAGGCCTATGCCCTAAATGGTGCATGTAAGTGTTTGATTAAATGTTTAAGAGAAACAAGAAACATGTATTATGAATCAATATGACCTAAAAGATGAATTCATGCCATTAACCTTATGCTTGAATGGTTTCCATGCTATTGTTGTACAATGAATATATTGTTGGAATGCCATGATGTTAAGAGTATAAAATTATGATCTTAGTTATATGCATTCCCTCCCATGTATAAGATTATGAGAACCATGTGTAGTATGAAATTCCCAACTTATGGTATTATGAATTGTGGACTTTAGTCCTATGATCAAGAAGAGTCATGTTATGTCAGTTTCCTTCTATCGAGTCCTGGGAGTACTTGTACCCAAAAAATATAGTTGTGTGCCTAGATCCAGTGTCATGTTTTCACGATACCCTCAGTCAAGCCATGATCAATACAACTCAGTTAGTCATGTGACTCAGGAAAGCTCAATAATTCAATAATCTCTGTAGTAATCCGTCAGTCAACGGAACTCCATGAATTCAGTTCAGTTCAGTCTAATTATATTCAGTGTCGATTCAGATGGGAGTAGTAATTAGTATCGAGTGAACCCAAGGATGGGAACTCACTTGTCAGATTAGGGTATGATTCTTAGAAGCAATTTTTGTGTTCTAGAACTACGTAGCCAACGTAGGTTGGAACATCTTAACCTGTTAGATTAGGGTTGATGAGGTGACTTGACCTGTCAGATTAGGGTCCCACCATTCTCATTAGAGTACCTGCCAGATTAGGGTACTCATAGCTTGTCCTTACTAGTGGCGCGGTATTGACATCCTTCTAATCGGGGCATAGATTGGACCCCAACCGAGGTTTACTAGCTCATTTGGGGAATGTTGGTTAGATGACTACTTCCCACAGTTTTAGTATCAATCTCAGTAATAGAACTCAGATAGTTCTACAAATTTCAGGACTGTCAGATTCAGTCAACTCAGATACAGTACGGAACTCAGCTAGTTCCATCAGATTCAGGACTGTCAGATACAGTCACTCATGTTATCAGTTATATCAGAACTCATGTTACTAGTATTCAAATTCAGTAATTATGTTAGCAAAAACTCTTTTAATAGTATATTAACTATACGAAACTCATGTTGTCAGTCTTCAGTTTCAGGACTGTCAGATACAGTCAATCAGACCAGTTCTTCATAATCAGGACTGTCAGAAACAGTCATTCTTTTATCAGTAATATAACATCAGTCCCGCGGTATTCAGTAGACTCAGTTATCAGTATTAGTAAACTCAAATATCAGTAAATCAGTACTCAGAAATTATTACCCAGTGTCAGTATGGTCTTAGTTACAGTTACGTAATCATGCATGTATTCTCACATTTATGCATACAGTCATTTAGTATTGTTCATGCATATGAACCCCATGTATTCAACCTACCTAACATGCATACCAGTACATTCAATAGTACTGACGTATTCGCGCTATAGTGTTTTATTCTATACTATAGGTTTAGAGGCCCGAGTTCCAGAGCGTCAATAGCATTCCAGGTTTCAGGAGTCAGAGTTTGCAGTGAGTTCTCTTTATTCGAGAGCGATATGATTATGTATTTATTTCAGTATCTTAGTTTAGCTTTCAGTAGTTGGAGTTAGTTGGAGACATGTTCTGTCAACTCCTTATTCAGACAGTTTTGAGGCTTTCAGACGACTACAGTGTTTTTAGATAGTTTATTATAGTTTTTTTTGGTATTGTGATACCACATTATCAGTTATGTTTTATCAGATGTTTTGAACCTTATGGCCTTTCAGCCTTTATTTTTGTATTTATACAATATATTATGCAGTGTTCAGGTACAGATATCATTCATGGGTTAGCTTGTGGTCCTTCGGGGTCATGAGCACCATGTAGCATTCCGGGTACCAGATTCAGGGCGTTACAATTATGCATGAAATAGTTTAAAATACATGGGCCATTTCAAAAGATCTTAAAATAATCTTGTCAATGCAATTTCATTCTTTGTATTACTTCTGAGTTAGGTGGCACTCCCCTGCAAGTCTGATATTCCACGGGCTATATGGAATCCTCCATTGACTCGGCGGGGAAGCCCCCAACCCCAGTGTGCCACAAGGGTGGTGTGACTGAGTCTGATACGCCACATGGCACTAGGCCAGCGTAAAGTAATATACCCGGATCGGCAAATCACGATTTTAGGTAATGAGTTGTCTGAACTCGTGCCTTCTTCGTAGAACAACCTAACATCTCATTATGCCCAATTTTAGCCTTTTATGAACATGCATCTTTCTAAATTTCTAAATCTGAAAGTTTTAGTAAAATCTGATTTTTATTCTATTATGTGTCTATTATGGCATTGTCTGTTTTGGTATCGTAATACCAAGACTTGCAAGTCATATTTCTGAGCTATAAAATATCATATCACAGTTTTCTCTTTCTAAACATAAAGTTTAGACCACCATACTTCAAATAATTCAAGAAGATTCATTCTTCCAAAACATTTATCAAATTATGCAAAGATCATTCTTTTCAATCATTTCAACAAACATGTGGTGGTCATGTATTCTTGGTAAACCATGCAATTCTTTCATGATATATATATTCAACATTTATCAACATGTAAAACCCCCTCTCATCAATTTAAAACCAATCTTAAATCGTTTAACAATAGCCAAGAACATTGATACCATGCTTCTAAATAATTTTCTAAAATCAAGAGGTGTTGCAACATGAGAGAGAACGTAAATAATCATGCTCTCAATTCAATTAACAACTTAAAATCATGCATACATATATAAGATTACAAATCAATTTGGGGGAAAGGCCTCAAGACCAAATCAATATCATGAAAAGCTTTAAAAGCATGAATCTAATTATAAATCCAAAATCCCTTTTTGTAAATTCATGATTTCTAAAACTTTAACATGATTAAGAAGAATTTACCATGCCCATGGAGATTTAGTAAAATCCCATGTACCTTAGATTATTTAGTTTGAAAGATGGAACCCGGATCTTGATTCTTTTCTTGGAATTCTTGATCTTAGGGATGAGTTCTTGATCTTTAGGGAAAGGATTAGGGTTGGATTTTTGAGAGGAATTGATTAGTTTGTAGTGTATTTTGACCAAATACTAATTTTATTTCGTGTTGTGGCTGAGGTGAGACGAGGAAAAAGACGAAAATACCCCCAAGGAAACAAAAAAGGTTGCAGCAGTCCCTCGGTTGACAGGCTGATATGATGAAGAAAATTGGGCATAACTTTTTACTCCAATGTTGTATTTGGATGAAATTAGTTGCGCTAGAAAGAGAACTCAAATACCTTTCATTTGAAATATAGAAGCTCACTCAGTTCTCTATATAACAGAAGTTATGGTCGACGAAAGTTGACCAAAGTTGAAGTGTCCACTAAAACTTAATCGATAGAATTGTTTTCAACTCGTCTTAGAGTTAGGGGATTCTTGTGATCTCAATTCATATTCAAAGGTTTTACCACACTATAGGAGTGATCACCACACATACATTAACAAGGAATAATTTAGTTCGGCTCTATACGCGTAGGAACGATGGTCTAAATTCTTGCCCGAAAGTATGAGGTGTTACACCATGTCACTGCTGAACCTCACAACCTTGAAGAGTATGCAGGAACTGAATAAATCTCTATGGGTGACGGTAAAACCATTCTCATTACTCATACTGGTTCAACTCTAATTCAGGCACCTGAATCCTCTTCTAAGCTTTCTGACACACTTTGTGCTCATTTAATTAAAAAGAATCTCATCTCTGTTGCTAAGTTTTGTCAAGATAACCTCATGTCTATTGAATTTTTTCCTTTTACTTTTGTTGTGAAGGACTTGCATACTCTGAAGCCGCTAGTACAAGGTCGGAACAAAAATGGACTGTATGAGTGGCCATGTTTTCCATCCAGGAAACCCTCCATTCACCTTGCCTCCACAAAATCTCCACTTCAACGTTGGCATTGTCGATTGGGTCATCCCCACTCTAGAATTTTAAATTTTATTTTGAGAAAATTTTCTTTACCTGTTGTTGCTAGCAAAGAAAAGTTTGAACTTTGTAATGCTTGTTCTTCTAATAAAGTGCATCGTTTGCCATTCCAACAAGTCACTTTGTCTAGTAATTTTCCTCTTTAGATTATCTTTAGTGATTTATGGGGACCATCACCCATTTTATCGCTCGACCAAAAGTTATATTATTGTATTTTTATTGATCAGTATACCAAATACACTTAGTTGTATACACTTAAAAATAAAAGTGAGGTTGCATCAATATTTCCAAAGTTTCATCCTTTAGTAGAAAATTTCTTCAAAACAAAAAATTCTTCAATTTATACAGATGGAGGGGGTGAGTTCATCGGTCTTCAGCCCTATCTTCAAAAATATGGCATTGAACACTTAATTTCTCCTCCCTACACACCATAACGTGTTGCCATAGCTGAACGTCGACATCGTCATATTCTTGAAACTGCTAAAACCCTTCTTGATGAAGCATCCTTACCCTCTGAACTTTGGTCTTTTGCCTGTCAATATGAAGTCTACCTTATTAATCGACTTCCCACTCCCATCCTCACTACTGAGTCACCCTACCAAAAAATATTTGGTCGATCTCCTGACTATTACACACTCAAAGTTTTTGGTTGTCTTTGTTACCCGTGGCTTACAACTTATATCAAAAATAAACTTGAACCCCGGTCCACCCCGTGTATGTATTTAGGTATCTCTCAGACTCACCATGCTCGATCACATGTGCTTTGACCCCGTCCAGTTCAAAATTTTCATAAGTCGCGATGTTCAATTTTTTGAAAAAGAATTTCCTTTTAAACAATTGTCCATTCATTTATGAAAATATACTTCCCAATTAAGTTGGGAAGTTATTGACTCCAAAGAGGACAGTCCAACAACAATTCAAACTACTCCTCATACAAGTCACCAAAGAAGCAAAAAGAGTGGGAGCTGCTAGGGATAAAAAAGAGTTTTTGAAATATATGAATTGGAGTCTTATCAACCGGTCCACCACCAACCCCTTAAAAAAATAAAAGAATTGGAGGTAGGTATTACCCTACCACCAACAACCCATTTTGCTTATAATATAAATATGGGTTAGATTTCCTCTTGTTCAGAAATGTGATTTAATATGTTGGAATTGGAATCTAGTTGTTTGATTCTTGCGTTTCAACCACTTGTTTAGGCAATTACTTTCACAATTGATCAATCGTTATCTCCATCATTACTAACAATTACTACAACAACAACATAGACAGTAAAATCCCACAAGTAGGATCTGAGGATGATATCGTGTACTCAAACCTGACCCTACAAGTTAGAGAGGTCATTTCTGATAGACCCTCGAAAATTTACTATATTTGATGGAGTATAAAAGTCTGGAAGTACAATGACTTCTTATATATGTCATAATTGTTACTTCTACGAATACATTTTACTAATTTTATTGGAATACATTTTCCTTCGTACCAAACACATCATGTATGCTTCCTTGTTTCTCCTTGGCTTTGTCTGGGAATGGTTGCCTTTATGTTTTTTGCAACGCGGAATAAATACATAAATCATATCCCTTCTTTTGAAGGGTTTCTCGTTGTTGTAATCTCACCCCCCCCCCCCCCCCCCACAACTATACATGGTCAACTGTGTGAAAACACTCTCTCTGTTCATTTTATTTATTATTTATTGTAAGCATTTTTTGCTAGAGACTGTTCCGTGACCTCCTAACAACTTTAAATTGGTAATGTTAAAATATGATCCATATTACTTTACTTTTATAATAAATGGCTGCCCTACCAACTATGTTTCTAATAGGCCAACTAAATACTAATAGATTCTTGGCATTTTAGACTACCAATAATATGCACATATGATCACATATTCCAATAACAAGGAGCAGAATTAACAATTGTTTAATGATGTTGGGTATTAAAAATAATTCAAAGGAACGTCATTGAGTTGAATTTATAATAATCTTGGAATTGTAAACTAATCATGAAGCGTTCAAACAAAGCAGCAGAATTAGCAATTAAATAAAAAGACTAAGATGATAATGGTTATTAATACAATCCAAAAGTAGTTGTATTTTAATAATCTTGGAATTGTAAATCTGGATCTACCTATTTCATTTTACACTTGATTTACCAAAGTACTTCAACTACTCTGACAAAATCATTTTGATCCCATAGATAGCATATTCTATTTGCCATTGTTCAAGATTGCTTCTCAAACAAGGTAAGTTTTTTTTCTTTTCTAGTTTTTTTTATGACTCAAAGATATAACAAAATGTTTTCTTTTGATTTTATTTACAAAATAATAACATGATGTGGATGGTCGAGAAAGAGATCCTGTAAGTTTTTCAGTTTTTAGATGTGTGATCATAATTTATTGGAAGGAGAAGAAGGATGATAAGAAAAAAAAGGTAAGAAGAAACAGAATGAATTCTGGTGGAATTGATCGTTAAAAAATTAATATTGGTCGATAAAAAGTCTCTTCCGTGAAAACTTGATTATTTCTAGTGATTTCTTCTCGTCTGTTCTAGTGTTGGTGACTAGAACAAAGCTAGAGTTACCCGGTACTTGGTGTTGGTGAGAAGTGGAAGGTATCCGTGTAATTAGTTGAGGTGCACGCAAGCTAGCCTGGATACCACGGTTATCAAAAACAGAAACTCAACTATCTCTAATATTTGGATCAACTGTGTTTAGTATAATTATTTCTTATGCCTAGCTATGACTACAAAAGTCAATGAGTTGTAAATCTAGATCAAGCTAGTTGATTCTACTTTCAATTACTTCTTTTACCAAATTACCTATCTACTCTGACAAAATCTTTTTGATTCTATAGATAACTTACCCTCTTTTCCACTGGTCAACACTATTTCTCAAACAAGGACTTCTATCGCTGAACTTCAGACCGTAAAAAGGTAACATCATGTTCAAAGTCTCTTGTTTTTCTATCTTCTAGTGGAAATTTACCGAGGATTTCATTTTACATTATGACTCCCCGTAAAAAGGGTAAACTGGTGCATAAAGTATCCAGTGTTAGCAGGGTCGGAGAAAGGGCCCGTGGCTTCTTCCACGGCTTGAACCTGTGACTTATAGGTCATATGGATACAACTTTAACGTTGCTCGTAGGGGTAATACATAAATCAGTTACTACTCTTGATACATAATGTACAGTGTGATGCCTTTTGACTACTTCTTCAGCCTATTACTTCAACTTGTCACACAAAAATATGTCAAAAGGTAAGACTATGTTGAAGGTCACTTAATCAGAGGTCTCGATCGGGGTGTAGTGGAATGAATGAGAATCAGAGGTCTTGATCGGGGTGTAGTGGAATGAATGAGAATTTAGACTTTAATTTGAGTTTGGTGATTGAATGTAATGATTCGCCTAGCGGGTTGTGGCTTGTAAGATGTCAGTCCTAACTCAAAATATGGGTAGTGTCATGATCCCCACAATTGTCGTTAGGTACATAATAGAATCCTCCATTCTTAATCAGAGTGCATTTTCCACTTTCCACTGTTCGAATCCAAATAATATGAATATAAGGCAGACTTTCATATTTTCACAGTTGATTAAGATGACCTAAGATGATAGTGATTAGTAATGGTTTGTCCCTCACTAACATTAGTAACACTAACTATTTGGTTGACACTATAACTAGTTTCAGGGGACAATCATCGATGCTACTGTCACCCATCACTATAAATCACCATAATCAGTCGCCACTAGCCTTGACCATCATTTGCAATCTATCACCACAACTACCCTTACATGTAACAACCACCCATCATTAACAACAATCTATAATCATCAATGGCCATTATATAGCGCTAATCACTATTATCACTACCACCATTAACCACTATTGTCAACCGCCATCAACCTCTTAGCTACTACATACCAATAAGGACCATTATTAGCCAATACTATTACAAACCACCACCTCCGGCCGACACACACAACCACCACAGTAGTTATCCATTGCCACTACCAACACCATATAATTTTTAAAATATTTTGTTTGGTATAATATTATTAATTAGTATTTTATATATGTCCTTTTTATATAAATAGAATGGAAATGAATTCAAAACTAATATTATCAGAATGTATAACTTAAATAGCTAGGTGTACAAGTCCTTTCAGCTATCTACAGTTCTTACCATCAAAATGCTGCATGTTGACCAGTTCAAACATATTACTGACCCACACTCTTTTCTGTGTATCTTCTTGTCACGACCCGAGCTGGGGCCTGACCGCGACGGGCATCCCAAACCATCAAGGCACGAGAGACCCCTGTAACTCCTTAACCCACTAGTGATATTGTATGTTCTGGGCCAGGCCCGCACGGCTTTAAAATGCGTCACTAGGGAGTAAGACTTTCTTACTTATATACCCAGTATCCCTCCTGTGTTTTGTCGATGTGAGACTCCTTATTCTAAGTTGGGGCGTTACACTTCTCCTCCACACAAATTTTATCAAAGCTAATACTTTGCTGTAAAGGGGAACATTATAGTCTTACAATCAATGCTGCATGTGTTCACTACTCCAAACACATTTTTTCTTCCTAACCCTTCTCTCTTTATCTTCTCCTCCTCACAAATGTTGTTATCAAGTTAATATAGTCATACACAAAAACAAACAGCAACCATTTCATATTTTTCATAAACTAAAAAGGTTAGTCTCTCATAATAACTTAAATATCGTTTATTTAATTATGGTGCTCACATCTGTAACTTCACTCATTGGAGTTGACAGAAAATAATTAACTTATTTATATGTGCAAAAACGTACGTTTTCTGCTGTGAAATTAATTTTATGCTTCTTTCTTTTTTAATCAGATTAGGAGAATTTGACTTGTGAAACTTGAAAGACACTTACAGTCATGGAAAAACAAGGAGCAACAGAGAAATGGAAAGCAAACAATTTTGAGGTATGTCATGATCACTGAACTTTACTTATTTATGTATCCGTTAATTAGTTACTTATATAAGCTAATTTTGTGTCACGATCCGAACCGAGGTCCTAGCCGTGACGAGCATCCCTAACCATGAACGCCCGAACACCCCTCTCCATCTGGTAGTCATGCACAACATTCATACAATAAACGAAGATGGTCTAAGAAATATAATATGGAATCATGGTCATTCTGAATTCGATCATAATACTGAAAACTGCAATTCAACAACATCTAAATAATATTTGACTCAGTCTGCGAAATCTCTACTACATGCAAAACAAAGTTGTCTGAAAACTGGGACAAGGCTCCCAGTAGACGAAAACCATAATAAATGATAACTGACTGAAAACAAATAGGCCTTCTGAAATATAGAAGGCTCACCAACTGAACTCTACACTTTTCCCGGAAGAATTCTACTGCTTAGCCGGACCGCTAGATTGAGCCTCAGAACCTGGGAGGTAGGGGGTCAATACAATTGTACTGGTACGCAGAGAAGATTCAAAATAATAATTTATATTCAACATATATGAGAGCAATTTAAAAACAGTTCATAAATATAATATATGGTAAGACTCACATGGGCATTTTTAAAAGACTCCGTAAAATCATCTGAACTCTGTGACACACTTTGTTTTACTTTTGCGCTAGGTGGTATACCCTACAATTCTGTAATTTCATGGGCTATATGGAATCTGCCCTTAACTCGGTAGTCAAGCCCCTAACCCAAGTTTGGCGCAAGGTTTGGAGTCTCTGAATCTCTACTACGCCATAGGGTCGTCGCCAGCGTACAATAGTAACACACCCGTATCGGCAAAACACGATTTTGGGCTATGATTCGATTGACTCATGCCCTCTTCGGGTGTAACGCCCCAATTTTCTGAACCAGAATGCTACACGATGCTAATAATCCCGAAGGACCACTAGCTAACCCATGACTGATATCTGTACCTGAACACTGCATAATATTTCATAATAATGCGGAATACGTAAAGCTGTAAGGCCATAAGGTTCACATATGATAAAAATACAAAACATCTGAGATGCGGTATAACAATACCAAAACTGATAATACTGAAGTCTGAACATACTATAGTCTAAAAGTCTCTAAACTGCCTGAATAAGGAGTTGAGGGGACATGTTCCCAGCTAACTCCGTCTACTGAAAACTGAACCAAAATACTAAAATAAATAATAACATAATTGTCCTCGAAGGATAAGGACTCACTGCTAACTCTTGCTGCTGAAATCTGAAATACTACTGATGCGATGGAGCGCGTGCTTCTGAACCTGTGGTATAGAATAAAACACCATAACACGAATGCGTCAGTACGATTGCATGTACTGAGTATACAAGTGAGGTAGGCTGAATGCATGGGGTTCATATGCATGAACTATACTAACTGACATAATAACATGAACGTGAGAATACATGCATGAATACATAACTATAACTGACATCGTGATAGGACTGAATACTAAGTTCTGACTACTGAGTCTACTAATAACATGGATTTACTGATATTTGAGCTACTAATACTAGGATACAGAATGACTGTATTACTGATAATCTAACAACTGAGTTTACTGATATGGATATCTGGGTTTACTGATATTGATAATTGAATGATTGTTTTTTATAGTTCTAAATTATGAAGAATAAATTTGAATAACTGTATCTGACAGTCCTAAATTTGAATACTGATAACATGAGTTTCGTATGACTGATCTATCATGAGTACTGATAACTAATAACATGAATTCTAATAACTTATATAACTGATAACATGAGTGACTGTATCTGACAGTCCTGATTCTGATGGAACTATCTTAGTTCCGTACTGCATCTGAGTTAACTGTATCTGACAGTCTTGGTATTTTGAAGAACTATCTGAGTTTTTTACTGAAGCTGATACTGAAACTGTGGAAAGTAGTTATCTAATCGACATGCCCCATATATTACTATTATAGCTAAACTGGGTCCAATCTGTACCCTGACTGGAAAGGTGTCGATATCGCGCCACCGGTAAGGACAAGCTATGAGAGACCCTTATCTGATAGTGTCCCCATATAAGAGAACGGTGGAACCCTCATTCTGACGGTGTTGGTCCACCTCATCAACCCTCAATCTGATAGTGTTGATGTCTCAACCTATGCTGGCTACATAGTTCTGGAACGCAAGGATGACTGCTAAGAATAACACCCCCATCTGATAGTGTGTGTTTCCATCCTTGGGTTCACTCGGTGCTAATTACTACTCCCATCTGAATGACACTGAACTGATTATACTGAACTGATTTATTTCCTAGTCATACTAGGATTAACTGAATTGTTGTTGATTGTTCTGTTTAACTGAACTGAACTCCGTTACTATGTTTACTGAGTTTCGAGAACAAACGGAACATTATTGAATTTTGTTAATTAACTGAACGTTACTGAGTTCTGTTAGCTGACTGAGTTTACTGATGTCTGAAATGAATACTGAATTAAACTGTACTGATACTGAGATTTACTAAATTCCATAGACTGACAGAATATTAATGAATCTGTTAACTGACTAAGTTCATGAGATTTCTGAGATTACAAAGTTGATACTGAAGTTACTGAGTTTTCCTGAGTCATGAGACTAACTGAATTCTACTTATCTTGGCTTGACTGAGAGTATCGTGAAAACATGACATGGCTCTAGGCACACAACTATATTTTTCGGGTACAAGTACCCCCAGGACTCGATAGAAGGAAACTGACACAACATGAAAATTCTTGATCATAGGACTAAAGTCCACAATTCATAATACCATAAGTTGGGGATTTCATGAAAGCACTTGATAATCATAATCTTGTACATGAATAGGAATGTATTCTAACATATCATAATTTCATAATTCTAATCTCATGAACATTACATCAAACAACTACAAGGCATATAGCTTTAACATGAGAATCATGTAGTAATTTCATGGATTCATTATTTAGATCCTCAATGCATCACAAGACACAAATTATTCACTTGGACGTTTTCACAAATATATGAAAGACATGATTTTACACTTAGGCATATACAACATGCTCACGAATCATGACCATAACAACCAATTCACAAATCAAGGTTTTCAACATGAGATGATCATAATTCTACACACATGGATATTTCATTCATCAATTAACATAAAATAATATTATGGATATAACATCCAACTTGCAATTTCAAGAACTTAACATGAAGTTCATACCACAAAATAAATTAGTTTTCATGATTCATGAGATAACTCATGGAATTAAAAGTCAATTTAACATCATAATCAAGATTACACTTACATCCAACAATAGATCTATAAAATCAACTACTTTCATAGATTTCAACTTACATGCTAACATAGCTTCATAAAAATACATAAAGATCCCAACTTGAAACCATACAACAACCATCAACATGAACATAATCATACCACAACAAAATATTCACAATACATGATTTAAAACTTGATTCTTGAGCTCCATGGATGAACACTATGCATACCTTAGATGGAAGATCCGTGAAAATTAACGGTGAAATTTCCTTGATTTTGATCTTCAATTGGAAACCCCTCTTCTTGTTTTTGAGAGGATTTTGAGAAAAGAAGTATATTTTGCTGAAATAGGGGCTTAATCCAGTGTTTATGAGTATATATAGGGTGGGAAAAGACTAAAATACCCCTAGAAAAAGAGAGAAAGACGCAGTTGTCCCTCTATTGTTTACAGGCTGATAGACTGAAGTAAATTGATCATAACTTTTTACTCCAATGTTAATTTGGATGAAACCAATTGTATTGAAAATCAGACTCAAATAGCTTTCATTTTATATATAGCAGCTCTCCCAGTTCATTATATACAGGAAGTTATAATCATTTGAAGTTGACCCAAAAATGCTGAAAACTGGGCAAAAGGCTGAAGGAGGGGCTGCGCCCTGCTTAGATCGGGGGTCTAAGCGAGGTTGCGCGACCCTGTAGCCTTTTTCTATTGGTTTGGGAAATCAAACATACCCTTATGCTACTCCTAAAATTCTGAAACTCACCCGGGATGTATTACGACCTTGCCCCATTACAACGCAACTTGAAAATCTAAAAATGGAGGTCGGGAAGGTCGTCAAATAAATCTCCAAAGTTCAAAGGCTTGAAATATGACTAAGTGTTGAACACTTAGCAAAAACAAATTCTTCTAAGTGTTGGATTTTCTTATCAAGCCTTAAGGAGATGAGTTAGACTTAAAATTTTATAGGGTCTTACAATATCTCCTCCTTGGGAACATTCATCCTCGTATGAGACTGACTGAGAGGGGAGGAAAGACAAGCTGAACATGAACTGAGCATGAATGACTGAGACATGATTTCGTGACTGGCGTGACTGATAAACTGAATATCATACTGATGCATATCTGATGCATGACTGATGAGCTGAATTCATGCATATCTGATGCATGACTGACTGACTCATGAATGGGTAACTGAATGTTCTGATGAACTAAATTTCTCAAAATGAGAATGCATATTTAATGCATGATTATATGACTAAACTGATACAAGAATGTATGACTGAATAGGCAATGGTGGTACTTAGTACCAAGTTAATAATGGATTCCTTGAACATAAGCTGAATATCAAGTTTGTAACTAAAATTTGAACATGAAACTGAATGAGTTTGAGGGAAAACTGTTACCTCAAACTTAAAATACCGATAAATCTAAGGTTAATTACTATTTACGCATAAGCAAAAACATTAGAACATAACTGAGTTTGGAACGTGATGCATGAACTGAATATCACAATCTGAACTGAGTCTATAACATATGACATGGACTGAGTATCGTGAGCTAAACTGAGCCATCGAGTGCATGGCTTACGGCTGAGATTTGGAGCTAGAGGATTAACTTATGAGTAACCCTTCCTCCAAATCGGACTCACTAAGAGAAAGAGAACGGCATGTTTATGTCATGAAGGTTCGGGGAATTAGAGCGTATCTCCCCCTTGGGACACTATGTCCCTTGAAGAAGGTTGGACTGACTTTACTGAAATATTAAGGAAAACTAAGGCGATGCACAAGGCACCTAGGGACTGAATCGCGATTAATTATCTGGGATCTGAAACTAAGGCATGATACATGAACTGAGTTGAATACGCCACTACTTGGCAATATTTGGTAAGGTGAGTTGAGGCATATGAACATCATCTATGACGAAGTGACTAAGCCTCACGTATTGCATCTGATACTACTGAAAGATACACATGGGTGCTGAGCACGAATGCATAAATATACTAACTTATCTGATTAACTGAATGTCTGATAGCTGAATACTGGGTCTGCAAGACTGAACTGTACTTAGTTTGAATAACTAAACTGAAACTGTGGAGTATCATGTATAGAAGGTAATGACTGATGGGATCACATGAGGTAGCTGAGTATAAATGAGTGAAAACTGTAATACTTGGAAATGTAAGACCAAGCGTATGACATGATTTGGAAATATTCCAAAGATTGAGGTACTGAAATACTAACAACTGAGTAACTGATAACTGTACGTTGTGGGCAAGCAAGTCTGAAACTGAACAGAGTTTAGGATCTGATTACTGAACTAGGACTGAATGCTGGGTTTGGGTAACTAAATTTTTGAAATTAAAGTTCTTAAAATGATAACGAGGTACTTAATTTTGAGTCTGGATACTGATTACTAAGTGCTGAATACTGGAACTGAACTTTAGTAGTTGAGGCTGATACTGATGTTAATGTACTAAATTATGATGGCTAAGGAACTAATACCTGATAGCCATGGTATTGTAGGACTATCTGCGTCCTTTATTGAATATCGATCATTGGGTACTGAGTACTGTAACTGGGTGCAGAATAATGGAATATCAACATCATGGATTATCACAAGATCTAAACTGAGGATTTACGGGACATGTTTTGAATTTATATGATCGTTAGGAGCATAGAATAAATAGCAGGAACTAAGCATACTATAAATCTTGGCATGAGTACATAAGTCATGACTTGAGTTTTGGAGTTTCTATGTTCATCGGGTATGATTCGTGACACTGAGGGAGATGGAACTGAACTCCTTATGTTGGGAACTGAAAGCGCACACGATTTTATGGAAAACGTGTGAACATAAGCTGTGTTCATGGAACAAATTCATAATGCAGAGTAAACTAGGACTCCTTATACTGGGAACAGAAACCGTACATGATTCATGGAAAAATACATGATCATGGTTCGTGACCATAGAGTTGACATGTAAGACCTGAGTGGATTTCGTGATAGCTGAAATACAAATCTCTGTACTGAGAAGAGTATGGGTTGGGATTCGTCTTCCCTTACTGTTTTTCTATACATTCTGGCACTACTACTGGAATCTGAGGGACTGACTTGGTCACTTGATCTATCATCACATGCTTATATTCTGTTCGACACCTTCCTATCTTACTAAACATATCAGCTGCCTCTGTTTCCTCATATACTACTAATATCACATCCACACCTTCATACCTAATTTCAAGTCAATATACTTAAATTCTTGCTTGCACTATTCAAGCCTACTGATTTACTTTGGTACTACTAAACTATCCCCATGAATACATAATCTATTTAATATGGATAACGTTATCCCAACTCTACTACTGCTAAACTCCTGGGTCCATGCTTATAACACTAGATCATATATTATCATAGGATTCTGAGAAGGAATCTGATGATATATCTAGATTTGGGTTTATGAAGGATTTCTCATGATCATGGATAGAATCCGGATGACTTTGGAACATAACGGGACTGATGGGGTATTTCTGAATCTGTGGCCAATACCATAACTTACTATGGGGACTGTCTGAGAAATCCCTATCTTTAGGACCTTGACCTTCACTGTTTTTTGTTACCTTGAAAGTAAGGTAGATTTGACATGCACGGTGCATGATGAGAATCTACATATATTTTCTTAGAAAACTTTTCTATAGCACGATCTGAGACATGAAAGAAGGGAAATTGTTTCTAAAACATCTCATAGCCTCCTGCACATAAGTGTGGTGCACAACACACCCATGTACAAGACTCTACTAGATGCGGCTTTCAGACTTTTTAGGACATTGTTGAACCTTAGGCTCTGATACCAAGTTTGTAATGCCTAGATTTTCTAAATCGAAATGCTACACGGTGCTAATAATCCTGAAGGACCACTAGCTAACCCATGACTAATATCTGTACCTGAACACTGCATAATATTTCATAGTAATACAGAATATGTAAAGTTGTAAGGCCATAAGGTTCACATCTAATAAAAATACAAAACATCCTAGATGCGGTATAACAATACCAAAACTAATAATATTGAAGTCTGAACATACTATAGTCTGAAAATCTCTAAACTGCCTGAATAAGGAGTTGAGGGGACATGTTCCCAACTAACTTCGTCTACTGAAAACTGAACTGAAATACTGAAATAAATAATAACATAATTGTCCTCGAAGGATAAGGACTTGTTGCTAACTATTGCTGCTGAAATCTGAAATACTACTGATGCTTTAGAGCGCGTGCTTCTAAACCTATCGTATAGAATAAAACACCATAGCACGAATGCATCAGTACGATTGAATGTACTGAGTATGCAAGTGAGGTAGGTTGAATGAATGGAGTTCATATGCATAAACTATACTAACTGACTTAATAATATGAATGTGAGAATACATGCATGAATATGTAATTGTAACTGACATCGTGATAGGACTGAATACTAAGTTCTAACTACTAAGTCTATTTATAACATGGATTTACTGATATTTGAGTTACTAATACTAGGATATAGAATGACTTTATTACTGATAATCTGACAACTAAGTTTACTGATATGCATATCTGGGTTTACTGACATTGATAACTAAAAGATTATTTTTGATAGTTCTAAATTATGAAGAACTAATTTGAACGACTGTATCTGACAGTCCTGAATCTGAATACTGATAACATGAGTTTTGTATAACTAATCTATCATGAGTATTGATGACTGATCTAACTGATAACATGAGTGACAGTATCTGACAGTCCTGAATATGATGGAACTATCTGAGTTTTGTACTGTATCTGAGTTGACTGTATTTGACAGTCCTAATATTTTGAAGAACTGTCTGAGTTTTTTTACTGAAGCTAATACTGATACTGTGGGAAGTAGTTATCTAATCGACATTCCCCATATATTGCTAGTATAGTTGAATTGGGGTCCAACCTGAACCCTGACTGGAAGGGTGTCGATACCGCGCCACCGGTAAGGACAAGCTGTGAGAGACCCTTATCTGATAGTGTCCCCATATAAGAGAACGGTGGAACCCTCATTCTGACGGTGTTGGTCCACCTCATCAACCCTCAATCTGATAGTGTTGATGTCTCAACCTATGTTGGCTACATAGTTCTGGAACGCAAGGATGACTGCTAAGAATAACACCCTCATCTGATAGTGTGTGTTTCCATCCTTGGGTTCACTCGGTGCTAATTACTACTCCCATCTAAATGACACTGAACTGATTATACTGAACTGTTTTATTTCCTAGTCATACTAGGATTAACTAAACTGTTGCTGATTGTTCTGTTTAACTGAACTGAACTCCGTTACTATGTTTACTGAGTTTCGAGGACTAACGAAACATTACTGAATTCTGTTATTTGACTGAACGTTACTGAGTTCTGTTAGCTGACTGAGTTTACTGATGTCTGAAATGAATACTGAATTAAACTGTACTGATACTGAGATTTACTAAATTCCATAGACTGACAGAATATTGATGAATCTGTTAACTGACTAAGTTCATGAGATTTCTGAGATTACAAAGCTGATACTGAAGTTACTGAGTTTTCCTGAGTCATGAGACTAACTGAATTCTACTTATCTTGGCTTGACTGAGAGTATCGTGAAAACATGACATGGCTCTAGGCACACAACTATATTTTTCGGGTACAAGTACCCCCAGGACTCGATAGAAGGAAACTGACACAACATGAAAATTCTTGATCATAGGACTAAAGTCCACAATTCATAATACCATAAGTTGGGGATTTCATGAAAGCACTTGATAATCATAATCTTGTACATGAATAGGAATGTATTCTAACATATCATAATTTCATAATTCTAATCTCATGAACATTACATCAAACAACTACAAGGCATAGCTTTAACATGAGAATCATGTAGTAATTTCATGGATTCATTATTTAGATCCTCAATGGATCACAAGACACAAATTATTCACTTGAACATTTTCACAAACATATGAAAGGCATGATTTTACACTTAGGCATATACAACATGCTCACGAATCATGACCATAACAACCAATTCACAAATCAAGGTTTTCAACATGAGATTATCATAATTGTACACAAATGGAACACATGGATATTTCATTCATCAATTAACATATAACAATATTATGGATATAACATCCAACTTGCAATTTCAAGAACTTAACATGAAGTTCATACCATAAAATAAATTAGTTTTCATGATTCTTGAGATAACTCATGGAATGAAAAGTCAATTTAACATCATAATCAAGATTACACTTACATACAATAATATATCTTTAAAATCAACTATTTTCATAGATTTCAACTTACATTCTAACATAGCTTCATAAAAATACATAAAGATCCCAACTTGAAATGATACAACCATCAACATGAACATAATCATACCACAATAAAATATTAACAATACATGATTTAAAACTTGATTCTTGAGCTCCATGGATGAAAGGAATCCATGGATGAACACTATGCATACCTTAGATGGAAGATACGTGAAAATTAACGGTGAAATTTTCTTGATTTTGATCTTCAATTGGAAACCCCTCTTCTTGTTCTTGAGTGGATTTTGAGAAAAGGAGTATATTTTGCTGAAATGGGGGCTTAATACAATGTTTATGAATATATATATATTGGGAAAAAGACTAAAATACCCCTAAGGAAAAAGAGAAAGACGCAGTTGTCCCTCTGTTGTTTAAAGGCTGATAGACTGAAGTAAATTGTTCATAAAGTTTTACTTTGATATTGTATTTGAATGAAACCAATTTAACTGGAAAGAAGACTCAAAGATCTTTCATTTGATATATAGCAGCTCTCCCTGTTCATTATATACAAGAAGTTATGATCGTTTGAAGTTGACCCTGAAATGCTTAAAACTGGGCAAAAGGCTGCAGGAGGGGCAACGCCCTGCTTAGACCGGGGGTCTAAGCGAGGCTGCGTGGCCCTGTATCCTTTTACTACTGGTTCAAAAAATCAAACATACCCTTATACTGCTCCAAAAATTCCAAAACTCACCCGGGATGTACTACGACCTTGCCCCATCGCAACACAACTTGAAAATCTAAAAATAGAGGTCGGGAAGGTCGTCAAATAAATTTCCAAAGTTCGAAGGCTTGAAATATGACTAAGTGTTGAACACTTAGCAAAAAAAAATCTTCTAGGTGTTGGATGTAATGAAAGAGTGCATGGTTTTTTCCAAAAGTACGTGACCACCACATGTTTGAATAATCTCAGCATAGTTTGGATTTGTGTTTTCGAAACATGAAATCTTTTATACTGTTGCATGTTTGGGTGGTCTGAACTGTGTTTTAATGAAAGAATTATGCATGATGCATTATGAATAAGAAATAGAACTTGCAAGTCTTGGTGTGACGACACCAATTCAGATTATGCCATGATAATTCAGAACAGAATAGAATGCACGTTAGAAATTAGACTTTTCAGATGTTGAAACTAGAAAAAATGCTTAATTCAGAACAGGATAAAATTGGGCATAAAGAGAGCTTAGGTGGTTCCCTGAAGAAGGCATGAGTTCAGACAACTCATTATCAAAAACCGTGATTTGCCGATCCGGGTATATTATATTACGCTGGACTAGTACCGTGTGGTGTATCAGAATAGAAACTCCAACCCTTGCAGTAAACTTGGGTTGGGGGCTTCCCCGCCGAGTAAATGGAGGATTCCACACAGCCCGTGGGATTTTAGAATTGTAGGGGTGTACTTTCTAGCTCAGAATTAATACGAAGAACAGAACTGCATTGTCCAGAATGATTTATGATTTTACAGAAAAGTGCCCATGTGTTTTAGAACTATTTCATGCATGATGTTTTGACAATTTGCTCTCTCATTATTGTATTTATATAAAAGCTTTATTTTGAATTACTTTGCGTACCAGTACATCTGTATTGACCCCCCCTCCTCCCTCCAGGTTCTGAGGCTCAGTCTAGAGGTCCAGAAAAGGCAGTAGATTTTATCAGATAGAGTTGCAGTGCCCAGTTGGTGAGCCTTCTCTATTCCAGAAGGCCTGTCTTTTCAGATTATGTCACTTATTATCATTTTGGTCTACTGGGGGCCTTGTCCCAGTTTCAAACAGTTGTCAGATTTTCATTTAGTAGAGATTTCACAGACTGAGTCAGATGTTATTTAGATGTAGTTGATTTATAGTTTCCATACTTATGTTGAATTAAGAATTGACCATGTTTCCGTAGCAGATTATGTTTCCATATCTTTTTTATTATATGAATGTTGTGCATGATTACCAGATAGAGAAGGGCATTTCGGGCCTTTATGGTTCGGGATGCCCGTCACGGCCAGGCCCTAGTTCGGGTCGTGACAAACTTGGTATCAGAGAACATTTCATGGTCCCAGGGTGTCTGCGAAATTGCGTCGGGTAGAGTCTTGTTTATGGATGTGTAGCACGCCACACTTATAAGCAGGAGGCTACTAGGCGTTTAGGAATGTCCCTCTTTCTTCATGTTCTAGTTCATGCAATAGGGCCAGAATGTTCCTCTTTCATATTCTAATTCGTGTTATGGTGTCGCCCATACGAAAGTAAAGTTATTCCAATTCTTTCATTACTTTGATATGCTCTGATATGTCTCATTGTTGAGGTGAATCAAGTGCAGAAGTTTAGAGTTTAAATGGTATGGTCCTTTTTGATTGAGCCATATAAGATTTTAAAATTATGCAAGGACTTGAGAAGAGTTCGTTAGTGCTTCAGAGTGTATTGATTCTAGTGAGAACATTGGTTCTGATGAAATCGTTCTTTTCAGCTTACGGTATTAAGGGTATTCAGTCCTTTTCAAAAAAAATTTATGTTGTAGATGTCATGCTTAAGAGGGAATGAGATGTAGCAAGATGTTGGAACTATATTTCCACCCGAGTAGTAGTATAAGTTAAAGTGTCGGTGCCATGACCTATTGGTAGTGATATTAGACCAAGAAGCTAATATTATGAAGTCACAAAGTTAAGATTCAGAGTAAGGGTGACTTTTGTGTAAATAAATATTTTAGTTGAATAACCAATATTTGAGGATGATTTACCCCTTTATAGTGATAAACTAATGTGGTAGCTAGTAGCATGTGTGGATTGTATGGTAGTCTGTGGGGGAAGTGTTTGACTCATATTTTTTATTTATACAGGTAAGATGCATATTCTTAGATCATTGATTATTGTGTGTCAAGTTTCTATCTCTTGTAATCTTGTTATTATCATGTTGTTGAAACTAAAAGTCTAGTGAAGCCGTGTGGGGCTCTTTCGATTCACTAGCATAGTTACCTTGTCATTCATCTTATTTTCTTGTTCAAAACACAAAAATCAAAGTCTAGTGAAGCCGTGTGAGGCATATTTCGATTCAGTAGCAACTTGTTGTTCAACTTGTTATTCTTGTGTTGGTTGAATATATGTATAGTCAATCTTTTCACATGAGATTGAGATGGTAATGAAGTGATACGTCCTTGTGTGTTAGTTTAATAGAAGGTAGAGAAGGAGTTATTAGTTAAGGTGAATTATTGTCTGCTTGAAGTATGAAAATGGCTAGATGAGCTAGTAAGTTATAACTATAGACTCATGGTTGTTTGTGGAATTTGAAGGTAGTCTAAATGTACGCTTGGGTAAGTAAGTGTGATGTGAGAAAGCCGTATAAGTAGATAAAATTGTATGGGGTTATAATATAAAATTAAGGTTGACCATGTCTATTATGTGACTTTACCCCCCTCCCCCCCCCCCCCCCCCCGACCTTCTTTTTGCTGGTAGTTGTAAACTAGTACTATTTGTGAGAAGGTATGTAGTAGATTTTTGAGGTATTTGGATAGAATGTTCAAATTTGACGGACTAGTATATTATGTTGCCATCTTCATTGGTGGTAGATGATTGATGCTAGAACATTGGCTTGAATTTAATGTAGGATATGGATGTAAGAATAGTGGCATGAGATTAATGATGTATGTTTTGTGGGAATAAATTAGTAGGCTTAATGTGTTGAAATAGTGCGTGCTAATCAGTTATGATAAGGAAAACTGTAAGGTCATGATCGATTATTGTTGTTATAAATTTCTAGAGTACTAGTGTTTCGTAATGTTTATTTCATGGTTTCCAAGTGAGAATTATGCGTAAGGTTGGGTTGTAAATCATGTTTAGCACTAGACACTAAGTTTGATCAGTTGATGGCCATGAGGGTGGATGTGATGATTTCTTAATTAATGTACTAGTTATATGGAAGTGATCTAATAGGTTTGAACACTGTATGCAAGAGCCTAAGTTTATTTGATTTGTAATGAAGTATGATGTTGTTTGTATGAGGTAGAAGTATACCCAAGGTGATATGGAGTTGCGATATTTTCTAAGGCTATTACATGTTATGTGTGGCAAGTGGTACCATTGAGTTCCTAGGTGGAGAAAGACTAGTTAGATGGTATATGGTGTGCTAGATAGCCAAGTTAAGGAGTTTTGATTGATAGTGTGGTGCCTTCTTATATGATCTTGATTCTCATAGTATAGAGATATAAGTTTGGAGTCGCGATATTGATATACTATGACGGAAGTAGTATGGTTCATCAAAGGCTTGGGGATATCCATGCTAAGTGTTAAAATCTAAGTTTGAGTTTTGAAGACTGAGCTAATAGAAATAAGAGTAGAAGCACTAGAGGGTGTGCACTTCAACTATGGGGATACTTATGAAGATTCGAAGTTAGTAAGTGTTCAAGTATTATATGATGACTATTGAGGCTATAGAATGATAGAGTGTATCTCACAAGGTAATATTAGCAGTGGGTTTTCCCACTTTCATGTGTAGTCATTTGGGTTAAGCTTTATTAATTATGTGTATTGTCATTTTCTAGACCCTACAGTGTAGTAAGTGTAGTTCAGTTAGAATCTAGTAAGGGTTCTCTCAAACTTAAGATGATTGCTTGAAGCTAAGGGGGAGATGATATAACGAATAACCAAGTAAGGCTCTCAGATTCTTGTAGTAATGTAGTATGATATAGAACATCAGAAAGTGAGGGTGAGACTCAACCCATTCTTATCTCAGTATTTTTTTCAGTTATCCCAATACCTACTCATGCCTCACATTTTAATTCCATGATCATAGTTCATGTTCATGTATACGATAGAGAATCGCGTGCTCTTCCAGTTCTAAAATTAGGAGTTTCAGTTCATTCAATAGTCGGAATCACATTCCATATATTATGAACTCCAAATTGAGGCCATGTAGCTCATGACTCATGTATTTACGTGTTATAGTGTGCTCAGTTTCCATAACTCATGCTTTACGCCAAATGATTGGCGAGAATCAGCTTATACCCATGTATGCCCTCAATTTAGATTTACTTTGATAAATCCCTGATGTTGATTTGTTATTCCTCAGGCCTCAGCTAAGTGTCAAGTCTCATATAATATCCTTCTATGCTTCAAGGTTTTATGTTCTAACCTTTTGGTGACTCCTTATGTAATGATAGTGGTGATGAGTGAATGGTCCTTGTTGATGAAAAGATCATTTTATGCTTGTTTTGGATGAGGCCATAAGTGTGAAGTAAGATTTGGGGCGAAGCCTTTGATACATGTGATGGTTAGTGGAAATTTATGTGTGTATGTTCTTGGGGTAGCGCGTGGGAGTTGTATTGATGGTGGTTTAGAGAATATATGAAGTACGTCTTGATTAATGTTGCCTTAAAGTTCATGTGTGGTTATAAGGATAGGCTTGAATGACATGTTGGGATGTAAGTGGAGGAACGTAATATGCGTTAGAGAATCCATAGTAAGAGTTCAGGGTTGGTCATTGAAGTAGTAAAGCACGTTATGCTTAGGGTGTGATCTTTAAAAAGATATAGAAGGTTGAATCATATGGTTTAGAATAGTATCGTGGTGTGACATGTTGTATTTTGTGATTTGAAGTTAGGCTTGATCACGGTGAAAGGATTTAAGCTACTTTAGACATTTGTAGAAAGATTTATGAGGATTATAACTTGAATCAATGAGTATGGTAATTAAGGAGAATAGTGTAGTTAAGGGATACTCGAGAAGTGTGCTAAGCTTGAAAGTAAGAATTTGCATGGCCTAGGGCCTGGTAATTCTATTTCATGCTATAGAGTAGTATCATTGTTGTAATTCCTTGGTTGGGTGCCTCGTGTAAATCATGCCCAAGGTTCTTTGTTCCCTAACACTACTATGACTTCTTTAGAAAGAGTGGTGAAGAGATACTCCAGTTAAGTATAGGTTCCAGTATAATTTCTCCTGTATAACCAGCAATTCAGTTTAACAGTCGGGCAGGCAAGTTACTGTGATTTCCCACCTTTTCACCCAGTCCTACTATCCGAAGTCTCATATGTGTGACCATCCCAGGAGATAATCTATTCCCCATGTAAAGTGCGAATTCAGTTCAGTCCAAGTATCATATTTCGGATTCAGCAATTTAGTCATGACTCAGTTCATAAGAGTTCAGCGCACAATTTCAAATTTTTCCAAGTATGTTAGATCAGATAGTGTAATACCCTAATATGATCTAAGTCCAGTTGTCTCATGATTCGTACTTTCATAAGTTATCACTTCTCAATTCAATATGTATGATTTCATCATGAACGCTTCAAGGGAATCCTAAATTCTCAGCATGAATCAACTCCTTAAAGCAAGTAAAGTCAAGTCAGCTCAGAATTCAGTTTCATGATAGAAGTTTAAATGTTTTAGATCAATTATATCTTTTCTTAGAAGACACATCATGTCCGCTTTATTCCATACCTTTAAGATTCAACATTCCTACCCATCATTCAGGGACGAATGATCCCAAGGGGGAGATAATGTAACACCCCGCATTTCGGGCTAGAACGAAAACCATCATTTCTATGCGTAGATGGTCCAAAAGCCTTAAATCCTATGCAAATTTGGCATGTTAATCAATTATGGAGTGTGGGAACCTAATTGAGCATGAATTGAGATCATAGAGGTCCCCTAACTCAAGGTCAAGTTGAAAGCTTTCCTATCGTTCGAATTTTAGTGAGCGTCGAAACATGGGTCAAATTCAATAGACCATAACTCTTTGTATATATCGAATTAGAGAGCCTACTATATATCAAATGAAAGTTCTTCGAATTATCTTTATAACGATACCAATTTCTCCAAAATTCGACACCCGAGCAAGAAGTTATGGCTTTGCAAATTGGAGTGTGTCGCCCAGCATAAGGTGTGCGACGCACACCTTAAATTATGCCATAAGGTATGCGACGCACACCCTAATGTGTGCGATAAAGTGTGTGCCGTACAACCTATCTTATGCGATAAGGTGTACGCCGCACAACCTATTTTATGCGATAAGGTGTACGTCGCATACATTATGACCTAAGTGACTTAAACACTCCATTTTTTGGGGGGGAAATGGTCCTTTTCCCATCCTTATTCAACCATAAACATGAAATTCAGTCCCCAATTCTCCAAAGTACATCCACATTCTCACAAATTCTCTCAAGAACACTTCCAAGCGTTTTAAACTAAAAACCCAAATAAATCAAGATTCAACCATGGGTTTTCAAATTGATTGAAGATTTGAAATCTCCAAACCATAGGCTTCAAGAATCATCCATTATTCTCCATAATCGAGGTACGTGGGGTTTTCCTCAAAATCTCATGGGCATAGAAATCATGCTTTTAAGAAAAGGGTTTCGGATTATGAGTATAATCATGTTTTAGAAGCTTTAATGACATTGCTTTGGTCTTTTGGCCTTTCCCCGAAGTGATTTGAAAACTTATATACATATATGTATGTGATTTGAGTTGATATTTGA
Source organism: Capsicum pubescens (assembly GCA_030864215.1). Lineage (NCBI taxonomy): Eukaryota > Viridiplantae > Streptophyta > Magnoliopsida > Solanales > Solanaceae > Capsicum > Capsicum pubescens. The sequence continues at coordinate 310,254,565 of CM061543.1, read as the reverse complement.
AATTCAAAGCATGATTCACATAAAACCCCTCTCTTGATGTGATTGTTTCCATGTTTTACATGTTATAAATTGTTTAGAAATGCATCTTGAAAAGCTTGTTACGAAAAGCCTTGATTTATGAATGATTTGGTTATGAATCTTGAATTCAAAAGCGAGGGATGTTTGTATTGATAAATGTTGAAATTATATGTAATGAAAGAGTGCATGGTTTTTGCCAAAAGTACGTGACCACCACATGTTTGAATAATCTCAGCATAGTTTGGATTTGTGTTTTTGAAACATGAAATCTTTTATACTGTTGCATGTTTGGGTGGTCTGAACTGTGTTTTAATGAAAGAATTATGCATGATGCATTATGGATAAGAAATAGGACTTGCAAGTCTTGGTGTGACGACACCAATTCAGATTATGCCATGATAATTCAGAACAGAATAGAATGCACGTTAGAAATTAGACTTTTCAGATGTTGAAACTAGAAAAAATGCATGATTTAGAACAGGATAAAATTGGGCATAAAGAGAGCTTAGGTGGTTCCCCGAAGAAGGAATGAGTTCAGACAACTCATTATCAGAAACCGTGATTTATCGATCCGAGTATATTATATTACGCTTGCCTAGTGTCGTGTGGCGTATCAGAATAGAAACTCCAACCCTTGCGGCACACTTGGGTTGGGGGCTTCCCCGCCGAGTAAATGGAGGATTCCATACAGCCCGTGGGATTTTAGAATTGTAGGGGTGTACTACCTAGCTCAGAATTAATACGAAGAACAAAACTGCATTGTCCAGAATGATTTATGATTTTACAGAAAAGTGCCCATGTGTTTTAGAACTATTTCATGCATGATGTTTTGACAATTTGGTCTCTCATTATTTTATTTATATAAAAGCTTTATTTTGGATTACTTTGCGTACCAGTACATCTGTATTGACCCTCCCTCCTCCCTCCAGGTTCTGAGGCTCAGTCTAGGGGTCCAGAAAAGGCAGTAGATTCCAGTTAGTGAGCCTTCTCTATTCCAGAAGGCCTGTCTTTTCAGATTATGTCACTTATTATCGTTTTGGTCTACTGGGGGCCTTGTCCCAATTTCAGACAGTTGTCAGATTTTTATATAGTAGAGATTTCGCAGACTGAGTCAGATGTTATTTAGATGTAGTTGATTTACAGTTTCCATACTTATGTTGAATTCAGAATTGACCATGTTTCCGTAGCAGATTATGTTTCCACATCTTCTTTTATTATATGAATGTTGTGCATCATTACCAGATAGAGAAGGGCGTTCCGGGCCTTCATGGTTCGAGATGTCCGTCACGGCCAGGCCCTAGTTCGGGTCGTGACAGTCTTACATCGGATAACCACCTAACCCTCTTTAAGCCCATTTTTATTTCTTCACAACATGCAATCCTTGAAATTTAAACTCTGAAGACTCAAGTTCTGTTATGGCATAAATTTATATGGTATCGTCATACCATTGACTTACAAGTCACATTCTTTGAGCCATTTATAGAAAATTATATCTCTGTTCTCAAAACATGGAATTCAGGACCACCATATCAACAACTCTTTTCAAGAAACTCATTCTTTAAAACTAATGTAAATACATGCAAGAAAGCTCTCATTTTCAACATTTCAATCACACAAGGTGGTCATGTCAAAGGTATCAATCACATGCAACTCTTTCTCTTTAAAAAGAATGAAATTGTATCAAGAAACTACCTCTCATCATTACCAAAAATCAGGTTAATTACTTTAATATTGAAAAGAACACCTTCAAACCATTAAACATGCATCTCAACAGTTTCATAAACTCTAAATCATCAAAGAGAGGGATGTCAATGATAATGCTCGCATCAAATCTTCAATATCATACATATACATATAGATGTAAATCAATTTAAGGGGAAAGGCCTAAAGGCCAAAACAATAATATTATCAAAACATCCACAATGCGAAATTTAAAGCATAAGTTCCACCAGTTGCCACTAATTTGAGGACTCTAGGCTCTTCCTAACATTTATCGCCATGCTACCCAGTTGGTTGAATTTTGTTACTGGGGCCTACTTTGCTGGCGTACAGGCTGATCCAGACCGAGTTCAGATAAATGTGCAGTATCCTTTTCAAGACTGCTATCAACTCGAAGGCTTGAGCAGATTTTGGGACACAGTGCCAGCCTTTTTTTTCGCTTATATGTCATGTCCACCATAGCCTCACATATTTGGTTTTCACCCATGCTACCATTCGAATCCCTCATCTTGGTAAGATGATCAGGCAGTCTTACAAATTGCAGCAGCTGTGGGTAAGTTCTAGCTTGAAAAGAACACTTTCAAACCATTAAACATGTATCTCAAATCATTCTCAACAGTTTCATAAACTCTAAATCATCAAAGAGAGGGATGTCAATGATAATGCTCGCATCAAATCTTCAATATCATACATATACATATAGATGTAAATCAATTTAAGGGGAAAGGCCTAAAGGCCAAAACAATAATATTATCAAAACATCCACAATGCGAAATTTAAAGCATAAGTTCCAAAACCCCTTGTAAAATTCATGCTTAATAACATTTAAATCATGTTCTAGTGTTTACAAGCCCATGTAGTTTTTAGGATAAACCCCACGTACCTCAAATTAGAAATTTGATGGATGATTCTTGAAGCTTACGGTTTGGGGATTTCAAATCTTCAATCGATTTCTAAACCCACGGTGGAATCTTGAGTTATTTGGAATTCTTATTTGAAACTCTAAGGAGTGTTCTTGGTGGATTTTGATGAAAACATCAATAAAGTGGCCATTTGGGAGTATAATCCCGTGTTTAAGATGAATAAAGGGTTGAAAATACCCATAATAATTCAGGAAAAAACTGAAAAAGGCCCAAGGCGCTTGGCAAGGCGCCGCCTTGCCTATCGCGTTGCTTACCCCCAGGCAACGCGATAAGCAGGGCACCGCGGCCCAATCGCGGAGGCTTACTGGTTTGGGGCACCAAACGTGCCCTTACGCTCGTCCAAAAATTCCGAAACTCACCCGAGACGTACTCTTGACTTGCCCCATCATATATCAACAAAAAAACAAGAAACGGAGGTCGGGAAGATTGAAAATAAAATCTCCAAAGTTTGAAAGCTCCAAATGATTCTAAGTCCCTTTTTACACGTAGAAAAATTTCTAGTTTTCAACTCTATGAGCATACTACTAGGAGCTAACACATGCACGAACTTTGCAGGATGTTACATTTTGACTCACTAAAATCACTGAACTTTACTTGTTTTATCAGTATAGTCATAAAATTAAACTTTTGTCACATTTTAGTCATTGAACTATGTGTTAATTATCCTGAAAATACAATTCACTGGAAGGTCAATTTTTTGTTCAGATTGTAAAATGGAGATTAAATGTATATAAGTTTTGAAGTAGGGGGGGTAATGCTGGCCATCTGCTCTTGCACTTCCATTAGTCAAAGAAAAAATAGAAAAATAATTTTAACATCGACTATTTCACTTCCATTAGTCAAAAAGGGCATATTGGAGTCACTGGTGTTACGCCACGGGTATAAATAACCCATTTTTTTTTAGGGGAAGGCATATTTGGTCTAAGTCTTATAGTATATTTGGACCTTTTCCCATTATTTTGATTTGTGTTATTTGAATTGTCCTCGTAGAATATAAAGCATCTATATCTATATATTTATATAATCTATATAATATATTAAATGTATGAAGGGTCTTAGAATTGTTGGTTGAACTTTTTGTCCTTCATTAAAAGTCTTTGCTTTTGACAAAATCGTCTTTTCACTATTTTTTTCTAATATTTAAGAGTTGAAAAATTAATTAAATATATTTATGGTAAAGCCTTTCTTTATTAAAAGTCATCAGAATTTCACTATTTTTCCTAATTAAGAGTTGAAAATTAACTAAATATATTTATGGTAAAACCTTTTCTTATTAGAAGTCATCAAAATTAATGATTATTAATATTTTCCCATTTGTTTAAGAATTCTAAATCAACTAAATTTTAATTTAAGAAGATCTGAAAAATTTAGAAATAAATATAAAATTATTAGAATAAGAAAAATTTAAGAACTATCTTATTTTTAAAAATTTTAAGTACATAATAAGAATGTAATAAATGATTTTGTAAAGATTTGACTTTAAAAATAAGAAAAAAAAAAATATATAGAAAAGAAAAATAATCGTAACACAAATGTGATTCAAATTGATGTGTCTCTATAGGACAAACGCAAAAGTGATGGTCCATCAACCACTTGAAACTTCTGGTGGTAAAATATATATATGTATATGTTTTATGTTTACATTATTATATTAAAGTGTGAATAAATTTTGAAAAGTGATTTGAACTTTTACACTTTATTAAAAATCTCCGCAATAGATAAAATCATTTAACTGTAAATGATCAAACGTTATACGCGTGACGCACGTGCGGTTAAGCTAATATATACAAAATACATGTGCACGTGTTGGTTGCCTGTATAGAGTAAATATTGCATGGTATATATATTCGCTATGAAAATTTTGATGTAAAATTTGGTCGTTTGGCAGTTGTCATTTTCTGCTCTACGCAAGGACGTTGTCAATGTTCTGGATTTCATGGAGAGGTTAAAGAATGAAAAATGTCAAAATGTTGTCGACATAGCCGATCAAATTGAAAAGCTGAAATTTGAGCTGGCATTTATTTGTACATATGTCCAGCTTTCTTATTCTGATTTGAAAGAGTTTGAAGATATAATGACTGGCAAAAGACAAGAGGTTGAGAATCTGCTTCGAACAATTTTGGATGTTGTTGACAGCAACGTCGGGTGTAAACACAACATGGATCATGTCTTTCCTAGACTCATGGATAATATCAATGATTGTATCAGCTCGTGTCATCACTCTAGATCAAGTTCCACCATGATTGACGAGCAGTTGAACTTCCTCCTACTGAATCTCCATCATATGTCCAAGTTTCTTACTGAACGGATATTTCCATTAGATACTCAGTATGAGATTCTTCAGACTGTGTGTGGCAACATGAAAGATTTCCATGGGTTGATAGTGAATGGTTGCATTAAGCACGAGATTGTTCAATATGTCTTGCCTCAGTTTCAACTCATGGCTGAGAGAGTTGCGCTCTTCCTTTATGGAGGCTCTCGACTCTTCAAGATAGCACATCTACTCATGAAGATCATTCCAGTTGAACTGGAGGTGATGCAAATATGTTATACAAATTTGAAAGATTCACCATTATCAGTAGAAGTTGGACGCTTTATTAATCAACTCCTTGAAACCTCTCCAGAAGTTCTGAGAGAATATCTGATTCATCTACAAGAGCACATGGTAACTGTTATTACCCCTAGCACTCCAGGGGCTCGAAACATTCATGTCATGATAGAGTTCCTATTAATTATTCTTACGGATGTGCCCAATGACTTTATTCATCATGACAAATTATTTGATCTTTTAGCACGTGTTGGAGCACTTATCAGGGAGGTATCAACTCTTGTTCACGACTTAGAAGAAAAATCAAGGAATGAAGAGAGTACCTATGAAACAAGTTGTGCAACTCTAGACTTGCTGGTAGAAAAAATTGAACTCCTCAAGGAAGATCTTGAACATGTTTATCTGAAAGCCCCGGAGCCATGTCAATGGTGCTTCCCCATGAATGATGGACACCTCTTCATGCATCTTCTACTCATCCACTTACAAAATTTTCTAGATTCTAATGCTTATTCAATTGCATTGATAAAGGAAGAAATTGGGCTGCTGAAAGAAGCCCTCGAATTCATAGGATCGTTCTTCGTGAATGTTGAGCAAGTATTGTATAAAGATCTCTGGGCACGTGTTTTAGATGTGACATATGAGGCTAAAGATGTCATTGATTCAATTATCGTAAGAGATAAAGGTCTCTTACATCTTATTTTCTCACTTCCCATCACCATCAAAAAGATCAGGCTTATCAAAGAAGATGTCTCCCAATTACCGGAGAAGATTCCCAAGAACAGGAGCCTCACTATAGTAAACTCTCCAAAGCAGCCAGTTGAAAGCAAGTCATTGACAACTAGTAAAATAATTGTAGGTTTTGAGGAGGAAACAAACTGGTTAATTAGTCAGCTCACCAGTGGGCCGAAAGATCTTGATGTCATTTCAATCACTGGTATGCCGGGTTCGGGTAAAACTACTTTGGCGTACAAAGTATACAATGACAAATCAGTTGGTAGTCATTTCGACCTTCGAGCATGGTGCACAGTAGACCAAGATTATGATGAGAAGAATTTGTTGGTGAAACTCTTTAATCAAGTTACTGGCTCGTATTTGAAGTTCAGTGAGGATATTGATGTTGCTGATGAGCTACGGAGAAAATTGCATGGAAATAGGTACCTCATTGTGTTAGATGACGTGTGGGATATTGACACATGGGATGATTTAACGAGACCTTTCCCAAATGTTAAGAAAGGAAGTAGAATTATTTTTACGACTCGGCAAATGGAAGTGGCTTTTCATGGAAGGGGCACCACTGATCCTCTCAACCTTCGATTGCTAAGACCAGAAGAAAGTTGGGAGTTATTAGAGAAAAGAGCATTTGGAAAAGAGAGTTGCCCTGATGAACTATTGGATGTCGGAAAAGAAATAGTCCAAAATTGTAAGGGACTTCCTTTGGTTGTTGATCTGATTGTTGGAGTCATTGCAGGTTTGGAAAAGTCAAAGGCTATGTGGTTTGAAGTTCGAAATAATTTGAATTCCTTTATTTTCGGCAGTGAAGTTGATGTGATGAAGGTTATAGAATTAAGTTATAACCATTTACCTCATCACATGAAGCCATGTTTTCTCTACCTTGCAAAATATCCGAAGGACACAAAAATCAGCAGAGATTTGTTGAAAGTTTATTGGCGTGCTGAAGGGCTTGTTGAACAGACAGAGATGAAGAGTTTGGAAGAAGTGATGGAAAATTATTTGGATAATTTAATTTCCAGTAGCTTGGTAATTGCTTTTAATGAGATAGGTGATTCCCCGAGTTGCCAACTTCATGATCTTGTGCACGACTTTTGTTTGATAAAAGCAAGACGGGAAAAGTTGTTTGTCTGGATAAATTCAAGTGTTTCATCTTCTTCTTCAGATTTGATGCCATGTATAGTAAACATTGATTATCATAAGGAGCACTTTGAGCTTAACAATTTCGTCCTGTTTAGTTCAAAAATGGAAAGGCATTCTGATAAACACCTATATTCTTTGTGGATAACTGGAGACAAGATGGAAGATTGTCTTTCTGATGCATGTCACCTAAGAGACTTGAGGCTTCTCAGAGTCTTGCAACTGGATCCCTATTTTATGATGGTGAAAGATTCTTTACTGAATGAAATAGGCATGTTGAATCATTTGAGATTCTTAAGCATTGGTACAAAAGTTAAATCTATGCCTTCATCTTTCTCAAACCTCCGGAATCTCGAAACTCTGTTGGTTAATAACGAAGGATCAACCTTAGTACTATTACCGAGTTTTTGGGATCTTGTAAAGTTGCGAGTGCTGTCCGTTGATGATTGTTCTTTCTTTGACTTGGATACAGACGAATCAATACTGATAGCAGAGGACTCAAAGTTAGAGAACTTGTCAATATTAGAGAAACTCTGGCTTTCAAAAGATACAGAGGATATTATCAAAAGGTTCCCCAATCTTCAAACGCTTAGATTTGTTCTCAAGGAATCATGTGATTATTCAACAGAGCGATATTGGTTCCCGAAACTGGATTTCCTAACTGAACTAGATTTCCTCTGTGTAAATTTTGAAAGTTCAAATGATAGTGGGCCCTCTTTACTGACAAACTGGTCATGGGATTTTCATTTTCATTTCAACTTGAAAACACTGTGGTTGTGCGACTTTCCCCTGACATCTGATTCACTATCAACAATAGCAGGACTGCCCAACCTTGAAGTGTTTGGCCTTATGAGAACAGTCATCCAGGAGGAAGAATGGAACATGGGGGAGAAAGACACCTTTGCGAATCTCAAATATTTGGAGTTGGAAGAAGTAACTCTAGCTAAGTGGGAGTTTGGAGAGGAATCCTTTCCCGTGTTAGAGAAATTAGTACTGTCGAAATGTTGTGAGCTTGAGGAGATACCGCCTAGTTTTGGCGATATTTATTCATTGAAAATTATCCAACTTATAGAGTGCCCTCAACTTGAAGATTCTGCTCTAGAGATTAAACAATATGTTGAAGAGATGACGGGGGAAGACAGGATTCAGATCCTTGGCCAGGATAATATCCCATTATCTAAGACAGGTTCTTCTCTATTATTTTACTGCTTAGAAATCAAATTTATGTGTGTTGTTTACAATGTGTTTGATGAATTCTCAACTGAACTTTCTGTGAACTTCAAGTAAAAATGTGTCGACGATGTGATCCCGTTTCATCACAATAAGCTTTCGGTAATATGTAAAAAACAAATTAAAATGTCAAGCATTTGTTGTGATGTATGCTCAAGTGTGCAGATAATTTTCACAATTTTTTCAGAATACTTGTGACCGTAATGTGTATAAAATTTTGGGATAATGTTCTGTAAACACCATTTGATGTTAGACCTTGATCAATATCTCGAAAATGACATTTTATGCATGTTCTATAAATCAGATCCTGAGAACTTGAAAGGAAGGGTCATCCACCGTTCAAATGCTAGAGAAGACCAGGCCAGCGGTGTGAGAAATGTCAGCAGATGGGACATCGTTAGAAGGTTTGCAAGAACAATATGTTCAAATAGGTGCTAGCTGTACAACATTTGGCCTCCTGTGCAACAGTAAGTTGATGTTCCTTTTGATACATCAATGCAAGAAATGCCACTAATTTGAGGACTCTAGGCTCTTCCTAACATTTATCGCCATGTTACCCAGTTGGTTGAATTTTGTTACTGGGGCCTACTTTGCTGGCGTACAGGCTGATCCTGACCGAGTTCAGATAAATGCGCAGTATCCTTTTCAAGACTGCTATCAACTCGAAGGCTTGAGCAGACTTTGGGACACAGTGCCAGCCTTTTTTTTCGCTTATATGCCATGTCCACCATAGCCTCACATATTTGGTTTTCACCCATGCTACCATTCGAATCCCTCATCTTGGTAAGATGATCAGGCAGTCTTACAAATTGCAGCAGCTGTGGGTAAGTTCTAGCTTGATTTTTCTTTTGTATAGGTTTATACATCTTCGATACTTTCTAGACTAGATACAATAACTGTGTTTATGATAAAATGGAAAAAAATTATCATGGTTATTAATTATCTACCTTCATGAACATGTTGTCTAGTCGCAAAAGCAAAAATTTCCGAGAGAAAAATTGTTGGTCTTAGACCTGCAATACCATTCCTACATAGGACTATCATTAAATGTAAAATGACAATGTTGGAATTAAATTCATACTAAGTACAGAAAGATGTGCTCTTTTTTTAACAGACTAAAAAGGAAGTAACACACATAAATAGAAATGGAGAGAGTATATTTTCTTTGTAGATTGCTCTTTTTTGAGTACTTACAGGTGAAAACAGTTTTAATCTTAGTTTGCATCTGAATGTGGCTGCAGGTGTGTGGTTATGTTGACGAAATCGGTCTTGAGGATATTGCCACCTATTGTAAGGACCTTGAAACCTTAGGGCATTTCCTTATGCGCTAGAACCGAATGTATCCTTGACAGAGTGAGGCCTTGTAGCTATCTCCGCGGGCTTCCCTAAGCTCCACTCAATTCTATACTTCTGCCGCAAAATGACATTGAAGCACAAATTTCTGCTGAATGACTCTCAATATTGAGAGTCTTACCATTAAATAGAAAATATTCAATGATTACATCCCTAAAGATCCGTCTTTCTATCCCTAAAGATCAGCTTTTCTATCCCTCTAAATCCGCTATTCTATCCCACCAAATCTGTTCTACTAAAGCCACTATTATTCTCTTTAATTACTAAATCAAATCTATGTAATTACACTAATATACAACAATATATGGTTACATTTAATATATACGATATTTACATCATGCTAACACCCCCCCTCAAATTGATGCCGGTAGATCAAGAAGCATCAACTTGCCGACTAGAAACTGATGTCGTTGTCGTGCCATTGATTTTGTAAATGCATCAGCTATTTGAAGATCACTGGATACGTGCGGAAGAGTAATGACACTTTTATCTATAGCTTCTCGTATATAATGACAGTCTACTTCGATGTGTTTGGTCCGCTCATGATAAACCAAATTAGTAGCAATCTGAATAGCACTTGTATTGTCAGCATGGAGAGGAGTAGGATTAGATTGAGGAAATCCAATCTCAGCAAGTAATCCACAAAGTCACACAATCTCGGAGCAAGCAGTAGACATTGCTCGATATTCAGCCTCTATTGAAGATTTTGACACGCGGTCTTGCTTCTTACTCTTCCAAGATATCAAAGACTCTCTAAGAAACATGCACATGCACCAACCAGTAACCGAACGACGAGTGTCAGAACATCCTGCCCAATCAGAATCACTAAAAGCATTAAGACGAATAGGCGAACCACTTGGAAAGAATAATACACGAGTAGATGTTCCTAGGAGATATCGAATGATGCGACGGACAGCCACCAAATGAAGATGACGGGGAGCTTGCATGAACTGACTAACTTATTGAACTGCAAAAGAGATATCAGGCCTGGTAATAGTAAGGTAATTTAAGCTCCCAACTAATTGCCGGAATATAGTTGGATCAGGAAGAAGATCGCCTTCCTCCCGGTGATACTTTACATTCAATTCTAATGGAGTATCTACAGAGGAGGAATCCTGAAGACCTGCCAAAGAAATCAAATCTTGGCTATATTTGTGTTGATTTAAAAACACCTCGGATGAATCACGATGAACTTCCAAACCCAAGAAAAATGTAAGAGTACCAAGATCTTTCATATGAAAAGAATCCTTAAGTTGCAGTTGCAAGCTAATGATTAGTGGAGAATCAGTTCCTGTAATAATAATGTCATCTACATATACCAAAAGAAGAACACAACCTGTGGATGTTTTCCGAAGAAACAAAGATGAGTCATATTTGCTCTGCTCAAAAGAGAATTGTAGCAAAGTAGACCGAAATTTGTCAAATCATGCTCTGGGAGCTTTTTTTAATCCATACAAAGACCGCTTCAACTTGCATACATCTGATGTAGGTAATGAGAACAAACCTGGTGGAGGTTTCATATAAATATCCTCTTTGAGATCACCATGAAGAAAAGCATTTTTGACATTCATTTGATAAAGAGTCCAGTTTTGTGAAGCAGCAATGGCAATAATAGTTTGCATCGTCGTCATTTTTGCTACCGGTGCAAAAGTCTCTTCATAGTTCACACCATACTCCTGCTTGTTACCAAGAACAACCAACCGAGCTTTGTACCGATCAAGAGTTCCATCAGAATGAAGTTTAATTGAATAATCCATTTACATCCAATTGGATGGACATTTGAAGGACATGAAACAATATCCCATGTGCCATTTTCTTTAAGAGCCAAAAGTTCTTCCTCCATTGCCTTCTGCCAATATTCATGCTTGGAAGCTTGTGAGTAACAAGTTGGAACAGAAATGGTGGATAATGTAGATGAAAACCCATACCAATTAGGAGTATGAGATACTCTCGTAGATCGCCGAGTGGGCTCAAGAGGAGCAGGCCTTGAAGAATTCTCAGATTCTAGTTGTGGAGCAGTTTCAGGTGGCGGATCAATATCAGGAAGGGATAAAGTTGGCCACCGACGTTCGTACACAAATCCAGGTTTGAACCTCTTAGAAGAAGATGAAAAATCCTCAAAAGTAGGAAGAAGATGAGAAGCAGGAGATGACTCAACATGAGTAGGAAAAAAATACTAATTCTCAAAGAAAACAACATTTCTAGAAACATGAAATTTATTAGAACATGGATCATAACAGAGAAAACCTTTTTGTGAAGTACTATAACCCATAAAAACACATTTAGTAGACTGAGCAGAAAGTTTATTACGCTGAGAAGGAGGAAGATGCACAAAACAAATACAATCAAATGTATGAAAATTATCATAGCTTGGATTTTTGTGATAAAGACGAAAATATGGAGATTCAAGATTTAAGACTTTAGATGGTAGTCTATTAATTAAGTAAACAGCAATAGACAAAGCTTCCACCCATTACTTAGATGGAATAGAGGACTCAATCAATAATGTACGAGTAACATCTAAAAGATGACGATTTTTATGTTCAACAACCCCATTTTGTTGTGGTGTATATGGACAAGACCGTTGTGAGACAATTCCTTTTTTAAGCAAAAAAAAATTTAAACTCATAAGACATATATTCTCCACCAGAATCAAATCTTAATAATTTGATGCAAGTAGAAAATTGAGTCTCAATATAGATCAAAAATGTCTTGAATATGCAAAATACCTCAGATTTGGAACGAAGAAAATATACCCACGTAAATCAACTATAATCATCTATAAATGTCACAAAGTACTTGAAATGAACATGAGACAATTGGTGAAATACCCCAAACATCACTATGAATGACATCAAAACACTTTGTAGCACGACTACCAAAATTAAGAAAATGAAGAATTTTACTCTTGCCTAATTTACAAGTAGAACAATCAAAGGAAGCATTAGAAAATTGATTTTTGTTCCCCAATAAACCCGAATTTGATAAATGAGATAACACAATAGAACTTGGATGTCCTAAGCGCTTATGTCATACCTCAGTCTTACTAGGTGTAGAAGTACAAGCAAATGATAGAACACGAGGAATGAAAAAGTGTATAGGAAACAATCGTCCAACTTTAGGCCCCTTCGCAATTATCGTCCCCGACACCTGATCCTGCACAAGATAACCATTACGAGAAAAATTCACATCACAATTTTTATCGACCAATTGTCCAACTGAAATAAGACTAGTGGAGAGCTTTGGTGACACAAAAACATTGTTGAAAGTTTTAGTAATATCCCCAACCTTGGTAATGGGTAAATTACTACTATTGGCAACTTGAATTTGTGATGAACCATGATACTTACGAATATTTTTTAGCATACTAGATGAGTTGGTCATATGATTGGAAGCTCCAAAATCAACAAGCCAAAAATTAGATGCAATATCATTACCTTGTAGCCCTAAAGCTGAAAAGGCTGACATGATCATTTGTCTTACCATTTTAGGAGTAAGAACTTGTCCCGAAGATGAGTTCTCAGTAGTGAAACCATTTGTCCCAGCTTGAAAAGCATTAACCTTACGGTTTTGAGGGCGTGTGAGACACTCTATGATAATGTGTCGTTGTTTGCAATAATTACAACTTCCTGCCACAATTGCTAGTAATATGACCATATCCTTTGCAACTATAGCATTGAGTTCTAGTCATATCCCTACCCTTTCCTTTACCTTGGGCAGCAAATGCAACAACAATATCATCAACTTGCTTGAAAGAATTTTCTGTGACAAAACGCTGCTCTTCACGAAGTAATTCCCTAAAGCAAATATCCAAGGAGGGAGACGGGTCACGATTCATCAAGTGGGAGCGAACACTCTCAAACTCAGAGCGTAACTTCATCAAAAATTGATCTCGCTTGCTTTGCTCATGAACTTGTTGAATTACGGAGAGAGATTCGGCGGGTATTTTGGCATAAACAATATCTGTAAATTCAGCCCATAAGTTCTGAAATCCTGAAAAATAATCCTGAACAGAAAGACCTCCTTGAGAGTAATTAGCAATTTCATACTCTAAGTGAAAGCGTCAGGCACTATTATCTTGTTTTTAAACCCTTTGTAAATAATACCACATGACTTTAGCTATCTTGTAAGGCCTGAGATTAAGAATAATAAGAAGGTCAATTGACCCTAAAAGCCATGTCATCACCCGAGCATCTTTAATCTTCCAGTCACCTAACTTTGTAGGATCAGTAGGAGCAGGATTGGCTCCATCTATGTGGCCTCATAGTTCTTTTTCAATGACAAATAACTGAAACTGAAACTCCCATGACAAAAAATTCTTTCCAGTGAAATGAACACGAAATGATTCAAACTGATATGAAGTATATTTATGAAAACTAGAAACACTGACTCAAAAAGAATAACCAAAATGACCAAGATAAAAATCCAAGGTGTTAATTGCCGAGGAACAATCAACAAAAAACTGAAATTTTTTAAAAAGACTGAACGGAACCACAAATGAACTCTATGAAACAAGACAGACAAGAGAAGGCTCTGATACCATGTCAAGAAATGGACCTTGGGCCTAACTCAACCTCAAAAGCTGGCTCGTCTGGGGAGGATTGCCCAAGTCCATATAAGCAAACCACCAATCTATTCCCCAACCAATGTGGGACTTTTTACCCACTCTAACAGAATTTATATCTTATAGGTCCCCAAACTCAAGGACAAGCTGAAAGTTTTCCTATCGTTCGAGTTTTAGTGAGCATCAAAACTTGGGTCAACTCCAATCGCCCATAACTCCTTCTATATAACAAATTTGAGGACCTACTATATATCAAATGAAATCTCTTCGAATTAGCTTTCCAACGATACCAATTTCACTAAACTCCGATAACTGAGTGAAAAGTTATACCACGCGAGGCAGTGAGGGGTCGCGATAGCCCCACGACGCGAGGTCTGCTTGACCCAAATAGGGATCGCGTTGCGAGGGATACTTAACCTGACTAGGGGTCGTCACACGATGGAAATCCCCATGCCATTTCAGATCCTTAACGGTCAAGGGACACTTTGGTCCTTTCCCCTCAACCCCAAACGTCCAAAGGACGATTTGTAGCATCCAAAAGGGCATTATTTGCCCATCTTCTCCAAATTTCTCTCAAGAAACCCTCCCCCATTTCCAAGAAAAATTAAGAATCCAATCCTTTCAATCTGAGGATTCCAAGAATTAAATCAAAATTCGGAATCCCCATTGCGAGGGATACAAGAAACACCCATCAATTTCACGAATAGAGTTCCGAAAGCAAGAGTTCATCCAAATTTATAATTTGAGGTATGTGGGGTTTGAACAAGGACAAATCTTTCATTCTTGTGCCCAAAACTTGATTTTTATTACGAGAGTTATTTGATTTTTACATGTTTTCCTATAGAATTGAAGTTGGATTTTATACCCTATGTTGCTATTCATAGATTTTGAGATTTTCATTGTTTTAGATGTTGAAATTATGAGATTCATATTATGAGTTATTTTCCAATATTTTGATTAAGATAATTGAAAGGAATTTAAGATAATTGTTGAGTATGAAGTTTAAATATGATGTTGATGTCTTAAAGCTTTATATTTTGAGTCCTAAATACAAGTGATGAATTTATAAGGAGATTATGATCTCAAGTTGTTGACAATTTTTTATAAGTGCTTACAAAAGCAAAGATTGATATCTTGATATTGAGTTGAGATAGGAATCCATACTATCCATGATTTAAAGCAAAGATATGCATAATTTGGTCTTCATTATAGACCCTTGAGTTATTTTAAGGTGAATTTCCTAAAGAGTTCTGAGCTTGAGTATGAGAGTAGTATTTAGCATCGAGTTGGGTTTGATTTCAAGGTTTCATATCCTAGAACTACGTGCCACCGTAGGATTGAGATTTGTGGGCCTGAGGCCGAGATAGTGATCACTAAAGTTAAAGTTAAGGTTCTATTCCGATGGCAAGGGTAGAACAACTCTCCCCAACGTGGGTAAGAGGATGGACTCCATGTAAGCTCACATAGTTTATGTCGGTTAGAATAAACTCCCAAGTCAATAAGAGTCCAAAGTTTTCCAAGTTTCCAAGTGCCCCAAGTCATTGAGTTCTAAGGTTCCTACAGTTTTCCCAAAGTAGTCCCTACTCTATTTAAGATAAAAGTATCTATATTTCGAAAGCTATGATTCTAAGATTTCTAAGGTTCTCAAGTGTCGTAATCTTTAAGTTCCAAAGAAGTTTCTTGTTTTCATAAGATTAAAGTGTATATTTTGAAAGTTGTTGTTTTAAGACTTTATCTAGTTTACAAGTTTGAGCACAAAGAAAGAATACAGATTTAGAATAAAGTGTAATGACTCACGTAATTTATATTACATGTCTCCTAATCATGATTTATGAGATTTTTACTCATGCTATGTGAGTCATCTGTAATAGCATCCATGTTTCCTATAAAGATTTATGATATTGATTATTTAATTGCATACATCCCCATATACTCAGTACATTCTCAAAGTATTGATCCACATACTTGTCTGTGTGCTACATTTCCTCATAATGTAGGTACAAGTTGTAGAGCATATATCATATCCAGTTAGTTCGCAGCTTCCAGCCAACAGGTGATGAGTCCTTTTAATTCAAGGGCTTGAGTCAGTTATATTGTTCGAGAAGTATTGTATTTTCTTCATTCAGTCATATTGAGTAGGATAGTTGGTAGTCATGACCCGACTATCTATAGTCAATACTAGTAGAGGCTTCATAGACAGTCAGTAGAAGTTGATGTATTCAGTTTCAGTTTTGTTTATAAGCACAGAGTTGTAATCTTGTAAATTCTTTTGTATAGAATAAATTCAGAAAGAGTTGTCTTCCGCTAGCTTTGTACAGTTTTATGCATTTTATTCAGTTGCTTTTGAGTTATGCTAGTAGAAGGGTTAGCTTGGGATCACCTGCAGCCCTTAACACCGTGTTACGTCTCGGGACCCATTTTTGGGGTGTTACAAGTATAGTCACAAAATTAACTTTTGTCCCATTTTAAGTCTTTGAACTATGTGTTAATTATCCTGAAAATACAATTCACTGAAACGTCAAATTTTAGTTCAGATTGTAAAATGGAGATAAAATGTATATATAAGTATTGAAAGTAGAGGGGATAATAAACTAGTAATTACCAACACACACACAAAAAAAAAAAAAAAAAAAAAACATAAACTAGTAATTAAAAAAAGTAAAAAAAAAAAAAGTGTTTCTTCAAAATTCAAACGGGTTTCTTCAAAAACCTTTGGGTAAGGGTTTCTTCTTCTTCAGATGGGTTTCTTCAAACAAGACTCGCATCTGCTGCTCTGCCAAGTGCCAAGGTATGCAATTACTAATCAGATTTGTGTTCTCCTGCTTCCTAGTGGTAATAAACTTGTGGAAAGAGGTTTAAACTTGATTTGAATGGTAGATTTGTTTCCCAAATTCTCATCTAAAAGTCAAAAACAGAATATGCTAAATTGCTAGGACCCTAGGATCATTATTCTTTGTCGTTTGTCTGGACTTAACTATCAAGATTATGTCTTGAAAACTGCCACAATATATGCTTTTTCTTTTCTTTATTTGTTTAAGCAAGGTTCTGGTTTCCATTTCTCTTTCAGTTTTCGCAGATGCTAAATTGCTTATTGCTAGTCTCATAGTTTTGCATCGAAATTCTTTCCAGTGAAACGAACACTGAATGATTCAAACTGATATGAAGTCACATTTATGAAAACTAGAAACACTGACTCAAAAAGAATAACCAAAATGACCAAGATCGAAATCCAAGGTGTTAATTGCCGAGGAACAATCAACAAAAACCAAAATTTTCCAAAACGACCGAAAGGAACCATAAATGAACTCTATGAAACAAGACAGCCAAGAGAAGGCTTTGATACCATGTCAATTTTCTACTGAATGCCTCTCAATATTGAGAGTTTTGTCATTAAATAGAAAATATTCAATGATTACATCCCTAAAGATCCGTTTTCCTATCCCTAAAGATCAGCTTTTTTATCCCTCTAAATCTGCTATTCTATCCCACCAAATCTGCTCTTACTAAAGTCACTATTATTCTCTTTAACTACTAAACCAAATCTATGTAATTACACCAATATACAACAATATATGATTACATTAATATACAATATTTACATCATGCTAACATTTTGAACATTAATAGACCTATTCAGCAGAATAGTGATACGTATACATTGGTTCATGCTTTTGCTTTTGTTACAATAGTACAGTAGTATGGCAGTAATTTTTCCTAATCTTTGCATTCATCATAGTAATTGAGTTCATAATCACATGTTTATAGTTATTTAAGTCGACATCTTAATACATACAAAAGGATTTGGAGGAAGGTATTAGATTCGCGCGAAGCCATCTTAATACACACAAAAGGATTTGGAGGAAGGTATTAGATTCACGTGAAGCCATAGATTACGTTGTAGATTTGCCTTTGGCTGTCCAAACCTACTGAGTCTGAAGTCCCATCTTATACCACTCTGTGGTCAAAGCAACCGTTTAACCTCGATTGGGGTACTAAGATACCACTCTGTCACAAACCCAACAAACATTAATCATGAAAGTCGGGCCGTTAAGTGAAAAGGTTGTAGACTGCGTACAAGCACTCATGACTCCCTCTCCTTGAACATTTGACCAACTTTGGCCAAAATTCCACTTTGAACAAATACAAGTGTTTGTTTATCAAACTAACTCGTAGTAGAACCCTAAAAGTTGAACAAATGGAATTCCAGTACTCAAATGAATGAAAGGTTCACATACATCTTCAGAGAGACATACAATTAAAGTTGAACAATACATGACCCAAAGTACATTACAACACCATTTCACCAGATGAACAAGTCACTACAGAAAATTAAACGGATACATAATGATACAAAATAGAATACACAGTTGGACCTGCCCCCTTCCACCCCAAAAAATACATAGTAGTCCTTAGTGATACAGCACAACATGAAGAGTTTAAACTCATTATTGTGACTAATTGCTGCGAAGTCGCTGAACAAAGGGTAAAATCGATGGCTCACGAGCTTCAACCCCACCATGACCAGCACTGCAACTACACAAGGAGAAAGATCAGCACAGAACTAATACCTGAAGTCTTTTCTAAGCAGAAGCCAGAGAGCGATTTCCGTTGCTATATGGAGTCGATGATGGATCTTCATCAATTATCCAAACAAAACCAGGAGTGTCGAACCTCCTCCCTGACACTGTCCTGTATACGTAAAGTTTCTCAACGGGGCAACTTTCTGGCCTCGTATCCGGATGACCCCTCTCGTCTATAACCTCAACATTAAGCCCTGGCAACTTCTGCGCTAGCAGCTTACATGCTTCAAAACTTACTGAACAGTTGGACATCCAAAGGGATCGCATTGTCTCCAGCTTTGCAGCATTGGCCAACAGAGCCTCGTCGCCAAAGGGGCAGTCTCTAATCTCCAACTTACGGAGGCTCTCACAACCAGAGAGCACGTAGTGGAGGCCTAGATCGCTATCTCCTGCAAAAGCTAAGGAAAGCATCTCTAACTTCTTAGCATGGACCCCAATGTACTCAAACACACGATCTGTAAGTAGGCCAGAAAGAGAAAGTCGCCGCAATTCCTTGCAGTGTTGCACAATGGCCCCAAAACCAGCATCAAGTGGTTCAAGGGTTGAGTAATCAGGTGTTAGAGGCTCGATAATACACAGACGAAATCGGATCATATTAGGACGGTTCCTTGCAATAGTAACCAACGCGTCATTTGTCATTTGGCGGCAGAAGTATAAAACTGACTGAAGCTTAGGGCAGCCCACTGAGACAGCCACAAGACCTTGCTCTGTCAAGGATACATTCGGTCCTGGAGCAAATGGATCAGACGGGAACACCCTAAGCTCTTGAAGTTCCTTACAAGAGTTGGCAATCTCCTCAAGACCGCTATCTTCAACATAATCTAGCACCTGCAATCACATCCATTCCAAGTGACATGAAGCAATAACCACTGGACAAGAACTTAAAGACATACGGAAGTATCCAACTCGGAGAGATAAAACGCCAATTGCCAAAGTGTAGGAGCAAATCTTCAGTCCAGATAACCACTATGCAACATTAAGTTATTCTCCATATGGTTGACCAGCAAATTATTCCAGAATATACTTGACATCAATCGTTTAGCTACGTTATTTCAGTATACAACCAAGCTTGTCTACACCTTTTTTTATTCTGGCGGTTATCAGAATCAGCATAACAATTAGTAATAAGTTAGGATTATTGTTCTTCTCTCGGGAAATTCTGTTTGTGCAACTAGACAAAATGCTCACAACCATGATCAACTTTTCTATTTTATCACAAACACAGTTAATGTATCAAGTCTCGACTGTTGAAAAACATGCAAATTTATACGAAAGTAAAACACAAAATAGAACCTACCCATAACCGCTGTAAATTGTGACAGTGGCTGATGAGCTTGCCAAGATCAGGTATTTCAACGGTAGCGTAGCTTAAATTCAAAGAGGTGAGTTTGGAGTGGACTGGATAAATAGTTGGAAAGTAGGCTGGCGCGGCCTCCCAAAACCCACTCAAGCCTTTGAGTTTATTGCAGCCCGAAAAAGCCTGAGATACATTTACGAAAACTTCGGAAACATCAGCCTGTGTGTCAGCTGAGTAAGATCCGGTACCAAATTCAACCAACTGTGAAGCATGACGAAGTAGCTTTGGAAGTTTCTCGATGGACACAGCACGATTGACCCGAAGAGTCCTCAAATGAGGAGAGCGAGCAACTAGACGCTCCAAAGCTGAGAAGCTGACCTCCGAAGCCAAACAAGCAATGTTAAGTGACACGAGCGATGTGCAGCTATCAGGAAAATGACTAAGCCAATGACCACTCAGATCTTCCACTTCACTTTCTCCCAAGTCCAATTCTCTCAGATTCCTGCGTCAAATTGTGAGTTACATAAGAAAACAAAGATAAAATACAAAGATCAGTTTCTGCATAGTTTTTAAAGTTAGGCTGGAAATTGCGCCCTCTTACGTCACTTCTGTTTTTGTAGCCAGGTAATACAAGTCGATGATCTTGCTTCATGGCCCGGATATAGAATCAACGGACCAAGGAATTTCTACGGTATGGTATTCTTGCTACTCTTTCAACACAAGTGCCGTCAAAGACCATCCAGTTGCCAAAATACTCGGACAAAAATGCGCCACGAACCTACTATTTCTTCAAAACAGCTACCCCCAAATGCAGGATTAGAACCTTTTTTCACGAGTAACGACTAAAGTACTCGGACAACAATACTCTACAAAACGTACCATTTCATCAACCCCTCAATTACAAACGAGTATAGTTAACCCCAGATCCAAAGATTAAGTACTCGGACAACAATGCTCCACAAAACCAACTAGGATTTTCTTTAAACAGATGCAAAGATTTGAACTTTTTCTCACCAGCAAGGACTAAAGTACTCAAAGAACAATGCTATACAAAACATACCATTTCCTTAAACACTCAATTACAAACAAATAGAGTTATTAACCCCATATGCAAAGACTAAAACTTTCCTCAACCACGCAACTACAAACATGTACAGTCAACTCCAGATGCAAAGATTAAGACTTTTTTCACCATAAAGAACTAAACTACTTATAAAAGGGTAAAATGTAGCTAAAATATGCTAGATAAACCTGCATTAAGACTGTAAACCAAGACTTTGAAATTCTTAAAAGTCTTTCCTCAACGTTCTTTATTTGAAGGGGAGCCTTGGAGTAACTGGTAAAGTTGTTGTCATGTGACCAGGAGGTCACGGGTTCAAGCCTTGGAAATCGCCTCTGGCAGAAATGCAAGGTAAGGCGACGTACAATACACCCTTGTGGTGGGGCCCTTCCCCGGACACCGCGCATAGCGGTAGATTTAGTGCACCGGGCTGCCCCTTTTTTTCCTCAACCCCTCAATTACAAACAAGTACAGCTAACCCCAGATGCAAAGATTAAAACTTTAATCAACCCCTCAACTACAAAAAAAGTACAGCTAACCCCAGATGCAGAGATTAAGACTTTTTTTAACCATTAAAGACAAAAGTAACAAATGCACAGCTAGAAATGCTAGTCAAACCTGCAGTTAGCAGCAAGTCCATCAGTAGTAAACCCTTCACAAGACTGTAAAACCAAGACTTTAAAGTTCTTAAATGGACTCAGAAATCAACTCCAATGACTCCAAAGACTAAGACTTTCCTCAACCTCTCAACTACAAACAAGTACAGCTAACCCCAGATGCAAATATTAAGACTTTTTTCAACATTAAGGACTAAAATGCAGCTAATATATGCTAGATAAACCTGCACAAGACTGTAAAACCAAGACTTTACAAACAAGTAAAGTTAACCCCAGATGCAAAAGATTAAGTCTTTTTCCACCATTAAGTACAAAAGTTCTCAGAAAGGGTTATCTACAAAGAAAAATGCAGCTAAAAATGTTTGTCAAACCTGCAGTTAGCAGCAATAGCAGCAAGTCCATCAGTAGTAAACCCTTCACAAGACTGTAAAACCAAGACTTTAAAATTCTTAAAAGACTTAGAAATCAACTCCAATGACTCATCACAAACAACCATTCTCTTAAGTCTAATTTCTTCAAGAAATGGATAAGCTTTAGCCATTGTAACAACCCATGGATAAAAATATGCACCCCATCCTTCAGGTACTAGATCAAAATCAGCAAAATGTGGCTTCCCTTTAATGTTTACAGATCTAATATCTGGAAATCTTCTTATCAAGATTGATGGACTAACAGCATAACAGTTCCCAATGAACACATTCTTCCTACAACATCTTTCAGCTTCAGACCATGTTTTATTTACTAAGGATATTGAGTTCCTGTCTTTGTCTGTAGTTATGCTTGAAAATATGTGTTCAAGTACTTCTAATGGAAGTGTGTTCACCATTACTGTACGGAAATGGGGTGCTAAAGTTGACATTTTTTTTTTTTCAAGAATTTCAAGAACTGTGAAAGTGTTGTGTTAATGGAAGTGGAAGTGCTAGATCTGTGTGGAAGGTGATGAAGAACACGAGATGTGGGGTGGGTGGATTGAGGGGGTAGGTGGTGTTTGAAGACTTGTGAGCGTGGGTGGGTGGGGTTTGTTGGAGAAGGGGGGGTAGTGTTCAGAGAAGATAAGGTTATGTACTCTTGCTGTCATGTTTGGTGGGGTGGGGGGTTGTTAAGTTTTGACCATGGTTTTAGATATGAGTTAAAAGGAAGTGAGAGTGACCGACACGGATTCAGAATTTGAATTTTATGTATTTTTATGATAATTATTTATTCATATTTTGATTATGACAATAATAAAACGTGACTAACATAATCTTATGAGTGAATTTTAGAGAGTTTAGAATTTATGGGCTAGACAAGTTGTATCGACAAACCTTGGGTTTAGATATGAGTTAAAGGAAGCGAGGGGAACGGAGACGGATTCAAAATTTAAATTTTATGTATTTTTATGATAATTATTTATTCATATTTTGATTACGACAACAATAATAATGCGCCGCCTAGTATAATCTTATGAGTAAATTTTAGAGAGTTAAAATTTACGCAGACTATATCCATATGTTGGTTAAGTTTTGACCATGGGTTTAGATATGAGTTAAAAAGGAAGTGAGAGGACGGAGACGGATCCAAAATTTGAATTTTATATATTTTTACGATAATTATTTATTCATATTTTGATTACAACAACAATAATAACGCGCTGCCTAGTATAATCTTACGAGTGAATTTTAGAGAGTTAAAATTTACGCAGACTATATCCATGTATTTGTGGGCTAGACAAGTTGTATCAACAAACCTTGGGTTTAAATATGAGTTAAAGGAAGTGAGGGAAACGAAGACGGGTTCAGAATTTAAATTTTATGTATTTTTATGATAATTATTTATTCATATTTCGATTACGACAACAATAATAACGCGCCGCCTAGTATAATCTTACGAGTGAATTTTAGAAAGTTAAAATTTACGCAGACTATATCCATATGTTGGTTAAGTTTTGACCATGGGTTTAGATATGAGTTAAAAAGGAAGTGAGAGGACGGAGACGGATCCAAAATTTGAATTTTATATATTTTTATTCATATTTTGATTACAACAGCAATAATAATGGGTCTAATATAATCTTACGAGTGAATTTTAGAGAGTTAGAATTTACGCCGACTATATTCATGTGTTGGTTAAGTTTTGACCATGAGTTTAGATATGAGTTAAAGGAAGTGAGCGGAATGGAGACGAATTCAAAATTTGAATTTTATGTATTTTATGATTACTATTTATTCATATTTCAATTACGACAATGATAATAACGCGTCTAGCATAATCTTACGAGTGAAGTTTAGGGAGTTAGAATTTACGCAGATTATATCCATGTGTTTGTGGGCTAGACAGGTTGTATCGATAAACCTTCATCTGAAAAAAGAGTAATCAAATACGCCTAGTCTCCTTCAAAGTGATCGGTCTTGAATATTTGACTCTTAAATATCTAATATTGAATCGAGGGTCTATCGGAAATAGACTCTCTACTTTTTCGGAGGTAGTGGTATGAACTGCGTACATTTACCCTCCCTAGACCCCACTATGTAGGAATGTACCGAGTTTGTGGTTGTAAATGTCTGATCTTGCCTTTTTATTTTCCAAAGTGTGCGTCGTCTTGATTTTTTATCTCATTAAATAAGTTCTAATATTTGCCTACAAGACAAAACTTCTTATCGATTGTACCGGTCCATGTTTTGAAATGTTGTAAAGGAAAATATTTGTTATATAATTATATCTATTCTGCGTCAAGTTTCATGGGTGTCGGAGCACTTAAAAAATCAACGTAGTTCCGCCCCTGGCCTATAAGACAGAACTTCTGATCGATTGTACAGATTCATTGTCCTGAAATGCGGTAAAGGAAACAGTTAGAACGTCTGTCTTATGATAAAAATATATCTAAGTTCTAACTTTTGCGTATTAAAGTAGAACTTTTAGTCAATTATACGGATTCATTGTCTTGAAATGTCATGAACGTCCATCTCGTAAGAGTTAGAACATTTGTCGTACGAGTAAAATTTAACCATGGTTGAGATGAGTCAAGTTGTTTTGTTACTTTTTTTGAGTGGGGACAATCATGTCATCGTTAAAATAATGACACGTGTACTCTAGCTCTAAGTGTCCAATGAATGGATGGTGATGAGTACAAGAGAAAAAGTAAGAGATTTTTGCTTTTGAAATTTAAGGAATCTAATGATTTTAAAGTAATTAATTATTGCACATTATAATTTGATTTTTTTTTTACAACTTGTGAAATGATAAGATAGATACTTAAAAAAAAAAAAAAAGTAGTCGGTATACTAAAATTTCTGTTATGTTTGAAGTTCGAGAAAGAATCGAATCATAAGGATATATTACAGATAAGAAATTATTTTCACGACGTAAATCGTAACCTTAGAATCAATCACATGAGATCATCTTTATCGTGTAGTAGCTGTTTGGCCATGAAATTTTTTTACACTTCTTTTCAAAAAATTATTTCATTTTAATGAAAATGGTAGTGTTTGACTATAATTTTTTTAAAAAAATTGAAATTGTATTTAGAAATGTGAAAACAAGTAATTTTTACTTTTTTACTCCTACTTCTCTAAAAAAAAATAAAAAAATAACTCCAATTAATATTCACGGCCAAACATAACTCCAACTCCGAAAAATTATTGATTTTCATAATCAAACAGGGCCTTAGTATATTAATTTGCTTATATAGAAAGAAGTCTTGTGCTGTGTATTGTGTATATTTCAGGCGACGACGAATCTCATAAAAAAATGTAAAAATGAATATCCATATAATAAAGTTTTCCCAGTTCGGCCAATAATTCAATATCCATATAACAAAGCAATTAGAATTTTATTTTAAAATTGTGAAAAAAGATATATATTCGAATTACTTTTCAAAAATCAATTCGATTAATTTTCAAACCTAATAATTTGATTTAATTATTATTCTTATTAAAATAACTTCTATTTACTTGAAAAAAAAAAAAGTGAAGATGAAAGCAATAGTTCAAAGCATTTTACATATTGTGGGGTTGTTAGCATTCGTGAGTAGTCAATTTCTTATTTTATTTAATTTTATTTATTTTGTCAAATGTTATTTAAAGTGTGTAATTATTGTATATGATGTAAATGGTGTACGAAGAATCTCATGATTCCTAATTATAATGAAAGAGTAAATATACTTTTTTTTTTAAAAAAAAAAAATCACTCGATGTCCGATGCTTATATTAGAATTTTTATTAAAATCTAATTTATGCTAGAAATTTTATATTAGAGGTATAGGGCTTCCTAATAAAGACGAGTTTATACTCAAGAACGAACCTGAAACATCAAATTAAGAATGAAGGAGTATTTACCACTTTATATTTCTATCATTGACAATCGAGGTTGAGCAGTGGCGGAACCAGAATTTACACGTTCAAAAGTAAATGTACGAACTAATCGAAGGAGGTTCAACTTCTACTATATATACATAAAAAATAATTTTAACTATGTATAAATAGTATAATTTTTTATTGAGACGAATCCCCTGACCCAAGGGTAGCTCCGGACCATGAGTTTAAGCTGGTTCGTACATGTGAAGAGGAGATACACGAATGGCGTAGTGAGGAGACGTGAGAGGTTGGTCGTGATGGATATGAGAAGAAATAGATGTCGGTCGAAGAAGTATGGGGAATAGTTAGATAAGATATGACACACCTGCAACTTACGATGGACACGTCTTATATAGGAGGATAAGAAGATCGAAGGTTAGTAGGTAGTCCACGGTCTAATTTTTCTAATCAGTGTTATTATTACTACTCCTCGCGTATTATCTTATTCTTGCATTTCACTATTACTTGTTATATTCTTTGTTTCGATTATCGTACTATTTATTATTGTATTATTTTTTAAAAAATTATTTTTCATCATGATTTGGATTTATCGAAATCTAACATTTTTATCTTCCACAAGTTAGGCAGGAGAATATAGTTATTGGATCCTTAAGGGTCTGATCTAATGGGCCTAATTGAGCCCAATCACTTTATTGGTTTTGGGCCATCTGTGTATCATTATTGGGCCTTGGCAGTCCAATTGAAGGGACCAATTGGCCCACATAGAAATCTTTGACATTTTATTTTTGAAAAAATAATTCAAACATACACCTTAACTTACCATATTTATAAAAAATTCCACCCTTATAAAGTAATCACAAAAATTTCAACTAATTATATATTTTCTTCAGATGTATCGAGAGCTAATTATGTATCTCAACTGACCCAAAACCGAAAAAAAAAGTATTGGGAGATAATTATGTATCTTTACAAAGAAAAAAATATATACTCATTGAATGTATGATGTATCTCGACAGACTCAAACTTGAAAAAAATATATCAGGAGCTAATTATGTGTCTTTGCAAATAAGAAAAATGTATCTTCATTTGGATGTATTAGGAGCTAATTATGTATTTCGACAAACCTAAAATTGAAATTTTTTAAACTCTAAATTATCGAAATTTATGTTGTTTTTCCTTTTATTTTTTATGTTGAACCAAATTTTACCATGAAATTACACCTTATGTCTCCCAAACGAGTCCTTTAACGTTTGGTATTGAATTTTTGTCCTTCAAAAGTGTTTGATCTTACATTACATTTTTTGTCTTTGTTTAATAATTTATAACGTTTGCATATAAGTCAGAACTTGTGGTCAATTGAATATGTTCACTGTCTTAAAATGTAGAACGTCTATTTTATGGACAAAAGTTAGAACTTATGTCTTATACATAATATACTAAGGAGCCATTTGGTACAAGATCTGAAGTACAATAATTTTGAGATAAAATACAGTATTATTTTATCCCGCGATTGGTTCGGTAGCCCCAAAATTCTTTATCCATCATTTATATAGAGTGACGGGATAAGTTATGGTGGGATAACTTATTCGGACATAACTAATTCTAAGATAATTAATTTCGGAATAACTTATTTCCAACCAAACGATCTCTAAGTTTTAACTTCTGCCGGTAAGACAAAACTCCCTATCAACTGTGCATATTTATTATTTACTAGTTTAATTGCACGTATAATGTTTGATAATTTATAATTAAAATCTTTTATCTAATGCGGATATATTTGATGAAGTGAAAAAGTCTTAAATTTTTCTATATTCTAATGCTTTTATATTTATTTCTATATTTTTTAAATCTTCTTAAAATCAAATTTAGTTGATTTCTAATTTTTAAACTAATGAAAAATGTATTAGTTGTCATTAATTCTAATGACTTTTAATAAGAAAAGGTTTTAATATAAATATTTAATTAATCTTCAACTCTTAAATATTAGAAAAATAGTGAAATGACGATTTTGTGTAAAGTAGAGACTTTTACTAAAACAACAAAAAATTCAAACATTATTTTCAAGGTCTTTCACACTTTAATATATTATAGATATAGATTATAGATGTAGATTATAAAGTATAGATATAGATATAGGTTATAAATATAAATTATAAATTATAAATATAAATATAAATATAAATTATAGATTATCTTAAAATGTCCTAATGACTATAATACAGATAGATATGGATTTTAACAATATATATAAGTTAACGGTGTCTACCTAGTTACTTCATTTTTCTTTTCTTGACAACGGCAGCTTTTACGTACCTCGATCAAACTCACGGGATACCTAGTCGGCCACCGACCATGACCTAACATATATATGCAAGATAACTCTATCCACCAAGTTACTTTCATTTTTCTTTTTTGTTAACGACAAATTTTAGGCATCTCGATCAAGCTCACGGGATAACTAGTCGGCCACCAACCAACATATATATATATATAAGGTAACTCTGTCCACCGAAGTTACTTCATTTTTATTTTTTGATTACGACAATTTTCACGCACCTCGATCAAACTCACCGGATACGTAGTCGGCCACCGAACATGACCTAACATGTGTGTGTATATATATATATATATATATATATATATATAAGATAACTCTGTCCACGAACTTACTTTTATTTTTCTTTCTTTGATAACGATAACTTTCACACACCTCGATCAAACTCACAGAATACCTAGTCGGCCACCGACCACAACCAACACATATAAATATATAAGTTAGCTTTATTGTAAAAATGCAGGATAGGGTAAAGCTACGTATAATAGCCCCTTGTGGTATAATCCTTCTTTGGACCCCGCGCACAGCGCGATCTTAGTACACCGAACTGCTTTTTTTAAACTTTATATATAAACTAAGGGCTCGTTTGTTCACCGAACTGCTTTTTTAAAACTTTATATATAAACTAAGGGCTCGTTTGTTACGAGGGATAAGGGATAACTCATCCCGGGAATAATATTAAGTTTAAGTTTATCTCAGTTTGGTCGGGATAAAATTGCTGGATAACTTATCCTGGGAGGGTGGAATAACAATATTCCGGAAGAACTTATTTCCCAACCAAACGACCCATAATAGTATAAATATTTTTTTACACTATTATAAGGGGTTGTTGATTCATTATAAGTATATAGTTTTGGAAAAAGTATGTATATATGATCTAATGATGTAAAAATTGTTTACACAATCAAGTATAAGGACCAAAGCAATTATGATAAAAACTGTAACTAACCAATTATAATAGATTAATCTTTATGATATACATAACTTGAATGTTATACATATTCATCTGTGCATGTATATAATGTTTTAAACTTATATTATTATAATCTAACTCTTGGTACATGTTCATCTGTGTATGTATATGCTCACAGGGATATTATAAAATTTTTAGAACTCCTTAATTTTAAATATTATAAAAATAATTAAAATAAATGAAAAGATAATTTTGCAAAGATCTTTAATGAACGACAAAAAGTTCAAATCAATTTTCTATGGGTATTCATACTTTTAATATATTATAAATTATAAATATCCATATACATATAGATAGATTATCTTAAAATGTCCTAAACATCTGTATTATATTATAGATTATAGATATAGATATAAATATAAATAGATTATAGATTATAAATTATGTTAAAATGTGTTAAACATTGTAGTAAAAGACAGATAAAGAATATCTGAATTATAAGCAAAATTTATTAAGTGGGCCCTACTTAATACCTAATAACTTCCAAGGTAGGTAACTTAACTACTTATAAAACATCTTTTTCCAACTTTGCTTCAAATTCTATCAGATTACAACAATTTTTCATTCTACGTACCTTACGACTTAAGCAAAGTAATAAAAATAAAAAATAAAAAATAAAAAATAAAAAAATCTACAATTTAATTTATTTTTTTTCTATACTGCAGATTCTCAGAAAATTAACAAGGTAATCTTTTTATTACTTCTCTCCTTTTTTTCCTAACCGTAATGTTCGGACTAATTTTTACATACCAAAAAAGCAATATATATAAGTTAACGCTGTCTACCAAGTTACTTCATTTTTCTTTTCTTGATAGCGGCAGCTTTCACGCACCTCAATCAAACTCACGGGATACTTAGTCGGCCACCGACCACCGACATATATTTAAGGTAACTTTGTCCACCGAAGTTACTTCATTTTTCTTTTTTGATAACGGCAACTTTCACGCACCTCGATCAAACTCACCGGATACCTAGTTGGCCACCGACCATGACCTAACATATGTGTGCGTGTATATATATATATATATATATATATATATATATATATATAAAAGATAACTCTGTCCACCAAGGTACTTTTCTTTTTCTTTTTCTTTTTTGATAACGACAGCTTTCACGCACCTCGATCAAACTCACGGGATACCTAGTCGGCCACCGACCACGACCAACACATATAAGGTAGCTTTATTCCAGAAATGCAGGATAGGGTAAGACTGCGCATAATAGACCCTTGTGGTATAATCCTTCTTTAGACTTTATATATAAACTAAGGGCTCGTTTGTTACGAGGGATAAGAGATAACTTATCCCCGGAATTAATATTAAGATGAGTTTATCTGTTAGGATAAAATTGCTGGATAACTTATCCTGGGAGGGAGGAATAACAATATTTCGGAATAACTTGTTTCCCAGCCAAACGACCCCTAGTAGTATAAAGATTTTTTTACACTATAAGGGGTTGTTGATTCATTATAAATATATAGTTTTGCAAAAAGTATGTATAAGGATTAAGGTAATCATAGTAACCTGATAAAAACTGTAACTAACCAATTATAATAGATTAATCTTTATGATATACTTAACTTGAATGTTATACATGTTCATCTGTGTATGTATATAATCTTTTAAACTTAATCTTTATAATCCTTATTTCTGTTATGTCATCCATCCCTTGATTATTATTCTTTATCTTGAGCCGGGGTCTATCGGAAACAACCTCTCTACTTCTTCGGAGGTAGCGGTAGGACTCCGTACAACTTACCCTCCCCAGATCCCACTTTGTAGGAATACACTGGGTTTGTTGTTGTTGTTTATTATTATAATCTAACTCTTGGTATATGTTCATCTGTGTATGTATATGCTTTTGAAAACAGTGACAGGGAACTTATTGTGGTGTTTCTTCACTGGTTGTGGCAAGAATGGGAGTGAATATATTGTCGGATGGCGATGAGGTCTCTGTGCATTCGATTACTTTGTTTGGAGTTCTTCTTTGTGGATGCATTGTCGTTGGTCGTCTTCTTGAAAAGAGTCGTTGGATTAACGAGTACATCACCGCGCTTGTTGTTGTGAGTCTTTTCTCCGTTACTGAATTTTTACACTATATCTAATGAGTCGTTGGACTTATGAGTCCATCACCGCGCTTGTTATTGGAGTAACTGGTAAAGTTGCTGCTATGTGACCAGGAGGTCACGGGTTCAAGCTTTGGAAACAGCCTCTGGCAGAAATGCAAGGTAAGGCTGTGTACAATACACCCTTGTGGTGAGACCCTTCCCCGGACCCTGTGCATAGCGGGAGCTTTAGTGCATCGAGCTGCCTTTTTTTTTCTATGTTACAAAATTTTTACACTATATCTAATGAGTCGTTGGACTTATGAGTCCAGCACTGCGCTTGTTATTGTGAGTCGTTGGTCTTATGAGTCCACCACCGCGCTTGTTATTGTGAGTCTTTTCTCCGTTACTGATTTTTTACACTATATCTAATGAGTCGTTGGACTGATGAGTCCACCACCACACTTGTTATTGTGAGTCCTTGGACTTATGAGTCCATCACCGCGCTTGTTATTGTGAGTCTTTTCTCCATTACAGATTTTTTACACTATATCTAATGAGTCGTTGGACTTATGAGTTCATCACCGCGCTTGTTATTGTGAGTCTTTTCTCCATTACAGAATTTTCACACTATATCTAATGAGTCGTTGGACTTAGAAGTCCATCACCGCACTTGTTATTGTGAGTCTTTTCTCCATTACTGAACTTTTACAATATATCTAATGAGTCGTTGGACTTACAAGTCCATCGATGTTGTATGTATGCACATATATAAAGGACACCTCATGTCCTTAGTAAGATTTGAACGCTGCACCTAAGCTGTAACTGGCGTAGAATGATGTTATAACCACCATGTTGCAATTTTAGCCCGAGCACACACATATACATTCATAATGTTACCTCGTTTACGAGCTAGAAGAAGGACTACCCTTAGTAAGATTTTGAACTCTGTACCTACGTGGCGGCGCGCCATGTAAAGTTTTCACCACAGGACTGCAATTTTAGCCTTAGAAAACACATATACATGCATAATGTCACCTAGTGTACGAGCTCGAATAAGGAATGTCCTTAGTAAGATTTGAACTCTGCACCTAAGTGGTATAGCGTAAAGTTATAACTACTAGGCCCGCGATTTTGGTGTGCGTGCACCATATATGCATAACGTTACCTCTTGTACGAGCTAGAAGAGGGATTGCCGTTAGAAAGGTTTGAACTCTACACCTAAGTGGTGCAGAGTAAAGTTATAACCACTAGACTGCAACTTTAGTCTGTGCAGACACGTATACGTGCCTGAAGTAAATTTTCATCGACTATGCATTTGGATTTCGCTGAAATGGAATACCTTTGTTGTTTTCGTGGCAGGGTTTATGTACCGGAGGCATCATTTTGTTAACTACTAAAGGAAAAAGCTCTCGTCTCTTAGCATTTGACGAACAACTCTTCTTCATTTATCTTCTGCCACCCATCATATTTAATGCCGGGTAAGTTGTTTTCCCCTCGACTTTGTAGTGACATGTCAATTTTAATGGGGTTGCCGCAGTTATTTGAGTTTGTTTACTGCATTGTTACGTACGGACTAAAGATGTCTACGTTATTGTCTACTGCTGTTATCGGACAATTGACAATTAGACAGAAAACGAGAAAATTTTCTCTATCGCAAGTTCTTTAGATGTTAAATTCTACGAGACTGACATCAGTATTTGCACTTTTATCAGTTTCCAGATGAAAAAGAAGCATTTTTTCAGGAATTTTATGGCCATTATATTGTTTGGCGCCCTCGGCACATTGATATCTTTCAGCGTCATATCGTTTGGTATGCCGTACTTTCTCATTCCTTCTCTTCGATCAACTTAAGAAAGATAATACCTTGCGTGAAGGGAGCTGAAGCGAGGTTCCTTTTCGCTTGTTTCAACGTTAAAATGAGCTGAAGTTGAGCTCTCATATCAACATTTTTGTGGTTTATTATTTTATTAGTGGTTGTAGTGATCTTGGAGTAACCGGTAAAGTTGTTGTCACGTGACCATGAGGTCACGGGTTCTGACAGCCTCTGACAGAAATGCAAGGTAAGGCTGCGTACAATACATCCTCGTGGTGGGGCCCTTGCCCCGACCCTGCGCATAGCGGGAGCTTTAGTGCACCGGGCTGTCCTTTTTTTTGTTGTAGTGATCATGGAGGGGGAGCTGATCTTAGGCTAGAGTTAATTGAAATCTGAATCGATAACAGAAGGCGTGAGTTAGCATTTGAATGACACATCCTTAACTCCGTATGACAGAATCTAGCCGATAACTCCGTATAACAGCATCTAGTAGAGCACCTTAACGACGTAGTTAAGAATTTCAAAGTTTACCTCAGAAATATTTCATGTTTCTTTAAAATGCTTCGACACAGTTTTAGAATGAAGTTTTTCACGTTTGTAGACGAAGATCTTGAATGTGCTTGTAACATGTAAAATACATCCAGTTCTGTCATCGAAAGGTACATTCAGTTAGGTGATTTACTTCAAGCTGTTATCATCGACGATACTGTGTTTATCACTCTCAAAAGTACTAAAAGAACGAAGAAGATCAAGGTTACTGTATTTGATATTCGAAGTGTAGGAGCCAAAAAGAATTTACTAGTTATCAGGTTTTACCGATGGATCATTTAGTCCTTCTTCGTTAAGAAGTTCTCTGATTGTTGTTTTTGTTTTTACACGAGATATCTCTCTTGGTCGCGCTAACTTGAAAATTTTTGTTTTAGGCGCGAAAGAGTTATTGGGAAAGCTTGATATTGGCTTTCTGGAGCTACGAGATTATCTCGGTACTACTCTTTCCTCTTCTTCAGATTGCAGTTGATGTTTCCGGTTATCAATTGGAGATGTTGTAATTTTGGTTGTTACAATAAGGCCTCATTTGCCGTAGAGTAAGCAAACGAGAAAATGACTAATATGACGATAAGGCGCAAAATATTGTGTTTTATGCATATATATATATAGGTTGTAGTATCTCGTTAACACAAGGAAAGCTTCTATGCAGTGGTAAAAAAAGTTTCGAAAGATATTTAAGTTATGAGTTCGACTTTCGCCTGTAATTTCTTAGTATTTTCTTGATTCCGTTATTTCTCATCCTTACGGAGGACATGACCCTTGATAGGAAGGTGTGGAGGACGGGGATTAGGATAGAGGGTTAGTAGGTAGGAGTACGTCCGTAATAGTAGGGAAGAGTGCTTTGTTTGTATCTGTGACTGTAGTTTCTTGTTCGTGATTTTTTTTGGTGATGTTAATGATTTCGAATAGCTGGTTTATAGCTAAGTTGCTCAGACTCTCCAAAAACGTTGCCGCACCCATGTCGGATCCTTAAAAATGCACTACTTTTGAAGGATTCGATACACACCCGATGACATTTATGAAGAGTCTGAGCAACATTGGTTTATAGTATCACCTTGTGGGTGTCTTGTTTCCTTTATTATCTAGCGGTGTGGTATCCCTTTTTGTTGTTTGCTTTTATGTCTTTCGTTTTGTTCGTTATACTGTTATCTGAGGTAGTGTACCCCCGACCCCACCTTGTTGGCATACACTGGGTATGTTGTCGTCGTTGTTATCTCTCATCCTGTCTCCACCTCTGCCACTGTGGTACCATAACCTTGTGAGAGTATTTTCGTAGTCTGGATTTGAGTGCGTAAGAACTTATTGGTCGGACTCTTCAAAAATGTCAACATGTGCATGTCGGATCCTCCAAAAGCAATGCCTTTTTGGAGGATTCGACACGGGCGTGACAACACTTTTGAAGAGTTCGTGCAACATAACCTAAGAACCAATCCTCATGTAATAATTTGATTTAATAATCTCATGTAAATTTTGACCTCTTATCTTCTGATGATTTCAAATACTTTTTGTTGTAGCGATCGGAGCAATTTTTTCAGCAACGGACTCCGTTTGCACCTTGCAGGTATGGATTTCCTACAAACCCTGCGGCTGCGTTCTGTTGTAAAATGGATAATTATTGAGATATCGACTTGTGTGAACTGAATGTTTCGAGTTTAATTCTCAGGTGCTTAATCAGGACGAGACGCCTTTACTCTACAGTCTCGTCTTTGGGGAGGGAGTCGTAAATGATGCAACGGCCGTGGTCCTCTTTAATGCGATCCAGAAGTTGGACC
Organism: Capsicum pubescens; assembly: GCA_030864215.1. Lineage (NCBI taxonomy): Eukaryota > Viridiplantae > Streptophyta > Magnoliopsida > Solanales > Solanaceae > Capsicum > Capsicum pubescens. The sequence continues at coordinate 310,219,003 of CM061543.1, read as the reverse complement.
TCTCTCACATCAACTCACGGGTTGCCTTATCGTTCGCTGGAAGTTTTCTCTACCTGTTTTTCGCGAGCACTTTCCTGGGTATTTTGGTAAGTAGCACGCTTCCTTGATTCAAGTTTTATCCGCATTTGCCAATGTTGTCTATGTTTGTCCTCTAGGAGTTTGGCCTGTGTCTCAAAGCCAGTGTGGCTGATCATCCTTTTGGAACAACTACTATTCGTTGCCTTCGTATACTAATTCCTCATTGACGAGCTAATCAGACACGAGCCCCGCCTGTGCAGACTTTCAGCCTACGGGGTACTAACAGCCATTTCATGCTGTTGTTGTTCACCACCAATGATAACCTCAGTTGCTCGGTCTCTCCAAAAATGTTGCCGCACCCGTGTCGGATCCGTCAAAAGTACTCTATTTTTGGAGGATCCGACATGCACCTGTCAACATTCTTGAAGAGTCCGAGCAACATAGATGATAACACCACTTACTATCCGATTTGCATGTATTAAGCATGCCACCAGCGTTCATCCCGTACCAAGATTGAAGTCTCCATAAGATTTATAGTTGCATTACCTATAGCTTCCTTCGTTCGGCTTCACGAAGATGGCCAAACTCTTGTTTTAACCTTTTTTTACAAGATTTTGTATTCATTGGCATGATGTGTGCTGTTCCGTCTGTAATATCTTTGTATTTTCCTGCTTGAACAAGTTGACATATTGTCAATCTTTTAAGCAATGTTGTTAGAACAAGGTCATTTTTTCTGTTTTTTTTCATACTCGCTCGTTTGGTCAGATTATGCGAACCATCTACCATTATTTACGACATCTTGCTCTCGAATGCAGGTTGGATTGCTAAGCGCATACCTTATAAAAAAGATATATCTCGGCAGGTGTGTTTCTCGTTATTCCACATTTCTTTCTTATGTTTATTACGTATTATATGTCTTTTGTCTCACGTCCAGTTATTAATTCATCTGATTTTCTTCGATGCACATCGCCATTCTAGTCCTTGACTTACCTGTCGAAACAAGAATAAACTGATTACAAAACTAGGAAAATTCGCAGTTACTGAATGACATAAACTACTTTAGGAGTTTTTTTCTCGACATACTGGCTCTCAACAGCAAATCCTTTTTTTCTTATCATTGTTGTTTCCTACTTACGATAAACTTAGTATAATCAGTGATATCGATGAAGTTTTAATTCCTCAAAAGCTTCACTTTCCCTCGGAATTTATACAAAATTTTCTGATTATGCCGATCATTAGGGGACTAACTATTGAAGTTAGTTAGTCTCCGCGAGGAATCTTGACTCTATGTAGGATTACTGAATTTTGGCCTATTATATAGCTGATTCAGGAAAAGACTTCAACGAGAATTTTGGATGTTAAGAATCTGTTTTCCTTGTGTATCAACGTGTATATCTATATGTACTCGGAATTTGAAATTCTAGAAGTCGTCCATTCCACTTGCAGGCACTCAACTGATCGTGAAGTTGCCCTCATGATTCTCATGGCTTACCTTTCGTATGTAATGGCAGCAGTAAGTTTCTGTACGATGTGAACACCTCTAACGCGATGTAGTTTGTGTAATTATTGATCGTGATAATTGTCCATGCCTTTCAGATGTTTGACTTAAGCGGAATTCTTACAGTATTTTTCTGTGGGATTGTCATGTCACACTATACCTGGCATAATGTGACGACCAATTCTAAAGTGACTACAAGGTCCGTTTACTCAGAAAGTTTCGAAGCAGCTATCTACGGGGTTTCTTAGTTTAACTAATTTTACTTTTTTCGTAGACATGCTTTTGCGACACTGTCATTTATTGCAGAGATTTTCATTTTCCTTTATGTTGGTATGGATGCTTTAGATATTGAGAAATGGAGATTCGTGAAAGACAGGTAAAGATTCCGATATCCATTTCATAAAATGTGTCCTCGAGTTCCATTAATTCTCGTGTTGTGGATTTTCTGTTCCATAGTCCCGGAAAATCTGTTGGAGCAAGCTCTGCGCTGCTTGGCCTAGTCCTGGTTGGAAGGGCATGCTTCGTGTTCCCGTTGTCATTTTTATCCAATTGCTTGAAGCGATCTGAGCACGACAAGTTTGGTCTTAGACAACAGGTGATATCTCAGTTTCTGTCCTAGTCTCTCGCAGCCAGTGTATAGCTAAATCTTCTCAGAAGAATAATAATAATTCATCAACTTCACAGATTACGATATGGTGGGCTGGTTTAATGCGAGGATCCGTCTCCATGGCATTGGCGTATAACCAGGTCGATATTTGAACTTATCTGCTCTTCTTCTGAAATATGTATAGCGCATGCATCCCTTTGAGGACATCCGATAAAATAGGACACAGAAAACAGCCGAGGGTCTACCTGAAACAGCCTCTCGACCCCACAAAGGCCGGAGGGGTAAGGTCTGCGGACATCCTACACTGGATATGTGTTAGGATACGGAACTTGAAAACATACTTTGTTCGTTAAATAAGATCAGCGAAAACTTCTGCTGCTATGTGCTCGTTTCCCCCTTTCTTGCAAAGGCTTTTTCATAGAGAATGTATTGCGTTAGCTGAAGCATGATTCGTGGTGTGCAGTTTACGAGGTTTGGCCACACTCAACTTCCAGGGAATGCAGTTATGATCACCAGCACAATTACGATAGTCCTCTTCAGTACTGTGGTAAGCAACACTGCGCTTGTACGTCCCTTGTCGTTTGTTTTGATATGTCGTAGCTACTCGGATATTGGAACCACATATGGCCGATTCCCCTGCTTAGTCGTGTTTGTTTCGCTGGTGTTGATGGTACTGGTAAAGTTGCTGCCATGTGACCAGGAGGTTACGGGTTCAAGCCTTGGACACAGCCTCCGGCAGAAATGCAAGGTAAGGCTGCATACAATACACCCTTGTGGTGGGGCCCTTCCCCACACCCTGCGCATAACAAGATCTTTAGTGCACCGGGCTGCACAGGTGAAAGAGTTGAAACCATGAAAATAGATAGCGCGTGCCTGATCGGATTGATTAGTCACATAAGAAGTAGATTTGAGTCTACGTTAGGTGCCTCAGCATTCATACATTCCTACATTACTTCACTTCCACTCGACACCTATTGTAATAACAGCTTTCATACATTACTACATTACTTTACTTCCACTCGACACCTATCGTAATGATAAACGACTCAGCTAAATCTAACCGTTTTGACCTCTTTTAGGTGTTTGGATTGATAACCAAGCCTCTTGTAAAGTTCTTGTTACCTCCATCACAAAGTTTCAACAACAGCCGGCTCATCTCTTCCAAACAATCGCTTACACGCCAACTACTCATCGACAGGCAAGAACCCGAAGGTGAGATGGGAAATGTTGATTTCCGTCGACTAGACAGTTTGAGCATGATACTGAAGAGAACTTCCCTCACTATTCACAACTGTTGGAGGATGATTGACGATGGTTTTATGCAGCCTCTCTTCGGAGGAAGGGGATTCGTACCCGATGCACCAGAGTTATCCAAAGGAGGGTGTGATCAATATTGACAGTGTTAAAGTAGAGTTTCTTGAATTGCTTGCTGTGCTATTAACTTACATTCTATATGCAATGTCGAAATTATTTTTTATGTATACATGGTAAACGATGAATCCCCTTGGCTTACCGTGTGTCTCTTTTGTGAAAATTCTGGCTCCGCCACCAACCATCATATCGTAGAATGTAAGATGATCATATGTTGTGGTACCTCACTGGTTACCACCACACAAATATTCAAGGACCGTTTTAGACTACAAGCTTTAAAAGTCATTCTTTTTTCCTTAACGCGACAAGTCGAAGGGTGAAGATTTTGGTAGTCTTTTGAAAAGAACAATAACCACAAGAACATACGCTGCGTGATACCATAAAGCATGACGGCAGCAGTAACTCTTAACTGTCCTAAGGTAGCGAAATTTCTTGTCGCATAAGTAGCGACCTGCACTAATAGTGTAGCGACTGTACCGTTGTCTCTGACATGGACCGGGGGAAATTGAATTCTCCGGGAAGATGCGGAGTACCAATGGCCAGACAGTAAGACCCCGTGCACCTTAACTGTAGCTTTGCAATGACAGTCTTAATCGAATGTGTAGAATAGGTGGGAGGTGGTGACACACAACGACCAATCTTGAAAGCCCACTCTTTCGATGCCTAACCGCCTCACCAATCATTGAGGGGGAGGGGGGACACTGTTTTGTAAAGGATGTATGCACGCTCCACATGGACCTTACTCCTATCTAGAGCAAAATAGAAAGGTTGTTTCCGATAAGACCCTCGGCTCGAGAAAAACATTTATTAAATGAAATTGGGATAATGAATTTCATTGGCGTTATTAATTTATTGTACACCATTCATATTATAGTAAAAGTAAATACAAGTAGCAGAACAAATGTGGGCGTTTGGTCTAGTGGTATGATTCTCGCTTTGGGTGCGAGAGGTCCCGAGTTCGATTCTCGGAACGCCCCTTTTTTAAAAACCTCACGCAAATTGTAGACTCGATCATATTTTTGTCTCATCTTTTTTTTTTTGGACAAACAACATGAATACCGACAGTTTTAAACTTAATTATAGAAAATTCGACATTTTACATAATTATTGAAAATCTCACTTGTCTATCTGTCGAGATACATAATTACTGAAAATCTTAATTCTCGATCTGTCGAGATACATAATTAGCTCCCGATATATTATTTTCTTGGTAAAGATACATAATTAGTTTTTGATATATTTTTTCCTCTATAAAGATACATAATTAGCTTTCGATATATTTTCTTTTTCTAATTTCGGGTCTGTCGAGATACATAATTAGCTACCTCTAACAAAGATACATAATTAATTGAATTTTTTGTAATTACTTTACGAGAGTAAGAGTTTTTGTAAATATTACAAGTTAAGGTGTATGTTTATATTATTTTTTTAAAAATGTATTTAATAATAGCGGTAAAATATGCTAAATTTTCATTGATTTTATAAATTAGACAAATAAAAATGGATCGAGGGAGTAAAATTATTAAAAGGGGATTATCCTGGTTATTTACGAGCTTACAAAAATGAAAGTGCTAAACTAATACAATTTTCCCTCCAAAAAGCTGGCGCTTTTATATTCTTTTAGTCTCCTCCATTTCTCCTCGAAAAAACCATTCCGCCATTAACAAAAATCTCACAATTATTCCAACTTTCTACAATCAGGTGATTAATTTCCCCTTCTATTTTCTACTATATATATCGTTCTAAAATTCGGATATTGATATGATAGATAAATAAATAAATAAATAAATAAATAAATGGTTCCTTGTAAAATAATTAGAAGTTTCAAGATGATCATATGTGTATATGTTTGTGTTTTCTACTTGTGCTGTTGATTTTGCAGGAAAAATTATCAAAATTAGATTTTGCAGGAAAAATGATCAAAATTAGATTTTGCAGGAGAAATGATAAAAAATAGATTTTGCAGGAGAAATGATAAAAAATAGATTTTGCAGGAGAAATGATGAAAATTAGATTTTGCAGGAAAAATGATGAAAATTAGATTTTGCAGGAGAAATGATGAAAATTAGATTTTGCTGGAAAATGATGAAAATTAGATTTTGCAGGAAAAAATATCAAAATTAGATTTTGCATGAAAAATCATTGTGTATAACTAAAATTGATTAGTTAGCAATATGCAACTTAGATAGTTCATAGTATTACTCTGTGAGTGTTTGTTTCTTTTATTATCTAGTGTTTGTTTTTATGTTCTTTGTTTGGTATCCTGTTATTTGTCATGGGTCGAGGGTCTATCAGAAATAGCCTCTCTACTTCATCTGAGGTAGTGGTATGGACTGTGTACACTTTACCCTTCCTAGACCCCACTTTGTGGGAATACACTCGCTATGTTGTTGTCTTGTTTCTCTGCTTGGTATACTGTTATTTGTCATGAACCAGGAATCTATCGGAAATAGCCTCTCTACTTCATGTGAGGTAGTGGGGTATGGACTGCGTACACTTTACCCTTTCCATATTTTTCTAGCCGTGGTGGATAGAGTTACCTAGTACACGTTGCTAGTGGGATGTGATAGTACCGGGTTTGAGTTCTGCAAATCTGATTATAATGAAGATAAATGTCTCCTGGTAAAATAATTAGAAAGTTTCATGATAATATTATGTGTATATGTTTGTGTTTTCTACTTGTGCTGTTGATTTTGCAGGAAAAATTATCAAAATTAGATTTTGGTTGAGGTTGATCTAATACATTGCTCTTTGAATGATATGCAAGGAATTTCAAAATGGATCAGTACTGTTAGGATATTAGGCTAGGAGTTTCAAAGGGATTGACACTGTCTTTCTTCAATGGATTCTGTTTCATTAGGCATAAAGGTTTTGGCTTTTTGGGTAAAATGATTAGCTAGTAATATGCAACTTAGATAGTTCATAGTATTACTCTATGGGTGTCTTGTTTCTTGTATTGTTCGATCGTGTGTTTTTATATTTTTTGTTTGTTATACTGGTGTCTGTCCCAATCCAGGAGTCTATCGGAAACAGTCTCTCTACTTCATCTGAGGTAGTGGGGTATGGAATGCGTACACTTTACCCTCCCCAGACCCCACTTTGTGGTATGTTGTTGTCGTCTTGCTTATTTTCTTATCTAGTGGTGTGTTACCATATTGTTTGTTTTTATATTATCTGCTTGGTATACTGTTATTTGTCATGAGCCGAGGGTCTACCTGAAACAACCTCTCTACTTCATCTAAGGTAGTGGTATGGACTGCGTACACTTTACCTTCACCATACCCCACTTTGTGGAAATACACTGGGTATGTTGTTGTCGTTGTTGTTGTTGTAGTAATATGCAGCTTCAAGCTTATTTATTGCTTGTGGTTGGATTCACCTTTAATTATCTCGACGTTGTTGTTTCTGATGATCATGAATCATGCTGAAGAAATATGTCCCTTTAGTAAAACAGTTGAAATGTCAACATGATGTCAACATGATTGTCTGTGTATATGTTTTGTGAAATTTGCTATTTCTGCTGTTGGATATTCTTACATGTATATGTTTGTATATTTACTATTTCCTGTTGTTGATTCTGCTAGAGAAGTTAACAAAATTAGGTGTTTGTTGAGGTTGATATAATACATTGCTCCTTGAATGATCGAGTGCATCTTATGAACAATTTGGCTAGAAAGGAACAAATAAAGCTTGCTTTGAAGGGTAGAGAACGCACATTTCTAGAATTAAGGATAGATGTAAGATGTTTATAAAATCTGTATTTCTGGACTAAAGGCAGCTTACAACGATCTATTAGATCGTGTCCTTAGGAATCGTGATGCAATCATATGACCCATCTCAACTGGGCATGTATATTTCTAGGATTTGACAGTTTTTGTTTGTATATTCATAATGATATCATGAGCGCTTTAGGGCGTCCTCAAGATATGTTTTCATACTGCTATACAATTAAGACCCGTTTTTGCTCAATGGATACAAAACACCCAAGTTTTAGCACCTGGTGCAACAACAAGCACCAGTTTAACTTTGGGGTGGGGTGGGGGTGATTTAGTAGCAGTGGGTGGCAAGGTGGCTTTGTTGCTATACTCTTCATCCTAGCATATCCACTAAATCCGTATACTGGTTCTAACTATGCTACATTTTGTTTTATGGTGTTTCTGTTTCTTTTCCTGTACCATCGTGGTACTTTTTAATAAAATATTTACCTTATCAAAAAAATTGATAAGAGTCTAGTAAATTCACATGCGATCTGATCTATTTAGGCCATTTCATCAGAAAAGTACGTGGTTTTGTGATCAGAGAGAAAAACGGAGTGCAATGATCAGTGAAGATTCATGTTGCCTACCCCAACCTGCTCCGCATTGATGCGTATCGTGGTCAGAGAGAGCTAATAAAGGACAGAACCAAAGAAGAATGGAAGCTGAGACTGCATATACGCTGCCCGTCTATGATACTTTTAACATTGATAGTCATACGATTAGAAAGGAGAACCTTGATTTTCCTGCTATGAGTTTTGATATCCCTGATTGTGCTGAAAATGAGATATGTGAGGAAGAAGTTGTCCTTGACAGTGACGATGAAGGAATGCACGGTACTGAAGTGGCAAGCGTCTCAAAGTTGAGATCTTCTGATGATACAAGGGATACAGAGTGGTTGGATAAGTGGAAAGTCTCACCGGTTTCTAAACAAACCTACGTGGGTAAGCATTTTTCTTACAAACATGATCTTTGACTCAATATCATTCTTATGATCGTCCAACTAATGGAATACGGTTTTGTGATCATTTACTCATTGGTAAGCCTACTGAAGCTCTGTATTCAAAAACTTTCTAGCTCAAAGTACTCCTGAAGTACTAACTAAATGCTCTAGAAACTGTAACATTTTGAACGCGAACAACTTGTTGTATAGATTTACGTGCATCATTGCCATTGGAAATGTTGTTTTTAGTCTGTAAATTGCTGAATGGAATGCCATCTTATTATCACAATTATGGAGGATAACCATTTGTCTTTTAGATCAAAGCAAGAAGTGTAAACTAGGAAGCCTCTACGACAGATGCTAATAAACTACTGACGTGTCAGTGATATACGGCATAGTTCAATTCTCAGCTTGACCTGAGTAAAACATATCTGAAGCGTAGGTGTTGAAGTTGATCAGTAGCTATCAACATAATCATGCCGTAACTATTTCTTCATCTGCTGAGAAAGTCCTCTTAATCCAAATGTTAATAGCTTCCTTGATCTTCATCAGTGGCGGAGCCAGGATTTTCATTGAGGGGGTTCAGTGGTAAACATACAAACTAATCGAAGGCGGTTCAACATCTAATATATATTCATAGAATATTTTTAACCATATAAAAATAGTAAAAAAACAGTATAACTTTCCGTCGAAGGGGGTTCGAATGAACCCCTGGAGCAAATGTAGCTCCGCCCCTGTTCTTCATAACATCTTTCAATGCATATGTCATGAATTCTTTTTAATTGTGTATCTTCTATTTCAATTGCACCTTGAATCTTGTTTATATTTTTATTAGGTTGTCTAAGGAGGTCAAAGAATCTATTTAAGTATATGGATTCAGCCAGAAGCACCCCAGATGTTGAGAAAACTAATCAACAGAAGCAGTTTTCTGAGATCAATGGCGGAATATCTCCCCAAATAGATGATATCTGTGTTACTAAAAAACCAAGAGTTGAAGAGGATTGCTGTCGGGCTGCTGAAATAACCAAGGATGAAATATCTAAGGGAAATGTGGAAACGGAAGCCTTAACTGCTTATGGTGTGGATGGAGATAAAGATTTTCCACTTCATTCTTTTAACATAGAACTCCCCAAGTTAAGCAAAGTCGAATCTCAAGTTCCGGAAGAGCTATCAGAAGCTAACGCTCTGGACTTCATTGACCACTACCTATCAGTTTACAATGAAGATGCACTCAGTGAAGTCAAAGCTGGAGGAGTGAAGAAAATCGTATCACCTCCAATTTTCAGCCGCGGGGGACCTCAAAGATTGGCAAGCAGAATGAATGTTCAAAATGCAGCGAAAAATTCTGGAGTTTTTGACTGGCCTGAGAGGCAAAGTGATAGTGCAAATGGTTCTTTTTCAAGACACCGAAAGATATTGACCTATCACAGAAAGAATTACGGACTGAAGAAACAAAAAGTATCAAGTGTCCAATCCAGTAAGGAGCCAACAGAAAGTACGACAGAATTAAATAAGGCGGAACCAAAGTTTCTAGTGGAAGGCCACATGAATGTTCAGTCCAACGTCCTGAGGAAGTCGGATGAGCAGTTTGATATGGGGCCATTTGAGCAACAAGTTGATAATGACGGAAATCGATCAGATGTATTAGACACATATGATGTTGGCCTTGATACTCAACTGGCTGCTGAAGCTATGGAGTCTCTGCTACATGCCCCTCCTTTGAAAACTGATGCGGTTTGTGCCCCTCCCATTCCAAAAGCCAGCGTAGTTAAAGAAGGGGAATATCCTGAGAGAGCTATCTCAAGAGAATTTAACATTGACGATAGTTCACCAGAACCTACTTTATGTGGCTCAGCTGAAATAGAGTTATTGAGAGGAAAAACCAGACGGTTTTCTTCTGTTCTTCCTAGAACTAGACATCAAGTGTCTTCAAATTTTAGGAGCTTGGAGAGCCCAACAGCAAACTATATTACAGAATCTAATATTCCGAAGAAAAGACGGACGCAATATGAGCTTGGCGAGTTAAATAACAATTTGTTCAAAGTGGCTGCTGTAAGAGGGCAAGTTCTCAAATCAGGTACCAACACATCAAGGAAAGCTAGAAAAGTTAGCATGAACAAACGAGGAGAAATTCGTCAAAGTGTAGCAGCCACGTTGAGTGGAGTGAAATTGGAAAACTGGGTCTCTAAAGGGAAAAGGACACAGAGAGGTGCGCGGCGGCTTTCAAATGGATCAAGCAATCTCTATCCTCCACTGATCCCTGCTGATCAGGGAAATGACTTTAATATTCCAGTTTTTAATGATAAGGCAGGGAGAAGACAACAATCTTTGGAGTTTAAAAGACAGAATCAGTCTTCATCCGAAAAGACTCAGTCAGGATTCTTGTCAATTCAGAGTGCAAGTAAACCTTATTCTTCAATGTGTAAATATTCGGTTACAAGTCAGAAGATGACGCCCATGGACTTCAAAAGAGTTGAATCTACTGATTCTGCCAAATTAAATGAAATGACTTCCATTTCCCCTAATCTTTTGATAAAAGGTGTTAAGTCTGACGTAGTGTCGAATAGAATCTCAGATTCATCATACTGTCTTAATGATCACAAGCAACGCAAGCAACACATTAGAAGTCTCTCTAAATCACCCCTTAGTCAAGAGCTTATTAGATTAGGATATGTAGAGAGATTGCCTGATTTTTTGCCGAGAGGTTCACGACGACAAAAAGGTGCAGGTGACATTTGTGTCTTGTTCAGCCAAAGCCTGGATAGCAAATTAATCAAGCATCAGAAAAAGGTACTGTTCCCCATTATCTGAAGTATCTTCGACTTTCAATTGACAAAATGCCTGGCAATGATTTGAGTTTTTTCCAATTGCCCTTGAATGCAGATTTTAGCAAGACTGGGATTTAAATCCACGTCAGATTGTTCTGATGCCACACACTTTGTCACTGACAGCTTTGTTAGAAGTAGGAATATGCTAGAAGCCATTGCCTGTGGAAAACCAATTGTAACACATTTGTGGCTTGAGCGCTGTGGAAGAGCAAGCTGTTTTGTTGATGAGAAAAATTATATCTTAAGAGACGCCAAAAAGGAAAAGGAAATTGGTTTTAATATGCCTGCTTCACTTGCTCATGCTAGAAAGCATCCCCTTCTAGAGGTATGTGTATATAATTGTGTATATAGTTTAAGTTGCTTACGAGAGTACACTTGTAGTTACTTAATAGAGGAATATTCAGGCTATCATAACATTCATTTTTTTTTTCGTCGGAATTAACAGGGTCGAAGAGTCATTATTACTCCAAGCGCGAAACCTAATAGAGATACCCTTCTAACCTTGGTAAAGGCAGTGCATGGTGAGGTACACTATCATGGCATTTATTTGCTTCCTTTTTAATGTTGTTTTCATTTCTACTCTTGATGTGTGACAGATTTACAAGGCATAAACATCATCCAAAGATTGTAAATTACTTTTTATATGTATTATTGAAAATATTATAACAAATTTATATCAGTAGTTAAGGGTTTTTCTTTTTAATCTTTTCAGGTGGTGGACGAATCTAATAGTAAAATCACTTGTGATGATCTGTTAATTCTTTCCTGCGAAGAAGATTACAAAATATGCATTCCATATCTGGAAAAAGGTATGATTTCATTCTCTCTTTTTCGCCCTTCTGGCATTTGCTTTCTTGGGATTGATGGCAGTAAGTATCATTACTGCAGGAATTCTTGTTTATAGTTCCGAGCTCTTGCTTAATGGGATTGTCATCCAGAAACTGGAGTACAATAGGTATTTATATCTAAAAGAAAACGACATTCTCCATCTGTTTTCTCTTTACTCTTTAGTGTCGAAATTACCATAGTGCTTTGTATTCTTCTATTACGGGCAGCAATATTTTGCATAACCAGCCCGCAATACATCTGCATGAAATGCAAGCTTGCTTTCTGTGAGCGAAGCGGTTGAAATGTCTGAATTCTTAGTGTTGAGCAATTGATCATGTCATTAAAACTGTTGTAGACATCTTCTATCATGACACTCCGTGGCTGCTGTTTAAGTAACTTTTGCAAAATTGGCTTCGGTGCTACAACACAAGCTCTTCTTTACAACCTGACAAGACCTGTGAACAATTTAACAAAATTGGAGAATGAAGATTGTACTGAAGTTATGACGACCTTGTCCTAACTTGTTTTAAGTGTGATTTTCATTCCGGGCATGTAGAGCTGATTCTGTTTTTGCACAATTTCCTTAAATGTGTGCAGAAGTTAAACATCGGACATGAAATGATCTGATTTCTGCAAATCACCCCTACTTTTGATTTCTACTGGACATGAATTCAAAGTTCCTAATTTGCACTAGCAACACTGATGCAAAAGATTGTTATATCTTTATATTGTTATACTTAAACCGTTTGGACATTTGGACTTGTTGTTCTAGGGTCATTTCGAGTCATCTGCACTTTATTTGACTTTTGTACCATCTATATGAGAATGCCTAACTGGTTAACTTCCATTGTTGTTGTTTCAAGTACAGGCATCAGCTTTTCACAAAGTTCCATGACAATCTGTAAAGAATGAAAGACAGTCCTATATTGACAAGGATGAGTTTTTTCATGAAGAAAGCTTCGTGCCCAACTGCTTGTATATCGGTTGAAAGACGGTACTAGACAAAGGTATTGTCTGATTATATTGGTATAGTAACAAAGTTCTCATAGATTTCCAGAAAAATTGTTGATCATCTTGCCTATTCCCTTGTATATTCACTTGGTTTGATAATGGATCTTATTAACTTTTGAACAAATGTAAATGCACAATGTTCTTCTTTGTTTTTACTATGAAAATATTTTACTAAGGAAAATGATTAGATTGTTTTCTACCCCTTAATATATCTCACCCCTCACATGCGTAAACTGACTCGGACATCACGGTTATCGAAATAAAAAAATGTCTCACCTTCATATTTCTACATTTGTTATTATATAGAATTTCCTCGGATCTCCATAAAACAGAATGATAAACTCAGGTGGAAGCACAAAAAGAAAAAGAGGGAAAAAGTAGAAAAAGAGGGAAAAAGTAGAAAGGGGGAACCGAGTGCGAATTTCGGGCGCATCCCTGCAATCGTGGGTTAACACTCATCGAAAGTCACCAAAAATGTCTCGTTCACGTCGTTTTGCTTGGGGCAGCCTGGTTGATTATCGGCCCAAATCACGCTCGAACCTCAGACCCACCTCGAAAACCGTGGGCTATAACACACTGATTTGGCTCGAAAATGGCCTGTTTATGTCGTTTTGCCCGTTTGATCGCCCAAACCGCCCTGCCCATCCCAAAGGCCCACACTAGGTCGTTCCTTAGCCTGCTTGGGGCAGCCCGATCGATTTTTGGCCCAAATCATGCCCGGGACCCTGGTCCACCTTGAAAATCGTGGGCTATAACACATCGATTTGGCCTGAAAATGGCCTGTTCGCGCCGTTTTGCCTGTCTAACCACCCAAACTGCCTCGCCCACCCCAAAGGCCCATACTAGGTCGCTCCTCAGCCTGCCTGGGGCAGGTCGGTTGATTTTCGGCACAAATCACGCCCAGGCCCGGGGCCCACCCCAAATATCATGGACTATAGCTCACCGATTTGGCCCGAAAATGGTTCGTTAACGCCGTTTCGCCCATTTCACCACCCAAACCACCTGACCACCCTTAAGGCCCATCTAGGCCGCTCCCCAGCTAACGTGGGGCGGTCCAGTTGATTTTCGATCCAAATTACGCTCGGGCCCCGGGCCTACCCCGAAAATCGTGGGCTATAGCAGATCGATTTGGCCCAACAATGGCCCGTTTGTACCATTTCGCCCATTTGACCACTTAAACTGCCCCGCCCACCCCAAAGGGACACATTAGGCTACTCCCCAGCCTGCTTGGGGCAACCCGATCGATTTTCGACCCAAATCACGCCTGGGCCTCGAGCTCACCCTAAAAACCGTGGGTTACAACAGACCGATTTGGCCCGAAAATGGCCTGTTTACGCCGTTTTGCCTGTTTGACCACCTAAATTGTCTGCCCATCCCAAAAAGCCCACACTAGGCTGCTCTTTAGCCTGCCTGCCTGGGGTAGCCCGGTCGATTTTTGGCCCAAATCACGCCCGAGCCCTGGGGCCACCTCAAAAATCGCGGGCTATAACACACCGATTTGGTTCGAAAATGGCTTGTTCGCGCCAGTTCGCCCGTCTAACCACCCAAACTATCCCGCCCACCCCAAAGGCCCACACTAGGTCGCTCCGTAGCCTGCCTGGGGTAGACCGATCGATTTTCGGCCCAAATCACGCCCAGGCCCGGGGCCCACCCTAAAAACCATGGACTATAGTTCACTGATTTGGCTCGAAAATGGTCCGTTCTCGCCATTTCGTCCATTTCACCACCCAAACCGCCCGACCACCCTTAAGGCCCATACTAGGTCGCTCCCCAGCTAACCTGGGGTGGTCCAGTCGATATTCGACCCAAATCACGCTCGGGCCTCGGGCCTACCCTGAAAATCGTGTGCTATAACAGATCGATCTGGCCCGAAAATGGCCCGTTCGCACTATTTCGCTTGTTTGACCACTCAAACCGCCTCACCCACGCCAAAGGCCCACATTAGGCCTTTCCCCAGCCTGCTTAGGGAAACCCGGTCGATTTTCGGCCCAAATTAGGCTCGGGCCTCGGGCCCACCTTAAAAACCGTGGCCTATAGCAGACCGATTTGGCCCGAAAATGGTACGTTCCCACCGTTTCGCCCGTTTGACCACCCAAACTGCCCCGCCCACCCCAAAGGCCTACATAGGCCGCTCCTCTGCCTGCCTGGGAAAGGTCGGTTGATTTTTGACCCAAGTCATGCCTAGGCCCCGGGCTTACCCCAAAAATCGTGGGTTATAACTCATTGATTTGGCCCGAAAATGGCCTGATCGTACTGTTTCGCCCGTTTGACCACCCAAACCGTCCCACCTACCCCAAAGGCCATACTAGGCCGCTCCTCAGCCTGCGTGGTCGATTTTTAGCCACAATCACATTCGGGCCCACCCAAAAATTCGTGGGTAATAATACAACGATTTGGCCCAAAAATGGCCCGTTCGTGTCGTTTCGCCTGTTTGACTACCCAAACCATCCCTCCCACCCCAAAGGCCGATACTAGACTGCTCCACAACTGCTTGGGGCATCCTAATCGATTTTCAGCCTAAATCACACCCGGGCCTCGGGTCCACCCCAAAAACCGTAGGCTATAGCACACCAATTTGGCCCGAAATGGGCCCGTTTGTGCCGTTTAGCTTGTCTCACCACCCAAACTGCTCCCCAACCTGCCTGGGGTAGGCCGGTTGATTTTCGGCACAAATCACGCCCAGGCCCGGGGCCCACCCCAAAAATCATGGACTATAGCACACCGATTTGGCCCGAAAATGCCCTGTTCGCGCCGTTTCACCTGTTTGTCCACCCAAATGGCCACGAAAATTTAAACGGACCACACTGGGACGATCCACAACCTACCTGGCACGCCCCAGTCGATTTTTGGCCCACAACACGTCCGGATCTTGGGCCTACCCCCAAAACCGATGGCTATAGCACACCAATTTGGCCCGAAAATGCCACATTCTCGCTGTTTTGCCCGTTTGTCCACCCAAATGGCCACGAAAATTTAAACGGACCACACTGGGACGATTCCCAACCTCCCTGGCATGCCCCAGTCGATTTTTGGTCCACAGCACGCCCGGACCTAGAGCCCACCCCCGAAACCGTGGGCTATAGCACACCGATTTGACCCAAAAATGTCGCGTTCGCGCCGTTTCACCCGTTTTTTCACCCAAATGGCCATAAAAATTTTAAAAAAACCATGCTGGGACGATCCCAAACCTCCCAGGTACACCTCGGTCAATTTTCGGCCCACAATACCCCCGAGCCTCGAGCCCACCCCCAAAACCGTGGGCTATAGCACACTGGTTTGGCCCGAAAATGCTCCGTTCGCGCCGTTTCTTTCGTTTGTCCACCCAAATGGCCACGAAAATTTAAACGGACCACACTGAGACGATCCTCATCCTCTCTGGCACGCACCGGTCGATCGATTTTTGGCCCACAGCACGGCCGATCCTCGGGTCCACCCCCGAAACCATGGGCTATAGCACACCGATTTATCCTCAAAATGCTCCGTTTCGCCCGTTTGTCCACCCAAATGGCCACAAAAATTTAAACTGACCACACTGGGATGATCCCCAACCTCCCTGGCACGCCCCGGTCGATTTTCGTCCCACAACACACCCGAACCCCGGGCCCACCCCCAAAACCGTAGGCTATAACACACTGATTTGGCCCAAAAATGGCCCGTTCGCGCCATTTCGCCTGTTTGTCCACCCAATTGGCCACGAAAATTTAAACGGACCACACTAGGACGATCCCCAACCTCCCTGGCACGCCTGGTCGATTTTTGGCCCGCAACACGCCGGACCCTGGGCCTACCCCCGAAATCGTGGGCTATAGCACACCAATTTGGCCTAAAAGTGCTACGTTCGCGGTGTTCCGCCCGTTTGTCCACCCAAATGGCCACAAAAATTTAAACGGACCACACTGGGACAATCCCCAACCTCTCTGGAACGCCCCAGTTGATTTTTGGCCCACAACACGCCCGGACCCCGATCCCCTCCCCTGAAACAGTGGGCTATAGCGCATTGATTTGACCCGAACATGCCCCGTTCACGTCGTTTCGCCTGTTCACCCAAATGGCCACAAAAATATAAAAAGATCGCACAAGGACGATCTCTAACCTCCCTGGCATGCCCCGATCAATTTTCGGCCCACAACATGTCCGTACCCTAGGCCCACCCTCTAAACCGAGGGCTATGGAACACTGATTTGGCCCGAAAATGCCCTGTTCGCACCGTTTCGCCCGTTAGTCCACCCGAATGGCCACTAAAATTTAAACAGACCACACTGGGACGATCCCCAACCTCCCTGGCATGCCCCGATCAATTTTCGGCCCACATGACGCCCAGACCCCGGGTCCACCCCGAAAGCGTGGGCTATAGCACACTAATTTCGCCCGAAAATGCCCCGTTCCCGTCGTTTCACCCGTTTGTCCCCCCGAATGGCCGCGAAAATTTAAATGGACCACACTGGAACGATCCCAACCTCCCTGGCACGCCCCGATCGATTTTTGGCCCATAGTACGCTCGGACCCCGGACCCACCCTCGAAACCGTGGGCTATAGCACACTGATTTATCCCGAAAATGCCCCGTTCAAGCCATTTTGCCCGTTTGTCCACACGAATGGCCACGAAAATTTAAACGGATGGAACTGGGATGATCCCCAACCTCCCTGGCACGCCCCGGTCGATTTTTGGCCCACAAAACGCCTGAAACCCGGGCCCACCCCCAAAACCGTGGGCTATAGCACACCGATTTGGCCCAAAAATGCCCCGTTCGCGCCGTTTCGCTCGTTTGTCCACTCAAATGGCCACAAAAATTTAAACAGACCACACTGGGACGATCCCCAACCTCCCGGGCATGTCCCGATCGATTTTTGGCTCATAGAATGCTTGTACCCCGGCCCCAACCCCAAAATCATGGGCTATAGCACACCGATTTGACCAGAAAATGCCCCGTTCTCACCGTTTCGCCCGTTTGACCACCCGAATAGCCACAAAAATTTAAAAGGACTATACTGAGATGATCCCCAACCTTCATGGCATACCTCGGTCGATTTTCAACCCACAACATGCTCGGACCCCGAGCAACCCCCTTAAATTGTGGGCTATAGCACACCAATTAGGCCAAAAAATGCTCCATTTGCGTCGTTTTGCCCGTTTGTCCACCCGAATGGCCTAAAAAATTTAGACGGACCATACTAAAACGAACCCCAACTTCCCTGGAACGCATCGGTTGATTTTTGGCCCAAAGCAAACTCGGACCCACCCCCGAAACCGTAGGCTATAGCGCACCGATTTGGCCCGAAAATACCCCATTCACGCCGTTTCGCTCGTTTGTCCACCCGAATGGCCACGAAAATTTAAACGGACCAAACTGGGATGATCCCCAACCTCTCTGGCACGCCTCAGTCTATTTTTGGCGCACAGCATGCCCGGACCCTGGGCCCACCCCCAAAACCATGGGCTATAGAACACTGATTTGGCCCGAAAAATGCCCCGTTTGCATCGTTTTGCCCGTTTGTCCACACGAATGGCCACAAAAATTTAAACGGACCTCACTGGGACTATCCCCAACCTCCCTGACACTCCCCGATCAATTTTCGGCCCACAACACGCCTGGACCCTGGGCTTATCCCCAAAACCGTGGGCTAGAGCACACCGATTTGGCCCAAAATTGCCCCGTTTGCGCCGTTTTGCCCGTTTGTCTACCCAAATGGCCACAAAAATTTAAACGGACCACACTGGGACTATCCCTAACCTCCCTGGCATGCCCCGGTCGATTTTCGACCTATAGTACGCCCGAACCTCGGGCCCACCCCCAAAATCGTGGGCTATAGCGCACCGATTTGGCACGAAAATGCTCCATTCACGCCTTTTCGCCTGTTTGTACACCCGAATGGCCACAAAAATTTAAACGGACCACACAAAGACGATCCCCAACCTCCTTGGCATGCCACAATCGATTTTCGGCCCACAGCTTGCCCAAACCCCGAGCCCACCCCTAAAATCGTGGGCTATAGCACCCCGATTTAGCCAGAAAATAACCCGTTCACAGCGTTTCTCCCGTTTGTCCACCCGAATGGCCACAAAAATTTAAATGGACCACACTAGGACGATCCCCAACCTCCCTGGCACGCCTCGATCGATTTTCATCTTACAGTACGTCCGGACCCTGGGCCCACCCCCAAAATCGTGGGCTATAGCACACCAATTTGGCTTAAAATTGCCCCGTTTGGGCCGTTTTGCCCGTTTGTCCACTTGAATGGCCACGAAAATTTAAACGTACCACACTGGGACGATCCCCAACCTCCCTGGCATGCCCCGATCGATTTTTGGCCCACAACACGCCCGAACCCCGGGCCTACCCCCGAAATCATAGGCTATAGCATATCGATTTGGCCTGAAAACGCCTCATTCACGCCTTTTCGCCCGTTTGTACACCCGAATGGCCACAAAAATTTAAAAAGACCACACTGGGATGATCCCCAACCTCCCTGGCACGCCCTGGTCAATTTTTGGCCCACAGCACGCTCGAACCCCGGGCCTACCCCCAAAATCGTAGGTTATAGCACACCAATTTGGCCCGAAAGTGCCCCATTTGCGCCGTTTTGCCCATCTATCCGAATAGCCACGAAATTTAAACAGACCACACTGGGATGATCCCCAACCTCCCTGGCACGCCCCGATCGATTTTCGGCCCACAGCATGCCCGGACCCCGGGCCCACCCCCGAAACCGTGGGCTATAGCACACCAATTTGACTTGAAAATGCCCCGTTCGCGCCGTTTCGCCCGTTTGTCCACCCATATGACCTCGAAAATTTAAACGGACCACACTGGGATGATCTCCAACTTCCTTGGCACGTCCCAATCGATTTTCGGCTCACAGCATGGTCGGACCCCGGGACCATTCCCAAATCCGTGGGCTATAGCACACCTATTTGGCTTGAAATTGCTCCGTTTGTGCCGTTTCGCCCGTTTGTCCAACCGAATGGCCACAAAAATTTAAACGGACCACACTGGGACGATCCCCAACCTCCCTGGTATGCCCGGATTGATTTTCGGCCCTCAACACCCCCTGACCCCGGGCCTACCCCGGAAACCGTGGGCTATAGCACACCGATTTGACCCGAAAACTCCCTATTCGCGCCGTTTCACCCGTTTGTCCACCCGAATGGCCACGAAAATTTAAGCGAACCATACTGGGACGATCCCCAACTCCCTGGCATGCCCCGATCGATTTTCGGTCCACAACACGCCCGGTCCCTGGGCCCACCCCCGAAACCATGTGCTATAGCACACCGATTTTTCTCGTAAATACCCCGTTCGCCCCATTTTGCCCGTTTGTCCACCTGAATGGCCATGAAAATTTAAACGGACCACACTTGAACGATCCCCAACCTCCCTTTCACGCCCCGGTCAATTTTTGGCCCGCAGGACGCTCGGACCATGGGCCCACCCCCGAAACCGTAGGCTATAACTCACCAATTTTGCCCGAAAATGCTCCGTTTGCTCTGTTTCGCCCGTTTGTCCATCCAAATGGCCACGAAAATTTAAACGTACCACACTAGGATGATCCGAAACCTCCCTGGCATGCCTCGATTGATTTTAGACCCACAGTACACCCGGATCCCGGGCCCAACCCCAAAATAGTGGCCTATAGTACACTGATTTGGCACGAAAATGCCCCGTTCGCGCTGTTTCGCCCGTTTGTTCTCCCAAATGGCCACGACAATTTAAACGAACCACACTGGGACGATCCCCAACCTCCCTGGCACGCCCTGGTCAATTTTTGGCTCACAGCACGCCTGAATCCCGGGCCTGATAACGCTCAATCTACAGCTCTCGTAGGAGTGTAAAGTGGTCGTTAGCAAATATAGAACCCAACTGGGTTGGGTATCGATCCCACAGGGAATAGCTTGGTCAACAAGTAAGTAAAGATTACTAGACTTTTAGTGCAAGTCTCGTAAAAAAGGGGGGAGTCTTGTCGTGCAAGTAATGTAACCAAAATAAGATCTAAAAACGGCAATAGCAAAGTAAAAAGAGAGAATATTTTAGTGAGATGTAAACAATGAGAATTGAGAAGTTGGGGTTATGTCCACCTTCTGAGGTATACGTCTCTATTGGCTATGAGTGTGTAGAATTCTGACATGCAATTGCTTATAGAGGATTGTAGTCGATGGTAAATCCAAGCGTCTCTCGACCTAAACAAGGACTATTTCACTTTAACTCTCTCGAGCTTAAAGCGTGTCTAACGGTACGAATTCTCCAAGAGGTTAGTCCAGTTACGACACTAGCTTTTTAGTAGGAAAGGGTGTCCTACTACCTTGACATTATCTCTTTTCCAGACAAATAACTTTTCTCTCGAACAAGTTAAATGTTAGACTGGCGTATTCTTGCGTTTGCAACCGCAAAGAATGTAGATTAAGATGAAGAGAATAATGATATAAGCAATATACGTGCCTCGAACTCACAAACTCACAGCAATAGATAGTAACTCATTCGGCTTCCATAACCCCAACAGAGAAGTTTAGTTACCCATGAATGCGAAGGAAACCACAATTGACATTGTTATTATACCACAATAATGATCAATTTCGTGTAGCACAAGAGTGGTAGGCGTTAGGTGTGATTTCTTGCAGAGTAACGTTTCTCTTGTTGCAGAATTTTTGAATAGAAGAATAAACGAAAATAGAATTGATGGAAAGATTAGAAGAGTTGTAGAATTGTTTGTAGTGTAGAATAATAGAGGAGTAGAAGATGTGAGAAGATGTGAGGGATGGAAGGAAGTATTGTGTTCTCCCTCCTTGTTCTCTAAAATCTCTAGCATGATAGGGTATTTATAATACCCATATCCTAATCCTACTAAGCTAATGAAATAAATAACCAAATCCTACTAGACTAATGAAATCCTTAACCCAAATGTACTAGGTTAAGGTAACATTATCATAATCCACATAAAAAAATGAAATACATAACCTAATTGTACTAGGTTAATGTATCATTGTCAAAATCCAGCTTTGTGTCTGTAAGTCCCCAAAGTCTTCAGAATTGCTGTTTTAGCCCGGGACAGATTTTCCATGCAGCAGTTTTGGTCCCCCAAAGTCTTCAGAAATGCTGTTTTAGCCCGGGACAGATTTTCCATGCAGCAGTTTTGGTCCTTAGGCGTGTAAACTCCCTTTCCTTCCTTCGTGAGCTTTCTTTGGCGTCAAGTAAGCCATAAAATGCTGAATTATGCATCATTTATACCTGAAACTTTACTAATCATGTTCGTTAGCTCATTTACAGGAAAAAGGACTAAAAGTGCATGAAATATATAATTTGTTCTCAAAACTAGGCTAAAATATGGGCAAAATATATTGATATAGGCGCGTAAATTCGCCTATCATCAACACCCCACACTTAGAGCTTTGTTCGTCCTCGAACAACATATCATGTCCTTCTAAGCATCAACTTAAGGTTTTTACAGAGACAACACAAAACATTCTTCAAGACAAGCACAACAATTGTCAACAAAGAGTAGCTTTCCGATTATAAGTAGAAACAGTTTAACCTCTAGCGTAGACTCGTGATGGTGATCGACTCGCATGCAAACGTTAAGGTGCATAGAATCATATACAACTATCCAAAACTCATCAACCATGTGTGTCTCACCATATAGTACCCATAATCACTCACAAATATAGCATATTTTTCAAACATGGGTATCAAAATGTCCTTGCTCTCACTCTCACAAAGAATTCATATGTAGCGACTGATGACCATAGGCTTGCCCTTAATGTAATACTCTACTAAATGTTGGAATGTTAAGATTAGGATCAAGTAGGTCTTTTGATGGTTGTAATGTAGGCTAAGGGACGGGTAAGACTATTTTGGCCAGGAATAGTGACTAAGTTCCTAAGCGCTTTAATACATCACTTTGTATCATTGACACTTTTTTCTTTCAACCTTTCTTCTTTCTTTTGTTATACCACCCTTGTTCTTTTCTTTTGTTTTTCAATTTTAAGCACAACTCGCTTTTCAGCTTTCTTTTCCTTTTTCTTTTCACAACATACCTCTTATGATAACACTTTCTTTTTCATAACACATTCAAGCACCATTACAATTTATAGCATCATACTCACCCAATTTCCTTTTATGTTGTCACATGACTTTTTCACTTTAAAGCACTTAGGGATTTTGGGATCAAATTACGGTCTTGAAAGAAATGGATTAGGCTTACATACAAGGTTGTCAAAGAAATAGGCTAAAGGCTCAAAAGGGTTAACTAGGATGATGTCCATGGGTAGGTAAAACTGAAGGTAAACATGTATAGGTTGCCAAAGAAATGCCTAAATCATATCCTAAACTTACACTCCTTATTTTCGCTTTGCATACATACCAGGCAAGTTCTAGCATCAGCCACATACATAGAATATACTATTATCTCACACACACAAGGCACATGGTCGACTTGATTGGAAGTAATATAGACTCTCGACCCAACAAGTGAAGGAATTGAATCACACAATATCACATATTGAGTCACAACTAGAGCCTAAATGTCCCAATAGTCACAATTTTAGCACATACTCTTGTTATAATCTCATGCTGCCTATCAAAATAATTTCATGCGAAGCTAAAAAAAATTTTAACTACTAAAAAAAACAAAACGAAACAAAAATGAAATAAAAGCAAACAAACATAGATGCGAATAGAGAAGTATAGCATGCAATACCACCACCCCACACTTAGTCGGGACACTGTCCTCAGTGGAAAATAAATACGAGGAACCTGGTTGGTCGGACTTATCCTCTATGTCTGGGGTCATACCCCTTGCATTGGAATCATCATCAGAGTCGTCATCCTCAGAAGTTCCTCATAAGTATCCCACTTAATTCCAAGCGTGAGTCGAGGTATTTGCAGCGAGGAGGGTTCTCCTTGGTCCTTGCGACTTCTCTTTTTGCCCTTTTGGGAGGTGGTAGCCTTCTCCCTGCCTTGTCTCGCTTTAGGTGCCATTGTACCTGAGACTAGAAATAGTGTTAGTGGTAGCACAATATCAATGGATACAATCTATGCACAAGCAGTAGGGGTACCACCCCACACTTAGTTTTGTTGACACAAATTAGTGAAGTGAAAGTGGTCGATTACTTAGATTTCGTCGACATACGTTTTAGGAGTTGTATTCCGGCAAGAAAATCAGTGATGTATCACTACTTGCAGCCATTGCATTACTTTCATGTTAGATATAACAACACTACTACATAGGGGTTACCACATAATATAGTTACTTTCAACAATCACAACCTCCTATGTCGGCAGGCGCTATAAGTCTTATCCCGATGAACGGGATAGCGTAACATGTAAGTATCCAAGTAGCAATTTTAAACAATGTTCAAGACTATAGCAATTCCGCAAATAGTATGACAATGCTATTAAAACCAAATTCAAGTCGGAAACAAGTCAAGATGATTCTAACGTATACGTTCACTCACATGATTTTGCATTAACATTCCAAACACATGAACTTCACCAACAATCTTTCAATATGTAGCAATTTATAATAGACATAGTAACGTAGTACTTACGAGAAATAAATGAAGAATAAGAGAGCACTTACTTGCTTGAAGCTTGTGGAGATGGTTTTGTGAATTGGAAGAGCAAAAGAAGAAAAATTTTAGAGGATTTGGAAGAGTATGCGGCGCCTTTAGGGTATTTTCTATTGTGGTTGTGTTATAAGACTAAGTCCCCTTTATATAGGAAGAGTATGGGTCGGGTTATGACCCATCTACAATCGGTTTTGGAGACAAAATTCCTACATATGCGGCGCATTGTCTATGGCATAATGGGACATATGCGCCGCATAGTCTATGGCATTTGTAGACATATGCGGCGCATTGTCTATGGCATAATGGGACATATGCGCCGCATAGTCTATGGCATATGAGATACTGAGACCAAATGCCATAGCATAGGCGGCGCATAGTCAAAAACATACCTAGGAATAGGCGGCGCATAGTGTATAGCATACTAGATTCCGAGACCTTAGGCTATAGGATAGGTTGCGCATCATTCGTGGCCTAGTTTTACCAAGGCCTAGCCTTCCTCGAGGCCTATTTTGGCGTGGGAAAGGCTCAATCCATAGCCTTATGCATCACCCTTCCTAATTTACCAACTTTACCATACAATGCGTCCAAATCGTCAATCTCTTCGTTGAATACCTTTTGCACCTATATTTGCTCAAAACAATAAAAACGATTAGTACGATGGGTTGCCTCCCACAAAGCGCCTTAGTTTTGGTCGTGGCACGACTCTTATTTTTGGATTTTCATTAATTAAAAACAAATCAAGTACTAGAATGAAAGAAAATGATAAACGATAAATGAAAAATGATAAACGATGGGTTGCCTCCCATCTAGCGCCTTATTTATTGTCGTGGCACGACATGGTTACCTCGAGTACTCAGACTTCGTCGAGATAGATGGTGGATCGTTTTCTGAATGGATTCAGACGACAATGAGGCTTACTTGTAGGAGGGGTACCAATTATATCATCAATAGTCCAACCCATAGCTCTCATGTATCTCTTCAGAGCAGAGATGAGAGCCTCTACGTGCTGTTTACTTAAATCATCCGCACTCACCGGAAGTATCTTTATACTTTCCAAGAACACATACCTTAGATAATCGGGGAGCTCTTTCGATTCTTGCATTGGTGGCTCTTCAAGGGAAGTCTTCGCTGTAGGTGAAGGTTGATTCTTAAGATCACGGTCCGGTTGCTTAGGAGTATGGGAATAGGACTCTATTTCTGTTAGAGCACCCATAAGTTCTTCATAATCTTCATTATGCTCATGTTCAACTTTCAGTGGCGCAGCAGACAATGGATCAACAGTAGGCTGTTTCTCTATAGATAATGCTTTCATATCCTCATGATGAACATCAGCTACAGATAACTCATTCATATTGCTGGGCTGCTTCATGGCTTTGCATATATCAAAGCGGACCACTTCGTCATTAATTCGAAACAAAAGCTCATTATCTTTCATGTCAATAAGCACACTTCCAGTTGCGAGGAAGGGGCGTCCCAAGATTATGGGAACGTCAGAATCCACCTCACAATCCAGAATAACGAAGTCTGCAGGAAAGATAAATGAAGATACCTTCACCAACACATCATTCAAGATACCCACAGGTTGTTTTACCGTCCTATCAGCCATCACGAGCCTCATATTGGTTGGTGTTGGATCTCCTAGCCCCAACTTCTTGTAGACGGATAGTGGCATCAAATTGATGCTAGCACCCAGATCACACAATGCCTTGGCAAAATTCATAGATCCAACCGTGCAAGGAATAGTGAAGGCACCAGGGTCTGCCTTCTTCTGTACTAAGGACCTTGTGGCAATTGCACTGCAATGATGAATATTATCTGCCGGCTCATAGCTTACTGCCCTCTTCTTTGTCAACAGGTCCTTCATGAATTTAGCGTACCCAGGCATTTTTTCTTGCGCCTCTACCAACGGAACATTAATGGTCAGCTGCTTCAACATGGTCATGAATTTGCTGAACTTTGTATCATCCGCCACCTTCTTCAATCTTTGGGGAAAAGGTGGTGGTGGGTATGGCATTGTTCTCTCCACGGCTTTCTTCTCCTTTTGCTTCCGTTTTTCAGCTTTTCCAGGCTGCACGTCGTGAGGAGTGACGTTAAGGACATTAGGATCGGCTGCTGCGGCATCTTCCCCTTTTGCCTTATCATCAATTTTCGCCTCTTCGTCAGCCACTTGCTTGCCTTTTTCTGAAGTTTCCAGCACCTTACCACTTCTGGTAGTAATGGCCATGCATGACCCATCATTCCTTGGGTTTTGCACGGTGTCGCTAGGTAAAGTGCCAGCCTTTCTTTGATTGAGTGCTGCTGAAAGTTGGCTCAATTGCTGCTCTATTTTCTTGATTGAAGTGGAATGTGAATCAACTAATTGCTTCATAGAGGACAAATCATTTATTACCTCCGTTACTCCCGCGCTATTTGCTTCCACTCCTTTCAGTAATTTAGCCATCATGTCTTCCATACATCCAGAACTAGATGTGGTGGTGTCACGTCTTCCAGGGGGAACATACACACCACTATTGTCATTCTTGTTCTTCCAACTACCTTGGTCCTTGTTTCCAGATTTCTCATAGTAGTTCCGACCTTGGTTTCCTTGGGCATTGCCTCGGAAACCCCCCTGATTGTTCAAGTAGTTGGCCTCCTCTTCCGAATCAGATTCGTCTCTTCCTTTTAGCGCCACAACTTTCACTTTTTCGGTCTTCCCTGATAATAAATGCTTTGTAAGAAGATCCATTTGTGTTTTCATGTGCGTCATATCTTGATCACGTTCTTCTTGTCTACGCCTCTGCTCTGTGGTCATGCCAATAGATAAAGTGGAGCTTGCTACCTCAGAATCCCTGGTATGCCAAGATCTACTTTGTTTCGTCATGCGATCTAACATATTGCTTGCTTGACCAAAGGTGAGGTCCATAAAAGATCCTCCAGCTGCGTTATCCACCACTGGTTTAGTTATTGAATTCAAGGCTCTGTATAGTATCTCCATTAGGTGAACGTTAGTCATATGATGGTTTGGACACCTCGCTAGCTTTGTCTTAAACCTCTCCCATGTTTCATGAAGAGCTTCAGTGGGAAGCTGACGAAAGTTGTTGATTTCATCTCTCAATTGTGCTCTTTTGGATGGCGGAAAGAATCTTTCTAGGAAAACGTCTCTCAATTGCCTCCAATTTGTAATAGAATCAGGAGTCAGCCCATTCAACCATAGTGTTGCCTCCCCAGACAGAGACAATGGAAATAGACGTAATCGAATTGCATTCTGACCAACTCCAGGATTGTCAAACGACTTGCATGTAGAAATAAAGTTGATGAGATGCATATTCGGATCATCGCCTGCTAGTCCACCAAATAATCCCTTGAGTTGCAATAACTGAATCATGGTGCTTGTGATGTTGAACTTGGCTCCGGGCGCTAATGGTGGAAGAATAATGGCTCCTGTGGCTCCGGCTCCATCAAGATCATCATCATCATCATCGAACGGTATCTCACGTTGTGCATCCATTGATGCACTGAACAAAAACCTGGAGTAAACAAAAACAAAAACTAAAAGTAAAAGTACGAGAGTCTTCGACCAAAGGGTCTAGTAATTATTACGAACTTGATTGACACTTGTATTCCCCGGCAACGGCGCCAATTTTTGATAACGCTCAATCTACAGCTCTCGTAGGAGTGTAAAGCGGTCGTTAGCAAATATAGAACCCAACTGGGTTGGGTATCGATCCCACAGGGAATAGCTTGGTCAACAAGTAAGTAAAGATTACTAGACTTTTAGTGCAAGTCTCGTAAAAAAGGGGGGAGTCTTGTCGTGCAAGTAATGTAACCAAAATAAGATCTAAAAACGGCAATAGCAAAGTAAAAAGAGAAAGAATATTTTAGTGAGATGTAAACAATGAGAATTGAGAAGTTGGGGTTATGTCCACCTTCTGAGGTATACGTCTCTATTGTCTATGAGTGTGTAGAATTCTGACATGCAATTGCTTATAGAGGATTGTAGTCGATGGTAAATCCAAGCGTCTCTCGACCTAAACAAGGACTATTTCACTTTAACTCTCTCGAGCTTAAAGCGTGTCTAACGGTACGAATTCTCCAAGAGGTTAGTCCAGTTACGGCACTAGCTTTTTAGTAGGAAAGGGTGTCCTACTACCTTGACATTATCTCTTTTCCAGACAAATAACTTTTCTCTCGAACAAGTTAAATGTTAGACTGGCGTATTCTTGCGTTTGCAACCGCAAAGAATGTAGATTAAGATGAAGAGAATAATGATATAAGCAATATACGTGCCTCGAACTCACAAACTCACAGCAATAGATAGTAACTCATTCGGCTTCCATAACCCCAACAGAGAAGTTTAGTTACCCATGAATGCGAAGGAAACCACAATTGACATTGTTATTATACCACAATAATGATCAATTTCGTGTAGCACAAGAGTGGTAGGCGTTAGGTGTGATTTCTTGCAGAGTAACGTTTCTCTTGTTGCAGAATTTTTGAATAGAAGAATAGACGAAAATAGAATTGATGGAAAGATTAGAAGAGTTGTAGAATTGTTTGTAGTGTAGAATAATAGAGGAGTAGAAGATGTGAGAAGATGTGAGGGATGGAAGGAAGTATTGTGTTCTCCCTCCTTGTTCTCTAAAATCTCTAGCATGATAGGGTATTTATAATACCCATATCCTAATCCTACTAAGCTAATGAAATAAATAACCAAATCCTACTAGACTAATGAAATCCTTAACCCAAATGTACTAGGTTAAGGTAACATTATCATAATCCACATAAAAAAATGAAATACATAACCTAATTGTACTAGGTTAATGTATCATTGTCAAAATCCAGCTTTGTGTCTGTAAGTCCCCAAAGTCTTCAGAATTGCTGTTTTAGCCCGGGACAGATTTTCCATGCAGCAGTTTTGGTCCCCAAAGTCTTCAGAAATGCTGTTTTAGCCCGGGACAGATTTTCCATGCAGCAGTTTTGGTCCTTAGGCGTGTAAACTCCCTTTCCTTCCTTCGTGAGCTTTCTTTGGCGTCAAGTAAGCCATAAAATGCTGAATTATGCATCATTTATACCTGAAACTTTACTAATCATGTTCGTTAGCTCATTTACAGGAAAAAAGACTAAAAGTGCATGAAATATATAATTTGTTCTCAAAACTAGGCTAAAATATGGGCAAAATATATTGATATAGGCGCGCAAATTCGCCTATCATCAGGGCCCACCCCCAAAACCGTGGGCTATAGCATACCAATTTAGCCCAAAAATGCCCTATTCGCGCCGTTTGTCCACCCGAAAGGCCACGAAAATTTAAACGGACCATACTGGGATGATCCCCAACCTCCTTGGCATGCCCCGGTCAATTTTCGGCCCACAATACGCTCGAACCCCGGGCCTACCCCTAAAATCGTGGGCTATAGCACACCAATTTGGCCCGAAAATGCCCCATTCAAGCCGTTTTGCCTGTTTGTCCACCCGAATGGCCACGAGAAATTAAACAGACCACACTGGGATGATCCGCAACCTCCCTGGCACGCCTCGGTCGATTTTTAGCCCACAGCACGCCCGGACCTCGGGCCACCCTCGAAACCGTAGGCTATAGCACATAGATTTGGCCCAAAAATGCACCGTTTGCGCTGTTTCACCCTTTTCTACCCAAATGGCCACGAAAATTTAAATGGACCACACTGAGATGATCCCAAACCTCCCAAGCATGCCTCGGTCGATTTTTGGCCCACAGCACGCTCGGACCCCAGGCCCACCCCCAAAACCGTGGGCTATAAAACACCGATTTGTCTCAAAAATGCCCCGTTCGCGCTGTTTCGCCCGTTTGTCCACCAAAATGGCCACGATAATTTAAACGGACCACACTGGGATGATCCTCAACCCCCTAGTACGCCCCGGTCGATTTTCGAGCCACAACACGCCCGAACCCCAAAACCGTGGGTTATAACACACCAATTTGGCCCGAAAATGCCCCGTTTGCGCCGTTTCACCCGTTTGTCCTTCCAAATGGCCACAAATTTAAATGGACCATACTAGGATGATCCCCAATATCCCTAGCATGCCCTGGTCGATTTTTGGCCCACAGTACGCTCGGACCCCGGGCCTACCCCCAAAACTGTGGGTTATAGCACACCGATTTGGCCCAAAAATACCCCGTTCGTACTATTTCGCAAGTTTGTCCACCCGAATGGCCACAAAAATTTAAACGGACCAGACTGGGACGATCCCCAACCTCCCTGGCACACCCTGGTCTATTTTCGGCTCACAGCACGCCCGGACCCCGGGCACACCCCCAAAACCGTGGGCTATAGCACACCAATTTGGCCCGAAAATGCTCTGTTTGCACCGTTTCACCCGTTTGTCTACCCAAATTGCCACAAAAATTTAAACAGACCACACTGGGATGATCCCCAACCTCTCTGGCACGCCCCAGTCGATTTTCGGCCCACAGTACGCCCGAACCCCAGGCCCACCCCCGAAACTGTGGGCTATAGCACATTGATTTGACCAAAAAATGCCCCGTTCATGCCATTTCGCCCGTTTGTCCATCCGAATGGCCACGAAAATTTAAACGGACCATACTGGGACGATCCCCAACCTCCTTGGCATGCCCTGGTCAATTTTCGGCCCACAACACACCCGGGCCCACCCCCAAAACCGTGGGCTATAGAACATCGATTTGGCTCGAAAACGTCCCATTTGCAGCTTTTTGCCCGTTTGTCCAACCAAATGACCACAAAAATTTAAACGGACCACACTGGGACGATCCCCGACCTCCCTGGCATGCCCCGATTGATTTTTGGCCCACAGCACGCTCTGACCCCGTCCCACCCCCAAAATCGTGGACTATATAGCACACCAATTTTGCCCAAAAATGCCCCATTCGCCCCGTTTTGTCCATTTGTCTACCCAAATAGCCACAAAAATTTAAACGAACCACACTGGATGATCTTCAACTTCACTGGCACGCCCCAGTCAATTTTCGACCCACAACACGCTCGAACCCCGGGCCCACCCCTAAAACCGTGGGCTATAACACACCAATTTGGCTTGAAAATGCCCCGTTCGCGCTGTTTCGCTCGTTTGTACACTCGAATGGCCACAAAAATTTAAACGGACCATACAGGGACGATCCTCAACCTCCCTAGCATGCCCCGTTCGATTTTCGGCCCACAACACGCCCGGACCACGGGCCCACCCTCGAAACCGTGGGCTATAGCATGCCGATTTGGCCCGAAAATACTCCATTCGCACCGTTTCGCCCGTTTGTCCACCCAAATGGCCTCGAAAATTTAAACGGATCACACTGGGACGTTCCCCAACCTCCCTGATACGGGAAAGACAACGAAAACACGAAACAACTCCAAAACAGTCCACTAATCTTAAGGATTTGAGGACTAAGATGGAGACCACTCTCGGATTCACTACAACAACAATAATACGAGATAACAAAGGTGCATTTGACACCCAAAACAGCAGCAACACAATGATAACAAGATGAACACAATGAGAACAAATTTCGGATTCAAGAAGGACACAAAATAGTCCACTATGAATCTACAAAGTGCAATAAGATAAAGATAGATAGATAGACCAAATGAGGGAATAATATTAACAACCCAAGAATTGTTACACCTTTGGACCTTTAATACTACACACAACACTAACCTATCTCCTACGTAGGCACAAGAGAGATCTTGATCTCCCAAGGACCAACGTTTCCAAGCTTCAATCTAAAACGAGTGATTCTACACTCAAGTTGATTTCCCTAGTTACAATTTCAGATTTGTGCCTCAAGGAGAGAGGACTTGTCTTTCAATGTTATACAACATTCATCATCATCAAAATCTGCCTAACAAATGACCTAAAAGGTTCCTTATATAGTAGTTTACAAACAAAGTGTGAAATGTCCAAAATGACCTCTTAGTCTCAAGTCTTCAAGTGGGTGCCCTTGGAGAGCATTATATGAACGGTTTTGGACCCTTTTTAAGTCCTTATTTGCACTTCACTTTCACACTCCAAGTCTCGGGTTCAATACATCTCACAAACATGCATCCTCGTGGTCGTACTCGTATCACTCCTTGGCACACCTCGATCGATTTTTGGCCCACAATACGCCCGAACGCCGGGCCCACCCCCAAAACCGTGGGCAATAACACACCGATTTGGCTAAAAAATGCCCCGTTCGTGTCGTTTCTCCCGTTTGACCACCCAAATGGCCACGCAAATTTAAACGGACCACATTGGGTTGATCCCCACCTCCCTGGCATGCCCTGGTCAATTTTTGGCCCAAAGCACGCCCGGACCCCGGGCCCACCCCCGAAACCGTGGGCTATAGCACACCGATTTGGCCTAAAAACACCCCGTTCGCGCCGTTTTGCTCGTTTGTCCACCCAAATGGCCACGAAAATTTAAACGGACCACACTGGGATGATCCAAACCTCCCTGGCACTCCCCGATCAATTTTTGACCCACAACACCCCTGAACCCCGGGCCCACCCCCGAAGACATGGGCTATAGCAAATCGATTTGGCTCGACAATTCCCCGTTCGCGCTCTTTCTCCCGTTTGTCCACCCAAATGGCCATAAAAATTTAAACGGACCACACTGGGACGATCCCCAACCTCCCTTGCATGCCACGATCGATTTTTGGCCCACAGCTCCCCCGAACCCTGGTCTCACCCCCGAAACCGTGACCTATATAGCACACCGATTTGGCCCAAAAATGCCCCGTTCGCATCATTTCGCCCATGTATCAACCCGAATGGCCACGAAAATTTAAAACGACTACACTGGGACGATCCCCAACCTCCCTGGCACGCTCCAATTGATTTTCGGCCAACAACACGCTCAAACCTAGGGCCCACCCCCAAAACCGTGGTCTATAGCACACTGTTTTGGCCCGAAAATGCCCCGTTCACGCCGTTTTGCTCGATTGTCAACCCAAATGGCCACGAAAATTTAAACGAACCATACTGGGATGATCCCCAACCTCCCTGGCACACCCCGGTCGATTTTCGGCCCATAGCACACCCGTACCCCGAGCCCACCCCCTAAACCGTGTGCTATAGCACTCCAATTTGGCCCGAAAATGCTCCATTCGCGACGTTCTGCCCGTTTGTCTACCCAAATGGCCACGAAAATTTAAAAGGACCACACTGAGACGATCCACAACCTCCCTGGCACGTCCCGGTTGATTTTTGGCCCACAACATGCCCAAACCCTGTGCCCACCCCTGAAATCGTGGGCTAATAGCACACCAATTTGGCCCAAAAATGTCCCGTTCACAGCTTTTCGCCCGTTTGTCCACCCAAATGGCCACAAAAATTTAAAAGAACCACATTAAGACGATCAATAACCTCCCTGGCACGCCCCGGTCAATTTTTGGCCCACAGCACGCCCGAACCCATGTGCCTACCCCTAAAATTGTGGGCTTATAGCACATCGATTTGGACCAAAATGCCCCGTTCGCGTCGTTTTGCCCGTTTGTCCACCCAAATGGCCACGAAAATTTAAACTGACCACACTGGTACGATCCCCAACCTCCCTGGCACGCCCCAGTCAATTTTTAGCCTACAGTACGCTCGGACCCCGGGCCCACCCCCGAAACCATGGCCTATAGAACACCGATTTGGTCCAAAATTGCCCTGTTGATGGTATCAGATCCATGTTGTTATCAGAGCCATGTTGTTGGATAGTATAAGTCTAAGTATAACATGTTATACTTATGGTAGACTTATGTCTTTACCATAAGTATAACATGCTATACTTGAGTACCTTTCTCTCTGAAATGATTAGCTCGGGCGTGAAGTATCATTATTCTGTCTAAGTATGAGTATGCCGAGTAATATACGGCTTCAGATGTTTGCATAGCCAGAAAAATGGTAGCTAAGTGTTGGCTTAACCAAAAGGTGTTCCTACCTACAAGATGACTTGACAAAATTTTGAGTAAAATCCAAGATAGCCCTCAGTACGACCTCAGAGACTTAGGCATTTAAGTATAGTCTAATTTTGATATTGTCTTAGGTTACTTATACTTTAGTCTATAACATAATTATGTCTTGTTCTTGTCCCGAGTGCCGGCCACTTCGCAGGTGGAATGTGGGTCTCACTGGTCCCATTATATGTTTAATCAAGAATAATTCCGACTCTTTGAGTCTCTATCCTTAACTTTTCGATAATTTCGACTCTTTGAGTCTCTATCTAAGGGACTAATTATTTCGATTTTTAATAACCTCAATTAGGATTAATCATAGAATGGATCCCGATAAGATTGTGCTAAACCGCGTGGTTTTAGCATAGCTCCATTGTCTTCACTTTGGGATGATGAAGCTTCATCCAGCAATTTCTTGATGGCTTCTTCATTAGGATCATCATCAATTTCTGAGAGAGCTTTCTGGAGTCTCTTTTTAAAATCAATCTTTGATGGTG
This sequence comes from Capsicum pubescens, assembly GCA_030864215.1. Classification (NCBI taxonomy): domain Eukaryota; kingdom Viridiplantae; phylum Streptophyta; class Magnoliopsida; order Solanales; family Solanaceae; genus Capsicum; species Capsicum pubescens. The sequence goes on along the minus strand of CM061543.1, from coordinate 310,184,171 downwards.
ATTTTTTGGTTGAAGTGCTTGGAGAGGATTTTAGAGGCTTTCTTGGTGCATCTTTTGGTGCAGGAGTCCATCCTCAGATGAAAATTTCTTTAGACAAGTATTTGATCCTGTCAAATTCATGAACTGCAAAGATGCACCAATTCTAGCAGGAACATAGGCCTCAGACTTATAACTGGCATGATTATAAGAATGCATAGTTTAGCTTTTTGTACTTACGACCAACTACGCACACTTGGTTTGTAAAGTATAGCCCAGAGCTAGCAAAATCGGTTATCCCAAGATGGTTCTACGAATGGTGGAATTGTTTCGGAGGTAACCAAGATGTTTTACCCAAAATATTTTTTGAAAAATTCGGTCAATTTCAAATTGACCAAGGCATTTCCTCTTTACCTGAACACATAAAAATGTGTAAATATTTTATCCAAAAAAGGATTTCTTATATTATCAGCTGGACCTTTGCAGTTCATGAATTTGACAGGATCAAATACTTGTCTAAAAAAAATTTCATCCGAGGATAGACTCCTGCACCAAAAGATGCACCAAGAGAGCCTCTAAAATCCTCTCCAAGCACTTCAACCAAAAAATCACCATCAAAGAGTGATTTGAAAAAGAGACTCCAGAAAGCTCTCTCAAAAATTGATGATGATCCTAATGAAGACACCATCATGAAATTGTTGGATGAAACTTCATCATCCATAAGTGAAGACAATGGAGATATGCTAAAACCACGCGGTTTAGCACAATCTTATCGGGATCCATTCTATGATTAATCCTAATTGAGGTTATTAAAAACCGAAATAATTAGTCCCTTAGATAGAGACTCAAAGAGTCAGAATTATCGAAAGGGTAAGGATAGAGACTCAAAGAGTTGGAATTATTCTTGATTAAACATATAATGGGACCAGTGAGACCCACATTCCACCTTCGAAGTGGCCGGCACTCGGGACATAAAAGGACAACTTGCTTTAAATACTTTAATCAAAAGCAAGGGACCCATCTTATCAGACAAAAGGATAAGAAAATCTGAGGCTTCCAATAAGATTGAAGAAAGAAGATTTTCATTATATGGATCTCATCCTTTGAAGTCTATAAAAGGCTCTTGATTAACCTTGGAAGGCATCAACAAATTTTTCATTCAAAAAATTTTCTCTCAGTCTTGCTACTTTGTAATCTTTTATTGTAATCTCTGGTGAAGTATCATTCAGTGTAATCACCATGGAGCTCATGTGCTCATCATCATCAATATAATCCTCTGCACTCTTCAAGAGTAATATTTCTTGTGTTAATTATTTTATTTTCCGCATCTCCGATCCGTTTTATGGTATCAAAGCCCAGACTTATAACTGGCATACTAGACATTTGGGTATCAGACTTATTCTATCAACGGGGCATAAGTATCAGAGCCATGTTGTTGAATACTAGCATGAGTGGCTAATTTCTTACGTCTAGGCTATGTACAATTCTGATTATGGTATAACTATTGCTATCTAACCTAGAAATAAATATCTTGGTTAAATTATACTTGAGTACCTTTCTCTCTAAAACGATTAGCTCGGGCGTGGGGTATCATTATTCTGTCCAAGTATGAGTATGCCGAGTAATATACGTCTTCAGGTGTTGGCATAGCCAGAAAAATGGTAGCTAAGTGTTGGCTTAACCAAAAGGTGTTCCTACCTACAAGATGACTTGACAGAATTTGTAGTAAAATCCAAGATAGCCCTCACTATGACCTCAGAGACTTAGGCATTTAAGTATAGTCTAATTTTGATATTGTTTTAGGTTACTTATACTTTAGTCTATAACATATGTATGTCTTATTCTTAGTCTAAGACGTCTTTTCCCTTTATGGATAACCATCAGAATATTGCTAATAGTTCTAATATGTCTTCCATATCTACTCAGATTATTTCTAAAGTAGAATATGATTTGCAAAATTGGTCTATTCCTAAGGAACCTTTTAAAAAAATTTATCAAGTTGGTAATTTCAGCATGATAAAAAATTATAATATTAAGACCTGTGAGTCTACTATTGCTATTAATAATTCTCTTGAAATAATTAAGTTGCTAATTGCTAACGATATTGATCGATATAAAAAAGAATTTAAATTTCTGCATATTGGTTTTGTTCAAGTTGCTGTTAAACCATTATTCCGAAAAGGTTTAAATATTCCTATTTGTCTACTTCTTAGGGATGATAGACTCTTAAATTTTGACGATTCTCTTTTAGGAGTCCTTCAAAGTAACCTCGCTAATGGCCCGGTATACTTAAATTGCTATCCTAATTTTTCGGTGGATATTCATGACCCTAATGTTTTGGATACTTTGACACTTAATGTCAAGACCAAAAATATGAATAGCAAGGTAGACACCAGAGAAATAGCAGTAATATACAGAGTATATTACAAGCTTATGAAAACCACTATAGCCCCAAAAGCTATAGCAACTAGTGTCAAAGGAGTTACCATTCTCATGTAAGCTAATCATGAGCACTGTACCACTTTTGTTCCTAGACTCCTAAGATGCAATGACATTCTCTCGGATGAAGATTGGCACTTTGATGCCATCACTACTCCTCAATCCATCGAACCCGAGAGATCACAGATTGATAGGGTTACCCAATTTCCTGATGGATCTATAAACCTTAAGTTTCTTAGAACAACTTCCCATAGTCAAGCTTCTTCAAGTAGACGCATGTATTCAGCTAGACCTTCGTCCTTTCAGCCCCCGAAAGAAGTTGAGACCAATACTTTGGAAGCAATCAATCATGGAAAGTTCTAAGGTGTAGATTTCTCGAAACCTATTCCTAAAGTTTACTATGAAGCTAAAGCTTCGGTTGCCTCTGATCTGGGAAGCCCTACTCCTAGCGATATGAGACCCAAGGGTCATGAAAGAAAAACTTCCATAGATGTTCTCTCTGCCAACAACTTTGTCCCGAACAAAGCTGAATTAAGTCGATTATGGAACTTACCTGAGCATCAACAAAAAATAGAATGGTATAAGGAAACCTATTCTAGAGACCAACGAGTCTCCTTTAGAGACAAATGGTTTGCTGACATGACAAGATTCGGAACCGAAATAGAGTTCTTCAAATGGTTTGAATATTCAGGTCAAATGGGAAACGAAAAAGACTCCCTCCAAGTCCTGATTAATAAATGGCATACTAAGAATGCTATCATAGAAAATTCCATTCCTCCCTTGGAAGGAATTAGTATTCCTTATAGAGATGGTATTATTCAAGCTTCTCCTTTCAAAAAGGCCATGGGTAAAGATACCGCCCTCATCACAACGACCGATATTGATAGAGTTCTTGAGCAAAACAACTACACCAATCAGTTGTTGTATGTTGTGGCCAAACAAATTGAAAAATCCTCCAAAGGCTCTACTTCAATTGGTGATAAGCCTTGTACTTCCAAATACAATCCTCACATAGAGGCTATCACATTTTTAAGATCCCCGAATTTTCTAGAGACAAGTTCCCTAAGCTCACTAGCCAAATCTCTGCTGATCCAGAGATTTTAGAACAAATCAATGATTAGCTAATAAAGCTTAAAATTTCCGATAGTAAACCTACCGAAATTCCTATCGCAAAACCTTCCAGTAGTAAACCTACCAAAAATCTACCGCAAAATCTTCCAGTAGTAAACCCATCAAAAACCCTAGTCCTTCTGGGAGTAAACCCGCGACATATAAAATAAGGATGATTAATGAATCTAAGAAACAAATTCATTACATCAAAACAGGTCAATATCATAACAAAAAGAATTTTTACGCTAGGCCCTCTTTCCAGGATATGCAGTTCGAGGAAAATGTTTTCCTTTCATCATCTTCTAACGATGGAGGAAGCATAATTGAATGGAAAATTGATGGCCTCACTGAGCATCAAATTTATAGTAAGCTCCATGATATGGGGATTGCTATTACTGCCTATAAGCTCAGGAATAGTGGGGATAAATATTCCGCTCACATGCTAATAGCTGGATTTACTGGAATGTTAAGACACTGGTGGGACAATTATCTCTCCGAAGAAGAAAAGAATAACTTTCTTGAGGTAGTAACTTACAAAGAAGTCATAAATACTGAAAATGAGGTTCATACTACTCCAATAGAGCCTGTCGAGGATGCTACTGCAACTTTACTCTATTGCATAGCCAAACATTTTATTGGCGAACCTAAGCTTTTTCAAGATAGGAGTCTAGAAATCCTCAATAATCTCCATTGAAAAAAGTTAGGAGATTTCAAATGGTACAAAGATATGTTCATCCAAAAAGTCATGATTAGGGCAGATTGCAATAATAATTTCTGGAAAGAAAGATTTATTAGTGGACTCCTCCTCTATTTGGTGAAAAGGTTCGAACTAAAATTAGAGATAGGTGCGAAGGGAAGATACCCTATGAACACCTAACTTATGGAGACCTTGCTAGTATTACTACCGTCGTCGCATTTGAGCTTTGTACTGACTTAAAGCTAAAAGAACAACTCAAGAAAGAGCAAAAATTATCTTCTTCAGAACTTGGAAGCTTTTGTCAAGACTTTGGTTTTCCAAAGCTTACCTCGCCTTCTTCTAAAAGGAAAGAAAGAAGGTCTCCAAAAAATTATACTCCTCTGAGAAAAGGAGACAAGGTAAAGAGAAAAAAGAAAAAAGATCCAGGAGAAGATTTAAAAGGAAAAAATCTTCAGATTCTTCTCAGGATGAATGTTGGACCTGTGGAAAAAGGGGTCACAGATCCAACCAACGTCCACGAAATAAGAAAAAGAAGAAGATAAATCTTCTAGGAATTGATGAAGAAACTAAACAAAAGTTATGCTCTATCCTCGAGGAAGAAGAATTTGAGTCTGAAGATTCTTCCGAAGAAGGAGAATACAGTGATGAAGAATTCATCAATATTGCAAATAATTCTGAACCTGAGTCTGAAAATAGTGAAATAGAATGCAATTGTAAAGGATTATTTTGCTACTGTGATAGCAAATCTGTAAGCACTCTTTCAGAAAATACTATTGAAACTTTGTTTGCCACCACCGAACATATTAAAGATGATGAAGCAAAATGAAAGTATCTTTTAGAATTAAAGAGGCTAGTCACTCAGCAAAAACGTGAGGACAAACCCAAGGTTACCCCTTTCAGCATGAAAGATGTCATGCAGAGGTTTGACACTAGGAGAGAACCCTCTATTAGTGATCTTCAAAGAGAAGTCAAGCTTCTTAAGGAAGAAATTAGAGAAGTCAAAGCTAGACTTCACAAAATTGAGATTGATACCCTTACAGAACAAGTTCTCAAAAGGGTCAGTCCACCTGAAGAAGGAACTTCAGGCAATAAAAACATTTCTATTGAAGATATAGAAGATAATGACGAAAGGGATCCAGGTATTGATGTTATCTCTCAGGTTAAACCTCCTAGTAATCATATTTTGATCAAACTTGTTATTAATGATGATCTAATCCTTAACAAAGTCGCTTTATTTGATAGTGGTACAGACAGAAACTGCATTGTCGAAGGACTTCTCCCCACTAAATATCTCCAGAAATGAACTGCAAAAATTTATGGCGCTACAGGTAAAGGATCGACATTGACTACACCCTGCCTAAAGCCCATATTTGCAACAATGGTATTTGCCTTGTTAATGATTTTGTGATTACAAAAGATATTAACGAAGAAATCATTTTGGGACTACCTTTTGCAACCCAGTTAAAACCTTATCTAATAGATTTTACACATATCCGCAGTACTGTTTTAGGGATAGAACTTGTTTTCCCTCTCATGAAAACAATGACTTTAAAAGAAAGTCAATTTCTTCATAAACATACTGCCTTTAGAGTAAATCTTTTACAAAATCAAATTGGTTTATTAAGAAATGATATTAAAAATGCAAAAATTGAGCAAATTTTAAAACCCCTCGAAATGATATTCAAAATTGCTAATCTTCAAAAAACTTTTGAAAAAGAAATTTGCTCAGACTTTCCAAATGCTTTTTGGGAAAGGAAATCACACATTGTTGATTTACCTTACATAGAAGCGTTCAATGAAAAAGCCATTTCCACTAAAGCTAGGCCAATTCAAATGAACCATGATTTAATGGAAATTTGTAAAAAGGAAATTGATAACCTTTTAAAAAATAATAGTATTCCCCCTTCAAAATCTCCTTGGAGCTGTTCAGCCTTTTATGTTAACAATGCTGCGGAGAAAGAACGGGGCGCTCCCAGACTTGTTATTAATTACAAACCCTTGAATAATGCTTTAAAATGGATTCGTTGTCCTATCCCTAATAAGAGGGACCTTTTGAAACGTACCTATAAAGCTAATATTTATAGTAAGTTTGATATGAAGTCAGGATTTTGGCAAATTCAAATTTCTAAAAAAGATAAATACAAAATTGCCTTCAATGTCCCATTTGGGCAATTTGAGTGGAATGTTATGCCTTTCGAGTTAAAGAATGCCCCTTCAGAATTTCAAAATATCATGAATAGTATTTTTAATCACATTAGTCATATATCAATTGTTTATATTGATGATGTTTTAATATTTTCCGAGGACATAGATTCTCATTTTAAACACTTAAACATTTTTTTTAAAATTGTCCATCACAATGGCTTAGTCGTTAGTGCTAGAAAAATGAAGCTCTTTCAAACAAAAATAAGATTTCTTGGGCATGATTTGTATCAAGGTTCTTATAAACCAATTTGTAGAGCCATTGAGTTTGCAGAGAAATTCCCAGATGTCATTACTGACAAGACTCAACTCCAAAGGTTTTTAGGAAGCCTTAATTATATTGCAAATTTCATTCCCAAGGTAAGACAAATCTGTAAACCTTTTTTTGACAGGTTAAAAAAAAATCCTCTTCCTTGGAAGGAAGAACATACTAATGTTGTTGTTATAAAGGTAAAAGATATGGTTAAGGATTTACCCTGCCTCGAAATCCCTCACCCGGACTATTTTATGATTGTTGAAACTGATGCCTCTGACATTGATTATGGGGGAATTCTTAAGCAAAGAGAAACTCCTACCTCAGTAGAAAAATTAGTTCGTTATACTTCTGGAGTCTGGAACTCTGCTCAAAAAAATTATAGCAATGTTAAAAAAGAAATCCTCTCTATTATTTTGTGTATTTCTAAATTTCAGGATGATTTGATTAACAAAGAATTCCTGCTTAGAGTGGATTGCAAATCCGCTAAGGATATTCTCCAAAAGGATGTTAAGAATTTGGTTTCTAAACAAATATTTGCTAGATGTCAGGCTCTATTATCTAGTTTTGATTTCCAAATAGAATTTTTCAAGGGACAAAATAACTCTCTTCCAGATTTTCTAACTCATGAATTTTTGCAGGGAAAAGATGAGGCCAACGGATATAGGCCAAACAAGAACCTTGTAAAAAATAAGGAGGTGGAGAGAAAAAGCCCATCCATCAGCCCGTTCAACATCAGGCCATCATGGAATGACCAAAACAAGTTCTCGGTCTTAGGACATCCTACCCTCACGATAAATCCTTTCCCAGCATTACCAAGCCCTTCTTGCTCAAATCCTACGAAGAAACCGTTCATAAAAGAATCTGAACCATGTTCGCTTTCTCCAATCGAAAAACCAAGATTTTCCGTAGTACAAACTAAAGAAAGTTATCCAATGAAAACTCCTGAAAGTTATTCAGAAGCAGTGTCACCTTTAGCCTCCCCAGCTCAAAAGGTTAAAGAAACCTTTACTAACATTTCTCTATAGGTGGCTCCAATCCTAGCTTTGGATAAGGAGCATGAAAATTATGATATCAGACATCTGGTGCGACCTCTGTATTGTGAACGGAACTATGTGGATTCCGACAACTCCCTCAAAACCAGAAAATATTATGAATTCATTTTAATTGACTCTGGCTCTATTGAAATAGAGCATCAGCTAAAGGATAGACATGACCCCAATAGTATTACTTATTCAAAATTTACCATTAAAAAGATTTTAACTCCTTTTGAACGATGAGTAGACCATTTACTCACTCCTATAGTCCTTTCCCAGGAACATAAGCCTCAAACTTATAACTGGCATAATTATAAGAATGCATGGTTTAACTTTTTGTACTTACAACCAACTACGCACACTTGGTTTGTAAAGTATAGACCAGAGCTAGCAAAATTGGTTATCCCAAGATGGTTCTACGAATGGTGGAATTGTTTCGGAGGTAACCAGGATGTTTTACCCAAAACATTTTTTGAAAAATTCGGTCAATTTCAAATTGACCAAGGCATTTCCTCTTTACCTGAACACATAAAAATGTGTAAATATTTTATCCAAAAAAGGATTTCTTATATTATCAGCTGGACCTTTGCAGTTCATGAATTTGACAGGATCAAATACTTGTCTAAAAAAATTTTCATCCGAGGATGGACTCCTGCACCAAAAGATGCACCAAGAGAGCCTCTAAAATCCTCTCCAAGCACTTCAACCAAAAAATCACTATCAAAGAGTGATTTAAAAAAGAGACTCCAGAAGGCTCTCTCAGAAATTGATGATGATCCTAATGAAGAAGCCATCATGAAATTGCTGGATGAAGCTTCATCATCCAAAAGTGAAGACAATGGAGATATGATAAAATCACGTGGTTTAGCACAATCTTATCGGCATCCATTCTATGATTAATCCTAATTGAGGTTATTAAAAACTGAAACAATTAGTCCCTTAGATAGAGACTCAAAGAGTTGGAATTATCGAAAGGGTAAGGATAGAGACTCAAAGAGTTGGAATTATTCTTGATTAAACATATAATAGGACCAGTGAGACCCACATTCCACCTTCGAAGTGGCCGGCACTCGGGACATAAAAGTACAACTTGCTTTAAATACTTTAATCAAAAGCAAGGGACCCATCTTATCAGATAAAAGAATAAGAAAATCTGAGGCTTCCAATAAGATTGAAGAAAGAAGATTTTAATTATCTGGATCTCATCCTTTGAAGTCTATAAAAGGCTCTTGATTAATCGTTGGAAGGCATCAACAAATTTTTCATTCAAAATTTTTTCTCTCAGTCTTGCTACTTTGTAATATTTTATTGTAATCTCTGGTGAAGTATCATTCAGTGTAATCAACATAGAGCTAATGTGCTCATCATCATCAATATAATCCTTTGCACTCTTCAAGAGTAATATTTAATGTGAGATAACATCAATACCTGGATCCCTTTCGTCAGGATTTCTTTCGTCATTATCTTCTATATCTTCAGTAGAAAAGTTTTTTCTACCTGAAGTTCCTTCTTCAGGTGGACTGACCCTTTTGAGAACTTGTTCTGTAAGGGCATCAATCTCGATTTTGTGAAGTCTAGCTTTGACTTTTCTAATATCTTCCTTGAGAAGCTTGACTTCTGGATCGACATGACCCCAATAGTATTACTTATTCAAAATTTACCATTAAAAAGATTTTAACTCCTTTTGAATGGCGAGTAGACCATTTACTCACTCCTATAGTCCTTTCTCAGGAACATTGGCCTCAGACTTATAACTGGCATGATTATAAGAATGCATGGTTTAACTTTTTGTTCTTACGACCAACTACGCACACTTGGTTTGTAAAGTATCGCCCAGAGCTAGCAAAATCGGTTAACCCAAGATGGCGCTACGAATGGTGGAATTGTTTCGGAGGTAACCAGGATATTTTACCACGCCCGAACCCTAGGTCCACCCCCAAAACCGTGGGCTATAGTACACCGATTTGGCTCGAAAATGCCCCGTTCGCGCCGTTTCGCCCGTTTGTCCACCCAAATAGCCACGAAAATTTAAACGGACCACACTGGGACGATCCCCAACCTCCCTGGAATTCCCCGATCGATTTTTGGCCCACAGCACGCCCGAAACTCGAGCCCACCCCCAAAGTCGTGGGGTATAGCACACTAATTTGGTGCGAAAATGCCCCGTTCGCGTCGTTTTGCCCGTTTATTCACCCAAATGTCCACGATACCATAAGATGGGAAATAAAATGGCTAAGTCTACCCATATTGGGAGGGGTATGCTAGTATAACCGGTTATAGGGAAGGGTTGGTCCAAGTATAACCAGTTATAGGGAGGGGTAGCAATAGTATGCTACCATAATACTAACAGACTTATATTGGGTGGGCCTAATAATGATTTTCTTCCCACAGCACGCCCGAACCCCGGGCCCACCCCGGAAACCTTGGGCTATAGCACACCGATTTGGCCCGAAAATGTCCCGTTCGCGGCGTTTTGCCCGCTTGTCCACCCAAATGGTCACAAAAAATTAAACGGACCATACTGGGATGATCCCCAACCTCCCTGGCACGCCTCTATTGATTTATGGCCCACAACATGCTCGAACCCTGGGCCCACCCCAAAATCGTAGGCTATAGAACACCGATTTGGCCCGAAAATGCCCCGTTCGCATCGTTTCATTCGTTTGTCCACCCAAATAGCCACGAAAAATTAAACGGACCATACTGGGAAGATCCCTAACCTCACTCCCGGAACCTGAGCCCACCCTCGAAACCGTGGGCTATAGCACACCGATTTGGTCCGAAAGTGCCCCATTCACGTCGTTTCACCCGTTTGTCCACTCGAATGGCCACATAAATTTAAATGGACCACACTAGGACGATCTACAACCTCCATGGCATGTACCAATCGATTTTCGACCCACATCACGCCCGAACTCCGGGCCCACCCCCGAAACCGTGGGCTATAGCACACAAATTTTGCTCGAAAATGCCCTGTTCATACCATTTCGCCCGTTTGTCCACCCGAATAGCCACAAAAATTAAAACAAACCACACTGGGATGATTCCCAACCTCCCTAGCACGCCCCAATTAATTTTTGGCCCACAACACGCATGAACCCCGGGCCCACCCTTAAAAACGTGGGCTATAGCACACCGATTTAGCTCGAAAATGCCCCGTTCTCGCCGCTTCGCCCGTTTGTCCACCCAAATGTGCACGAAAATTTATACGACCACACTGGGATGATCCCTAAACTCCCTAGCACGCCTGAGTCAAGTTTCGGCCTACAGCACGCCCGGACCCCGTGCCCTCCCCCGAAATCGTGGACTATAGCACACCGATTTGACCCATAAATGTCCCGTTGGCACCGTTTCGCCCGTTTGTCCACCCGAATGGCCACAAAAATTTAAACGGACCACAATGGGATGATCCCCAACCTCCTTGGCATACCCCGATCGATTTTCGACCTACAACATGTCTGGACCCCGAGCCTATCCCAAAAACCATGGGCTATAGCACACGAATTTCTCTAGAAAAATCCCCGTTCGCGTCGTTTTGCTCGTTTGTTCACACAAATGACTACGAAAATTTAAACGGACCACAGTGGGACGATCCCCAACCTCTCTGGCACGCCCCGGTCGATTTTTGGCACATAGCACGCCCGTACCCCGAGGCCACCCGCGAAAACGTGGACTATAGCACACCGATTTGGCCTGAAAGTGCCCCATTCGCGTCGTTTTGCCCGTGTGTCCACCCGAATGGCCATGAAAATTTAAACCGACCTTACTAGGATGATCCCCAACCTCCTTGGCACGTCCCGGTTGATTTTCGGCCCACATCATGCTAGGACCCTGGGCCCACCCCCGAAATCGTGGGCTATAACACACTAATTTGGCCAGAAAACTCCCCGTTTGCGCTGTTTCGCCCGTTTGTCCACCCATATGGCCATAGAAATTTAAACGGACCATACTGGGATGATCCCCAACCTCCCTGGCATGTCCTGATCAATTTTTGGCCCTCAGCATGCACGAACCCCAAGCCCACCCCCAAAACCGTGGGCTTTAGCACACAGATTTGGCTAAAAAATGTCCCATTCATGCCGTTTCGCCAGTTTATCCACCCGAATGGCCACGAAAATTTAAACGGACCAGACTGGGATGATCCCCAACCTCCCTGGCAGGCCCTGGTTGATTTTTGGCCCACAGCACGCTCGGACCCCGGGCCCACTCTCAAAATCGTAGGCTATAGCACACTGATTTGACCCGAAAATGCCCCGTTCGCACCGTTTCGCCCATTTGTCTACCCAAATATCCACAAAAAGTTAAACGAACTATACTGGTATGATTCCCAACCTCCCTGGCATGCCCCAGTTGATTTTTGGCCCACAGCACGCTCGGACCCCGAGCCCATCCCCAAAACTGTGGGCTATAGCACACCGATTTAGCTCGAAAATGCCCCGTTCGCGCTATTTCGCCCGTTTGTCCACTCGAATGGCAATAAAAATTTAAACGGACCATACTGGGACGATCCCCAACCTCCTTGGCATGCCCCAATAGATTTTCAACCCTTAGCACGCCCGAGCCCACCCCCGAAACCGTGGGCTATAGCACACTGATTTGGCCAGAAAATGTCCCGTTCGCGGCGTTTCACCCGTTTGTCCATCAAAATGACCACAAAAATTTAAAAGGACCACACTGGGACGATCCCAAACCTCCCTGTCACGCCCCGATTGATTTTTGACCCACAACACGCTCGGACCCCAGGCCCACCCCCAAAATCGTGGGTTATAGCACATCGATTTGGCTCGAAAATACCCCGTTCTCGCCGTTTCGCTCGTTTGTACATCCGAATGGCCACGAAAATTTAAACAGACCATATAGGGATGATCCCCAACCTCCCTGGCATTCCCCATTCGATTTTTGGCCCACAACATGCCCGAACCCTGGGCCCACCCCTAAAACCGTGGGCTATAGCACGCTGATTTGGCCCAAAAATGCCTCGTTCGCGCTGTTTCACCCGTTTGTTCACCCGAATGGCCACATAAATTAAAATGGACCACAGTGGGACGATCCCCAACCTCCCTGGCATTCTCGGTCGATTTTCGGCCCACAGCACGCTTGGAACCGGGGCCCACCCTCAAAACCGTAGACTATAGCACACCGATTTTGCTCGAAAATACCTCGTTCTCGCTGTTTTGACCGTTTGTCCACCCAAATGGCCACGAAAATTTAAACGGACCACACTGGGAGGATCCCAAACCTCCCTGGCACACCCCGATCAATTTTCAGCCCACAACACGCCCGAACCCCGATCCCACCCCCGAAACCGTGGGCTATAGCACACCGATTTGGCCCAAAAATACCCCGTCCATGCCGTTTCACCCGTTTGTCCACCCAAATGGCAACGAAAATTTAAACGGACCACACTGGGACGATCCCAACTCTTCCTGGCACGTCCCGGTTGATTTTTCTCCCACAGCACACCCGGACCCCAAGCCCACCTCCTATACTGTAGGTTATAGCAGGCCGATTAGGCCCAAAAATGCCCTGTTCGCACCGTTTCGTCCGTTTATCCACCCAAATAGCCACGAAAATTTAAATGGACCACACTGGGACGATCCTCAACCTCTCTAGCACGCCTCGGTCGATTTTTGGCCCACAGCATGCCCGAAACCCGAGCCTACACCTGAAATCGTGGACTATTGCACACTGATTTAGCTCGAAAGTGCCCCATTTACGCCGTTTTGCCCGTCTGTCTACCCGAATAGCCACGAAAATTTAAACCGACCACACTAGGATGATCCCCAATCTCCCTGGCATGCCCCGATCAATTTTTGGCCCACAAAATGCCCAGAACCTGGGCTCACCCCTGAAACCGTGGGCTATAGCACACCAATTTGGCCCTAAAATGCCCCGTACGCACCGTTTCGCCCGTTTGTCCACCCATATGGCCACGAAAATTTAAACGGACCATACTGGGATGATTTTCAACCTCATTGGCACGCTCCGATCGATTTTCAGCCTATAGCATGCCCGGACCCAGGGCCCATCCCCAAACTGTGGGTTATAACATACCGATTTGATTCGAAAACTCCCCGTTCGCGCTGTTACGCCTGTTTATCACCCGAATGTCTACAAAAATTTAAACGGACTACACTGGGACGATCCCCAACCTCCCTGGCATGCCCCGATTGATTTTTGACCAACAGCACGCTCGGACCCCGGGCCCACACCCAAAATCGTGGGCTATAGCACACCAATTTGGCCCGAAAATGCCCCATTTGTGCTGTTTCGCCCGTTTGTCCACCCGAATGGCCACGAAAATTTAAACGGACCACACTGGGATGATCCCCAACCTCCCTGGCATGCCCTGGTCGATTTTAGGCCCACAGCACGCCTGGAACCCGGTCCCACCCCCGAAACCGTGGGCTATAATAGCACACCGATTTGGCCCAAAAATGCTTCGTTTGCTCCGTTTCGCCCGTTTGCCCACCCAAATGTCCACAAAAATTTAAACGGACCACACTGGGACAATCCCCAATCTCCCTGGCATGCCTCGGTCAATTTTTGGCCCACAGCACGCTTGAAACTCGGGCCCACCCCTGAAACCGTGGGCTATAGCACACCGATTTGGCCCGAAAATGCCCCGTTCGCGTCGTTTCGGCCGTTTGTCCCCCAAATGGCCATGACAATTTAAACGGACCACACTGGGATGATCCCCAACCTCCCTGGCATGCCCTGGTCGATTTTAGGCCCACAGCACGCCTGGAACCCGGTCCCACCCCCGAAACCGTGGGCTATAATAGCACACCGATTTGGCCCAAAAATGCTTCGTTCGCTCCGTTTCGCCCGTTTGCCCACCCAAATGTCCACAAAAATTTAAACGGACCACACTGGGACAATCCCCAATCTCCCTGGCATGCCTCGGTCAATTTTTGGCCCACAACACGCTTGAAACTCGGGCCCACCCCTGAAACCGTGGGCTATAGCACACCGATTTGGCCCGAAAATGCCCCGTTCGCGTCGTTTCGGCCGTTTGTCCCCCAAATGGCCATGACAATTTAAACGGACCACACTGGGATGATCCCCAACCTCCCTGGCATGCCCTGGTCGATTTTAGGCCCACAGCACGCCTGGAACCCGGTCCCACCCCCGAAACCGTGGGCTATAATAGCACACCGATTTGGCCCAAAAATGCTTCGTTCGCTCCGTTTCGCCCGTTTGCCCACCCAAATGTCCACAAAAATTTAAACGGACCACACTGGGACAATCCTCAATCTCCCTGGCATGCCTCGGTCAATTTTTGGCCCACAGCACGCTTGAAACTCGGGCCCACCCCTGAAACCGTGGGCTATAGCACACCGATTTGGCCCGAAAATGCCCCGTTCGCGTCGTTTCGGCCGTTTGTCCCCCAAATGGCCATGACAATTTAAACGGACCACACTGGGATGATCCCCAACCTCCCTGGCATGCCCTGGTCGATTTTAGGCCCACAGCACGCCTGGAACCCGGTCCCACCCCCGAAACCGTGGCTATAATAGCACACCGATTTGGCCCAAAAATGTTTCGTTCGCTCCGTTTTGCCCGTTTGCCCACCCAAATGTCCACAAAAATTTAAACGGACCACACTGGGACAATCCCCAATCTCTCTGGCATGCCTCGGTCAATTTTTGGCCCACAGCATGCTTGAAACTCGGGCCCACCCCTGAAACCGTGGGCTATAGCACATCGATTTGGCCCGAAAATGCCCCGTTTGCGTCGTTTCGCCCGTTTGTCCCCCAAATGGCCATGACAATTTAAACGGACCACACTGGGATGATCCCCAACCTCCTTTGCATGCCCTGGTCGATTTTCTGCCCACAGCACGCCCGGACCCCGGGCCCACCAACAAAAACGTGGGCTATAGCTCATCGATTTGTCCCAAAAAAATCCCATTCGCGCCGTTTCACCCGTTTATCCACCCAAATGGCCATAAAAATTTAAATGAACCACACTGAGACGATCCCCAACCACCCTGGCACGCCCTGATCGATTTTTCGCCCACAACACATTTGGACTCTAAGCCCTCCCCCAAAACCGTGGGCTATAGCACAACGATAAGGCTTGAAAATTCCCCGTTCGCGTCGTTTTGCCCGTTTATCCACCCAAGTGGTCACAAAAATTTAAACGGACCATACTGGGATGATCCCCAACCTCTCTGCCATGCCCCTGTCGATTTTTGGCACACAGCACGCCCGGACCCCGGGCCCACCCCCAAAATTGTGGGCTACAACACACCGATTTAGCCAAAAAATGCCCCGTTCGGGCCGTTTGTCCACCCG
This sequence comes from Capsicum pubescens, assembly GCA_030864215.1. Taxonomy (NCBI): domain Eukaryota; kingdom Viridiplantae; phylum Streptophyta; class Magnoliopsida; order Solanales; family Solanaceae; genus Capsicum; species Capsicum pubescens. The sequence goes on along the minus strand of CM061543.1, from coordinate 310,168,157 downwards.
AATGGCCACATAAATTTAAATGAACCATAGTAGAATGATTCCCAACCTCCCTGGCATGCCCCGATCGATAGTCGGCCCACAGCACGTTCGTACCCCGGGCCCACCCCCAAAACCGTGAGCTATAGCACACTGATTTGGCCCTAAAATGCCACGTTCGCGCCGTTTCATCTGTTTGTCCACCCGAATAACCACGAAAATTTAAACGGACCACACTAGAACGATCCTAAGCTCCCTGGAATGCTTCGGTCGATTTTTGACCCACAGCATGCCCGGACCCCGGGCCCACCCCCAAAATCGTGAGCTATAGCACATCGATTTAGCCCGAAAATGCCCCGTTTGCGCCGTTTCACCCGTTTGTCCACCCAAATGGCCACAAAAATTTAAACAGACCACACTGGAATGATCCCCAACCTCCCTAGCATGCCCCTGTCAATTATCGGCCCACAGCACGCCCTGACCCTACGCCCATCCCTAAAATCGTGGGCTATAGCACACCGATTTGGACCAAAAATGTCTCGTTCACACCGTTTCGCCCTTTATCTACCCAAATGGCCACAAAAATTTAAATGGACCACACTGGGATGATCCCGAACATCCCTGGCATGCCCCAATCGATTTTCGACCCACAATACGCCTGGACCCTGGGCCTACCTCTGAAACCGCGGGCTATAGCACACCGATTTGGCACGAAAATGCCCCATTTGCGTCGTTTCTCCCATTTGTCCACCCAAATGGCCACATAAATTCAAATGAACCACACTAGGATCAACGGGTTAAGGTCATTCGTTGTTTCTGCGAGCTCTACGAGGAGGCATTTTCTGTCATAAGAGAGCACGAATTAACCGCAGAGAGAAACAGTCATAGGCACGATACACTCTAGAAAGAAAGAAACAACTTTTCCTAAAATGTCCCGTAGCCTCTTGCTCATAGATGTGGCGCGCTACACACCGATGATCAAGACTCTACGTGACGCGGCTTGTCAGACTCCCTAGGACTCTGTAAAATCTTAGGCTCTGATACCAAGTTTGTAACGCCCCGAGAACCCATCCCGAGACATCACATGGTGCTCAAGGCCACACGTGGCCTCAAGCTAACCCTCCAAGCCTTTCATCACTTTCAGAACTCTCTACGGCACGAATCATCATAAAGTAGGGACGAATAATCATGACATGAACATACTGAGATACGAAGTAATACGGTTCTATACAAACAAAATACTGAAATCTCTGTACATGCTGCCACACTAGTCTGACAAAGCCTCTACTACATAGGACTGAGGAGCCATTGGGACAGATCTCCAACTGACTCGTACTGAACTGAAAGTAAACAACCATCAATTAACAAGACAAAATCGGAGACACAGGTCCTCGAACCATGAGGACTCACCAACTGCAAAAATGTAGATGAAAGTACTCAAGGATCACTGTCGTTGCTGAGACTGAGCACCTGAACCTATATCATGAGGAAATATAGAATACAAAAGAGTATGAGAGTCAGTACTTGGGAATGTACTGAGTATGTGGGGGTGGATGCAACATTTTCAATAATATCATAAATGTATAAGAAAATCTGGCATGCTGACAATCATAACTCTCTTCGCTTGAATTATCTAAAACATCATTTCTGTAAGTCATCAATAATAACATATGCTTCATAAATCTCATAAATCATTTAACTCAACTCAAACTCTTTGACTCATGACTTAGAGTGACTCGGTAACTCATGGTACTTACATCATTATGGACGTGGGAGTTTCTTATAACCGACATAACTACACCATGTGAGCCGCATGGAGTCCAATGTTTTGCCCTCCTAAGGAGAGAACCCCACATTGGCAGGGGTGTCGTACTCTTGTCAGGGAGTACAACCTCAATCTCATCATCACAATCTCATACTCAGCCTTTGGCCCACAACTATCAACATCAATCCTACGGTGGCACGTAGTTCTGGGGAAATACCAAATTTCCCGCTCGGTGCTAAATACTCCTCCTAGACTCAGCTCAGAACGCTTTAGGAAATCCACCTCAATCAATATCAACTCATGGGTCTATCATAATGACCAAAACAACAGTATATATCATCGGTAAATCATATACGACTGTGGATTCCTAACTCGACTCAAATTCAAACAATGTTTCTCAACATCAAGTACATTTGCTTATCAAATCATTTCAAATGCCAAAACTTCAAGGAAACATCATCAAACTCATTCTTGACTTTCGATTCAAATATCGATATATACATATTCAATAGTCAAATTTCTCATAGAAAAACACAAATCTTGACACTTATCATAAATCACTTAGAAATCATCAATATATAATGACAATATACATCTCATGGAATAAATACTCAATTTAAGAAGCATGATGGTGAAATAACCATAAATATCAAGCTTATTCAACTCAAGTCTCATAAATCATACATAAAGAAATTTGGGTGTAACCCCACTTGCAAAATCATGTAAATCAATAATAGAAAGTAAATCTTTAGGCACAAGAACGAAAAGAGTGTTCTTGTTGAAACCCCACATACCTTGGATTATAATTTTGGAGATGTAGAAACTTGATATAAACTTCTTTATAGCATTCTTGATCTAAATTTCTTGATGCCTTTGACTTGGGAAACTTAGTTCTTGAACAACTTGGAGAAATTCATGGAAGATTCTCTGAATTTCTTGGAAGAGGATTTGGATTTTGGATCTTGTAGAAACCCTAGTTTCTAGGAGATTCTTGGAAGATTGGAAGAGAAAAAAGAAGGAAATGAGTGGCTCTTCTCCACTTTGATATATATATTAGACCACATGGGGAGGAAATGACTAAAATGCCCTTTTTTGAAAATGCTGAAATTTGCTGATCGGGGCTTGTGACGGTTGAAGTGACGGTCCGTCAAGTCTCCTGACGGTCCACCAGATCGTCCGTCACTCGAGTGCCAAAATTGGAATATTCTGCCTCGACGTAACGGTTGAAGTGACGGTCCACCAAGTCGTCCGTCACTCGAGGGCCACAAATGAGATATTCTGTCTCGACCTGACGGACCCCTTGACGGTCCGTCAACTTTTTGACGGTCCACCAACTTGGCTGTCGTACAATGGACTGAAAAAAGAGTCACTGCCTTGGCTTGATGGGGCACTTGACGGTCCACCAGGTCGACCGTCAAACCTGGGTGATCTGATACCGTTGAGTAAAACGGCCATAACTCATCATCCGATGTCGGATTTTAATGAAATTGGTATCGATGGAAAGCTTATTCAATGCTCTACATGACAAAAAGTAGAAATTAGAGAAATACAACATGGTTTAAACATCAATCACTTTGGAAGTCATACATATCCACTCAAAAGATGGATTTAGGCTTAAGAAATGATCGCGGTATTACACATACCCTAGTCAATTTTCAGCTCACAACACGCTCGAAACTCGAGCCCACCCCCAAAACCGTGGGCTCTAGCTAACCGATTTGGCCCGAACATGCCCCGTTCGCGCCGTTTTGCTCTTTTGTCCAGCCAAATGGCCACGAAATTTTAAACGGACCACACTGAGACGATCCCCAACCTCTCTGGTATTCCCCGATCGATTTTTGGCCCACAGCACGCCCGGACCCTGGGCGCACCCCCAAAATTGTGGGCTATATAGCACACCTATTTGGCCCAAAAATTCCCCGTTAGCGCCGTTTCGCCCGTTTGTCCATCCAAATAGCCTCGAAAAATTAAACGAACCACACTACGATGATCCCCAACCTCCTTGGCATGCCCCGATCAATTTTTGGCTGACAGCACGCCTGAAACCCGGGACCACCCTTGAAACCACGGGCTATAGCACACCGATTTGATCCGAAAATGCCCCGTTCGCATCGTTTCGCCCGTTTGTCCACCAAATGGCCACAAAAATTTAAACGAACCATACTAGGACGATCCCCAACCTCCCTGGCATGCCCTGGTCGATTTTCTGCCCACAACACGCCTGGACCTCGAGCCCACCCATGAAAACGTGGTCTATAGCTCATCGATTTGTCCAAAAAAAAACTCGTTCGCGCCGTTTTGCCCGTTTGTCCACCCAAATGGCCACGAAAATTTAAAAGAACCACACTGAGATGATCCCCAACCACCCTGGCATGCCCCGATCGATTTTTGGCCCACAGCACATTCGAACCCCGGGCCCACCCCGAAACTGTGGGCTATAGAACACTGATATAGCTCAAAAATTCCCCATTTGCGTTGTTTCGCCCGTTTATCCACCCAAATGTCCACAAAAATTTAAATGAACCACACTAGGATGATCCCCAACCTCCCTGCCACGCCTCAGTCGATTTTTGGCCCACAGCATGCCCAGGCCCACCCCAAAACCATGGGTTATAACACACCGATTTAGCTAAAAAATGCCCCGTTTGCGCTGTTTCACCCGTTTGTCTACCCAAATGGCCATAAAAATTTAAACGGACCATAGTGAGACGATTCCCAACCTCCCTAGCATGCCCCGATCGATTTTTGGCCCACAACACACTCGGACCCCGGGCCCACCCCTGAAACCGTGGTCTATAGCATACCGATTTAGCCTGAAAATGCCATGTTCGCGCCGTTTCGTTCGTTTGTCCACCCGAATGGCCATGAAAATTTAAACGGACCACACTGGAACGATTCCCAACCTCCCTGGCACGCCCCGATCAATTTTTGGCACACAACAAGCCCGAACCTAGGGCCCACCCCCAAAACCATAGACTATAGCACACCAATATTGCCTAAAAATGCCCCGTTCACGCTGTTTCACCTGTTTGTAAGCCCAAATGGCCACAAAAATTTAAATGGGCCACACTGTGATGATCCCAAATCCTCCTGGTATGCCTCAATTATTTTTTGGCACACATCACGCCCGGACCCCAGGCCCACCCCAAAAACCGTGGGCTATAGCACACCGATTTAGCCCAAAAATGCCCCGTTCGCGCTGTTTCGCCCGTTTGTCAACCCAAATAGCCACGATAATTTAAACGGAGCATACTGGGACGATCGCCAACCCCTGGCATGCCTCAGTCAATTTTCGGCCCACAACACCCCCGAACCTCGAGCCCACGCCCGAAACCGTGGGCTATAGCACACCAATTTGGCCCAAAAATGCCCCGTTTTGCCCGTTTGTCAACCCGAATAGCCACGAAAATTTAAATGGACCATACTAAAATGATCCCCAACCTCCCTGACATGCCCCGATTGATTTTTGGCCCACAACACGCTCGGAACCCGGGCCCACCCCCAAAATCGTGGGTTATAGCACACCGATTTGGCTCGAAAATGCCCTATTCACACCATTTCTCCCGTTTGTCAACCTGAATGGCCACAAAAATTTAAACGGACCACACTGGGACTATCCCCAACCTCCTTGGAAAGCCCTGGTCAATTTTTGGCTAACAACACGCACGGAACTCGGGCTCACCCCTAAAAACGCAGGCTACAACACATCGACTTGGCCCGAAAATACCCCGTTCGTGCCATTTCGCCCGTTTGTCAACCCAAATGGCCACAAAAATTTAAACGGACAATAGTGGGACAATCCTCAACCTCCCTGTCATACCCTGGTCGATTTTCGGCCTATCGCACTCCCGGACCCCGAGCCCACCCCTAAAACCGTGGGCTATAGCACACCGATTTGGCCCAAAAATGCCCCATTCACGTCGTTTTGCCCATTTGTCCACCCTAATGGCCACGAAAATTTAAAAGGACCACACTTGGATGATCCCCAACCTCCCTGGCACGCCCCGATTGATTTTTAGCCCACAGCACGCCCAGACCCTATGTCCATCCCAGGAACCGTGGGCTATAGCACACCGATTTAGCCCGAAACTGGCTCGTTCTCGCCGTTTCGCCTATTTGTCCACCCGAATGGTCACGAAAATTTATACGGACCACACTGGGATGAACCCCAACCTCCCTGGCACGCCCCAATCGATTTTTGGCCTACAGCACGCCCGAACCTCGGGCCCACCCCCAAAATCGTGGGCTATAGCACACCAACTTTTCCCCAAAATGCCCCGTTCGTCCACCCAAATGACCACGAAAATTTAAACGGACCACACTGGGATGATCCTCAACCTCCCTGGCATGCCCCGATTAATTTTTGGCCCACAACACACACGGACCGCAGACCCACCCCCAAAATCGTAGGCTATAGCACACCGATTTAGCCCAAAAATACCCAGTTTTCGCCGTTTCGCCCGTTTGTCCTCCCAAATGGGCACGAAAATTTATACGACCACATTGGGGTGATCCCCATCCTCCCTGCCACGCCCCAGTCGATTTTCGGCCCACAGCACGCCCGGACCACGGGCCCACCCCCAAAATCGTGGGTTATAGCACACCAATTTTGCTAGAAAACACCTCGTTCGTGTCGTTTCACCCGTTTGTCCACACAAATGGTCACGAAAACTTAAATGGATCACAGTAGGACGATCCCCAACCTCCCTGGCATGCCCCGATCGATTTTTGTCCCACAGCACGCTCGGACCTCGGGCCTGCCCCCCGAAACCATGGGCTATAGCACACCAATTTGTCCTAAAAATGCCCCGTTCGTGCCATTTTGCCCATTTGAAAACCTGAATGACCACAAAAATTTAAACGGATCACACTGGGACTATCCCCAACTTCCCTGGCATGCCCTGGTCGATTTTTGGCTAACAGCACGCACGGACCCCAGGCCCACCACCAAAACGGTGGTCTATAGCACACCGATTTAGCCCGAAAATGTCCCATGTGCCATTTCGCCCGTTTGTCAACCCAAATGACCACGAAAATTTAAACGGACCATACTGGGACGATTCCCAACTTCCCTGGCACGCCCCGGTTGATTTTCGGCCCACAGCACGCCCAGATCCCAGGCCCACCCCCAAAACCGTGGGCTATAGCACATCAATTTGGCCCGAAAATGCCCCATTCACACCGTTTCGCCCGTTTGTCCACCCAAATGGCCACAAAAATTTAAAAGGACCACACTGAGAAGATCCCCAACCTCCCTGGCATGCCCTGGTCAATTTTTGGCCTACAGAACACCCAAACCCTGTGCCCATCCCTGAAATCGTGGGCTATAGCACACCGATTTAGCTCGAAAATGGCCCGTTCGTGCCGTTTCGCCTGTTTGTCCACACGAATGGCCACGAAAATTTATACAGACCACACTGGGACGAACCCCAACCTCCCTGGCACGCCCTAATCGATTTTCGGCCTACAGAACGCCCAGACCCCAGGCCCACCCACAAAACCGTGGGCTATAGCACACTGATTTATCCCGAAAATGCCCCGTTCGTGCCATTTCGCTCGTTCGTCCACCCAAATGGTCACAAAATTTTAAACAGACCACAATGGGATGATCCCCAACCTCCCTGGCATGCCCCGATTGATTTTCGGCCTACAGCACGCCCGGACCCCAGGCCCACCCCCGAAAACGTGGGCTATAACATACCGATTTAGCCCAAAAATACACTGTTCCATCCGTTTTGCCCATTTTTCCACCCAAATGGGCACGAAAATTTATACGACCACACAGGGATGATCCCCAACCTCCCTAGCACGCTCCGGTCAAGTTTCGGCCTACAGCACACCTGGACCCCATGCCCACCTCCGAAATCGTGGACTATAGCACACCGATTTGACCCAAAAATATCCCGTTCGCGCTGTTTCGCTCGTTTGTCCACCTAAATGGCCATGAAAATTTAAACGCACCACCTAGGACGATTCCCAAAACCGTGGGCTATAGCACACCGATTTGGCCACGAAAATTTAAACAGACCGCACTGGGACGATCCCCAACCTCCCTCGCATGCCCCAGTCGATGTTTGACCCACAGTCCGCCCGGACCTTGGGTCCACCCCTAAAACCGTGCGCTATAGAACACCGATTAAGCCCAAAAATACCCCGTTCGCGCCGTTGCGCCCGTTTGTCCAACCAAATGGGCACTAAAGTTTAAACGGACCACACTGGAATGATCCCTAAACTCCATAGCACGCCCCAGCCGATTTTTGAACCACAGCACGCCCGGACCACAGCACACCGATTTAGCCCAAAAATGCTTCGTTCGCGCTGTTTCACCCCTTTGTCCACCCAAATGGCCACAAAAATTTAAACGGACCACACTAGGATGATCCCCAACCTCCCTGGCACGCCCCGATTAATTTTTGACACACAGCACACTCGGACATCGAGCCCACCCTCGAAACCTTGGGCTATAGCACACCGATATGGCCCGAAAATGTCCCATTCACGTCGTTTCGCTCGTTTGCCCACCCAAATAGCCACAAAAATTCAAACGGACCACACTGGGATGATACCTAATCTCTTTGGCATACCCCGATCGATTATCGGCCCACAGAATGCTCAAAACCCAGGCCAACCACTAAAACCGTGGGCTATAGCACACCAATTTAGCCAAAAATGCCCCATTCACGCTGTTTTACCTGTTTGTCCACCCAAATGGCCACGAAAATTTAAACGGACTATACTGGGACGATCCCCAACCTCCATGGCATGCCTCGGTTTATTTTTGGCCCACGGCACGCCCGAACCTCGGGCTCACCCCCAAAATCGTAGGCTATAAAACACTAATTTGGCTAAAAAAATACCCCATTACCGGTATTTCGCCCATTTGTCCACCCAAATGGCCACGAAAATATAAACGGACCACGCTGGGATAAATCCCAATCTCCCTGGCACTCCTCGATCGATTTTTGGCCTACATCACGCCCGGACCCCGAGCCCACCCCTAAAACCGTGGGCTATAACATACCGATTTAGCTCGAAAATGCTCCGTTCGCGCCGTTTGTCCACCTAAATGGCCACAAAAATTTAAACGGACCACACTGGAATGATCCCCAACCTCCCTAGAACGCCCCGGTTAATTTTTGGCCCACAGCACTCTCGAACCCCGAGCCCACTCCCAAAACCATGGGCTATAGCACTCCGATTTGGCACGAAAATTCCTCGTTCGCGCCGTTTCGCCCGTTTGTCCACCCAAATGGCCACGAAAAATTAAACGGGCCATACTGGGATGGTCCCCTACCTCCCTGGAATGCCCCGGTCAATTTTTGGCCCACAGCACGCTTGGACCCCGGGCCCAGCCCCAAAACCGTGGGCTATAGCACACTTATTTGGCCCGAAAATACCCCATTAGCGCCATTTCGCCCGTTTGTCCACCCAAATGGCATGAAAATTTAAACAGACCACACGGGGACGATCCCCAAGTTCCCTGACATGCCTCTGTCAATTTTTAGCCCACAGCACGCCCGGGCCCACCCCTGAAATCGTGGGCTATAGCACACTGATTTGGCCCGAAAATGCCTCGTTCGTACCGTTTCAACCGTTTATCCACACAAATGGCCACGAAAATTTAGACAGACCACCCTGAACGATCCCCAACCTCTCTAGCATGCCCCGTCGATTTTCGGCCCACAGCACACCCGAACCCTGGGCCAATCCCTAAAACTATAGGCTATTACACGCCGATTTGACCCAAAAATGCCCCATTTGCGTCGTTTTGTCCGTTTGTCCACCCAAATGGCCACGAAAATTTAAACGGGCCATACTGGGACGATTCCCAAGCTCCCTGGCATGCCCCGGTTGATTTTTGGCCCATAGCACGCCCGAACCCCTGGCCCACCCACGAAACCGTGGGCTATAGCACACCGATTTGGCCCGAAAATGCGTCGTTCGCATCGTTTCACCCTTTTGTCCACCCAAATGGCCACAAAAATTTAAACGGACCACACTGGGACGATCCCCAACCTCTATGGCACGGCCAGATGGATTTTTGATGCATAGCATGACCGGACCCGGGCCTACCTCCAAATCGGGGGTTATAGCACACCGATTTAGCTCGAAAATGCCCCATTTGCGCCGTTTTGCCCGTTTGACCACCCAAATGGCTACGAAAATTTAAACGGACCACTCTGGGAAGATCCCCAACCTCCCTGGCACACCATGATCGATTTTCGTCCCACAACACGCTCGAAACCTGGGCCCACCACCAAAATCGTGGGCTATAGCACACCGATTTAGCCCAAAAATGACACGTTCGTGCCGTTTCGCCCCTTTGTCCACCCAAATGGCCACGAAATTTTAAATTGACCACACTGGGATGGTCCCTAACCTCCCTGGCATGCTCCTATCAATTTTTAGCACACAACACGCCCGAACCCCAGCCCACCCCAAAAAACGTGGGCTATAGCTCACCGATTTGGCCCGAAAATGCCCCATCGTGTCGTTTCGGCCGTTTGTCAACACAAATGGCCACGAAAATTTAAACGGACTATACTGCGAAGATCCCCAACCTCCTTTGCACGCCCCGGTCAATTTTTGGCCCACAGCACGCCCGGACCCCGGGGCCACCCCCAAAACTGTGGGCTATAGCACACCAATTTAGCCCGAAAATGCCAGATTCACGCCGTTTTGCCCGTTTTTCCACACAAATGGTGACAAAAATTTAAACTAACCATATTGTGACGATCCCCAACCTCCCAGGCACGCCCTGATCGATTTTTGGCCAACAGCACGCTCGGACCCCGGGCTCACCCCCAAACCGTGGATTATAGCACACTGATTTAGCCCAAAATGTCTCATTCGCGCCGTTTTGCCTGTTTGTCCATCCAAATGGCCAGAAAAATTTAAAAATACCACACTAGGACGACCCTAACCTCCCTGATAAGACCCAATCAATTTTTGACCCACAACACGCTCGAACCCTGGGTCCACCTCCAAAATCATGGGCTATAGCACATCGATATGACCTGAAAATGCCTCATTAACGCTGTTTTATCCATTTGTCCATCCATAGGGCCACAAAAATTTAAACGAACCACACTGGAACGATTCCCAACCTCCCAGGCACGCCCCGATCATTTTTCAGCCCACAGCACGCCCGGAACCCGAGCCCACATCCGAAACCGTGGTCTATAGCACACCGATTTAGCTTTAAAATGCCCCGTTTGCGTTGTTTTGCCCATTTGTCCACCCAAATGTCCAAGAAAATTTAAACGGACCACATTAGGACGATTCCCAACCTCCCTGGCATACCCCGATCAATTTTCTCCCCACAGAACGCCCGGGCCCACCCCCAAAACTGTGGGCTGTAGCACACAAATTTTGTCCCAAAAATGCCCAGTTTGCGCTGTTTTGCCCGTTTTTTCACCCAAATAGCCACGAAAATTTAAACGAACCATACTGGGACGATCTTCAACCACCCTGGCACGCCCCGGTCAATTTTGGCCCACAACACACTCGAAACCCGGGCCGACCCCTGTAACCGCGAGCTATAGCACACCGATTTGGGCCGCAAATGGTTCATTCGCACCGTTTCACCCATTTGTCCACCCAAATGGCCACGAAAATTTAAACGGACCATACTGGGATGATCCCCAACCTCCTTAGCATGCCCCGATCGATTTTTGGCCCATGGCACGCCCAGACCCTGGGCTCACCCTCGAAACCGTAGGCTATAGCACACCGATTTGGCCTGAAAATTCCCCGTTCGCATCATTTCACCCTTTTGCCTACCCAAATGGCCACGAAAATTTAAACGGACAATACTGGGATGATCCCCAACCTCCCTGGCACACCCCGGTTGATTTTTGGCCCACAACACGCTCGAAACCCAGGCCCACCCCCGAAATCGTGGGCTATAGCACACCGATTGGGCTCGAAAATGCTCCATTCGCACCATTTCTCCCGTTTGTCAACCTGAATGTCCACAAAAATTTAAACGGACCACATTGGGACTATCCCCAACCTCCCTGGAAAGCCCCGGTCGATTTTAGGCTAACAGCACGCACGGAACTTGGGCTTACCCCCAAAAACGCGGGCTCCAGCACATCAATTTGGCCCGAAAATGCCCCGTTCGTGCCATTTCACCCGTTTGTCAACCCAAATGGCCACGAAAATTTAAACGGACCATAGTGGGACGATCCTCAACCTCCCTGGCATGGCCTGGTCGATTTTCGGCCTATCGCACTCTCGGACCCCGAGCCCACCCCTGAAACTGTGGGCTATAGCCCACCGATTTGGCCCAAAAATGCCCTGTTCACGCTGTTTCGCCCGTTTATCCACCCTAATGGCCACGAAAATTTAAAAGGACAACACTTGGATGATCCCCTACCTCCCTGGCACACCCCGATCGATTTTTAGCCCACAGCACGCCCAGACCCTATGTCCATCCCTGGAACCGTGGGCTATAGCACACCGATTTGGCCTGAAATTGGCCCATTCCCGTCGTTTTGCCCATTTGTCCACCCGAATGGTCACGAAAATTTATACGGACCACACTAGGACGAACCCCAATATCCTTGGCACGCCCCAATCTATTTT